>CM076713.1:23519846-24160404 GCA_038501285.1 Penstemon eatonii
TCATAGATTGAGGCCATAGTGACTAAGGACGAGTTGCAATATTTGACTCATCTATGCAAATCCTGCGTATTCTCAAATTAGAAGGATCCATTGGTTCGACAACAATCAGCCAACTAAGTAACTTAGGTAATTTCAGCATCTCCCAAGTATTCAAGAATACATGTATCTGTAGAATTTTAAATATTATATGCATGCCACTCTAATGTGTTATCCAATTAATAAATCTTTAAATTATTCATACATTATTATTCATCGCAAAACAGACTGTGACTGGAGTTCTGGTACATTTTTATTTATTACCGAACTTGCAGGAACTGAAAGTTTTGACACGATGTTTACCCTCGGGAAGTCGAGCAGCGGGAATAGTGAATTCTCTGACTTGACTACGGGAAATAGAGGTTCACACTTAGAGTTGACTACGTGAGGCAATCACGGATTCACAGACAAAATGTGCTGCTCTAGCCACTGAAGTGAGTAATTCAGTATCTTCTGCTGAACTCCTTAATAATGTCAAACAACTAAACGAGAAACTTGAAAGTATGCATGAGTTACTCACCCAATTAAGAACTCAATCTTGAAAGAACTTTTTGTTAAGTTTTTGCAACAAATCGCTTCTTATGCTATTTCATTGATTGGGGAACCAAATAAATTTTTGTGGTTTTCCCCTCGTGGATTCACTTGTTTATATTGCAGGTCGAGAAGTTTGGATAATTATTAATTTACTGATCCTAAATGCAATACAAGGAAAAGTGCCACATACTTGCCCGAGGTCGCTGCAACAAAAGGTGTAAGTTTTGTTGCTTTTGATTTCTCTCTTCCCCCTATAGGAACAAGTTAGCAACACCATTAGTCAAAATGAAAATAATACTCCTACTTGAAACAATATGACTCTATATATATACATATACTCTTATAATATTAACAAATTACATGTTTTATTATATCAAAAAAAAATACTCCTATAATATTAGTTTAAGTTTCTTACAATTTGTTTTGTTTTCTTTAAAGGTTGGACAACTATTGAAGCAACAATGGATCTATTGGTGAGAAAGTTAGGTTACAATGGCACCATATATAATCGAACAATTGTGAAAGAGTATTCAACTTACTCGTGCCAAAGCCCATTGTTTTACTATAATTAGTTTTTGTTGTATCTACGATGTCAATTGTAATTTAAGTACATTTTAATTTATTAATGTGAAATATTTTAGCATTATGAATGTTTTAATTTGTGTGTTTTGATTATGTAAAAAATATATATGATTTTATTAGGGGAAAGTAAGAATTTTTTTTCCATTTCCGACGGAATTAAATCTGTCGAAAAAAAATTAAATAAAAGTAAAACAAAATGAAATTTTCGACAGATTAGTTTTTCGTAGGAAATATTCCGACGGATTTCCGACGACTTTGTTTGTCGGAAATTTTTCTTTTCCAACGGATTTCGGCCGTCGAAAAATCCAGCGAAAATTTTCCCACGCCACTTTTTCGAAGGATTTTCCGACGGCCGAAATCCGTTGAAAAATTGGTTTTTCGATGGATTTTTGCTAAAATTCGTGGGAAAATTGATTTTCCGACGAATTTTTACTAAAATCCGTCGGAAAATCCCGTTTTTTTTTTTTAGTGAAAGTACCATTTGATTAGAGAAATCAATGGTAAAGTTGACACACATAATGGATCGTGTCGACTCGGAAGACAAACTTAGCGGATCCACTAGAAAGCCTATGTCACGAAAAGTGTTCGAAGAACATCTTTGAAAGATGGGTCTTAGAAGCGTTTGTGATTGACTGTAGGGCAAGTGTGATCTTACGCGATTTCGTTTGTTCGATCAAAGGTGGGTTGTAGTGCAATAATAACAGTATTGAAAAGAAAGTAAAGATCAATAGTAATTGTATTCGAATTAACTGAGTACAAATACAAGTGTTTAGGGTCCTACTCGAGCATTATTGGATGTCGTACAAGCTAGAGAGCGAAATACATATGACCAAAACTATACTATATTTCCCAAGTGAGTCCGAGCAGCAGTCTCGAAGCTAGAGCACCTGGGAAGTCCCCCTGTGTCATAAATGCATGGGGTATTTATAGCTGAGCCGACGGACTTGGGCCTGGGCTCGGCCCAACAGTACCCTTCAATCTCGGGTTCTCTTATGAGCTCGGAGCGGCTAATTTTATGCCCTGGACCAGCTCTTGGTTCTTGGGGACAGGATCTGGTGTTATTTGAACAGCATCGGGCCCACAAAGGCAGGGAATCTAAATTACCCCTCATCAATACTCCCCCACTTCTCGAGCGCGAAGTGGAGCTTGCGCTCGAAGAAGTACAAGTTGCGTCCCACGCTATTATGAGATGAGCCGTTCGTAATGTCTTTAGGATATGCCTCGTTAAAAACCTTGCCCGGAAAAACCCATTGGGATAAAAACCGAGCCAGGGAAAAAGAGTGCATATATAAGAAAACATATACCGGCGTGTTGTAAAGATATCCTTGTCGGAGGATCTCAAAGTAGTAATATCCTTTATGGTTCCGCGATGTGTCGTTCGATCCCTTGATGAATGCTTTCCAAATTTTCCGATCATAACAAAGAGGACCCACGAGATTCTCAGGAAAAATTTGCAAGGAACTTATTCCGCAACTTAGAAAATGAAGGATCAAAGTGCTATTCTGTGAGGAATAACCCTAAGTTTTTACCTAGGGTAAGTTCAACCGTCGCGGTTACTCGGGGACCTGTTTACAATTTTACCTTTTTAACCCCGTATATATATGTCGATTCGTTGAAAAATTATTTACATATTACATTCTCTCTTGAGCTCGAAGCGTTTGAGTTCGATACAGCATTTGCCTTTTGTATATTTGTTTCTCAATCCATAATGTCGAGCTCTAGAAGCGCGAGGGGCAAGAATAAGGTCGGAGAAAACCCAGAGTCCGATCCTTTGCTGAAACTTGTTGATGATTATGAGGATGGGGATTTTCGTCAAGGATGCGAGGATGAGGATCCGAGCGAGGATCTCGAAGAAAATGAGGTCGAGAAACGCAGCATCGGCGAGGGTGCTTTTGTCAGGATTTTTAAACATACACAACCTTCTACCGCCACCATCTCGAACAAGTCAGAACTTCCTGCCAGCCAGACTTCCTGCTGTTTTTCAAAGAAGGATCGCTCTTTCCTCGAGGCGGAGTTCGGGAAATTTCTTCCCAAAGGTTTTTCAATCGTCGTTCCTTCTTATACTGAACGTGCTACCGAGCCCCCGGCTGGCTGTCAAGCCTTCTATGAGGGTCAATTTTCCTGTGGCTTGCGTATCCCGTTCGTTCCCCTTATTAGAAACGTCTTGAACTTCTTTTCGCTTTCCCCTGCTCAGCTTATCCCGCATTCCATTGCATACATAGTAGCGTTTAGCGCTCTTATGGAGGCAAAAGGGGAAGATGCCTCCTTTAGTAATTTCTGGCAAATATTCCGAATGGACCTGTGCAAGGGCTCAAATATGGGGTTTGTGTCCATCCGCCAGCGGTCGAAGCGGTCTTTTCTTACGAGAGTAACAACGGAAAAGAGTATAGGTTGGAAAAGGAGATTCTTCTTTGTGAAGGGCCCTAATGTACCTATAACGGAAGGTAGCTCGAAGATGAGACCCTATCGATGGGATGGAGTCAACTCTTGGTCATATGGTCCTCGCAAGATTAAAGAGAAACTCAACCATCGCCTTTCCGACGAATTTCTTGAGCAGTTGCGGTCTAGTCTTTATCAAACCGAGCTCCTTATTCGGGAAGGTGTTTTACGATTGGCTAGGTTGAGCCGCTGTGATTATCCTGCTCCAATACTCAAATATTCTCGTGCCGTATCTGATCAATCCTTAGAAGGGTCGCTTCCCCAGTTTGGTGCCTTGTCAGCTTCTGCCGCTCCACCTCTCGTCTCTCTTTCTTTGGGTATGTTTTTAGCTTGTTCCTATCTTGAGGCGCGATGGATCATTAATTTACATTCATGCGACTCTCGTATTTCCTTTGCAGGTCAAATTGTTGAGAAATTCCGACTATATGCGGCCTGTCCGGTTGAAGACAAACCGTTCTATTTCGATCCGTTGCCCCGTACTTCCGAAAACAGAGCGGGTACAAGTAGTTTGGGCGGAAACTCAGTTACTATTCCAGTCGCAATTCCCGAACTAAGAGGCGTTGGTACTATGAGTTCCTTGAACTCTGCCTCTGCTGGGCCTCTTCGAACTTTATTTTCCCCTGATACTTCCATTCTTTCAAGCATTGGCTATAGTCAATATTCCTGGAACCGGATCCAGGGTATTCAGGAGTATGAGAAGCTTCTGAGTCGGAAGAGGAATGCTGACCACCCGGGGCCCTCGAGGAGGGTAAAACCTTTTGGTGCGAGTTCTGATTCAGTTCCCTGTCGAGCAGGTAGGTCGGAGCCCGATGTGGTGGATTTTATGGACGAACATCTTCGAGGTAGCAGGGCTACTGGGTACCCTGAAGATGGCACCATTCAAACTGATCTGGATGCGGGTGGTGAGAATGAATTCGATAAAGCCGTTAGAATCTATATGGCTAGTCGGTTCAAACGGGATATGCTGCTTCACACCGTCAAAGGCGACTTTGAGGTTTTGAGTGACTTCTCTCAAACGTATCATGAGGTGAAGATTTGTCTTTCGACTATCTTTTTTTTTTTTCTTTAAAGTCCATAATGTTTGCTGATGTCTTAAACTATCTCATAGGTCAGGGACTTGTTCGCTATTCAAACCTATCGTTTGGCACTACTAGAGCAGGAATCACAAGATGCTCACGATGCATATGCGCAAATTTTTGTTGATAATCAAGCCCTTCGATCTCAACAGGCAGAGAGCCAGCGGGAATTATCTCAAGTAAAGAAGGAGCTCAAGGAAGCGACTATGAAACATTCCTCATCTGTAGAAGAGGATTTGCTGGCATCCGTTAAAGAGAGAAGTGCCCTCGAGGAAGAGCTGAAGACGGTGAAAATAGAACTTGAGTTAGCAAGGCAAGATTCCGAGCATGCATATGCCCAAGGTCGGGAAGAAGCCGAGATTCCGGCCATACGAGAATTCTTGGAATCCCCTGTCTTAGATCCTTTAGTCCAAAGGAAAATGGGAGAAATTCTTCAGAAGATCTTTTATAAAGGGGTTCAACAATTAGTCGCGGCCAAGAAAATTCCGGATGACATGGAGGAGTATTTTAAGTATATGAACCCTTTCAAGAACGCTGAAGGAAAGGATTATAAAGCTTCCTCTCTACCCAAGACGAATACTAACTGGTAGGATCATCGCTTTGCCCCCTTAGTTGAGGAGTATGGCATTACAATGCCTAACCCCGATGTGCTCGAACGTTCCAACGATGATCCTCCTATTGTTTCAGGGGAAAAAAGCGAAGATGTCGACATAGGCGATGCACCAGATAAGGAATACGATCGATCTTTCGATCAGACTGAGTAATTGTTCAACTTCGAACATATATCGTCTGATCTTCTGTTTAGCAAGTTACTGGGGTCGAGCGTGCCGGAGGGAGCGATTCATAGTTTTGTAGTTAGGAATCAATCGTTTTTACCCATGTAATTCAATTTTGTAAACGGGTTTATTTTCTTCTTTGATTTGATTCGTGTAACTTGTAAATTCCAAGCTTTCAAATATCTGGATATCATTCAGGAAACTTTTCAAAGTTCGATAACTCTTCACACTTAATGTTCGAACTTTATTCATTCCAAACGGGATTTTTCTTAAAGGTTGCGTCGATCCATTATCATATTTGTAGGGTGTAATGTCTATAAATATTAGAATCTCCTCATTATTCACACGACATCTTGCTTATAGAGATCGGAGCTCTCCCCATATTTTTCGCACTCTTCGAATTCTTTAAAGAACAAGAATCCGAGCTATTGACCCCAAATCCGCTTATCATGGAAAATGTACTAGGCAAAGCTATCGACCCTAAATCGCTGTTTGGGGGCTTGAAGAATAAGAATCCGAGCAAAGAGCAGAAAACTGCCAAGGAGGCCAAACACTCCAAATCCTCTTCTAAGACCTCTGTGTCTTCCCCAAGAGCTCCTAAAGGGGGAGAAAATAAAAAAGAGAAAAGCACTTCCTCAAAGCAAATCAAGGGCAATTCCAGCAAGTCCATTTTGGACGAAGAGCTCGAGGCTTCGCTCGGGGGCTCTTCCCCAAAAGTTGTCGATTCTTCGAGTGAAGGTCCTGTCAGAGAAAAGACTCCTGTTCCTTCTTCGAACAAAAGGCCTTATTCCGATGGGGTTACTCCTATTGAGGCTTTGCAAAATCTTGCTATTGGTAGCAAGTCATCTTCCGATGCTTCAACCGTTCCTCCCGCAGGAAGTCTCAGCAAAAAACCCAAGTTAGCGATTGGTGGAGGGGCTTCTGCTGAAGCCTTAGAAATTGATAATCCTCCCAAACCCCTTGTTGACCCCATTCCTCCAAAAGTTACTTCTTCCCTGCCTGAGGAGTCGAAAGATGGGTCTCCTTTTAAGGCTGATCCCATGGATAGTCTGTTGCAGGTTAACTTTACTTCTTCGAAAACTAACATGCCCAAGGAGAGAAACATGTCCAAGGAGAGAAACACAGAAGAGTTGTTCGAGTCTGGGCAGCACTTCCTGTTTCAGGTATATCTATCTATATTTTTTTTTTTAGTGACGATTCCTTTGACAGGCCGGACAAGATTTTATTGAGCTTAAAACGTTTGCTGAGCGGGAGACCAATCAGCGCGCTGCTATTTTCCTCGAGCTGGAGGAGAAGAAAGCCGAATTCGACCGTCTCTTCGCGGAGAAGCTTGCTCTAGAGAGGGAGAAGTCTGTTAAAGAAAAAGGAGAGGAGATCCACAAGCAGCTGAATGAGGAGCTCGACAAACTGAAAAGTCTTCATGAGCAGGAGAGGCAAGAATTCACGCGTCGAGAAAAGGAGGCTTATGACCGTGGATATGAAGCTGGATGTGAGGCTCGTAATGCCGAGCTTCGGAAGATTTTCTCCGACAATAAGCTTCTCTAGATGTTGTCTTTTATCTACCCGGTCTTGCTGTATGGCTATATTGTTTTTACTCTTGTGTAAGCGTGAATAATTTTAGACATTTTATCCGCCATGGTTTGTAATAATTTATTTGCTTCTCGGATCGCATGCTCCTCTATAATTTGACGTACTCTTTTCTGTCCATGCTTCTAGTTCGCTTTCTTCGTTTTGACCTTGTGCTCTCGATCCTCGATCTTCGACCTTGGTATATTAATTCTGCTTAATTTCCAAGATTATATTACTTTCTCTTTCCTGCTGGAATTCTTGGGAAGCGCAATAATTTTTCGATCTTGATCGTTCTTTTCGCTTTCTGCTAGCCGTTGGATTTTGAGAATAGTACCTATAAATGGGGTCTTTCACCTTGTACTCTTATAAAATTATCTTAAGGTAAAGTCCTTCGATCATGTTGTCTAAAAGATCCTGTTGCATGACCCAACTTTTTGATTTTCGAGTTAGGGTTTATTTTGCATATCATAGTCAAATTTGTACTTCAACCTCGACTAGGGTATCTACAGGCGAACACTATTTCGACCTTGAAGGCCGAACAACCTTATTGCTGACCATCCACGACCCCGGTAGCTCCCTCGACCTCCTACGGCCGAGGTGAGACTTAAGCGTCAAATTTTTGCAAGGATGTCCGACAATTTGTTTGGTTCTTCAGGAAAATGTGAGGAGGTGATGCTTCGAGGATCGAGGTCCTCAAAAAGTATTCACATTACACCTAGAAAAAGATGCATCATCCCTCTTTTCTTCAATAACTAGTAGAAAGGTTACGATGCTGTCGGCTTGATGTGCTCCTCTTTTTCGAGTAAGGACATTATCGTTAGCTGAAAATTTCATAGGATTGCCCGCTCATGAAGGTTTCCTCATGTTCGGATCTAATCTTAAGATTGTAGAATGTATTGGCATCAAAAGAATAGCTCGATATCTTCGTAAGTTGTAATTCCTCAATGTATCGAATAACAATTCCTTGACTAAATCTTTACTGTCATTCTTATATGTTTAAATAGTATTCCTTGCCAATATTGGTCGATCTTAGACGAGTCGATAATACTTTTCCGAATTTCTCTTTGTGATTCTTTTTTTTTTTTGACGACCGGAATCGAGGCTACAAATACTTCGAGCGCTATTGATTTTGACTTTTTCTTCGTTTATTCATATGATTCCCGGATTTTTTGGGAAACGCAACGATCGGCGCATTAATTGCTCCTATTTTAGCCATTAGTTTGTTCACTTTAATGAATGAGTTACCGTTACGTCCCATCTTCTCTTATCAAAACAGTCCCTGATTTGTCGGGAATCTGAGCGGTCAGAGCGCTTTTAATGTTCGTATTGCCACCGTTCATCTAAAGAGATCTACACCATTGAAACGGAATTCTTCCTCCTATAAATACCTCTGAGTTTACCTTCATATTTTTCACTTGTCTGTAAATATTTCGTTCGATCGACATGGTTGTATTTTTACTTTCCCCGACCGTCTTTATGTTCCGTTTGATCTCAGCAATAAAAACGTTCGAGATTCGGACTAGGACTCTCTTTTTCGACCTCTTCGGCGTCCTTGTATGGGGAATATCTTCGACTAGGGTATCGACAGGCGAAAAGAATTGCGACTGGGGTACCGGCAGGCGACCAGCTCTCTCTGATTCCAACCATTTGAGACTGGTTCAAACTCCTGTATCCTGTCAATCCACCCAGTCGGATAGGGGGTCGACTGCTAGGGGAGTTTTCCTGCACTCAATCTCCACTTCTTCAAGATGTTCCTTGAAGAATGTTGCCTCCGAGATTGCGTGGAGTAATTTTTCTAGAGATTGCTTCCATGTTTCTCGATCTGGTCCGACATGGGACAACCATTGAGGAAGCGAAGGATGAAGGGTAGAAGTGTTATTCTAGCCCCGCCTTTCTCCTTTGATTATGAAAGTGTTCTAGGGTATGGTTAATTTGTAATAGGGTCACGTTGAATGTAGAGTTTCAGCTTTGCTCGATTTTCTTTATTATTGTAATCACGAAACTTCTTGTAACCGTTCGAAAGATCATGAATAAGAATATTTATTTCCTCCCTTATCCTTACTGCAGAACTGTTTCCGTATATTGTTACCGAGCACCGATTTATTCGCCTAAAAAATATGAGTAACAAATATTATTCTCGAACGATCTCAATAAGTGTATTGATAATAAAGAATAATTGACATTCTTCGATCTCTGATATTCTGATATAAGTGATAATTGACCTTTGTAGACCGATCAAAAATTAATAATACTAGAATAATAATAATAAGCCATCTTGGCGGATTGTGATTGCTGTAGTTCGAAATAGGACGTATATCGGAATCTCGTACGATTGATAAATTACACTTTGGGTCGTAGCAACGGCTTTCAACCATTTAATAATTTCGATCTAAGGGGCATAGCAACGGCTCTCACCCTTAGTCATTTCGGAGCATTTTTAGCCCGAGGGTCATAGCAGAGGCTTTCACCCATTCAATAATTTCGATCTAAGGGGCATAGCAACGGCTTTCACCCTTAGTCGTATCAGAGCATTTTTAGCTCGAGGGTCATAGCAGAGGCTTTCACCCATTCAATATTTTTGATCTAAGGGGCATAGCAACGGCTTTCACCCTTAGTCGTATCAGAGCATTTTTAGCTCGAGGGTCATAGCAGAGGCTTTCACCCATTCAATATTTTCGATCTAAGGGGCATAGCAACGGCTTTCACCCTTAGTCGTATCAGAGCATTTTTAGCTCGAGGGTCATAGCAGAGGCTTTCACCCATTCAATATTTTCGATCTAAGGGGCATAGCAACGGCTTTCACCCTTAGTCGTATCAGAGAATTTTTAGCCCGAGGGTCGTCACCCATTTTTATCCTTTTCGATCCAAGGGGCATAGCAACGGCTTTCACCCTTGATCGATTTTCGGGGGTCGTAGCAACAACTTTCACCCTTTATAATAAACGGAGATAAATATAGACTGATATTAGATGAATGTAGATCGAGAATACCAGAATAATAGATGAGTAGAGATTGATAATAGAGGAATGTAGATCGATGATATCAGAATAATAGATGAGTAGAGATTGATAATAGAGGAATGTAGATCGATGATATCAGAATAATAGATGGGTAGAGATTGACAATACCAGCATACGACGAGCAGATAGGCATATTGGTGAAACGAATTTCCATTAAATATAATTTTGATCGAAAATAACTTCTGACGAAATGATAGTCTTCCGTGATTGAGATAATAGATGGAAAACAATTAGACGGATAATAGATAACAAATAGGTCTAGGACTTAATAAGTAATCCTTCTGTCTTAATAGAAAATATTTCTTGCGAGGTTCTAATTTCGTTCGAACTAATACCCCTTGTTTTCTTTGGCTGTTGTGAATGTTTCCAACTTTTCGATAAGTATTGATCTTTTCCAAACGGTTCCTCTTTTAACGGGAATCGCAACAGTTCTTAGATCTTATCCCTTCGTTATGCGAATTATCTGCCGTTGGATTCCTTTCAATTTTCTCTATAAAAGGCCATCATTCCTTAGAAACCGTCTCATTCGTTGCACTGGCATTCAATTCATCCGATCATGGTGACTAAGATCATTATTTCATTAATTCACTTATTTGAGCTCAGATTTCGAACGATCTTTAAGCAGAGCAATTTTCGAGCAGAAGAAACACTATTTCGATCTTCGCTTAGAGTATCGGCAGGCAAATATAATCTCCATCTGGAAGGCCAATAAGCCAGGCCTATGGAGTTCGCAGGTTATAGCACAGGTCTTCGACTAGGGACCTGTTGCTACAATGCATTTAGAAAGACGTACAGGGGCGGGAGTACTGAAGAATTCATTTACTTGATGAACCATGCGCTCAATCCTTCGTCTTCGGAGAATCGTAAATAAAGTTAAGAGCCTGCGGGTCCTAAGGAGATTTCCACGGTCGGAGCCAAATTATTCCGAAAAAGCAGTAGGAGAAGAGACCGAAAATTTCATAGGATTGTAAAAAGTAATAGCGTTCTTATGTAATATATTGGCCTGAGTTATGCTCAACATGTATTTTCCTCATCTTGTATTTTCCGAGATAATATAAATACACTTCTTCCATGTTTTGTTGATAGAATAAACATAATTAGATAGATTCTCATCTTCAATAATTCCACATCGATCCTCTAATATCGATAAAGAAATACTCAAACACCACTTGCTTGATCGAGCAATAGATAAATATTTTAGTGGACCTAAAATTAATAAGGAAAATGTTGCCATTAATCCTTGGCACTGCCGGATTTCCATAGTCGCATGATTTTTTGGTTGAGAGTTCTGTTCGAATGAACCGATCATGGTTCTTCTAAGTCGAATATGACTGTAAAAATATCTGAATGAACTGAACTTGAACCTAAATTGCCAATCTTCATCAATAATGCTATAAGTATGTCGTATCGGTCTGGTGTTTAGAATGTTATAAATCTCCTACGTGCCCCGTTAAATCATGCGTCCTTATAACCAAACAGGGCCCTATTTCTCGGGAAATGTAACGGTCAGTTCATTTATTACTTACATCCCAACCGTCCGTGATTTGTTATCTGGACCATTGGTTCAAAAACTTTGCTGCTATAAATAGTTCTCCTTCGGTTTATTCGATATTCTTCATTTTCTCCATTATGCTTTGTCCGACCGATATGGGTCGAATCTTGCTTTCGACTCGTATTGCTTCCAAAATATAGAAATTTAAGATAAGAATTCGAACCTTATTCTTCGACTCTGGTCTTTTTGGTGTAACCCTCTTCGCTTAGAATATCGACAGGCAAAAGAACTTGCGCCTAGAATACCGGCAGGCAACCTGTTTTCCCAGACATATCATTTCTGGTGCGGGTTAGACTTCTGGTTTCTTGGCATCAGCTTCCTCGAGGGCTTTCTTGAAGTATAGTTCCTTCGAGCTTCCTTGGGGTGCCTCTGCTGAGATAACCCTTTGCTGCACCGGTTCGGATTATCCTGTAAATAATGATTGAGTATTTCAATCATTGTTTACTGATGATGATCTAAGGTCGGTCCGAAACCCAGGAGAGGAGCCGCGATCCGGCCCTTACCCCGTTCGAAGATGGCTGTGCGACAGGTGGCGAGTGATTGCCCATAAGAATCACTGCTGAGTTCTGCATCTGGGGCGATCTTAGGGAATGAAGACTGGGCACGAAATAGGACAGAATTATTCATAGAACACTAATAATAAAACTTTGCTCTCTTTGTAAGCACGAAATCACTCTCCAGGAGAGGAGCTGCGATCCGGCCCTTACCCCGTTCGAAGATGGCTGTGCGACAGGTGGCGAGTGATTGCCCATAAGAATCACTGCTGAGTTCTGCATCTGGGGCGATCTTAGGGAATGAAGACTGGGCACGAAATAGGACAGAATTATTCATAGAACACTAATAATTCGAGGCTTCTCTTTGTAACTTGTTTGAAGAACACTAATAATAAAACTTTGCTCTCTGATCGAATTTCAACATTTAACTTCTTTATCTGTCGAACTATTGCCGCAACTTCGAGAACTTAAATATAATTTGTTGCCGCCGTTCAAATATTCAACCTATCCCAACTGACTCGAGAAAGATACAAATAGCTGACAAATAATGTATATAGATTACGCGACTGATCTCTTAAATAACTAATTCGAGAAGTTTGTCTTTGAAATTAATAAATATGATGACCGGAAAAATAAATTCCGACCATCAATAAATGGTAATTGTATAGATTATCTAAGGCCTTTGACATTAACCGGTGATCGAGTCGATGGGGTTAATTCTTCGTTATCTTCTGCGGACAGTATCTGTGGCTCTTCGATTTTAAACTGACGAATGTTCCGTTGATCGGAGGATTGCCCTGGATAGGGAATTGCGGAGTTTCTGGTTAGTGAGGCTCTCTGCTAACATATGGACTCCCCCTCGTGGTAGGCATATTTCGGTCCAATACTCGAATAAGGCCCCACGGTGGGAGCCAATTGATCTTACGCGATTTCGTTTGTTCTATCAAAGGTGGGTTGTAGTGCAATAATAACAGTATTGAAAAGAAAGTAAAGATCAATAGTTATTGTATTCGAATTAACTGAGTACAAATACAAGTGTTTAGGGTCATACTCGAGCATTATTGGATGCCGTACAAGCTAGAGAGCGAAATACATATGACCAAAACTATACTATATTTCCCAAGTGAGTCCGAGCAGCAGTCTCGAAGCTAGAGCACCTGGGAAGTCCAGGTGTCATAAATGCATGGGGTATTTATAGCTGAGCCGACGGACTTGGGCCTGGGCTCGGCCCAACAGTACCATTCGATCTCGGGTTCTCTTATGAGCTCGGAGCGGCTAATTTTATGCCCTGGACCAGCTCTTGGTTCTTGGGGACAGGATCTGGTGTTATTTGAACAGCATCGGGCCTACAAAGGCAGGGAATCTAAATTACCCCTCATCAAAGTGGGAGATTGATGGGATAGTGCCCCTGCAAGCCAATATATTTAGCTTGTATTAGAACTATCTTAATCTTTCTCTAGTATAAATGACTTAATACGCTTGTTTGTTCATAATATGTAAATCAAACAATGACCAACTTCATCTCTAGCGAATCACTTAAGCGATTGGATGAAATCCTTAGATCACAATAGACTATGGGACGATTCACTTCAGTATGAGTGCAATCATGAAACAGTCTCTAAGGTCGTGATCTTAAAACTGTTCCAAGTCATTGATTCCGAACGATTGTACAAATATGCATGATTCACGTGGAGTGAATTTCTAGCGTGAGCAAGGCATTTGATGCTAGTGCATATGAGTAGGTGGTTCGATAGGGATCGAACGCATCGAATGACCCGAACAGAGAAACCCATTGTGGAAGCGCATGGCGCACATCGGCGATGAGATGTATTTCAAACTTATAATAGTGTACGATTTAGTCCATAGACATGAGGTGCTAGTGTGAATTCGGTGAATGGGTGTGCGTACTTAGATTTAGGTGCCGGTCACGTAGCTTGACCATTGTGTGCCTAAGTTGGGTTCGTATAGCCGTGTACGCGAATGGTTAATATCAATATGGGATCTACCGACTCAATGTCGTGTGTTGAGAGAATTTCCTATACGTTCTTAGATAATAGATTCCGAGACACCTATGGTCATAGTTGGTGACGGATTTGGAAAGGGGTTTCCAAATTTAGCAGTCACACTGGAATCATTATCCGAAATTAGAAAGTATAGTTATCGAGATAATTAGAGGTGCCGATCAATTCACACACCCTAGGTCTCGATCGGGAAATTAAGTCGATAGAAGGACCGTATGTACATGGTACTTATAAGAGGTGAGGTTCACTGAGATCAATTCACCTGAAGTTGGGCCTCATGGGCTGTTGGCTAGACATCGACCATGAGGTGTGGGTACTCCTGAATTAATAAGGAGATTAATTCTTGAGTGGTTAACAGAAGGGGTTCAATTAATCGGAGCAATCAATAAGCTCGCAAATTAAATCACGAAAGTCGTGGGCCCGCGGTCAATTGATGGTGAACCTAGAGGGTCACGCACAATACAATTGGACTGCAACAAATCATATAAGGAAAGTTTGATTTAAAGGGTTAAATCAAAACTTAAGTATTAAAGTGTTAATTATTGAAGAAGAAAACTAATTAATTAAAGTGTTAATTAATAAGAGAGGAATTAATTTAATTGATTAATTGGTTTAATTAATTAAATGGGCTGAATTAATTGAACGTGTTTAATTAGTTAAAAGGATATCTAAGTCCATTAGGAATCAAATAAAGGCCATAAGTAAATGGGCTTTATGTTTCCTACTTGGATTAGAACAAATCTATGTCAAGACTCCTTATTATATAAGGAGCTCAAGACCACAAAAACCCTAGCCCCCAAGAGACACCAAAATTCGTGCCCCCCTTCTCTCCCAGATCAGATTTGCGCCGCCCCCTCTTACAGAGAAGGGTTCGGCCGAACCCTGTGGATCTGCACAGGTTCATGTGATTCTTCTCTTCTTTCTTCCTTGCTTGATAACCTTTGGATCTTAGTTCTGAGCCTATGGATTCAAAGGAGTTCCTTCAATCCAGTTGTTGTGGACACCGCTAGGGGCACAATGCTTGGGGTGCTTCTCACGAACCAAATCCATTAGATAACCTTTCTTGAAATGCCAATCTCTCATAGCAAATTTATAGCCTACTCGACACATTAATAAACACACAAATAAATCAGTAATCGAGCTGATCATCCATCAGTTTGACTTATGCCAACTTGAATTCAAAAAACCTAAACTTAATAGACTTACCATGTACCACTTTAGACATTGAGAAGTATTTGATATAAAGCATACTTTAATAAAGTCAAGAGACAAGAGCCAACTATTTCCATATTTTAATTAAATGTAATATTGATAAATGAAATACATGAATCTAAGCCTACGACTATCTCCCCGATTTTACAAATACTCAAGAGTATGCAAATAGGAAAAAGTCTCCTATGTTGGCATATATTTGCCAAACGAGTTGATGAATCCCTCAATTATTGATCAATGACACCTTGATTGACGTAAAGGTAACACTGACAGCAGGTGACTGCCATCAATAGATCGCCCAACCGTGACAGGTGGCTAACAATCGGGCTCCTAACCAGTGGGTGGCCACTGGAAAGAACATCTATCGAGCAGATGGCTACTCAACAGCTAGCTATCAAGTAGATGGCTACCTGATAACGAGCCAATCAAGCAGATCGCTACTTGATGAGTTGAACATGTAAATACGTGGGCACTTACATGATGGGTGCAGCGTACTATTTTGCTCGAAAACTAGGCGGTCATGTCCTGCGATTTGCTGGAGACTAACAGTTGATTTCAAGGAATTGGTAAGGCTGACTAACTTCCAGAAGCAGCGTAGCTGGACTTCCGATGGGCGTTACGCTGGATTCAGTGTAGACTGAAGAGTTGTTGATTGAGTTGTGTGTGTTCATGCGCATATGGCAGCCCCCTTATATTTATAAGTGTTTGCTAAAATCAATTGTCTGATTCCACTATCCCCACTACTTCCACCACTTCCACTACTTGGCAGTTCTTATTCTCCTGGTTCTTTCTTCCACGTTCAATTTTCAAATGTGATTGGCAGTTGAATTTGAATTCAGGCTAACCTCTAGTCTTTTAATCCTTGTAACTAATTTTGAGACATTTAAGGAAAGTTGTTTTTAAACTCAACTAGCCAGCTTATGTGGCTTTTGGGATTATCTCCTAATTAATTATCTTTAATAATTAATTAATTTCCCACGTTGGCTATTGGGTCAGTCTCAGGTCTTATGACGTGATTGTGCCTTTAATTATATTTGGCCCATTAACTAACATGGGCCATTCAATTAATTTATTCAATCAATTATTTAATTAATCTTCACTTGGCCGAAATATTTTCTAGGCCAATTGGCCTAAAATTGGCATGATTTGTTTTGGCTTTAATTTACTGGGCCTATCTATGCTGAGCCACTAACTGATTAATTTTCTTTTGGCCAAGTCAACCTCTTGGGTCGATAGAGTTAACGCTGGCCGGATTGGATTTGGTCTTACTTCATTGGGCCTGTTCTACTCTGCCCAATGTTGTTCATTAGTTCATTATCGAGCCATTATTCCTTGACAATTCGAGGGTGATTTTGGGGTACAAATAATGCCCCCCTTAAGTCGTATCTGATGAAATAAATCCGATAAATTAATTTGATCAAATTAGACTTAGCTCATAAAATCCTACCTTTCCTCTTTTTTCCTATTTGGGTATAGTCTTAGCATGCTCACATGCTTTTAATCTTGGCTATAATTAGCTTGCTATAACTAGCTATAATTATCTAGTTATAACCCTAACTTTTCACTCTCCTTTGGACTCTCAAGAGTCCTTAATCAATCACCCCTCTATTTAGCCAAGTGTCTATACCCGAGCCACTTTCCTTTCTCTCTCTCCTTTTCGGCCATATCTTTTCTTTTGTATTTATCCTCTTTTTGTGTGATTGGCCAAAAGTCCACTCATTTTCTCTCTTCCCAACACTCCTCCATCTATAAGACTCCTTTCACTGGTCAGGCTTTGGTCAGTTCAAACAAGCTTGCCAAGTCTTGGTTCAATTTGCTGGTACCCGGGCCCTGTCCTTACAATGTTCATCTTCCGCGTCTCAATCGGAGGCTTCTGAGCCATTAGGCAACGTGGTATTCTCTCCAGCCGAAATTGCCACACTCAAAAGGGGTCTCTCAAATTATCAAGGACAACCACTGGACGTCTTGGTGGTCAATATGGGACCATCTCTTGATAGTTTGATGAGGAAGCTTTCATCTGCCAAATTTCCAAATGACAAGGATGCTTCTACTCCAGCTTTGCTCAACAGTTCCATCAGATGAGGAACGAATTCAAAGATAATGACCGAGCTCTCAAAACTAGAGCTTCCTATAAGTCACCCCTTGAGATTCTTCTTCCGTAGTTCGACGAACTTCATGCACAAGGTACTCGCGTCAGTGAAGCTTTGGATCATCTTACTGATTCTGAAGCCGATCTGATCACGACCATTGACGAGCTTCAAAGACAATTAGCTGATGTGCGGGACAAGATACGGATCAACTCTGCAGAGGGAGACTCCATTGCCGATCAGCTTGGCAATACCAACGCCTTGATTGATGAAGCCAAGGCTGCTGAGAGGCAAGTTGTTTCTCAGGCTGAAGCTGCTGTTGTTGATCAGGCCAGGATTGAAACTTCCCTCAAGGAGTTTCTTGGCCGATTTACCCAGGACATTCTTTAGTAAAACATTCCATTTTTTTGGCCTACGAGCCAAAGTAGTTTGTGCATGTGCCATGTACTTTTTAGGTTTTGATTTTTTGACATGATGGCCAAAGACTTGGATTATTTTATTTCTGTTGTTTTTATGGCCTGGTGGCCAAGAACTTGTTTTTTTTTCTTCTTATAGTAAAACAAAAAAAAAATCTTTTTCGGCTTGTCTTAATCTATGTTTTAGTAAAAACCAAATAGAACCAAGTAACAAAACAAAACAATCAAAATTGCAACTCTGAAAACAACTTTGTAATCGAGAAATACTTGACTTAATTTAAAATGCAGAGTCTAACAAAAATACTGGCAAGAAAAAAGAACATCTAAAACTAACCTAATGACTTAGCCAGAAAACGGAAGGAAGGAAATAAAAATAAACGTAACTTATATTTACAAAGGTATTGGTGCACTAAAATACTCTTGGCTCCGTTCAATTTCTAACTCCAAGGCTCGCTGTTGCTCCAGACACATGGTTTCCCAAAGGGTTGGTCTGAACTTCTTCAATTATCTTCCATTAATTGGGTCTCTGCAGAGATTCCCATCTGGCCTTTTCAAGATGTAACCCCTCCTCGATTTACCGAGAAGGCTTCAAAGGGAGCTTGCCACGTTGCCCTCCATTTACCATACTTTTTCTCGCGTTGATGAAGTGGCAAGACTGTCCCCTAGACCAAGTCCCCAATGTCAAATTGTTTCCTGCATATCTTTTTATCGTAGTATCGGGCTACTAGTCTCTTTTGTGCTTCGATTATGTCCAACGCGGCAACTCTGATTTTGTCAAGTCCATCGAGTTCTTGGAGCATGCTTTCAGTGTATTCTTCGGGTGTCAGCTCATTCTGTTGCATTACCCGAAGTGATCGGACGCTTATCTCCATTGGTAGCACAGTGTCCTGCCCATAAGTCAATTTGTATGGACTGGTGCCAGTACTTGTTCTTTTAATGGTCCGATAGGCCCACAGCGCCTCTGCCAGCATGAGATACCACGCCCTTGAGCTTTCCTCAATCATCTTTCAAATGATTTCCTTAAGGACTCGATTTGATGCCTCAGCTTGGCCATTTTCTTGTGCATAATAAGGTGTTGAATGGACGAATTCAAAACCCATGGACCTGGTAAATTCTTTTATTTACTGACCAACAAACATTAGTCCCCTGTCAGTGACAATGGTTTGTGGTAGGCCAAGCCTATGTATGATTAAGTACTTAATGAACTTCACCACTTCAGCCTGATTGGCTTGTTTAAGTGGCTTGGCCTCTACTCACTTGGTAAAATAGTATGTGGCCACGATGATATACCGATGCTGCCTGGATGATGATGGGTGTATTTTCCCAATTATGTCTATGGCCCAGCACCTGAAAGGCCATGGCTTGATTATCACGTTCATTTCCTCGATGGGGATCCTCAGGACTACCCCAAAGCGTTGGCATTTCTCACATCCCTTTGCCAATTGTACACAGTCTCCTACCATTTTTGGCCAGTAATAGCCATATCGACGCAATAGCCATGCTAACTTGTGTCCATTTTGATGGGCACCACATATTCTCTCACGTGCTTCCATCATAACTCTCATGGCTTCCTACTGATCGATGCACAACAGTAATACACTGTCATGGCCTTTTCTGAATAATTGATCCCCCATCAAGACGTAATTGACGGCCCTAAGCCTCGTCTGTAGGGATGTTTTTTCAGATGGATTAGCCAGATATTTCTTTATTGGCTCTCTCCAGTCATCGGGATCCTGAAACAGACTCAACACAGTTAGAATGTTATCCCGATACATAATTGACTGACATTGTCATCGTCTGACGACGTAATGAGACTCATCAACGCCCTCAGGGAGATCGACACCTGTCGCTAACTTGACCAAACTATTGGCCTCGCTGTTATGCCCCCTTGTCACATGGTAACAAGTGACATCAGTAAATTCTTAAAGTAAAGACACCGCAGTCAGGTAATATTTGTCAAGGATAGGATTCCAACATTTATATGTACCTTGGATTTGCCTGATAACCAACTGCGAGTCTCCAATGATAGTTACGGATTTGACATGTAACTCCCTTAGCATCTCTAATCAAATAATTAAGGCTTCATATTCGGCCTGATTATTTTAGTACATTAAAAATAAAATTGTATTGACAGCTTAGTTCTAATGTCAGATGGTGAAATTAAAACAATACCAACCCCACATAATCTGTCAGTTCGGGACCCATCAAAAGCCAGTGTCCACGGCTTAATTTTCACTTCATCAAGTCAAGTTCCTTTAATATGGTCTAGTCTATGTCGATGCATGGATGGTAAACCAAAAAGTCGGCCAGTAGTTGGCCTTTGACAGCTTTTTGAGGGATGTATTGTAATTGGTACTCCATCAATTGGATAGCCCATCGGCCGATCCTTCCTCTCATAACTGGCTTAGCTATCATATATTTAACGACATCAATGCTAGAGATAACTAGTACTTTAACATGCAGCATATAATGACGTAATTTTTTGCAAGAGAAGAATAGTGTTAGGCATACCTTTTCTATCGGGGTGTACCTCTGTTCAGTATCTGACAGATGTCTACTCATGTAGTATATGGCCCGTTCAACCCGTTTTCATCATCCTGCGCTAAGAATCCACTGACAGTGTCCTCTGAGGCAGATATGTAAAACTGCAAGGTTTCCCCTTGACTGGCAGCATCATTACAGGCGGCGTAGTCAGTTTGTCCTTTGTTTTTGGAATGTCTGCTCATGTTCTGTCTGCCAGTAGAATTCCTCCTTGTCTTTCAGCTTTAACAAAGGTGAAAAGACCTTTGTCTTCCCAGGCAAATTTGATATAAACCTTCTTAAAAAGTTTCTCTTTCCAAGGAATTGTTGTAATTCCTTCTTTGTGGACGGAGGTTTGGCTGTTAGGATGACCTTCGACTTATCTAAGAACGTACAGGAAATTCTCCCACCTTATCAGGATGAGTCGATAGATCCTTTCTTAGTACTAACCACTCGCGTACACAACTGTACGAACCCAACTTAGGCACTTTATGGACAGGCTAAGCGACCAATACCTAAATCTAAGAATGCACACTTATGTACCGATATGCGACATGCGCTTCCACAATGGGTTTCTCTGTTCGGGTCGTTCGATGCATTCGATCGTCTCTATCAAACCACCTAGTCATATGCACTGGACTCAAATGCCTTACTCATGAAACGCTACAAATTCACTCCATGTGAATCATGCATAATCGTACAAGTCTTAGAGATTCCTTCGATACACCATCTCGTTAGGAATCTATGACTTGGAACGTGTTTTAAGATCACGACCTTAGAGACTGTTTCATGATTGCACTCAATACTGAAGTGAATCGTCCCATAGTCAAATGTGACCTTAGGATTTTATCCAATCGCTTAGATAAGTTCGCGAGAGATGAAGTTGGCCATTGTTTAATTTACGTACTATAAATAAACAGGCGTATTAACTGTAAACCATGAGAATAACAGTTCTCCAACAAGCTAATTAATATTGGCTTGCCGGGCACTCTCCTTTCAATATCCCAATTGCCCTAAAGCCAATATCAACGTTTCTAAGACCCATCTTATAAAGATATCCCTTGAACACTTTTGTGAAAGAACTTCACTAGTGGATCTGCTAAGTTGTCTTTGTTGAGATGACGTAACCCTTCTACGCGTCTCAATACCTATGATTTGATCAATCATATGGTTTTGTGTTCAGATTATCGACGAGATATCATTTCACTTTCATTAAACATTGCCTTATCTAAATCAGTTAAGATTACGATATGCATTTGCCATGCTAGGTGCTTCATCCAATCATTGGATGAATCTTTCTCATCTAAACACATTCTTCTGCTGCATCCCAATGCTGCGACATATATTGTGTTTTGAGTTGACAATGGTATACTATTGGAATTTCTTCCAATTTACCTTTGCTCCATCAGGACAGAATAAATCATCCACCTTAGACTAGAAATCTCGAATAACTAAATCCTTCGAGTTTCAATCCTCCACTACTACCACAGACCCGCAATATATCCTTTAATTATCTTTGATGATTGCTTTCATGGTAGTCCAGTGTTCCTTTACTGGTGTTCAACTAACAGTAGCTCATGAAGCTTAGAGCTTTTTGTTAAGTCAGGTCTTGTACAAGACTTTGCATGCTACATGCAATCCAAATGCTAAAGCATAATGCTTCTTGAGACAGTCTCTTCTTTACTTATTTATATGTAGGGCTCATTAAATAAGTGAAAGAGATTTTGTGTCTCTTTGGAAACAATCCTTTCTTGGATTATTCCATATTGAATTTATTCAATGTAGTGTCTTTGTACTTAGATTAGGTGAATTGCAACATCTACTTCGCTCTATCTCTATAGATACGTATTGCCAGTACTGATGAGGGATATTTTGGACTCTACTTTGAGAAGCCCAGGCGAGAGCGAAGAACATGAATCCCGACCTTGGGAATGTAGAATCAAGCCCAAGTCACGGCCTTTACAATCCGATCAACCGGAGAGGCCTCATGATCGGAGGTTACTGATGGGCCGGTCGCAGGCCCAAGCCTTTGGGCTGAGAAATATACCCCTGCTGATGGATCAGCTAGCTCACCGTCTCAGCTATAAATACCACGAGCATTTATGAGGCGGAGGGGGTCACGCTTTCCCAGGTAAAAACGAAAAGGGTGAAAGCTGTTGCTAAGACCCTCGGGTGAAAGGTGTTGCTACGACCCTCAAAACCGACTAAGGGTGAAAGCCGTTGCTGTGCCCCTTAGGTCGAGATAGAAATGAAAAGGGTGAAAGATGTTGCTAGGAACACTGGAATTAAGCAACATCGAAAATGTGATAAAAATCATTTTTCTACTCTTTATTTGATCAGTAAATTATTGGATTTATTTTCCAAGTTATTCGATTCGATCATCGTTAACGAATGTTATTTTCTACAATTTATTTGATCAGTAAATTATTGGATTTATTTTCCAAGTTATTCGATCCGATCATCGTTAATGAATGTTACTTTCTACGCTTTATTTGATCAGTAAGTTATTGGATTCATTCTCCAAGTTATTAGATCCGATCATCGTTAATGAAGATTATTTATCTGATTAAATCATTTAGAACTATGGAATGACCGATGTAAATGGACAAGGAAAGTTTTGTCAGATACTTTAATCGACCAACTAACACAGAAATAATTTGGTTTTCTCGGTTGATAGCTATTTCAAAGGGAGTAGAGCCTGCGATCGATGAAATACCAGCAAATCTATTGGTATGATGGTAATAGATTATACAAATCTTTGAAGTTGCAACCTACTTTGGAGTACCATTCCTTTACCGAAGGAACCTATATTTCCGAAGAAAAGGTTTGATAATTTCAAGATAATTACACAAAGTTGCAATCATTCAAGTTTTATCATATCTTATATATATTCGACCGATGAAGTCGAGAAAACACCCAAACAATTCAAGAAAAACATACAATGAAGATTGAGCAGAAAACAAAGTTTTTATTTATTCTTCGAACAAATTACAAAGGAATTCTCAAGTACAATAGTGAAATTCGAGCTCAAAAAGAACAATACACTCATTCCTACCTTACTACAAATCCTACGGGCAAAAATTAGACATGTTCGATCCGCGTTCTTGCGTCCGCACCAGATGTAGAACTCATGAAAGATTCTTCATGACAATCACTCGCCACGTTTCGCACATCCTCGAGCGTTCTGCGGAACGGGATAAAAGCTGGATCGGGGACCTTCATCCGGACTTTTAGACCGATCTAAGGTCGTCGTGCATGAACGATGATTGCTATGCCCAGTAGTTGTGGCAATCATTGTTCACACATGAATTACCGATCCAGGACAATAGGAAGCGACCCCTAGCGTATGCCTGATCGGAAAGCATCTTAGCTTACTCAAGATCCGACCGTAATTTCTCGACCTCCTCCTCAAGGGCCCTTTTCGACCTCAGACAGCTTAGCAGTAGTCTGTCTCAACTGACCAGCAATAACAGCGTCTTCCTTCAAGATGTCGCAGAGAGCATTATGAGCTTGTTGAGATTCTTCCTCTAAAATTGCTAACCGATGAGATTAATAAGCGAATAGGTCTCCGGCCTGGAGAAGAATCAGATATCAGTAATAAGATGGAGTTTCGAAAAAAATTAGTATGTACGAAGAAAACTTGTACCCTTTGATGTGCATAAGCGAAATCACCCATGATTTGAAAGCCGTCTTTATGAAAGAGCTCGGTATTATCATCCTTAAATCTTTCGGCCATCAAAATTCTGAATGATTTATCCATAGCTTGTTCGCCATTGGGGCCAAAGTCAGATTCAATCGTCCCACTCTCGGGAAATCCAGCTGCCCTTGGTCCTCGAAGGTGATCCTCTATGAAATCTGCCAAACCTGGTTCGGTCCGGCCAGGTCGACATTGGATCGCGCCTGGTTCCCGACCAAAGGGTCTCACCCTTCTTGAAGATTCGGGTTCTTCGTTGTTCCTTTTTCGAGCCATTCTGGTTTCTATTATCTGTTGGGCTTGGATTCCCTTGAATGTGTAATAACTATATCCAGCTGAGTTCGGATCGGATGTATCAATCGAGAATATCGACTGGAGAGGCCCGGCAGCTCGGGATTGTGAAGTTCCCTCAGCAGCAATTTGAGGAAATCTCACAGCTAAGTTCGGAACCGCAGTGGTATCAGTACCAGGGATCGCTCCTCCAATCATCGAAGTAGCCCTTGATTTCCTTTGTTTACGGGGCTGACCTTGGGTCCCTTTTGAAAAAAAAGCTACGTTCGAGCCGGCTATAGAGGTTCGAAACCTCTCAACGACCTCGGCTGAAAAACCAAAGAATGTTAATTCTGACCAAAGAAAAATCCATTGAATTACAAAAAAAAAAAAAAAAGATCAAGTAAGCATACCTAGAGTAAGAGGAGCAACAACGACGTCAGCCTGCTCATCAATTCTTACAACTTCGGCGTCAGCCTGCCCATCAGCTCTTACAACTGGATCGGTTTGGATATTGGCCGGCGTCGAAGAAAGATGTCCAAATGTGATCAAGGGGGCAGGATAAGTACATTTGCTGAGCCCAGCCATCCTCAAGACCCCCTCTTGGGTCATTAGAGCAGTTTCGTAGAGGTCAGGTCGAAGGGTCTGCAAAAACTCATCCGGGAGCTCGTGATTCATCTTTCCTTTAAGGCTCCGCCTACCATAAACCCAGGACCTTTCTCCGGCCATTCATAAGGCGTCGGTTCAGGACTCTCCGTAGAAGACGAAGTATCAGGGCCTCGAACAAAAAAGAACTCTTCTTTCCAGCCCTTTAGGTTGCTCGAGACATTGCTCGACAAAATTGATCGGTTCGACCTTTCTGAAAAATATACATATCTTGCGTTCGAAGACGTGGACAAACTCACTTGGAAGACTCTCCAGAAATTTTGGAAAGCCGCTTTCTTCCCTTTGGCCTTCATTAGCAAGCGGAAGGCGACGATATACCCAATTGAATTCGGGAGGATTTTGGAAGGAGCGAGATGGAATGCCTCTAAAACACTAGAAATTAAAGGAAAGAAGGGGATACGTAGACCGTAAAAAAATTGCCTAGTATAAAAAGCTTGGCACCCCTCAGGAGGATCAGTGACACGCTGCTCAGGAGTCAGAATAACGATCGAAAATCCGTCGCCTAGATACTTACCAAATTCGGTTTCCAAAGATTCTCGATCCTCTTCAGTATAGCAGCAAACAGTTTGATCGGCTCTCTGCTCGGTTTTATTAAGCCTTACGCTGGTTGATGGTTCTACCCACTTGAAAATTGTAATGACGACCTGGTCACCTATTCTGAATTTCATCTGTTCATTGTCCGACAGTATAAGGCCATCGTCTTCCGCGGTTTCTTCGTCAGTCGCCCCGTTCGAACTATCATCTTCATCACCATTCGAACTATCGTCTTTTTGAAAAGTCTTGTGCAAGTGAACCCCAACGATCAGCACATATATATAAGGTCAAAAGGGTAAATTGCAAGCCGGTCCCCGAGTAACCACGACGGTTGAACTCCCTAAGGAAAAATTTGAAACTATATTTCCGATAATTGCATTTTAGACCCCTGTGCTTTCCACAATCGGGGATTGAGAACCAAAACATAAAAGGTTACACCTCCTCGATATATATATTTAACGCCCAATGCTTTACTTCATCTTACGGTCGGAAAAATAGGGAAGTATAAATAAAGGAGTCAATTATGGCAGTACGGTAGCCTATGTGGAAGAATACGTGGATCATGATTCAATTTGGTAAGCCAGACGAAGATTATTAAAATCAAAATTTAAACCATCACGGGAAAGCCATCATATTATTTTCAAGATATGAACTCTTTTTCCCTGATTCGGTTTTTATCCCAATGGGTTTTTCCGAGTTAGGTTTTTAACGAGGCATATCCAAAACACATTTTGGGTGGTTTGCTCATACCAATATCCGAAGCACATTATGGATGGTTTGATTATTCCTGTATTCAAAATAGTGCATACTTCTTCGAGCTTAAGCTTCACTTTGCGCTCGAGAAGTGGGGGAGTATTGATGAGGGATATTTTGGACTCTACTTTGAGAAGCCCAGGCGAGAGCGAAGAACACGAATCCCGACCTTGGGAATGTAGAATCAAGCCCAAGTCACGGCCTTTACAATCCGATCAACCAGAGAGGCCTCATGATCGGAGGTTACTGCTGGGCCGGTCGCAGGCCCAAGCCTTTGGGCCGAGAAATATACCCCTGTTGATGGATCAGCTAGCTCACCGTCTCAGCTATAAATACCACGAGCATTTATGAGACGGAGGGGGTCATGCTTTCCCAGGTGCTCTCTACTCAAAGCTGCTGCTCGGAGCCATCTTGGAAAGTTAGCATAGGTTGTTGTGTATGTATCTATCCTCTAGCTTGTACGGCATCCTATAATGCTCAGATAGAACCCCCATTGCTTGTAATCTGTATCCGCACGTTCGGAATATATAATATTGATCTTTCCTTAATTAAATTGTGCCCTCAACTATTTCTTTGATCGTATACGAAACCACGTAAGATCAAGTACGTGAGATGTAATTCCTAAATCTTTATCATGGAGGATTGCGTGAATAACACGCTTTCGTTTGTGCTTGATATTCTGATGTCGTACTTGATATACAGAATGTCGTCATGTTACATTTTACGAACTTTAACTATGCTTTACACTACTCCCACTGATCCTTTTGCACAATTTTGAATCCATATGCCTTTTGACAAAGTCAACAGTTTTGATCAACCTATAAAGTTGCATGTTCCAAGTTAGGGAAAAAGTCATAGATTGATTTTTGGATATTGAATAAAGATCTTCTCAACAATTTTCAATTTGTGAGAGGCAGGATTCATATCCAATAGTCATATTTTGGTAGTCAAAACCACCTTTCTATGGCTAATAGCTTCGAAATAGATTTTGACGTTGCAAATGGAGGGAGGGTATCTTCATTAGTCATAAAAAGGCTTTTGAAGAATGACATATCGCCATTAAGCGAGTCAAATAAGTTAACAACTTTCCATTTCGGGTCTTATGGCTTCATGTCATATCCCTTAGTTTATGTTTAACATAATTTCTTTTTAATCTCAGATTAATATCCAATTTCTCAATTTCGTAAAATGGAATTTTGAGTTCCTTACGAATTTGATTAGATTACGAAGTGTTTGTGCGTGACTCGGTTCAGCAGGTTTCAGGGTTTGCTCCCACTGTTTGTGGGGATGGGTCCAAATCTTGGACTTCATCAAGTTCTAAGACATTCCCTATTTCCTTTGACGATGATTTCGCCAACAGAGGAACATGCTACTTACGAGAAGCTTTCGTTTCTCATTGTCGCAGAATAGGTATCCAATGGATTCATAAATTTTGTACGAATCGGATCTACTATCCAATTTCTTGTACAAGGATGTTATGCCATGTCATAAATGATATTGTAGTGTAAGGACTTACTTCAAGAGGTACTAGTCTAAGTGCCTTCGAAGAGTCAGGGGAGGCTATCCCCTAATGTGAATAAGGAAGTTCAGCAAAATCACAATGGTGAAGTGAACTAAGTTTTAACAAAGTGTTGGGATATTTTGGCTAGGGCTCGATTGTCAATACAACGAAGTGCGGAATTTTAAAATTTTTCGAGTTCCTAATAGTCCCATGAATTCTTTCTCCATAGTTATTATACGAATAAGGATGAATCAAACATCAACAAAACACGAGGGGGTTTTCGCAATTTACCTCACCACAGCTTGGTGGTGGTTACCTCCGGGCTTCTTTGTTCGATTCACAACGGAGTGATCCAAGTGTCTCACCTCCAGAATGTATCCACACCAATTGGATTGTAGCAACGTCTCCAAGTCACAGGCTAAGAACTAGATCTTGAAGATTGTCAAGAAAGGAATGAGCAGATCTATATCAGGATATCGATTTGGATCTGGATTAGGAGAATTGCAGGAAGACAACCACGACCACAGGACTTATGCGGCTAGGTTGGATCGACCAAGGGCGGCGCGGCTAGGCTTCGGATCCACCTAGGGCGGCGGCTAGGGTTTGGATCCAACTAGGGCGACGGCTAGGGTTTGGCCGAGAACTAGGGGCTAGGGGCGGTTTTTGGAGTTGGCAATTTCTTTTCTTCTTGTGTTGTGTAAAACTATTTTCTCTACTCTTGGAAGATGTATGAAGAGTTGTATTTATAGGAGAAGAGTTCTTCTCTTATAAGATATCTCTTCAAGATATGGCAAATCTTTTCCTTATCATAATAGGAAACAAGATTTGACCAAATCTCTTGTTTGTAGCTTGATGACCAAGTAACAAACTCTTCCCTTCTTTTCCTCTCCAAAAAATCGCCCCTTGCCTTTAATTAGCCAATCCGAAAATTGCTAATTATTTATTCTTCCTTCTTTACCAATTAACAACTTTAATTATTTATAATCAATTAGATAATCTTAATTAATTAATTAAACATTAATCAATTAAATATCCAATTAATATTCTCCCATTGAATTAATACCTTAATTCAATATCTTTGATTTAACAACTTTAAATCACTTATTTCCCTTTATGACTGTCACTGTCCAATTGTATTGTGTGTGACCCTCTGGGTTCACCATCAACTGGCAGCAGGCCCACGACTTTCGTGATTTAATTAATGAGCAATTAAATGCTCCGATCAATTAAACTACTTTTAATTGACCACTCCTAGAATTAAATCCTCTATTAATTCCGGAGTACCCACACTTCATGGTCGATGTCTAGCCACAAGCCCATGAAGCCCAATCAAAGGTGAATTGATTTATTGTGAACCTCACCTCTTATAATTGCCATGTACATACGGTCCTTCTACGACTGATTTCCCGATCGAGACCTAGGGTGTGTGAATTGATCGGCACCTCTAATTATCTCGATAACTATACTTTCTAATTTCCGACAATGATTCCAGTGTGACTGCCAAATTTGGAAACCCCTTCCAAATGCATCACCGACTATGGCCATAGATTTCTCGGAATCAATTATCTATGAAACGTATAGGAAATTCTCTCATCTTATCAGGATGAGTCGATGGATTCTTTCTTAGTACTAACCACTCGCGTACAGTCGTCTACGCACCCAACTTAGGCACTTTGTGGCCAGGCTACGTGACCAGTACCTAAATCTAAGTACTGTAACACCCCGTAAATTTAAAATATTTTAAAATAAGGTTATTGAATTAATAACCCGATTTTGTGTGGTGTATTTTATTTTTAATAAACATAGTATTTCCTTAAACCTAAACGTACAATTAAAATTTTCGAGCACAAAAAAATTGAACTCTATTTTGTGCTTTGTGTGCATTAATTATTTCTTATGAAATATTGGACTTAGAAATAATTTGGAAAACATGTCTATTGCATTTTAAAAATATTGGGGTCATTTTGTTATTAGGTTGGACCAAAGTGTACAAAAAATTTTGATTTAGGGGTTATTTTGCACTTTTCGAAATTTTGGGGATCAAAAGTGCAAAAACCGCCGATTTTCCTTCCTTGGCTGATCATGCCATGATTTCTCCTACTTGTAGTTCAAAAATCAACCCTTGGAGACATGGAATAGACCCTATTATGTATAATCATGCCCATACCCCTATCTCCAATCAAACACTCCACCCCTTTCCCATTCAAACACTTCACCACTCTTTTTATCCACCAAAATCAGATTTTATGTCTCCCCTTCACCATTTGTCTTCTTAAAGAAAATAAGAGAGAGAGAGATAGAAGAGGCAACACAAAGAAAATTTTCGGATACACACAGCACAGTCTCGGTTCTTCCATCATTCCGCCTTCGTCCACCGTTGGATCGTGCCCAAATTTTTCCTGAAGGTCCTACACACATGGGGCTACATATTGACCGTTCGGATCGTCGTTTGGATCTCCCAAACTGAATCTACAGTCGTTACACATTTAGAAAGATAGTTTTCGGGTATACTCAGCACAGTCTCGGTTTTTCGACCATTCCGCCTTCGTCCACCGTTGGATCGTGCCCAAAAATTTTCTGAAGGTCCTACACACATGGGGCTACATATTGACCGTTCGGATCGTCGATTGGATCTCCCAAAGTGAATCGGCAGTCATTAGAAGTTGGGGAAAAGTAAGGATTTGAGGGCTTTTGTTATGAACCACCACCGGAGGCGCCACCACTGCCACCGGAGCTAAAACCACCACCTTCGGAGGTCTGGAAATGAAGAGAGTTTCACCCCCTTCGTTGCTTTGGGTAAAGATCCATCTTTAGTATTTGTGATTTTACATTCTTTTCTTCAAAGTATATATTGAAGAAGTTTAGTTATTCTTGTGGCTATTGTGATAAGTTGTTGAGTTCATGTTTAATATTAGATATTTAATGTGACTTGCTTTGGTTTTGTTTAAATATTGCTTATATGTTTGGATCTTGATTTGTTTTCGTAAAAAAGTTATTGTTCATAATTTCCGAAACTTTGGGGGGTATTTTTGAAAGGTTTTAAAAGTTGAAGGGCTTAGGTTGCGATTCTTGTTGGGATTAAAAAGGGACTGAAAATATAAGTTTTTGTTTGATATTTGGTTAGGTTTACTTGAAAAGCATTTGTTTTAAAGTTTGTTCCGATATTTTGCAAAAATGGGAGTTTTTGAAATATTTGGGGTTATTTTTGTAAATCTGAAAATAAGGGGTTAAAGTTGCTGTTTTTACATGGTTCTTTTATAAACTCTTGATTAATTGATTTGAAGTAGTGTTTTATTCATTTTAGTTATAAGATTGAAAATTTGTAAATTTTTCCGAAGAAAATATAATTAAAGAACTTTTTGTTTCTCAATGTTAGTTTGTGAAAAAAAAAAAATTTATTAAAACTTATTGTTAATCTTAGTTTTATATTAAATTATGCTTGATTATTTTTAAATTATTGCTTAAATGCTTAAATGCTTGAATCTTGAATTATTTTTTTCAAGAAAGTTGATTTTTCTATGTTTTCAAAACTATGGGGGTATTTTCAAAAAGTTTTAAACTTGTGGGAATTTTAAAGATTTGGTTTTTGAAGTAACAAGATACTTAATACTTTTATTTGATTTTCGATATGAGTTTAGTTAAAAATCTTTTGATTTAAAGTTTGTTGCAAATTTTCGAAAAAATGGATGTTTTTAAAAGTTTAGGGGCTGTTTTGTAAATCTGGAAAATGAAGGAAAAATTTTGCTATTTTGGCGCTGTTTTTGTAATTAGAATTTCGAGTTTTGAAAATAATAACTTTTAGTTGGAGTTTGATGTCGAAAGTTCTAAGTTCTTGTGTGCGATGTGTTAGTTTAGGAAATCCTTTTGTAGGATTTTCATCGGTAATGTTTAAGTAAGGTTGTTAAATACATTCTAAGTCGTATACGTACTTGCTCTGGTTTCGGATACTCATCATTGTGGAATTTTGATCGCCGTAATAAGCTTTTCAGGTGAGTGCTATGTGTTACTTGTGTGTAAGTCTAAATGTGCTAGTAGGTCGAGTCATAACTGTAACTTAGTTACTAAACAAACAAGCATGTGATGTATGATAACATAACGAACTCAGCTGCTAGGACAAGTTACACGTTGAACTATTGTTTATGTCTATGTGCTTATGAGTCATTGATATTGTATGTTGGACCGTTATTGAGTTGTTTACCGATTTCCTGCTACTGAACTGTTACTGTTACTGTTAATGTACTGTACTGTTTACTGTTACTGTGTGGGCCCCTATTTTGGTGTGCGGAATCGTGGTTAACCCGGAAGGTAAGGGCCGGAGGGTTACCTCGATCCACCGTAGACCCGCTTCACGAACCAAGTGTGGAGGTTACACTTGGGGAGTGAATGTCAAACTCCTGGCATTTGACGTCAATGCGCACTGTTATGTAAGGTCGCACCTTACTTGGAGTGTTCGGTGGTGGTTTTCCTGACTGTGGATTGGAGGGTAAGAGGAGGACGGCATCAACAAATGTTGGTTACTTGTTTAACGTGCTTAAATTGTTATAGCATATGTTCATTACTGTACTGTTGTATATGCTCATGTATATTATGTTGCATCCACGCACATGTGCACTATAGCCTCACTAAGTTGGACGATCAACTTATGCATTCCATGTTTCAATCTTTTCAGCTACAGGTGTTTGGGGTAAACGATAGTTCATGTTGCGGTTAGGTCATCCCGGTTGCGATCCCACCCTAGTTCCAGAGAGTGATTGAACTTTTGTTTAAATTCTTATTTGATTTTAAGATTTTCGTTTGAACTCATATTTTAAATCTCCTATAATGTCTAAGTTGATTTTTTTTTATATCTTGCTAAATGTTTTGGTATTTTAGTTAATTTTGTAAAATGTGAATGTCTAGCGAAAATGATTTTAAATTTTATCAAATATTAATCTTAATCTTCTTGTATTCCTTTTGGGTCCCACAAGTTGTTTCATCACGTCATGTCATCCGTTAAAATTTGTTTTAATTACTTCCGCTTTAAACTTAGTAATCAAAATTGTTCTTATATCGTTTTAAACCGCTTCCGCTGAAAATCTTTAATTCTCGATTTTAATTTATCGTCCTTTTTAAAGGTTTCGATATTCTAACTCTTTTTCAAAATAATAATAACTTTTCGACCGTTATCCGACGGACCCGCGTAGTCGGGCCGTTACAGATGGTATCAGAGCTTCGGCTCAAGGTCAGGATAGGGTCCTCGGATATTGTACTGAGGTGATAGGAAGGTGGGACTCGCCGTCATGACTTTAGGGTGTCTACCCACATTGGGTAGTTCACTTTTAGGACAAGACCGCAACCGAAACCATACGTCTAGTACGTGTCCTTGGGGCTAATGGTTATTTTTGCTTGATTCTGTGTTTTCTTGATTAACTTTTTGTTGGTGGTATCACGAATACCATAACGTTATTCAAACCTTATTGTTGATATTATTGTCTGGCTATGATTGTATATGTGTGCACTCCGTGATTTTCGTAAATTGAAATATTTGAATCAGTGACCTTTCTAGAAACACATGTAGAATGACTAAAATAGCCCTAATCCTTTTTAAATTTCAGTATCGAGTTTACACTACTCCGAACTCATACTTCTGATTTTAAAAGTACTCATCTTCAAATTGATCTCGCGATTTCAGTAAGCTCTCTTGAGCCTATTTTCGGCATAATTAATTGTTTCGCCCTTATTCTAATGTTGGTACTTGTTCATTTTTAGCTTGTGACTCCTAGATGTATTTTCTTCATCATTTTGGCGAATCAAATTGTTATGTAAGCAATCTCTCTTTCAATAGACAAAATATCATTCAAATCTCGTTGACACCAGTCTTATGTTCTAACTCGTCTATTACATGTTCCTTGCATTCAACTATGAATCACTTTTGATAGCGAGTAACTTCATTTTCAATTCTAAAACTATCCTATGTTCATATCCAATCTCTTTATTTCCGCACGTGTTTTTCTGAAGTTTCTAAATGCGATTGCCCGATTGTATATTTTCCTTCATGTTGTGTAATTTACCGTAAAACATTCTTCAATCATTTTAGCCTCATTCTTGATATGGCTTCTTCAAGTCGTGCCCTTAATTACCTTTAATCTGACTCCTTGATTGTTTTCCCTGAGTGCTTATCGACTCTCTCAATGAACATGTCTTTATTTATTGGGGATTGACTAATTGTACCCTATCAAGCTTTTATATTGATCCCTTATTTTTGTACTCGTTCAGAGTTTACCCCTCCCTATTTCATGAGATACTTTCTTGTATCGACTTCGTAAACCAAAATTATTTATTTTTGTCGGATTCTATGATTGTTATTGTTCCTTGTCCTTCTATTTCCCGAGCCTATTTATTCCGTTGTGATCGTTTTGAAATTATCCATATGATTTTATGTTACTCTTTTTTTTTGTTGTATTCAATTATACAATCTTCTAAATTTCCTGAAAGAATTGAATTGTCTCGGTTTCTTTTTAACTTCACGTTTTCATTTGTCCATTCATAAATTGTCCTTCCTTTCTCTATTTCATTCCTTTTTGCGAGCCGCATAAATCAGATCAATTTATTCTCAATTCCTTTTGAACTTCGGACTTACCTTGTATTTGTTTGGAACTTATTTTTAATTCCCGTCTCGTTCAATTTGATCGTTTCGATGTTCTCAGATTTCACTATCGAGTTTTACTTGTTTTCTATTGCAGCTTGTTGCAATCATTATTGAAATGATCTTCGAATCGCGCCATTTATCTTGAATTGCTTTACAAATGACCAAACACACTTTAATGTTTTGGTTATTATTCTCATGATACTTGTTTCGACTTTCTGTTATCCTTACCGATATCCTTGCTTTGATCATCTTTTTACTTACACCATTTGAAATGGTGAGGCTCATCCCTTCAGTTATTCTTATCGGTGCGCCTTAATCGTTTTCCTTGTCACTTATATCGAACTATTCATTTGATTATCTTTATTATCGATATTTCAGTCCTTTTGCAATCTTCGTTGATTCTTCCTTATGTTGCCATTGCTAATTCTTATCTTGTCGTCTTGAACATCTTGATTCGATCATCTTTTATAATCCTTATCGTGTCTCTTCATTTAACTCATTTTGTTCCTTGCGAGAATCCCAAGTCAAATGTCATTCAGTACATTTTGAATTCTCTGGGCCAAACTAAACTATATATTGTTATGTGAGTAGTTTTTCTTTTGAGAAGAATCTTAATCCGCGACATAGGAGTTGGAATTATCGTCGTATCTCATTCTACCGCGTCATGATTATGCGTAACGTATATGAAGTACTACCTCGATCATCTTCGTGAACCTGACTGCATATCTTAAGATCTTCAGAAATATCTAACGTACAAACGAGGACAAGTTTGCATACTCATCTAGATGAAGAAACAAGTGAATTCCATTATGGCGTGGCCAGAGTATAAAAAGGCGACTTGGGAGTTAGAGAAAAAGATATGTCAGAGTTTTGAAAACGCCTAATCTACGAGAGAACATTTTCGCACACTCGTTGTAATCAAGAAGGCTGCAGATTCTACAAGAAAATGTTTTATGACGCACACAGAGTAAGGAAGAAACGTTTCGGGAGCAAGAAAAGAAATACATCGGCATTAACCGTACCACGCGAATCTCAATAACGAATTTGGGGACCAAATTCTTTTAAGGAGGGAGGATTGTAACACCCCGTAAATTTAAAATATTTTAAAATAAAGTTATTGAATTAATAACCCGATTTTGTGTGGTGTATTTTATTTTTAATAAACATAGTATTTCCTTAAACCTAAACGTACAATTAAAATTTTCGAGCACAAAAAAATTGAACTCTATTTTGTGCTTTGTGTGCATTAATTATTTCTTATGAAATATTGGACTTAGAAATAATTTGGAAAACATGTCTATTGCATTTTAAAAATATTGGGGTCATTTTGTTATTAGGTTGGACCAAAGTGTACAAAAAATTTTGATTTAGGGGTTATTTTGCACTTTTCGAAATTTTGGGGATCAAAAGTGCAAAAACCGCCGATTTTCCATCCTTGGCTGCTCATGCCATGATTTCTCCTACTTGTAGTTCAAAAATCAACCCTTGGAGACATGGAATAGACCCTATTATGTATAATCATGCCCATACCCCTATCTCCAATCAAACACTCCACCCCTTTCCCATTCAAACACTTCACCACTCTTTTTATCCACCAAAATCAGATTTTATGTCTCCCCTTCACCATTTGTCTTCTTAAAGAAAATAAGAGAGAGAGAGAGATAGAAGAGGCAACACAAAGAAAATTTTCGGATACACACAGCACAGTCTCGGTTTTTCCATCATTCCGCCTTCGTCCACCGTTGGATCGTGCCCAAATTTTTCCTGAAGGTCCTACACACATGGGGCTACATATTGACCGTTCGGATCGTCGTTTGGATCTCCCAAAGTGAATCTCCAGTCGTTACACATTTAGAAAGATAGTTTTCGGGTATACTCAGCACAGTCTCGGTTTTTCGACCATTCCGCCTTCGTCCACCTTTGGATCGTGCCCAAAATTTTTCTGAAGGTCCTACACACATGGGGCTACATATTGACCGTTCGGATCGTCGATTGGATCTCCCAAAGTGAATCGGCAGTCATTAGAAGTTGGGGAAAAGTAAGGATTTGAGGGCTTTTGTTATGAACCACCACCGGAGCCGCCACCACTGCCACCGGAGCTACAACCACCACCTTCGGAGGTCTGGAAATGAAGAGAGTTTCACCCCCTTCGTTGCTTTGGGTAAAGATCCATCTTTAGTATTTGTGATTTTACATTCTTTTCTTCAAAGTATATATTGAAGAAGTTTAGTTATTCTTGTGGCTATTGTGATAAGTTGTTGAGTTCATGTTTAATATTAGATATTTAATGTGACTTGCTTTGGTTTTGTTTAAATATTGCTTATATGTTTGGATCTTGATTTGTTTTCGTAAAAAAGTTATTGTTCATAATTTCCGAAACTTTGGGGGGTATTTTTGAAAGGTTTTAAAAGTTGAAGGGCTTAGGTTGCGATTCTTGTTGGGATTAAAAGGGGACTGAAAATATAAGTTTTTGTTTGATATTTGGTTAGGTTTACTTGAAAAGCATTTGTTTTAAAGTTTGTTCCGATATTTTGCAAAAATGGGAGTTTTTGAAATATTTGGGATTATTTTTGTAAATCTGAAAATAAGGGGTTAAAGTTGCTGTTTTTACATGGTTCTTTTATAAACTCTTGATTAATTGATTTGAAGTAGTGTTTTATTCATTTTAGTTATAAGATTGAAAATTTGTAAATTTTTCCGAAGAAAATATAATTAAAGAACTTTTTGTTTCTCAATGTTAGTTTGTGAAAAAAAAAATTTATTAAAACTTATTGTTAATCTTAGTTTTATATTGAAATTATGCTTGATTATTTTTAAATTATTGCTTAAATGCTTGAATCTTGAATTATTTTTTTCAAGAAAGTTGATTTTTCTATGTTTTCAAAACTATGGGGGTATTTTCGAAAAGTTTTAAACTTGTGGGAATTTTAAAGATTTGGTTTTTGAAGTAACAAGATACTTAATACTTTTATTTGATTTTCGATATGAGTTTAGTTAAAAATCTTTTGATTTAAAGTTTGTTGCAAATTTTCGAAAAAATGGATGTTTTTAAAAGTTTAGGGGCTGTTTTGTAAATCTGGAAAATGAAGGAAAAATTTTGCTATTTTGGCGCTGTTTTTGTAATTAGAATTTCGAGTTTTGAAAATAATAACTTTTAGTTGGAGTTTGATGTCGAAAGTTCTAAGTTCTTGTGTGCGATGTGTTAGTTTAGGAAATCCTTTTGTAGGATTTTCATCGGTAATGTTTAAGTAAGGTTGTTAAATACATTCTAAGTCGTATACGTACTTGCTCAGGTTTCGGATACACATCATTGTGGAATTTTGATCGCCGTAATAAGCTTTTCAGGTGAGTGCTATGTGTTACTTGTGTGTAAGTCTAAATGTGCTAGTAGGTCGAGTCATAACTGTAACTTAGTTACTAAACAAACAAGCATGTGATGTATGATAACATAACGAACTCAGCTGCTAGGACAAGTTACACGTTGAACTATTGTTTATGTCTATGTGCTTATGAGTCATTGATATTGTATGTTGGACCGTTATTGAGTTGTTTACCGATTTCCTGCTACTGAACTGTTACTATTACTGTTACTGTACTGTACTGTTTACTGTTACTGTGTGGGCCCCTATTTTGGTGTGCGGAATCGTGGTTAACCCGGAAGGTAAGGGCCGGAGGGTTACCTCGATATATCCACCGTAGACCCGCTTCACGAACCAAGTGTGGAGGTTACACCTGGGGAGTGAATGTCAAACTCCTGGCATTTGACGTCAATGCGCACTGTTATGTAAGGTCGCACCTTACTTGGAGTGTTCGGTGGTTGTTTTCCTGACTGTGGATTGGAGGGTAAGAGGAGGACGGCATCAACAAATGTTGGTTACTTGTTTAACGTGCTTAAATTGTTATAGCATATGTTCATTACTGTAATGTTGTATATGCTCATGTATATTATGTTGCATCCACGCACATGTGCACTATAGCCTCACTAAGTTGGACGATCAACTTATGCATTCCATGTTTCAATCTTTTCAGCTACAGGTGTTTGGGGTAAACGATAGTTCATGTTGCGGTTAGGTCATCCCGGTTGCGATCCCACCCTAGTTCCAGAGAGTGATTGAACTTTTGTTTAAATTCTTATTTGATTTTAAGATTTTCGTTTGAACTCATATTTTAAATCTCCTATAATGTCTAAGTTGATTTTTTTTTATATCTTGCTAAATGTTTTGGTATTTTAGTTAATTTTGTAAAATGTGAATGTCTAGCGAAAATGATTTTAAATTTTATCAAATATTAATCTTAATCTTCTTGTATTCCTTTTGGGTCCCACAAGTTGTTTCATCACGTCATGTCATCCGTTAAAATTTGTTTTAATTACTTCCGCTTTAAACTTAGTAATCAAAATTGTTCTTATATCGTTTTAAACCGCTTCCGCTGAAAATCTTTAATTCTCGATTTTAATTTATCGTCCTTTTTAAAAGTTTCGATATTCTAACTCTTTTTCAAAATAATAATAACTTTTTGACCGTTATCCGACGGACCCGCGTAGTCGGGCCGTTACAAGTACGCACACTCGTGCACCGAATTCGCCCTAGCACCTCAAGTCTAAGGACTAAATCGTACACTATTATAAGCCTGGAGAAACATCCCATCACCGATATGCGTCATGCGCTTCCACAATGGGTTTCTCTGTTCGGGTCGTTCGATGCGTTCAATCCTCCATTGAACCACCTACTCATATGCACTGGACTCAAATTCCTTGCTCATGAAACTCTACAAATTCACTCCATGTGAATCATGCATATTTGTACAAGTCTTGGCGATTCCTACGATACCCCGTCTCGTTTGGAATCTATGACTTGGAACGGTTTTAAGATCACGACCTTTGAGACTGTTTCATGATTGCACTCAGTACTGAAGTGAATCGTCCCATAGTCTATTGTGACCTTAGGATTTCATCCGATCGCTTAGATAAGTTCGCGAGAGATGAAGTTGGCCATTGTTCAATTTCACATACTATGAATGAACGACGTATTAATTATAAACCATAAGAAAATAGTACTTCAACAAGCTAATTAATATTGGCTTGCTGGGCACTATTCCATCACAAAGTTCAATTCCTTCTTTGATTTGTTGCATGAGAATTCTATTCTCTTTTAGATAATCGAGAAATTAATTGCTTATGTTTCGGCAAGTTTGATTAGGTCAAAATGCTTTCGACATAATGCACGTAGTTACTTCATTTCCAAAACTTCTGTTGAATATTTCAACAGTTTTAGAATTGTACTTCACAAAGTACACATATGCTTTGACGATTAAAATAATCGTAAGTATATATCAAGTAACGTCCTTATGAACTAGTGCTTCTAGTTCTCCATGCTTGTCCTTATTGATTAAATCCATTCGGTTGAAATGCTTGGAATGCCTAGCAAACATTTAACTTCGGTTATTATTCCTTTAAGACAAGATTTGAAAGTTACGAGTTCATCCAAGTTCTATATTTCAAGAGCTTTAGATGAAAACTTCCTTTTGAATCCTTCTTTTGGAAGAATAAATATTTCAAGCTTGGACGATTATCTTGTTTGTTTTACTCTTTTTCGACTTAGCATATAGCTTTCAAAGTTTTTTATTGTTTATCATTGTTTTATTTCTATGCTTCAGAGCATCAATATTTGTACAAAGTTAAATAGCTTTTGAAATAGATTCCATTCATAATGGTAAAGCAATAACGTCTTGTACAAAAATTTGAAATAAAACTCAATAACAAGATAAACCTAAAAACTCATGCTAATACGGAAAACTAAGTAAAACTTCTATCGCAAAAAAGTAAGGTCTAGATTGTTCTTGTCCCAATCCCTGAAGCATCTGTCCCTCATTTCTCTTTGCAACTCTTGCCTTTTCCTTCCAAGGAATTTCATACTTTTGGGGAGCGAGGGAACACCATCATCATCTGCAAACACTTTTATAGATATGAGGGTTTATGAGATGTCTTACATCAAACGAATTAACAGGAGTATAACTAAGTCATACCGTTGTTAAGTCTGTTCAGGATTTCTTTCCAGCAAGCTTCCTTAATTTCTGATCGTACCTACACAGGGGGCAATTCCATTCACTCAGACCCAGTCCCTGTAAATGGGCTTCCTCATATTTGTCTAACAACTTATGCAAGTCTTTTGTTTTAATTCCATCACACGGAATAATACAATGTTGCATAAAATGAGTAAAGGTGTCAGACAAGCCATTGAGAGTAATTTCTATCTCATCTTCAAGAGTCAAATCAGCGCCTAGCTTTTTGATTCGATTGTTCATCTTGGTTAGGTAAGAAAAATATTCCCTAACATTGTTAAACCTAGCCATGCTCGTCTCGTGGAGTGAGTTACATGCAATAGACTCCAAAGTTGGTTCGCTTTTGATGCGTACCAAGGTTCGTTCGTACATGATTGTGAATTTTAAATGGCTATATTTAAACAATTATATAGACAACAATAAGCAGACATGTTTAAAAATAATACTTATAATTAACGAAATTTGGTCTTATTATCGAAAAAGTTCTCCCACTATTTTTATCGAAACAATAACCCCTTTTAGTTTCGGGAAATTCTATTTCCTAGTAGGTCTTGACGTCCCAGCAGCTATTAATTGCACCCACGACTCGTGGTCATACAATTAATTCCCTAGGTAGGTATACTTTTACCAATTGTGTCCCTACACAACCTTCAAGCTATTTTGCCTCGATTTTTGCATTTATCTAGCACTGCTACATCATAAATGTTACTACTCGTTAAGTCTAACCTATTAATCATGATGAGCAATGGGCCCAGTCATGAAATCCCCGTAACTGATTATCGGTCAATTTTCACGTCCCGACCAGTCCCCACCCTTGTCAAGTTTTTAAAGAAAACAAGAATCAAGGAATTTCGTGTAATGTCCCTTTCTTCGACTCGGGTGCCAGACTCTGGATCACCTCTATCGATAAGTAGACAAAATACACTAGTTCCTATTAATGGAAGGCTTGGATTTATAAAACCTCATTTTATAGTTAACCCAATATGATTTAATATTTATTCAAGAGGGGATTTTCGGTTTTGAAAGTTTGAAAAAACTCACCTCGAGATCTCACCGCATTAATTATGCTTTATCTTTTATTTACGATCTAGATTCTAGCGCGCATCACACAAGCAATCATAAATCGATAAATAAATTAAAACCATACAAGCCTAGCATGCATGCTACCACAATATGTTTTCGATCGGGAGCCTCCTATGCGGGCCATCATCGAGTCATGATGTTGGCCCAATTGGTCAATCTAAAGAGTTCTCAGAGGACATAGGCTATTACATAAATAACCATGCATACATGGCCTTCTTCTCTTCTTGGGCTCCCACCTTGCTTGTAAACGGGCCTCCATTCTAAACTAATAAAACAGTAAAGCCCTAATCTATTATAAATGCTCAAAGTGGCCCAAAAACAACTTTAGGCTCGCAGGCCCAATAAAAACCAAACGATAAATTAAATCAATCACATATAACATAAGGTCAAGGCTCGGCGCGATCGGAAACCACGTAAACAGTTCACGTAGAGCAAGAAACAAGCAAATGTCTTTTTACGTATTTATTTCTTATTCTTAAACCTCTTTTAAAAATAAACTACCTATGATTCTTACTTTTTAGTCACTACTAATTATGACAAAATAAATTCTCGGGTAAACAAAACAAGTTTTCTGCATAAAAACAGATTCGGATTTTTCAACTTTTAAAAATTGCAGTTCGGCCCCTCAACTTTCGGAAATTGCACTTTTAACCCCAAAGTTTTTGAAAAGTTACAAAACACCCCCAAAAACAGTATCGGACAGAGGACCAGAAAATAAAATTTTGAATCCAGAAAATTTTTGAATTTTGCAAACAGACCAATGAACTTTCGGAAATTACAAAATAGTCCTTTAATTTTCGGAAATTGCAAAAACGACCCAAAATTACTAATCGATCAGAATTTCAAAACAGTCCAGATTTTTCCAAAATTTCCAGAAACAGAAAATTGAATTTTCAGCCCTAATAATCATGATTTTCGATTTTTAGCACAAAGAGTCCTTATGTTTCGAAAAACTATAAATTCGTCACAAATCAAAAAAAGCAGTTTTACCCAATCATAGATCTAGTCATAAAAAGCAAGAATCAAATCACAGAACATAATAATCACACATATTAATATACTTAATAACACTTATTCATGTACACTATTATGTTCAGGCCTTTTCGCATAATAATTATGGAGTTGGCTCTGATACCACTGTTGGGATACCTCGATTGTCAGAACAACAAAAGTGCGGAATTTTAAAAAATTTCAAGGCACCCATTAGTCCCATAAATCTGTCTCCATATTATATATACGAAAAGGTTGAATCAAACAGTAATTAAAACAAGTAAGGGGGTGATATGCGATTTTACCTCACCACAACTCGGTGGTGGTTACCTCCGGACTTCATGTTTGATTCACAACGAAGTGATCCAATTGTCTCACCTCCAAAGTTGATCCACAACAGTTGGTTTGTAGGGACACCTCCAAGTAGCAGGCTACGAACTAGATCTTGAGGGATGTCAGTAAAGGAACGTGCAGATCTAGATAAGGACTTAGATCTGGATCTGGGTGAGGAGATCGACTGGAAGAAGACTGAGTCACAGGGCTTGTGCGGCTAGGGCTGGATCGGCCAAAGAGGTTCGGCCAGGGTTGGCCGAGCTTGGTTGGGCCGAAAAAGGGTTGGGGCGATTTTTGGGGTTAGGGAGTTTTCAGATTTCTTTTCTTTCTTGTGTTATGAAAAATTGTTATCTTCTCAATTATTCATTTTTCAGTTATGAAGAGATGTGAAGAAGTATTTATAAGAGAAGTATCCTTCTCTTATAAGATATCTCTTCCCATCTTTATCAAATCCTATTCCTAATCAACTTAGGAATATAAGATTTGGTAAATCTCTTCTTTCTTCATTGCTTTGCAAGAAACAAAACTCTCTCATTTTAGATATGCAAATATCGCCCCCTATGCCACATCAAGTAATCCGAAAACTACATGTCAATTATCTTCCAATTAATTAACCACTTTAATTAATTTCATAATTAATTAGATAATCCAATTAATTAATTAGACATTAATCAATTAGATATCTATTTAATATTCTCCTACTTGAATTAACACTTTAATTCATGAACTTTGATTTTAACATCTTTAAATCATTCATTTCCTTTTATGACTGTCACTGTCCAACTGTATTGTGTGTGACACTCTGAGTTCACCGTCAATTGGCAGCAGGCCCATGACTTTCGTGATTTAATTAATGAGCAATTAAATGCTCCGATCAATTAAACACTTTTAATTGACCACTCCAAAATTTATTTCCTTATTAACTCATTAGTACCCACACTTCATGGTCGATGTCTAGCCACAAGCACATGAAGCCCAATTAAAGGTGAATTTATATTTGGGAACCTCACCTCTTATAAATGCCATGTACATACGGGTCCTTCTAAAGACTAATTTCCCGACCGAGACCTAGGGTGTGTGAATTGATCGGCACCTCTAATTATCTCGATTTTGTACTTTCTAATTCTGGATAATAATTCAAGTGTGACTGCTAAATTTGGAAAACCTTTTCCAAATCCGTCACTGACCATGACCGTGGATTTCTCGGAACATATTATCTAAGGACGTACAGGAAATTCTCCCACCTTATCAGGATGAGTCGATAGATCCTTTCTTAATACTAACCACTCGCGTACACAATTGTACGCACCCAACTTAGGCACTTTATGGACAGGCTACGTGACCAGTACCTAAATCTAAGAACGCACACTTATGTACCGAATTCGCCCTAGCACCTCAAGTCTAATGACTAAATCGTACACTATTATAAGCCTTGAGAAACATCCCATCATCGATATGCGACATGCGTTTCCACAATGGGTTTCTCTGTTCGGGTCATTCGATGCATTCGAACGTCTCTATCGAACCACCTAGTCATATGCACTGGCCTCAAATGCCTTGCTCATGAAACGCTACAAATTTACTCCATGTAAATCATGCATAATCGTACAAGTCATAGCGATTCTTTCGATACCCCGTCTCGTTCGGAATTCATGACTTGGAATATGTTTTAAGATCACGACCTTCGAGACTGTTTCATGATTGCACTCAATAATGAAGTGAATCGTCCCATAGTCTAATGTGACCTTAGGATTTCATCCAATCCCTTAGATAAGTTCGCAAGAGATGAAGTTGGCCATTGTTTAATTTAGGTACTATAAATAAACAGGCGTATTAATTGTAAACCATAAGAATAACAATTCTCCAACAAGCTAACTAATATTGGCTTGTCGGGCACTATCCTTTCAAGTGCATATGAGTAGGTGGTTCGATAGGGGATCGAACGCATCGAACAACCCGAACAGAGAAACCCATTATGGAAGTGCATGATGCACATCGGCGATGGGATGTTTCACAAACTTATAATAGTGTACGATTTAGTTCTTAGACTTGAGGTGCTAGGGCGAATTCGGTGCATGGGTGTGCGTACTTAGATTTAGGTGCCGGTCACGTAGCTTGACCATTGTGTGCCTAAGTTGGGTGCGTATAGTCGTGTAAGAGAATGGTTAGTATCAATATGGGATCTACCGACTCAATGTAGTGTGTTGAGAGAATTTCTTATACGTTCTTAGATAATAGATTAAAGAGAAACCTATGGCCATAGTTAGTGATCGATTTGGAAAGGGCTTTCCAAATTTAGCAGTTACACTGGAATCATTATCCCAAATTAGAAAGCATAGTTATCGAGGTAATTAGAGGTGCCGATCAATTCACACACCCTAGGTCTCAATCGGGAAATTAAGTCGATAGAAGGACCGTGTGTACATGGTACTTATAAGAGGTGAGGTTCACTGAAATCAATTCACCTGAAGTTAGGCCTCATGGGCTTTTGGCTAAACATTGACCATGAGGTGTGGGTACTCATGAATTAATAAGGATATTAATTCTTGAGTGGTTAATTGAAGGGGTATAATTAATCGGAGCAATCAATAAGCTCGCAAATTAAATCACGAAAGTCGTGGGCCCACGGCCAATTGATGGTGAATCTAGAGGGTAACACACAATACAATTGGACTGCAACAAATCATATAAGGAAAGATTGATTTAAAGGGTTAAATCAAAACTTAAGAATTAAAGTGTTAATTCTTGAAGAAGAAAACTAATTAATTAAAGTGTTAATTAATAAGAGATGAATTAATTTAATTGATTAATTGAATAAATTAATTAAATGGGCTGAATTAATTGAACGGGTTTAATTAATTAAAAGGAGATCTAAGTCCATTAGGAAACAAATGAAGGCCATAAGTAAATGGGCTTTAAGTTTCCTACTTGGATTAGAACAAATATAGGTCAAGACTCCTTATTATATAAGGAGCTCAAGACCACAAAAATCCTAGCCCCCAAGAGACACTAAAATTCGTGCCCCCCTTCTCTCCCAGATCAGATTTGCGCCGCCCCCTCTTACAGAGAAGGGTTGGGCCGAACCCTGTGGATCTGCACAGGTTCATGTGATTCTTCTCTTCTTTCTTCCTTGCTTGATAACCATTGGATTTTAGTTCTGAGCCTATGGATTCAAAGGAGTTGCTTCAATCCAGTTGGTGTGGACACCGCTAGAGGCACAACGCTTGGGGTGCTTCTCACGAACCAAATCCATCAGATCTGAAAGAAGACCGGAGAAAAACCACCACCGTTCCAGTAGTGAGGTAAGTTCTAAAACCCCCTATGGTTGGTTTTGATTTTATGTCAAATCCTTTTCGTATGACTAGATAAGTAAAGATCTTGATTGGGTTATTTAAAAAATTTAAAATTCCGCTGCTTTTAAAGTCCTGACGTTACCAATAACCTATTTTAAGATTCGTAAGAATGAAGACAAGGTGGTTGATTCGGTCATCGTCGCTGAACTCTCCAAGCCCCTCACTGCATACGGCATGTTTTTTTTTTTTGGTTTTCTTCTCTTTGAATCTGAATTTTGATTTGTTGGTTCAATTTGATTTGTTGACTATATGGGTCTCTATGAAATTGATAATTTTCTGTGTTTTAAAATGTCATTGGGTGCTATAATTTTTTAAACACTATTGGGAAGGTAAATTTTTGGGGAATTGTAAAAGGAAATATCCCTACTCATGTTATTGTGCTGGTCTTGTTTATTTTTAATAATAAATGCATTCTCGTGCCTATTGCGGGTGACTGTTATTTCTCTGGTGATGTTGAAAGAATTTATCTTAATCAGATTTAGTCTACTGATGCTTGAGAATTTTGCTTTGGTTCAATTGATACAATTTCATTGGGTGACATGCCACAAATATTGTAAATTTTCAACCATCCTTGTGACATGTCACCCAATCATAATCATGGAAGTCAAGAATAGATGTTTGATTTGCTTCAAAAGGACTTCTTTTTCCAATTGTAAATTATTTTATGGGTAGAGGTTATTGCTAGGATCCAGAACAAAATACTGCCATTTTATTGCTTTGGGTCTCGTAATAAGAGTATTCATGGTATTTAAGCAGAAATATTGTGCGCTATAAATTGCCTTAATTTGCCTCAATTTGCCTTTCTAACAATTTTAGCAATACGAATTTTATATCAGTTATCATTTTATCTAATGCTCATAGGTGGCCATGGAAGGTCTCCAAATCTTAAAGCCTGTGACTCAGCAGGGAATCATAGTAATTTGTATTGCTGAAAATGGAATCCTGCAGAATGGTTTGCGTGAAAGAAGAAAGCAAATTGTTGGCAAACATGGTGGTGTAGGCTTGGAAGTGTAGGCTTGGAAGTTGACATAGTGGCTGCTAAAGATGATGATGATGATACAATGGTCAAGTGGATGGTGGAAAATTTTAAATTCTCGATCAAAGAGCTGGTAAAAAGAGTTCAAATTCTCTATTTTATAATTGATGTTATTTTGTACTAAATACTTTTAGTAACATGGAGAAATTATTTTTCTTCACAGGTTGAGGCCGTAGTGACTAAGGACGAGTTGCAATATATGACTCATCTGTGCAAATCCTGCGTATTCTCAAATTAGAAGGATCCATTGGTTCGACAACAATCAGCCAACTAAGTAACTTAGGTAATTTCAGCATCTCCCAAGTATTCAAGGATACATGTATCTGTAGAATTGTAAATATTATATGCATGCCACTCTAATGTGTTATCCAATTAATAAATCTTTAAATTATTCATACATTATTATTCATCGCAAAACAGACTGTGACTGGAGTTCTGATACATTTTTATTTATTACCGAACTTGCAGGAACTGAAAGTTTTGACAAGATTTTTACCCTCGAAAAGTCGAGCAGCGCGAATAGTCAATTCTCTGACTTGACAACGGGAAATAGAGGTTCACACTTAGAGTTGACTACGGGAGGCAATCACGGATTCACAGACAAAATGTGCTGCTCTAGCCACTGAAGTGAGTAATTCAGTATCATCTGCTGAACTCCTTAATAATGTCAAACAACTAAACGAGAAACTTGAAAGTATGCATGAGTTACTCACCCCATTAAGAACTCAATCTTGAAAGAACTTTTTGTTAAGTTTTTGCAACAAATCGCTTCTTATGCTATTTCTTTGATTGGGGAACCAAATAAATTTTTGTGGTTTTCCCCTCGTGGATTCACTTGTTTATATTGCAGGTCGAGAAGTTTGGATAATTATTAATTTACTGATCCTAAATGCAATACAAGGAAAAGTGCCACATACTTTCCCGAGGTCGCTGCAACAAAAGGTGTAAGTTTTGTTGCATTTGATTTCTCTCTTCCCCTTATAGGAACAAGATAGCAACACCATTAGTCAAAATGAAAATAATACTCCTACTTGAAACAATATGACTCTATATATATACATATACTCTTATAATATTAACAAATTACATGTTTTATTATATCAAAAAAAAAAAAAAAACTCCTATAATATTAGTTTAAGTATCGTACAATTTGTTTTGTTTTCTTTAAAGGTTGGACAACTATTGAAGCAACAATGGATCTATTGGTGAGAAAGTTAGGTTACAATGGCACCATATATAATCGAACAATTGTGAAACAGTATTCAACTTACTCGTGCCAAAGCCCACTATTTTACTATAATTATTTTTTGTTGTATCTACGATGTCAATTGTAATTTAAGTACATTTTAATTTATTAATGTGAAATATTTTATGATTATGAATGTTTTAATTTGTGTGTTTTGATTATGTAAACAATATATATGTTTTTATTGGGGGAAAGTAAGAATTTTTTTTTCCATTTCCAACGGAATTAAATCTGTCGAAAAAAAATTAAATTTTTTAAAATAAATTCTGACGGTTAATATCCGTCGGAAAAAGTAAAACAAAATGAAATTTCCGACATATTAGTTTTTCGTCGGAAATATTCCGACGGATTTCCGACGACTTTGTTTGTCGGAAATTTTTCTTTTCCGACGGATTTTGGCCGTAGGAAAATCCAGCGGAAATTTTCCCACGCCACTTTTTCGAAGGATTTTCCGACGGCCGAAAAATCCGTCGAAAAATTGGTTTTTCGACGGATTTTTGCTAAAATCCGTGGGAAAATTGATTTTCCGACGAATTTTTGCTAAAATCCGTCGGAAAATCCCGTTTTTTTTTGTAGTGAAAGTACCATTTGATTAGAGAAATCAATGGTAAAGTTGACACACATAATGGATCGTGTCGACTCGGAAGACAAACTTAGCGGATACACTAGAAAGCCTATGTCACGAAAAGTGTTCGAAGAACATCTTTGAAAGATGGGTCTTAGAAGCGTTTGTGATTGACTGTAGGGCAAGTGGGAGATTGATGGGATAGTGCCCCTGCAAGCCAATATATTTAGCTTGTATTAGAACTATCTTAATCTTTCTCTAGTATAAATGACTAAATACGCTTGTTTGTTCATAGTATGTAAATCAAACAATGACCAACTTCATCTCTCGCGAATCACTTAAGCGATTGGATGAAATCCTTAGATCACAATAGACTATGGGACGATTCACTTCAGTATGAGTGCAATCATGAAACAGTCTCTAAGGTCGTGATCTTAAAACTGTTCCAAGTCATTGATTCCGAACGATTGTACAAATATGCATGATTCACGTGGAGTGAATTGTAGCGTTTCATGAGCAAGGCATTTGATGCTAGTGCATATGAGTAGGTGGTTCGATAGGGATCGAACGCATCGAATGACCCGAACAGAGAAACCCATTGTGGAAGCACATGACGCACATCGGCGATGAGATGTTTGTCAAACTTATAATAGTGTACGATTTAGTCCATAGACATGAGGTGCTAGGGCGAATTTGGTGCATGGGTGTGCGTACTTAGATTTAGGTGCCGGTCACGTAGCTTGACCATTGTGTGCCTAAGTTGGGTGCGTATAGCCGTGTACGCTAATGGTTAGTATCAATATGGGATCTACCGACTCAATGTAGTGTGTTGAGAGAATTTCCTATACGTTCTTAGATAATAGATTCCGAGACACCTATGGCCATAGTTGGTGACGGATTTGGAAAGGGGTTTAAGGGGTTTCCAAATTTAGCAGTCACACTGGAATCATTATTCGGAATTAGAAAGTATAGTTATCGAGATAATTAGAGGTGCCGATCAATTCACACACCCTAGATCTCGATCGGGAAATTAAGTCGATCAATTCACATGGTACTTATAAGAGGTGAGGTTCACTGAGATCAATTCACCTGAAGTTGGGCCTCATGGGCTTGTGGCTAGACATCGACCATGAGGTGTGGGTACTCATGAATTAATAAGGAGATTAATTCTTGAGTGGTTAATTGAAGGGGTTCAATTAATCGAAGCAATCAATAAGCTCGCAAATTAAATCACGAAAGTCGTGGGCCCGCGGCCATTTGATGGTGAACCTAGAGGGTCACTGATTTAACCGAATTTCGTCGGGTAAGATTATATCAGTAAATAGGTGATATTAGGGATTCACAATCAATATGATTTAAAGGGCTCTGTTACTTTATTCCGGATGGATCAATCTCAAGGAAGAACAATTAGATAGAACAATTGGTAACAAAGACAATCAATGAATATGATAGTATATCAGAAGCCTTTCTATTCAATAATTTTATTATTCTTTCTGTATGCAGGCGTAAGTTGAGTATGTAAAGCGTTTGTAATACAATGATTAACTAGGTATTTATATCACATTAAACCTAGCTTTACAAGGAAACATAATCCTAATAGGACTCGGCCCAATCGTCCTTCTTGAGTCCGGATTGTAGTCTGCTTGTTGAGGAGAGTCGTATTCTACCGGGTCGATAAGATGATCCCGAACTGACTCGTCTAATCGAACCGATCTTTTATCCCTTAGTCGATCCGAACATTATAAGGGGTGCGAAATAGCCCCCATCAGTACTCCCTCACTTCTCCGAGCGTATATGTAGTAAAAGCTCGTAGAAGTAGATGGTTTCTTACGACTGTTATTTTCTGTGAATCGTGCCTCGTTAAAAACCTTACTTAAGAAAAAACCCTGTGGGAAAAAATCCTAAGTAAGGAAAAGAGTGCTACGCATCATAGATAGTCGTTTTCTCTTCCCAATTATGAACCGCTAAGCGTCCCTTCGGGGAGGCCCTTCATCTTTTCCCGTTTCGGCGGGAACGTGATTAGTTGTGAGGAGTTCGAAACGTCTTTTCACTTTTCACTATAAATAGGTGACTATTAAGTTTGTCATTTTTACTTTATACTTCCTTTCACTTCGCAGTCATTTTCTTACTCAATCGTTCATCATCTAAAGTTTTCCTTTTATCGACTTATATCCTCCGAAGATCCAAAAAAATGGCTTCTATAAGAAAATCTTCTTCCTCCTTTAGGGAGAATGTTACTCCCATTATTGAGGAGGCATTGCATTCTAATCCTTCGAGCGAGCAAATTGGAGTTTCAGAATTCATTGTTCCTGCTGAGGATACCTTTAAGGTACAAATTCTTTCTGATATGGACGTCGCTGCCCGAGCCAAGAAAGGCAAAGACACAGCTCCTCAAATTTCTGAACCGATTGAGGATCTAGCTTGTGATTACACTGTGGATACTTTCTCTGAGGTTGTGAACAATTATGCCAAATATTTCCCGGAGGGTTCCGAGATAGTTCTCCCTTCTCCTTCTGATAGGGTTACATCACCGCCGGAAGGATGTCGAGCCTTTTACACGGCCCATTTTAATAGTGGTCTGCGTCTTCCGTTGTCTGCCCTTTTTCTTGATATTTTAAAAATATTCAGTGTGTCCTTGACTCAATTAGTCCCTAATTCCGTGGCCTTCGTGGTCTGTTTTTCTGTTTTGATGATAGCGAATGGATTCCAACCCTCCTTTCGTAATTTTACGCAATTGTTTCGTTTTAACATATCTAGTTCCTCCAATCGCAGATATTTCTTCGCTAGCCAGAAGCCTAGTCGCGCAATCTTTGACTCCCCAGTTTCTAGCAACACTTCCTGGAAGTCTCATTTTTTCATTGTTCGTCCACCATCTGATCTTCGTTGGGCGGATGGCTCGACTACGCCCTTTTCGTGGGATCATGACTCAAATTGGGTTTACGGAGGTCGTCTGCCGACCGGTGAACTTATTCCTGACGACCCTCAGTTTATTGGTGAAATCCAGGCTATGCGTGCCAATAAATATCAGAGTGCTCTTCTTATTGGAGAAGTTTTCCTTCGCAAAGCGGGATTGAGTACTCATGTTTTTCCAATTACTTCGTCATCTGAATCACTTGGTAAGCATTTATTTCAGCATAGCGTTGTGATGATCTCTTTTCTGCAGAGCGTTTGACTTTGACCTTGTTTCTTTTTCAGCTCATATGGTAGAAAATTCCCGACATTCTTCAAAGCGAAAATGGTGTTGTCTAAATCCACCAAAACCATAGAGAATGTTCCTATCGAGCAGAGAGCGTCTCGGAAGAGAAAATTGGAGTTGAGTCATGACTCTGAGGAGAATAGAGAGGAATCTCCAGATCCTTCTCAAGAATCCCCTATTCGTCAGGGGACAGGATCCGGTTATCCCCCTTTCCAGCTTAGGACATCTTTGGGTATACGTGGATGTCGCAGCTGGTCGATGCCTCATCCCAATGACAATCCGGTGGGGAGAAAGAAGAGTTATTATGGTCGTTCTGGTAACGATCTTTCTTTACTCGGCGATAATCATCCAAAACCTACCTTGGTTAAAATGATCGAGGATCATTTAGAGGGAAAAAGAGCCGCTGGCTATCTTGAGAATGATTCTTTAGTTCACGACGAGAGCGAAAATGCAGTGGATAAGGCCACTCGTGTTCTTTTGTCCGACGTTTTTACTCGTGACATGAATAAGCTTCTTCGGAAGGATCCTTTGGAGAAATTTCAGCGAGCTTCTCTTTTTGCTGAAAAGGTGATCTGTGCTTATAGGGTAATTTTCTTCGTGGATCCCTTTAGTTTGCTAATTCATTTCTTTTTACTCCTTTTCTTTTTCTCAGTCTAAGACTTGTTTGGCATCATATGCCTATGAAACTGCTCTCTGGAGACAACAATGTGAGTTTCTGGATGAGAAATATAAAACTTTACTTCATAAGTCTTCTGAATCGGAGGTTGGTCCCTCAATGACTTCTTCCGTTCCGTTCGTAGAGACTCGGGCTACGGGGACTGATGACCAGGAGATTATAGACAGGGTTCTGGAGACTTCCCGCGCTCAAGAACAAGCCAATCAATTGGCTAAAAAGTTAGAAGAGTTCCAACTTCAGAGTACTGCTCGAATTAGCGAGTTGGAATCTCAAGTATCAAGTCTTCAAGCTTCTCTAGAGGAGTATGAGAGGGACATTCCTCTTAGTGGACTCAGGGATCGTTATGGCCGGAATCCTGATGAAAAAGTGATTCGTGAATTCCTCAGCTCTCCTGTTCATACAGCGCTGGTATATCAAATGGTCGGTCCGCTCCTAGAAAGTACGTTCAAGAAGGCGGTTCATCAGTTGGTCGCTTTTGAAATGATAGATGATCGTCGAAAGGAATATTTTAAAACGGCGCACATTCGGTTGAACCGTTATGGCGAAGTATATTCTCCTTTCGAGCTTCCGGACGTCGTTTATCAAAAATTTTCTTTGGCTCACCTCGTCAAAGAGTTTGGAAAACCATTGCCGATTCCTCCTTCAGATATTAATGACGAGGTCGATGACCATTTTATCGATCCAGAGGAAGAGGAAGTCGATATCGAGTCAGCAAAACAAGGAGACGTCGCTGGCGAACAGAAAATTCCGGATAGCGACCAAGCTGTATGATATATTGATCATGTGAAATAACCTTTGTAACTGTTTACCGTAAATCTAATTGTAATATTACTTTTTTATCCCTTTGTAAGATAAACGTTTTGTATTCTGACAGTCACGTCCTTTCGTCTTCCCTGTAATAATTCAGACAGGTCATTAACTTTGCCGTAATCATTATGCGTATGTCTTTTCAAATTCTAGTGTTTATTCCAAGGCCAGTTTCTGTATTTCGCGCCCTTTCTTTGGGTCTATCGCGTCTTTTCGTATAGTATAAATATAAAAGGTAAAAACTTGACTCGCTATTTACCACTTTACTCATTTCTTAACAGAATACTTTTTCTTCAGCAGGTTGATAAGCTTTCTCGATATTTTAATTTTACTTTTTGAATTCCGATCATGAGTAATCTTTTTGGTAACACATCGAAGCGTCCTTCCCGTGAGAACGCTAAAAATATCAGACTGAAGAAGTCTCGAACAGAGGGGCTGTAACACCCCGTAAATTTAAAATATTTTAAAATGAAATTATTGAATTTTTAATTTGATTTTTGTTTGACGAATTTTATTTCAATGAAATTTAGTATTTCTTTAAGCTTAGACGTACAATTAAATTTTTCGAGCACAAAAAATAAAACTTGAAAATGATTTGGAAGGTAATAAAAACCTTATGAATGTTTTGAAAAAGTTTATAAAATTAAAGGGGTCGTTTTATAATTTTTTTGGACTTAATTGTACAAAAAAATATATTTTGAGGCGAAATTGCACTTTCCCAAAACTTCAGGGGGCAAAGTGCAAAATTGCCCCAATCTTTTCAATTCTGCAGCAAGTGATGATGTTCCCTTTCTTGGAAATTGCCATTTTCTCTCTTGGGTGAAGTTTTCTTCACCAAACAAGAAACCTAAACATTGATGGGATATGAAAATGATTGTATTTTCATTTCCCATGTAATATGTATAGATGTGTATACATATATAATCTGAAATTAGGCTATATATATATATAGTCATTCCCTTACTTTCTCCTATTTTTTATCAAATATACTGTTGGTCCCAAGTGGTCAGATGAGGTCTAGAGTGGGGAGGGGGTGAATAGACCTCTGAAAATTTTTGAACTTAAAAACTTTTCAGTCTTCTGTCAGCAGACTAAGCTGATGAAGAACAGTAAGCAGACTAATCTGTTCGTGAACAAATCTTGAACAGCAGACTGACCACTCTTCTTACAAATACTTAGCTGTTTTTCAGCAAAACAGTTTTCCAAAGAGTATACTTGCAGCGGATTGTCTGAAAGTGTTTTTCACAAGTAACTAAGTTCTTAAAAAGATTTTATCCCCAGTTTTTAAACTCCTTATAAAATCTTTTAGTAATTCAAAGTGTTTAAATATGCAAACTTTAAAATATGCAAGAAAACTTAAATGCAAGATAACACAAAGAATTTTTATAGTGGTTATATGGATAAAAATCCTTTAGTCCACTCTTCCAGATCACTTAGATTCTGGGTTATACTATAATCACACAGATTACAATATTTCTCACAATAGGAAATCACAAAGAAAAGGCTGTAAGCTCACAATAGGAAATCACAAAGAAGACCTATCCTCTAAAGTAGAATCACTCACAAAGATTGATTCTCACTTCGCACAACACTCAGCTATTACAAAATCACTCAGATAATGTTTTTCTGATTTCTTCAACTGGGTTTCTGTCAACAGATGACTTCCACCAGACGAGTGAGCTGTTCGAGCTTTTGAGACTTAGAAAAATTCTGCTTCAAAATCGAAATCTCTGATTGTTGTTGTGTGTCTCTCTCTTCGAACTTTGCTCTATTTATACATGGAGATGAAAATATGACCGTTGAAGGCAAATCACATCTTCAAATCCATCCTTCAGCTCTTTTGAAACGTCTCCCTGCAGCAATCCGTACAGTGTACAGTACTTTCTGTCCATCACATTTAATGCTGCATTAAATGCACTCTGCTGATACGAGGATATCTTCAATCATTTGCCATTACTACCCTTCTCTTTCAGCATTTATTACACCGGGTGCATTTATTACTGTTGAACTGATCTCATGATCTCTTCCACTCTGCTGATCGAAGCAACCCTTCTGATGGGTACTCTGCTGATCAAATACTGAACTAATCTGATTTGACTCGGCTGATGACCTACCCTTCTGTTTGCTGTTTCAGCAAGAGATCACTAGTCTTCTGGTCTTTGAACTCTTCTGATATCTTCTTTACTTGTTCAAAGATCCTTCTAAGGGAACTAAGCTTTCCATACTTAGCTGATTAAGATGTTTTGGAAATCATCAAAACCTTCCCTTAAATTCTGACTTCTTTCATCTTCATCTTCATCCAACAATTTCCCCCTTTTTGATGATGACAAAACTTCAGGTAAGTACCTGTACCTAAACTAAAGTTTTGATCCTCAAAAATTTCTGAGATAGAAATAGTCTGTTGGATTAAAACCTGCAATTTTATAGATATTGAACTGATTACATATTACAAGTTTGTTCAGATGAGTTGTAAAGAAAATTACAAGGAGATACATAGGTAAGTAAACATGACTATTCTCCTAGCTTGTCTTCTTTATCTTCTTCAGCAGGTTTGGAAGTTTCAGCTTCCAATTTCTGCTTCAACAGCTCTAACTTCTTCTTTTTAGCATCAGGGTCAAGCTGTTCTTCAGCTGAGTCCTTAGCAGCAGCTATCTCCTTATCAGACTTAGCTTTTGCTTCATCTTCAGCAGCTTCACCTTCTTCTTCAGTGATCTTCTCATCTGTTGATCTGCTTGTGCCTTCATTTGCTGCATCATTCTTTTCATCATCATCAACAGACTCTTCTAACACTTCTGTTTCTTCAGCATCATCTTCAGCATCATTTTCAGCTTCCAATACAAAAGAGGTTCCTACTATTTTCTGTCCAAATGTCCTCTCTTCCCCCTTTTTGTCATCATCAGCAGGGTTGATTTGATAATTTGGTAAGATTGGAGTAATCAGAAGTGAATCACAAAGAAGCTTGATGTTCTCTTCCATGGCAGTTATTTGAGCTTGTTGTTTAAGTTGATTGGCCTTAACAGTTTTGACTTCCTTGAGCAAATCTTCTCCTTGATCACCCAATTGAATTTGAGTTCCCAAAATCCAATTTGATGAAGCAGTGAAGCCTTTCATCATATTTCCCATGACTTCATCTTCTGCTTGGAGGGCCGTTTCAACTGTTTGTTCAATCTGTTTCCAACCTTCAGTAGTGCTCTGAGTCCGTCTTCTAAGTATATCCATATCTTGACAGATGGATTTAACATTCTGAGCAGTGTCTTCTATCAGATCGGTTGGGACAGCAGCAGCTTTCTGACTTGGTTGTTTGACAGCAGCTAACACTTCTGCATCTAATTCTTCCTTCATATCCTTCAAAGATTTGGTGATCATTTGTTGGATGGAGTCCAAAAGATTTGTCTGAGCACCTTGAGAAGTTGAAGGCATATTTGATGTAGCAGCAGGTGTTTCTTTGATAAGTTGCTCTGTTGGTTGAGTCATTAATGCAAGGGACTGATCTGCTGGACTACCAGCCTGGCTTGGAGTGCTTTCCTTCTCCTTAGCTTGATCATCTCCTTCAGCAGCAACTTCTTTGTCCTTGATCTGATCTGCTGGAATTGCTTCTTCTTTCTTTGAATCATCAGCAGTATCAGACTTATCACCCTGTGCTTTGTTCTGATCAGATGGGTCTGATGTACCCTCTTTTTGCTCTGGTTGATCAGAGGACTCTGCTTTTTCTTTATCAGCAGGGGATATAATCTTCTTGACAGTCTCAACTGTCTTCATCATTCCTTCATTGTCCACAGCTGACCTGTTGGAAATCCAAGTAAAATTATCAAGAGGAATAAAAGTGGATGTAGGTTCCTTAGGCAGCTCTTCATAAGGTTTGATATTTGGCCCGTAGACAATGTGTTTGATGTTTGGAAGAGGGACCAATGAGCTTGGTTGTCCCCTTAACTTCCTTGATTTCTTTGCCCAAAGCTCCATTGCTTGAGCAATAGCTAACTTGATAGATCTTTCTTTGAGGTCTACTGAGTCATCAAAATCCTCAGAGATAGACTCAAAGATCTTCTTAGCTTCAGCCTTGACTATGTGGCTTATCCTCATTCTCAACCTGTCCAGAAAGAATTCTGAATCAAGTGCTTGAATAAGAGAACCTGTCTCAAGCCACTTCAGTACCCATGCTTCTTCAGCAGCAAAGGCTTTCCATTTGGTCATTTCAGCTGGACTCTTTGTCAGTCTGAATTCCCTCCACCTGTTGTATCTGATCTTTTCATTATTGAACTGTGTCAGGCGGTTTATCCTTTCATTTTCAGCATCAAGCCTTCTGAGAAATTCTTCAAAAATTGCAGGATCATCCCTGACAATTTCAAGAGATAGTCTGACTTCTTCTCTTCTCTTTGGCTTTATCTTAGGTGCAGGCATAGCTGGAATTGGTTTGTTTGGATCCCTCTGTTCACCAATAACTAGCCCACCAGTATGCTGATTTCCATGAGCATCCTTGATGCTTGCTTCAATAACAGCAGCCAATTCTGCTGCCTCAACAGCATCTCTCTGCTCTTGAGTCATCTTGCTGGCCTCTTCTTCCAACCTTTTTAACTCTAGGCTTTTCAGCCTATCTTCTTCTGCCTTTTCTGCAGCTATCCTTTGCTTTTCAGCAGCATCTAATCTTTTATTTTCTGCAGCAGTCAAATAATTTGCAATTTTCCCAGTCCTTTTTCTCCTTGATTCAGGACTTTCAACTGCTTGGATTGGAGTTGCAGCAACTGGAGTAGGGTGCAGCAACAGTGTAGCTCCTCCTTGTGTTGTACTAGTCTGCTGTGCTTCTTCAACATCAGTAGATAATGCAGCAGTCGAGTCTTCTGTTGATACTCCAACTTCAGAAACAACTTCAGTTTCAACAGCAGCAACCTTAGCAGCTTGGACAGCAGGTTCTTCAATTGTTACAGGTCTTTCTGCTTCTGTTGTTGTTTCTCTGACAGTTGCAACAGGCTCTTCAGAGAAAGTGACCTTTCTCTTAACCTTTGACTTTGCAATCCTTTTGGCAGGGGGGTTGGCAGCAGGAGGTCCCCTTGTCTCACTTTTTGTTCTCATCCTCTTCAACCTTTGAAGAGGAATTTCTTCCTCAGACTCTGTCCTTTCAGGAGAAGAGTCAGTACTCATCTGCTCAATCTCCTTAGTAAAATCTTCAATTTCTTTTTCTGGAACTTCATCCTCAGGAAGTACTGAATCAGCCTCAACAGCAGACTGTGCTGTTGGCTCAGCAACTTGGCTTGTCTGTCCCCCCTTTTTGCTCTTCTTAGAGGGGCCCTTCTTGGATTTTGCAGGGGCTTTTCTTTTAGGTTCTTCCACAACTTTTCTCACTGCTTCGTAGAGTTTGAACTCTTTGCTACCATGAGTAGTCTTCCCTGGTCCTAAGGGGCATTGCAGAGATGCAAACAGATTACTAAGTAAGATAGCATGAGAATGCCTCTTATCACTCAGTAGCTCATAAACATGAGCAGCCCAGTTAACTTTCAGACCATAGTAGATACACACCATTGTGTAGTACCTCCTTCTAGGTAACCCATCCAGAGAGCTTGTGTAGCTTTCCAGTACCTTCGCAATGATATCAGCAAACCTCTGATATTCATCCTTCAGCTGGGTCTTCATCAAAGTCCCAGTCATCTTTTCTCCTTTCTTAGCACAAATAGCCCAGAACTCCTCTTCCTTTTCAGTCCCAAGGTCTGTCACATCTCCTCCTTTGTTCGTAAGTTTATAAATTTCACTCAACACAGCGGCAGAAATAGCAACCTTCTTACCACCGATAACAGCAGTCATAACTGTCTTTTCAGTGTTGAACTTTCTGGTCGTGTAGAAGTGATAAACATCTTCTAACTAAACCCTTTCTTCATGTGCTTCCAGAACTGGAACCAATGATGCCTCTTTAATTTTCTCCATCAGTGAGCGCATCAGATCAGTACCCGAAAAGTGAAATTTGCTGTAGTTTAGGTATCTTCCGTCAATAATCTTGTCCATTTCTGAGATTAGTGAGTAGAATCTACAAAAACAATAAGCTTTCGAAACAAGAGAGTTTGAGAATTAGAGAGTTTGAGAATATTTGGGTGCGTAAGACGACTATACTGTTTCAGATCGGATTTTATAGGTTTCCTTTTGGTTAGGTTTTCGTGATTTATCAGAACCATTGATCTTATCTGACAGTTTTTAATCGTGTGGGTAGGAGAAGCGGATTTCAATTTTATTATTTTAATGTCAGATGGGCGGGAAACTCTATCGACACTAATCTGTTACTCATAAAAGCGCGTTTCTAAAGATGCGATTTATAACCATGCTTATATAAGATATCAGATGAGTAGAGTTTAACTTATCTGACAGACGAGTGATCTGTTATCTGATATTACTAGAGAATGCCAATAGCAAGTAATCTTCCTCTGCTGTTTGTCAATCCAGCAAGATAAAATAATCTTCAATCTTCAAGAATTGAGAATACATCTTCTTGATAACTTAACTTCAACTAACTGACATTAACAGATTTCATCTTTTAGAGCTGAAGTACCGCTAGTCTTACACGTTCCCCCTGTCTTTAAGAATTCATAAGTTAACTAGTCTGTTGAAAGTTAATCCTTGAATAATATAGTGAATGACTAAGCTGTTGAACTTCAGTCTTCTTATAAGTTCCCCCTCAGCTTATGCATCCAAATTAAGTAGTCCTAACTCAGCTCTTAGAGTTGAGAACCTTGCTTCACTTAGAGGTTTAGTGAAGATATCAGCAATCTGATTATCAGTATGAACATACTCAATCACAACATTGCCTTTTTCCACATGATCTCTAATGAAATGATGTTTGATCTCAATATGTTTAGTCCTTGAATGACTTGTAGTGTTCTGAGTAAGTGAAATTGCACTTGTATTGTCACAGTAGATTGGAATTCCACTGATCTTGATGTTGTAGTCTTCTAGTTGATGTTTCAACCAAAGTATCTGCGCACAGCACGCTCCAGCAGCTATATATTCAGCTTCAGCAGTAGATATAGAGACTGAGGTCTGTTTCTTACTCATCCATGAGATCAGACGACTACCTAAGAACTGACAGGCACCTGTTGTGCTCTTTCTGTCAATCTTGCAGCCAGCAAGGTCTGAATCTGAATAACCAATAAGCTCAAATCCAGATTCTCTAGGATACCACAATCCCAATTCTTGAGTGCCTTTAACATATTTCAATATCCTCTTGGCAGCTAAGAGATGAGATTCTTTGGTGTTTGATTGAAATCTTGCACAGACTCCAACTGAGTACATTATGTCAGGTCTGCTTGCTGTTAGATACAACAATGAACCAATAATGCCTCTAAATTTGGTTATGTCCACTGATTTGCCATCTTCATCTTTATCCAAACGAAGACTTGTAGACATAGGAATTGTAGCAGTAGAGCTAGTTTCCATACCAAACTTCTTGAACAGATCTCTTGTGTATTTTGCTTGGCTGATGAATATTCCATCAGGCAACTGTCTAACTTGCAATCCAAGAAAATAATTAAGTTCACCCATCATGCTCATTTCAAACTTATTCTGCATCAGCTTGGAGAACTTATCACACATCTGTTGATTAGTTGAACCAAAAATAATATCGTCCACATATATTTGCACAAGTAATATATGATTTTCCCATTCAATTGTGAACAAGGTTTTATCTACCTTACCTTTTCGAAATCCTTTAATTAAAAGAAAATCAGATAGGGTGTCATACCATGCTCTTGGAGCCTGTTTCAGTCCATAGAGGGCTTTCTTCAGACGATATACTTTGTCCTCTTCTTGATAGACTTCAAATCCAGGAGGTTGCTCAACATATACCTCTTCTTGCAGTTCTCCATTGAGAAAAGCAGACTTCACATCCATCTGATAGACAGTGAAGTTCTTGTAAGCAGCATAGGCTAGAAACAGTCTGATTGCTTCAAGTCTTGCTACTGGTGCATATGTCTCATCAAAGTCAATTCCTTCTTCTTGACAATAACCTTTGGCCACTAGTCTTGCTTTGTTTCTGGTAACAACACCATCTTCATTCATCTTATTTCTGAATACCCACTTAGTGCCAATTACTCTTTGATGACTTGGTCTAGGAACTAAGTACCAGACTTCATTCCTTTCAAATTGATTCAACTCTTCTTGCATAGCTTCTATCCAGAAGGAATCATTTAGAGCTTCTTCAATTTGCTTAGGCTCTATTTGAGATAGAAATGTGACAAACATGGCATCTTGTGCAGCAGCTCTTCTTGTTTTCACTCTATCTAAAGGATCACCAATGACTAATTCAGGTGGGTGATTCTTGAGCCATCTGAGATCAGGTTGTAGATCAGGATGTTGTCCTCTGTCTTGATCTTGCAACACTACTGTTGGAGTTCCAGTAGTAGTCTGTTGAACATTTGCAGTCTGTTGAACAGTCTCTGGTCTGTCAGCTGTTTGCAACTCGTCTGTTAGACAATCAGCACTGTGATTTTGAACAGCACTTGAGTTATCAGCTGAACTTAGATTAGGTAGTATGATGGGAACATATTCTTCATTTCTTCCAATGTCTAACTTCTGTAAATCAGTAGACATATCTTGATTAACACTTTGATTCTTTTCAGAAGATTGACTTGGCTCATCAAATACTACATGGATAGATTCTTCTATTAGTAATGTCCTTTTATTGAAAACTCTATAAGCCTTACTAACAGATGAGTATCCTACAAAGACAGCTTCATCAGCCTTTTCTGCAAATGCAGTAAGGTGATTTTTCCCATTATTCAATACAAAACATTTACAACCAAAAATCTTAAAGTAATGAATGTTTGGTTTTCTGTTGTTCCAAACTTCATATGGAGTCTTGTTCTGATTTTTGTTGATCATACATCTGTTTTGGGTAAAGCATGCTGTGTTTGTTGCTTCTGCCCAAAATCTTTGTGGCAGCTTAGCTTCAGCTATCATGGTCCTGACAGCTTCTTTTAGTATTCTGTTTCTCCTTTCAGCAACACCATTCTGTTGAGGGGTTCTAGCAGCTGAATACTCATGATGTATTCCTTTCATGTTACAATACTCTTCAACAGTAGAGTTTGTAAACTCTGTCCCTCTATCTGATCTGATCTTTAATATTTTGATACTCTTCTCATTCTGGATCAGTTCCATCAGATTTGTAAGATGTTCCTTGGTTTCACTTTTCTTCTTCATGAAAATCACCCAAGTATATCTTGAATAATCATCCACCACAGCTAGGCAGTATTTCTTTCCACCATTGCTGACTGGATCAATGGGTCCAAATAAGTCCATATGTAGTAGCTCCAATATTCTTTCAGAAGATTGATGCTTCTTGCTTTTGAAAGATGACTTGATTTGTTTACCCTTCTGACATGCGTCACAGAGCTTGTCTTTGCTCATGACTGTTTTTGGAATCCCTTCTACCAAATCATTCTTGATTAATCTGTTAATGGTCTTGAAGTTTAAATGATTCATTCTCTTGTGCCATAGCCAACTGACTTCACTTGGTGCAGATGCCACCAAACAAACACTTGAATTCTTGTCAACAGAATCCCAGTCAACTATGTAGATATTTCCCTGTCTTCTTCCAGATAAAATTACCTTCTTTGTACCAATCTGTTCAACGTAGCACTTATCTGTTGAGAAGGTGACTGAATATCCTTTGTCACAAAATTGACTTATGCTCAGCAGATTATATTTTAGGCCTTTAACATATGAGACGTCAGATATCTCTATGTTTCCCTTGATTAATCTTCCTTTAGCTTTAATCTTGCCTTATTTGCTGTCTCCAAATGTAACACTTGGACCATCCACAGCAACTGCATCAGTCAACTCATGTATGTTTCCACACATGTACCTTGAACATCCACTGTCCAAGTACCAAATCATCTCTACTTTACTCCTACTCCTAATCCTAACCTACAAAACAAAAATAAAATTGTTTTAGGTACCCTTATTGAGAGGGTCCTGAAGGATTAGTTTCACCTTTGACAACCCAAGATGTTGATGTCTTAGGCTTCTTAGGCTTCTGAGTTTTGACAGGAGCATGAACAGTTTCATTTTTATCATAATTGGCAGATAAGTCATGTTGATGATCAGTATGATAAGAATAGTGTTCATAAGTAGGGTAAGGTGCATGATAAGCAGGATATGCATGCATTGGATGAGCAAGGTAAGGTGCATAGTAACTTGGAAATTGAGGTGCATGATACATAGGATGATATGCAGCAGGTTGCACATAATATGACTCATTTCCATACCAAGCATTTTGATTTTTCTTGTTTTTATGCTTCTTTGGTTTACTAGATGCTTGCTCTTTAACAGACGACTTAGTTTTCTCACTAATCTGATTAGTTTTAACCTTATCAGAAGACTTCGTAGGACTCTTCTGTTTGGGTTTACTAGTCTGTTTTTCTACACTAGGCTCTTTGCTCTTTTTAGCCTTAGAAGATTTCTTCTCCTTTACCACTTTCTCAGATGAGGTAGGTTTAGAAGTTTGAACATACAGAATGACCTTACTATTGTCAGCTGATATGAATTTTTCAGTATGATTTATCCTTTTCTAAAGGTGTCTCCTGTTTACTAGATGTATGCATGGATGCAACAGTTGACTTATCATGAGACTCAATAATTTTCTCAAGTTCCATGATTTTTCCTTTATAAACCTCACATTCAGCTTTCAGAGATTCATGCTCTTGCTCAAGCTGTTTATATTCAGCTGATTCCCTTGGCTTTTCAGCTAAGAGTTTCAGTGAACTATTTTGCTCTTTTAGCAGGATCATCTCTTCCTTAAGCTTTTTATATGCTTCAGCAATACCAGTATTGTTAAGCATCATTTGTTCAAATGAATTAAATAATTCATCATTAAGAGGAGTTACCTCATCCTCAGAGTCATCAGAGTCCTTTGCCATCAGGCACAGGAGAGCAGGTTTTTCTTCATCAGAAGATTCTTCATCAGACGAGTCTGAATCTGAATCAGATGAGTAGACAGCAGTCAGCTTTTCTGCTTCAGCCATCATTGCTTTTCCTCTCTGATGCTTTCTTTCTTTTCTCACTTTCTTCTCCTCTTCAGTGTACTTTTCTGCTTTTGGATAGGGCAGTCTTTGATGAAGTGTCCCAATTTCCTGCAGTTGTAACACATTAGTTTTGATTTATAATCATCTTTATCTTGAGAAGAAAAGTTAGGTTTAGGTTTAGAAGTAGAAGCATTGTTGTATTTGTTCATCATTTTTCTTTTGTAGAACTTCTTGAAATTATTCATTAACAGTGCAACATCTCCAGCAGTGTACTCCTTTTTGTTGAGTAGTGATGCTTCATCAGATGAGTCCACATCTTGGCTTCTATGTGCTGGTCTCCTGGTGTTTTCAGCAGCAACCAGTGCAGCTGTGGGTCCTGAAGTTGAGGTTTCTTCAATTCCCATTCTAGGCAGTTTATACTCGAATGCCTTGAGTACAGAAAACAGCTCAGTAAGAGAGATTTTTCCCAAATCCCTTGATTCTTCCATTGCTGTAACTTTCATGTTGAACTTTGGGGGTAGGGCCTTTAGTACTCTGACAGTAATCTCTTTGTCAGTGAAGGTCTTTCCCAACTTTAAAACTTCATTCAGAGTTCTGGTGAATCTGGTATCCATCTGATCAATGGTTTCTCCAGACTTCATCTTGAAGTTGTCAAGTTTCTCCAAGGCAACAGTGAGCTGATGCTCTTTAATAGCATTATTGCCTTCGCTCATATCTCTGACTTTGTCCCACATCTCCTTTGCAGTTTTGCAATGTTTGACCTTGTCAAACCGATCATTATCCATGGCTTTAGTCATGATGAATCTCCCAACTTTATCTAGATTGTAAAGCTTTATTTCCTCTGGAGTCATCTCATGAAGGTCTTTTTCCACAACCGTATCCACTTCATTGATCTTTATGGTCTTTGTGAATCTGAATGGACCTTTATTGATACATGTGTACATGTTATCATTATAAGCAGCAAGGAAAATCTCCATTCTGATTTTCCAGTCCTCAAAGGACATAACGGCAATGTGGGGAACATGGCTGATACAATCCATTTTTCAAAAAGTTTTGATTTTTCAAAAAGATGCTCTTTTGAAAAGTTTTGAAAACCTTTGAAAAACACTTGGATCAAGCTCGTTGATCAGGCAGCTGATTCAAATGAACCACCTGCTCTGATACCACTTGTTGGTCCCAAGTGGTCAGATGAGGTCTAGAGGGGGGGGGGGGTGAATAGACCTCTGAAAATTTTTGAACTTATAAACTTTTCAGTCTTCTGTCAGCAGACTAAGCTGATGAAGAACAGTAAGCAGACTAATCTGTTCGTGAACAAATCTTGAACAGCAGACTGACCACTCTTCTTACAAATACTTAGTTGTTTTTCAGCAAAACAGTTTTCCAAAGAGTATACTTGCAGCGGATTGTCTGAAAGTGTTTTTCACAAGTAACTAAGTTCTTAAAAAGATTTTATCCCCAGTTTTGAAACTCCTTATAAAATCTTTTAGTAATTCAAAGTGTTTAAATATGCAAACTTTAAAATATGCAAGAAAACTTAAATGCAAGATAACACAAAGAATTTTTATATTGGTTATATGGATAAAAATCCTTTAGTCCACTCTTCCAGATCACTTAGATTCTGGGTTATACTATAATCACACAGATTACAATATTTCTCCACTTACACCAAGACAACAAATGAAAAGGCTGTAAGCTCACAATAGGAAATCACAAAGAAGACCTATCCTCTAAAGTAGAATCACTCACAAAGATGGATTCTCACTTTGCACAACACTCAGCTATTACAAAATCACTCAGATAATGTTATTCTGATTTCTTCAACTGGGTTTCTGTCAACAGATGACTTCCACCAGACGAGTGAGCTGTTCGAGCTTTTGAGACTTAGAAAAATTCTGCTTCAAAATCGAAATCTCTGATTGTTGTTGTGTGTCTCTCTCTTCGAACTTTGCTCTATTTATACATGGAGATGAAAATATGACCGTTGAAGGCAAATCACATCTTCAAATCCATCATTCAGCTCTTTTGAAACGGCTCCCTGCAGCAATCCGTACAGTGTACAGTACTTTCTATCCATCACATTTAATGCTGCATAAAATGCACTCTGCTGATACGAGGATATCTTCAATCATTTGCCATTACTACCCTTCTCTTTCAGCATTTATTACACCGGGTGCATTTATTACCGTTGAACTGATCTCATGATCTCTTCCACTCTGCTGATCGAAGCAACCCTTCTGATGGGTACTCTGCTGATCAAATACTGAACTAATTTGATTTGACTCGGCTGATGACCTACCCTTCTGTTTGCTGTTTCAGCAAGAGATCACTAGTCTTCTGGTCTTTGAACTCTTCTGATATCTTCATTACTTGTTCAAAGATCCTTCTAAGGGAACTAAGCTTTCCATACTTAGCTGATTAAGATGTTTTGGAAATCATCAAAACCTTCCCTTAAATTCTGACTTCTTTCATCTTCATCTTCATCCAACATATACTTAAACTTGTGAGAATATTATAAGAGAGAGAACTATATAAGAGTGATAAAAAAATCTTGAAGTGGAAGGGGAGACCACTACCACCACCACCACAACGTCGCCGTGAAGCCGCCGAATCGCTGCCAGACCGCTGCCACCGCTGCCGGAATCCACCGCCGCCGCCGGAAATCAATTATTCAAGGTTTAGGTATACACCATTTCTACCCCTTTTTTTTTTTGGTGTTTTTGTTGGTAGTTGTTTTAAGAAATAAGTTTATGTAGAAAATAATACAAAACCTTGTTCATCCCTTTTAAAACTTCTTGAACCCTAGATCTATAGTTTTGATTTTCGGATTTAAGTTTTGAAGCTTGATTGAAAAAGTTTAGTTTTGGGATTTTATTAAAGATCTAGACTTAGTTTTCAAACTTCTATTTAAACAAACACATTTTTTATGAAAGTTTAGTTGTTAATGATGATTGAAAAATGTTATGAACTTTTTGTAGATCTTGAAATGTATATTGTTGGGTTATGAAATAATGACACTTTTATTTCAAGTTTAAAAGAGTTTTGTGGTTAAAAATGAAGATTTCAAAATTTTGGAAATTTTATTGAAATAAAAAGTTTAAGCTTTTCTATCATAGTTTAAATATAATCTTTGTAAAAATATGTTAAGTTTCATTTTTGTAAGCTTGATTTGTAAATTAATAATTCAAAATTTTGATTGAGTTTTAAAAGCATGTTCATGTGAAAAATGAAAATAAATATATTTATGTTTCTATATAAAAAGTTAAGGGGGGTGGTGTGCAATTTTCCGGTGAGTGGCCGGAGCCACCCACCGTCGGCCGAGTGCTGGCCAGCCTTCACGGCTGCTGTGTGCAGCAAGCTTGCTGCACACAGCAGCAGGTCATTGGGCCTATTGCTTGCAATAGGCCCAGGTCTGTTGCAAATGCAACAGACCAACCCATTGCTATTGGGCCTGTTGCATTTGCAACAGGCCACATATGACCATTTGTGGATTGGCCTTTGGGCCAGTCCACATCATATAAAAAAAAAATATATATATATATATATATTAAATAAAAAGAAAATAAATGTTTTAAATGAATAAAAAAAATTTGTTTAAAATCTAATAAAATAAAATTATTAATAAAATTTATAAAGAGAAAATACGGAAAAACTAGTAAACATAAATTTGTTAAGTTTTATTAATCTACTTTTAATAAATTAAAGTAGATATATTTTATGAGTAAATATTTGTCTTAAAGAAAACTAATTATTTTATTGCTTTCTAATATTAAATTTTGAAAATGGTGATTTATTAAAAAATTAAGTAACAAAAATTTCACTAAAGAATAAAATAACTTTTTTTTATAAATAAATTATGATAACTTTTAAATATATTAAATGCTTAACTTTTTATGATTTAATAAAAAGTGATTTATAAAAAAGAGATTTATATGAAATAATAAATTTGTAATTATTTTAAAATTTGCAAAAAGGAAAATAATAAACAATTAAAAAATTAAATAAATATTTTCTGAAAAATAAATAATAAACCCATTTTATGAATGATAAAATATATTTCGAAAATAAATATATTATTTAATTAATTTTGAAAAAATAAAAAAAAAGAGGTAAAATAGTAATAAATTATTTTTCGAATAAGATCATGAGTAAATAATACTTTTCGAAAAGATAATAATTTCATGGGTACATTAGTTCTTAATTAAATAAAATAAAATAATTTTGAATAATATTTCTTGGCAAAATAAGTAATTTGAAAATAAAATAAAATATTTTGATTAAATATTTTTCTGAATTTAATAAATTCGAAAATAAATATTTTAAATATCAAAAATAATTTTAATTAATCTTGATCATTAAATTTTATAAAGAAAACTAGTAAATAATTTGAATAATTTAATGGAAATAAATAATTTCAAAAATAAATTAAAATAATTTGGATAATTATTTTTCTGTAAATAAATAAATTCGAAAATAAGAAATTTATTTTTCTGAAAATAAATTTTGAAAAAAAAAATAATAAATGATTTCAAAAATAAATAATAACTTTATTTGAATTTAAATAAATTTCGAGAAAAAGATAAAACGAGGTCTTAAAAATAATTAATAATTAAGGTAAAGGAATTTAATTAATTTTGAATAAAATAAAAGATTAAAATAAATAATTTTAAGTAAATATTTCTGAAAAATAATGATAAACTTCTTCCGAAAATAAAATATCTATTTCAATTAAGCTTGAATATTTATTTTCTGAAAATAAATAATAAAATATTTTTATAAAATTTATAATAAATACCAAATTTGAGAATGATAATTTCAAATAAAGATTAATGTTGAAAAGGGGATTCAATAAATTATAATAATTTTCTGAAAATGAATTTAAATAACTATTTTAAATAACATTGTTGGATAAGGATGAAGATGAAGGCACTAAAGAAGGTTTGATAAGGGAGGTTTTGATGCATTTCAAAACTTCGTAATTTGGCTAAGTATGGAGTAACTTAGCTGATAAACTTATCAAGGAATTTTGACTAAGTAATGAAGACATCAGAAGAGTCAAAGTTTCAAGGTCCAAGACTTCTGATCTGCTGAAGTAAAGTTATCAGACTAGTGAAGATCAGCCGACTCAAATCAGATTTGTTCAAGTTTGAGATCAGCCGAGTTCACCATCAGACTTATACTTTCGTCAGCCAAGTGAAGAAGATCATGAAGTGTTCCCAACGGTAATAAATGCCCCTTGGTGTAATAAATGCTGAAGTACGAGGATATTTAAGACAAATGATTGAAGAAAAGCTTCGCATCAGCCGAGTGCATTTAATGCTGCATTTAATGCTGCATGCAGAATAGTACTGTTCATAGTACGGACAGACTGCAAAAGAGCCGTTCGCGGATTTTAAGGACCAGTACTCGAGGAATTTGAATCCTGTCTCTCTTCAACGGACACTTTTCAATCCTCAAGTATAAATAGCTGAAAGAGACGAAGAAGAACAAATGCAACACAATCTCTGAGAAATTTTCGAAGCAAAATTCTTTAAGTCTCAAGAACAGCTCACTCATCAGCTGAGTCATTCGTTGACGAAAGCCGAGTTGAAGAATCAAGAAAAATACATCTTCTGAGAGATTTTGTAAACAAGAGTGTTGTGCGGAGTTGTGATCCATCTTTGTGAGTGATCAAACTTCAGAGAATAGGTCTTTTGTGTGATTTCCTATTGCGAACTTGTGGTCGTTTCATTTGTTGTTCGACGCAAGCAGAGTATACTGTAAACTTTGTGATTATAGTATAACCCAAGATCTGTGTGACTTGGAAGAGTGGACTAAAGGATATTCAAATCCATATAACCACTATAAAAATTACTTGTGTTTTTACATTGTTTTAAATCTGCATATCTTCTGTTTGCATAAAAACACATTAAGTTAACTGTTTGAAAAAGAGATAAAAAGGAGTTTATAAAACTGGGGAAGCATTTTTCAAACTTCTAAGATTACTTGTGAAAAACACTTTGAAAATCCGCTGCAAGTACTCTAAGTATTAAAACTGATTTTAACAAAAATCAGCTAAGTAACTATCAGACGAGTGGTCAACAGACCTGTTCAAAGATTTGTTCGCGAACAGAACTGTAACTTACTAATCTGATCAGCTTAGCCTGTTCAGTTTAAAGTAAAAGTTTTAAAGTTAAAATTAGAAGAAATTTTTAAAGAGGTTTATTCACCCCCCCCCTCTAAACCTCTTCTGACCACTTGGGACCAACAAGTGGTATCAGAGCGGGTGGTTCATTAGAATCAGCTGCCTGATCAACGAGCTTGATCCAAGTGTTTTTCAAAGGTTTTCAAAACTTTTCAAAAGAGCATCTTTTTGAAAAATCAAAACTTTTTGAAAAATGGATTGTATCCGCCATGTTCCCCACATTGCTGGTATGTCTTTTGAAGACTGGAAGATTAGAATGGAAATCTTTCTAGCAGCCTACAATGACAACATGTACACATGTATCATTAAAGGTCCATTCAGATTCACAAAGACCATAAAGATCAATGAAGTAGATACGGTTGTGGAAAAAGACCTTCACGAGATGACTCCAGAGGAAATCAAGCTTTACAATCTAGATAAAGTTGGGAGATTCATCATGACTAAAGCCCTGGATAATGATCGGTTTGACAAGGTCAAACATTGCAAAACTGCAAAGGAGATGTGGGACAAAGTCAGAGATATGAGCGAAGGCAATGATGCTATTAAAGAGCATCAGCTCACTGTTGCATTGGAGAAACTTGACAACTTCAAGATGAAGTCTGGAGAAACCATTGATCAGATGGATACCAGATTCACTAGAACTCTGAATGAAGTTTTAAAGTTGGGAAAGACCTTCACTGACAAAGAGATTACTGTCAGAGTACTAAAGGCCCTACCTCCAAAGTTCAACATGAAAGTTACAGCAATGGAAGAATCAAGGGATTTGGGAAAAATCTCTCTTACTGAGCTGTTTTCTGTACTCAAGGCATTCGAGTATAAACTGCCTAGAATGGAAATTGAAGAAACCTCAACTTCAGGACCCACAGCTGCACTGGTTGCTGCTGAAAATCAAAGAAGACCAGCACAGAAAAGCAAAGATGTGGACTCATCTGATGAAGCATCACTACTCAACAAAAAGGAGTAAACTGCTGGAGATGTTGCACTGTTGATGAATAATTTCAAGAAGTTCTACAAAAGAAAAATGAAGAACAAATACAACAATGCTTCTTCTTCTAAACCTAACTTTTCTTCTCAAGATAAAGATGACTATAAATCAAAACTAATGTGTTACAACTGCAGGAAATTGGGACACTTCATCAAAGACTGCCCTATCCAAAAGCAGAAAAGTACACTGAAGAGGAGAAGAAAGTGAGAAAAGAAAGAAAGCATCAGAGGGGAAAAGCAATGATGGCTGAAGCAAGAAAGCTGACTGCTGTCTACTCATCTGATTCAGATTCAGACACGTCTGATGAAGAATCTTCTGATGAAGAAAAACCTGCTCTCCTGTGCCTGATGGCAAAGGACTCTGATGACTCTGAGGATGAGGTAACTCCTCTTAATGATGAATTATTTAATTCATTTGAACAAATGATGCTTAACAATACTGGTATTGCTTAAGCATATAAAAAGCTTAAGGAAGAGATGATCCTGCTAAAAGAGCAAAATAGTTCACTGAAACTCCTAGCTGAAAAGCCAAAGGAATCAGCTGAATATAAACAGCTTGAGCAAGAGCATGAATCTCTGAAAGCTGAGTGTGAGGTTTATAAAGGAAAAATCATGGAACTTGAGAAAATTATTGAGTCTCATGATAAGTCTACTGTTGCATCCATGCATACATCTAGTAAACAGGAGACACCTTTAGAAAAGGATAAATTAGAATTGAATCATACTGAAAAATTCATATCAGCTGACAATAGTAAGGTCATTCTGTATGTTCAAACTTCTAAACCTACCTCATCTGAGAAAGTGGTAAAGGAGAAGAAATCTCCTAAGGCTAAAAAGAGCAAAGAGCCTAGTGTAGAAAAACAGACTAGTAAACCCAAACAGAAGAGTCCTAGGAAGTCTTCTGATAAAGTTAAAACTAATCAGACTAGTGAGAAAACTAAGTCGTCTGTTAAAGAGCAAGCATCTAGTAAGCCAAAGAAGCATAAAAACAAGAAAAATCAAAATGCTTGGTATGAAAATGAGTCATATTATGTGCAACCTGCTGCATATCATCCTATGTATCATGCACCTCAATTTCCTAGTTACTGTGCACCTTACCCTGCTCATCCAATGCATGCATATCCTGCATATCATGCACCTTACCCTGCTTATGAACATTATTCTTATCATACTGATCATCAACGTGACTTATCTGATAACTATGATGAAAATAAAGCTGTTCATGCTCCTGTCAAAACTCAGAAGCCTAAGAAGCCTAAGACATCAACATCTTGGGTTGTCAAAGGTGGAACTAATCCTTCAGGACCCTCTCAATAAGGGTACCTAAAACAATTTTATTTTTGTTTTGTAGGTTAGGATTAGGAGTAGGAGTAAAGTAGAGAAGATTTGGTACTTGGACAGTGGATGTTCAAGGCACATGTGTGGAAACATACATGAGTTGACTGATGCAGTTGCTGTGGATGGTCCAAGTGTTACATTTGGAGACAGCAAAGAAGGCAAGACTAAAGCTAAAGGAAGATTAATCAAGGGTAACATTGAGATATCTGACGTCTCGTATGTTAAAGGCCTAAAGTATAATCTGCTGAGCATAAGTCAATTTTGTGACAAAGGATATTCAGTCATCTTCTCAACAGATAAGTGCTACGTTGAACAGATTGGTACAAAGAAGGTAATTTTATCTGGAAGACGACAAGGGAATATCTACATAGTTGACTGGAATTCTGTTGACAAGAATTCAAGCGTTTGTTTGGTGGCATCTGCACCAAGTGAAGTCAGTTGGCTATGGCACAAGAGAATGAATCATTTAAACTTCAAGACCATAAACAGATTAATCAAGAATAATTTGGTAGAAGGGATTCCAAAGATAGTCATGAGCAAAGACAAGCTCTGTGACGCATGTCAGAAGGGTAAACAAATCAAGTCATCTTTCAAAAGCAAGAAGCATCAATCTTCTGAAAGAATATTGGAGCTACTACATATGGACTTATTTGGACCCATTGATCCAGTCAGCAATGGTGGAAAGAAATACTGCCTAGCTGTTGTGGATGATTATTCAAGATATACTTGGGTGATTTTCATGAAGAAGAAAAGTGAAACCAAGGAACATCTTACAAATCTGATGGAACTGATCCAGAATGAGAAAAGTATCAAAATATTAAAGATCAGATCAGATAGAGGGACAAAGTTCACAAACTCTACTGTTGAAGAGTATTGTAACATGAAAGGAATACATCATGAGTATTCAGCCGCTAGAACCCCTCAACAGAATGGTGTTGCTGAAAGGAGAAACAGAACACTAAAGGAAGCTGTCAGAACCATGATAGCTGAAGCTAAACTGCCTCAAAGATTTTGGGCAGAAGCAACAAACACAGCATGCTTTACCCAAAACAGATGTATGATCAACAAAAATCAGAACAAGACTCCATATGAAGTTTGGAACAACAGAAAACCAAACATTCATTACTTTAAGATTTTTGGTTGTAAATGTTTTGTATTGAATAATGGGAAAAATCACCTTACTACATTTGCAGAAAAGGCTGATGAAGCTGTTTTTGTAGGATACTCATCTGTTAGTAAGGCTTATAGAGTTTTCAATAAAAGAACATTACTTATAGAAGAATCTATCCATGTAGTATTTGATGAGCCAAGTCAATCTTCTGAAAAGAATCAAAGTATTAATCAAGATCTGTCTACTGATTTACAGAAGCTAGACATTGGAAGAAATGAAGAATATGTTCCCATCATACTACCTAATCTAAGTTCAGCTGCTAACTCAAGTGCTGTTCAAAATCACAGTGCTGATTGTCTAACAGACGAGTTGCAAACAGCTGACAGACCAGAGACTGTTCAACAGACTACTACTGGAACTCCAACAGTAGTGTTGCAAGATCAAGACAGAGGACAACATCCTGATCTACAACCTGATCTCAGATGGCTCAAGAATCACCCACCTGAATTAGTCATTGGTGATCCTTTAGATAGAGTGAAAACAAGAAGAGCTGCTGCACAAGATGCCATGTTTGTCACTTTTCTATCTCAAATAGAGCCTAAGCAAATTGAAGAAGCTCTCAATGATTCCTTCTGGATAGAAGCCATGCAAGAAGAGTTGAATCAATTTGAAAGGAATGAAGTCTGGTACTTAGTTCCTAGACCAAGTCATCAAAGAGTAATTGGCACTAAGTGGGTATTCAGAAATAAGATGAATGAAGATGGTGTTGTTACCAGAAACAAAGCAAGACTAGTGGCCAAAGGTTATTGTCAAGAAGAAGGAATTGACTTTGATGAAACTTTTGCACCAGTAGCAAGACTTGAAGCAATCAGACTGTTTCTAGCCTATGCTGCTTACAAGAACTTCACTGTCTATCAGATGGATGTGAAGTCTGCTTTTCTCAATGGAGAATTGCAAGAAGAAGTGTACGTTGAACAATCTCCTGGATTTGAAGTCTATCAAGAAGAGGACAAAGTATATCGTCTGAAGAAAGCTCTTTATGGACTTAAACAGGCTCCAAGAGCATGGTATGATACCCTATCTAATTTTCTTTTAATAAAAGGATTTCGTAAAGGTAAGGTAGATAAAACCTTGTTCACAATTGAATGGGAAAATCATATATTACTTGTGCAAATATATGTGGACGATATTATTTTTGGTTCAACTAACCAACAGATGTGTGATAAGTTCTCCAAGCTGATGCAGAATAAGTTTGAAATGAGCATGATGGGTGAACTTAATTATTTTCTTGGATTGCAAGTTAGACAGTTGCCTGATGGAATATTCATCAGCCAAGCAAAGTACACAAGAGATCTGTTCAAGAAATTTGGTATGGAAACTAGCTCTACTGCTACAATTCCTATGTCTACAAGTCTTCGTTTGGATAAAGATGAAGATGGCAAATCAGTGGACATTACCAAATACAGAGGCATTATTGGTTCATTGTTGTATCTAACAGCAAGCAGACCTGATATAATGTACTCAGTTGGAGTCTGTGCAAGATTTCAATCAAACCCCAAAGAATCTCATCTCTTAGCTGCCAAGAGGATATTGAAATATGTCAAGGGCACTCAAGAATTGGGATTGTGGTATCCTAGAGAATCTGGATTTGAGCTTATTGGTTATTCAGATTCAGACCTTCCTGGCTGCAAGATTGACAGAAAAAGCACAACAGGTGCCTGTCAATTCTTAGGTAGTCGTCTGATCTCATGGATGAGTAAGAAACAGACTTCAGTTTCTATATCTACTGCTGAAGCTGAATATATAGCTGCTGGAGCTTGCTGTGCTCAGATACTTTGGTTGAAGCATCAACTAGAAGATTACAACATCAAGATCAGTGGAATTCCAATCTACTGTGACAATACAAGTGCAATCTCTCTTACTCAAAACACTACAAGTCATTCAAGGACTAAGCATATTGAGATCAAACATCACTTCATTAGAGATCATGTGGAAAAAGGCAATGTAATGATTGAGTATGTTCATACAGATAATCAGATTGCTGATATCTTCACTAAACCTCTAAGTGAAGTAAGGTTTTCAACTCTAAGAGCTGAGCTAGGACTACTTAATTTGGAAGCATAAGCTGAGGGGGAACTCATCAGAAGACTGAAGTTCAACAGCTTAGTTATTCGTTATTATCTTCAAGAATTAACTCTCAACAGACTAGTTAACTTATGAAATCTTAAACTCAGGGGGAACGTGTAAGACTAGCGGTACTTCTGAATTAAAGATGAAATTTGTTAATGACAGTTAGTTGAAGTTATGTTTTCATCAGAAGACTCAACTATCGAAGATTAAAGATATTTTTATCTAGCTGGATTGACAAACAGCTGAGGAAGGTTATCAGCTATTGACATTCTCTGATAACAACTAAGTCATCAGGACAGTAGTCCATCAGATAAGTATTTATGATACTCATCTGATTACTTTAATAAAAGCGGAACTATTTAAAACGTTTTATTCAAAATACGCTTTTATAAGTAACTGTTGGGCGGTACATATTCCCGCTCTTCATTAAATATCTTTTGAATTCGAAAAGTCGTAACTGACGCCGCACGATCAGCACTGACAGAAAAACGGATCTAACGGTTGGCGGATATCACGGAATTCAAGATACCCCAACTCTATAAATCCCCATCTGATCAGTCGTGTAGTTCTTTACGCACTCTAAGCATTCAAAAGTTCTTGTGAGAAAATTACTTGCACTTCTCTGCATATTTCTCTCTATTTTCCTAACCTTCAACAGATTAGCAATGGCCGCTGAAGGTATGTTTCTCGTCTATGATTCCTACTACCAAACTGGCACAACACTGATGAAAGAACTTCTGGAGAAGTTCAAGTCTGCGAACTTGGTAAATTTTATGGAATATAATGAGGGAGTGATCTGGACTGATCAAGTGATGGAGTACTACAACACAGCGAAAGCTGACTACAACATACTGGAGATTAAGGCTACATTGGGAGGTAAATCTATCACTGTTACTCCTGCAATTCTGCACGAAACGTTTGGACTTCCTAACAGTGGACGACATGACGTCACTGTACTGACGGAAAATAAGCACCAACAATTCTGGGTGATCTGCGCCAAGGAGGGAGAAGTGATGTCTGGAAACATAAGGAAAAGACAACTGAGGGATGAATATCAGCGGATGGCTGATATGGTAGCTAAGCTGATCGAGAACTGCACCTTCTCACTAGATGCTGTTACCATGAAAAGGTTCAGCATCATGGCTGCCATATACTATGGACTAGAGGTCAACTGGTCAATCATAGTCTGGTACATATTGGCTGATTTTCTTGATGACAAGAAAGGAAAAGGCCCCTCCACCAACCACAGAATCACACTCAGTTATCTGCTGTCAAAACTGGGCTGTGAAACAAAGAATGGAAAAGAGATCCACAAATCCAAGGCATTGTCCAAGTACATGCCTGTTCAAAAGAGGAAGGCTGGTGAGCCTGAGGAAGCTGATGTTGAGGAACCAAAAGAGGTTCCTGCCAAAAGGCAAAGGAAGCTGGTCAAGACTGCTGACTTAGCTGTTGAGACCAAAAAGAAGAAGGCTACTGACAAGCCTAAGGAAAAGATTCCTAAGCAGATGGAGAAAGTGACTTCTGCTGCTGAAGCCACTAAGATTGTTGAAAACATAATTGCTGATGTAAGGACTGGATCCCCTGCATCACCATCAAGAACTCCATCAGCAGAAAGGCCTGCTGAAGGTATCTCTCAACGAACAAGAAGTCAACAGAGAGATACAGCTACAACCACTTACCGTGAAGGGAGAACCAAGAAGTCTGCTAGAAAGCAGATGACCTTTATTGAAAAACCAACGGACTTGGAAAATGTAGCTAGGGAAGACCCTGAAGCTGCTGAAAGGCCTGCTGAAACAGATGAGACTGCTGCTGCCGACAAAGCTAATGCGCAACAGTCAAGTCAAGTTACACAAACAGCTGAGGTTGCTCAACCTCAAGATGATCCGGATGTCATGATCATCGAACCTATTGCTGCTGATCCTATTTCATCTGCTGGTCCAGCTCCTGCTCCCATTGATAAAGGGAAGAGAAAGATAGTGCTTAAGAGAAAGAAAATCTCTAAAGCTGACAAGAAGGCAAGAGAAGAAGCTGAACAAAGAAAGCAAGATGAAGCTGAGAAAAAGAAGGCACTTGAGCTAAGCAAAGCTCAAGAAGCTAAAGATGAAGCAAGGAGGCACATGTCTGAAGCAGAGAGGAAAGCTGCTGAAGATGCTGAATTTGCAATGGTTTTGGAAATGAGCAAAGTTGATGCCTATGGACCTGTCCATGGAGGTGGCATCAAGATTGGAGAAGGCAAGGATGATGAAGAAGACAAGAAGAAGATATTGCTGCCTGCCCCCAAAGTCAAGTCAAAGGACAAATTTGAAGTGAGAAAAGCCTTTGAAATAGTATATGCTGATAAGGAGCTTTTCAAGAAGTTTGAGAAGTCTCTAGCTTACTATGATCAGAAGCTTATGTTGAAGACTCTGTTCAACCAAGAAAAGCCAAGGTATATCAGTTGGAGAGACAACAGGCTGAACAAGTCAATAACAGAACTTCAAAGCATGAAGGAGTTAGCTGATGAAGAACGATGGGTTCTGACTGGCTGAAAACAAACTCCATTCAAAAGGCCCTTGATCCCAGCTATGTAAGAGACATCATGCATAGTTATGCAAAAGGTTTTGCATTGGAGGAAGCCAAGAAGATTCAAAGCACCTTGTCTGATAAGAAGAAAAAGTCTGAAGACGCTGAAGAAAGAGCAATTAAGTTTGATGTCATGACCGCCTTGAAGAGATGGGCAAAGAAGTCAAAGTATCAGCAAGGATGTTCAAGTGACTTGCCACTGCTGCCAAGTATTCAACAAATCATTTTTGGCAAGGAAGTACAACCGTACTATGAAGTCCCTAAGGGATGTTGGGTTTTTGTGGGTATAATTGTCAACTACAACGGTGCGGAATTTAAAATTTTTATACACCACATCCCAGGGTTCTTATTAGCACATATAAATAAGTATGAATTCATTTCAGCACAAAGTTACTAAAATGAAAATTTGGTAAAATTAAGATTTTATCTCACCACAGGCAAGGTGGTGGTTTCTCCGGTCTTCTTTTCGGATCACTAGAGCACCCCAAGTGTTGTGCCTCTAGAGAATAGTCCACACCAGCTGGATCTGCAATCACTTTAATCCTCAGGCTCAGAACTAGGAGAAAAGCAGCTCAGATTCGAGAGTTGGACTTAGATCCAACTCTAGATGCAGAACGGAAGAGGGAGAGATGGAGCTACACGGCCGATCTACAACCAAGGGGCGGCGGCGGCTATGGTTGCTAGGCGGCGGCGGCTAGGGTTTCTTGGGGAGGGGGCGGCGGCTATGTGAGGGATAGAAGATTAGGGTTTTTGCTTTTTCCTTGCTTGGTTAGTTAGGGTTTTGATTCTTGAAGACTCCTTTTTATAGGAGAGTTCAAACCCTATCCCTAATCTTATCTCCTAGCTAATGGGCTATCAGATAAGTCTGGCCCAATCCCTCTCTATTTAATTAGTCCTTTAATTAAATAGCCCAAGTCATTTAATTAACCACTTTAATTAAATGGCCCATTTATTTAATTAACACTTTAATTAAATAATCCAATAAAATCTAATTAAAGATTTAATTTAATTAATTAGATAAATCTAATTAATTTCTCTCCAGGAATTATTCCTTTAATTCCTTATCTTGATTTAACCACTTTAAATCATTTCGTTCTGCCACTGACTATCACAGTTCCAGCTTTTGTGTGTGACCCTCTAGGTTCACCATCAATTGGCCGCAGGCTCACATTTCTGTGATTTAATTAATGAGCAATTAATTATTTAATTAATTGCTCCGATCAATTAAACTACTTTCAATTGACCACTCCAGAATTAATCTACCATCAATTCAGGAGTACCCACACCTCATGGTCGATGTCTAGCCACAAGCCCATGAGGCCCAACTTCAGGTGAATTGACTTCAGTGAACCTTAAACCTCTTATAAGTACCATGTACATACGGTCCTTCTAAACGACTAATTTCCCGATCGAGACCTAGGGTGTGTGAATTGGTCGGCACCTCTAATCATCTCGATTCTGTACTTTCTAATTCAGGATAATACTTCCAGTGTGACTGCTAAATCTGGAAACCCCTTTCCAAATCCGTCACCGACCATGGCCATGGATTTCTCGGAATGTATAATAGAAGAATGTACAGGAAATTCCCTCATCCATTACAATGAGTCGGTAGATCCTATATTGATGCTAACCATCCGCGCATACGACTACACGCACCCAACGTAGGCGCACAATGGACAAGCTATGTGCCCGGCTCCTAAATCAAAGTACGCATACCCGTATACCGAATTCGCCCTAGCACCTCAAGTCTAAGGACTAAATCGTACACTGTTATAAGTCTTGAGAGACATCCCACCACCGATATGCTATTTAAGCACTTCCACAATGGGTCTCTCTGTTCGGGTCGTTCGATGCGTCCGATCCCCTATCGAACCACCTAGTCATATGCACTGACATTAATAATGTCTTGTTCATGAAACGACAACAAATTCACTCTTAGTGAATCATGCATAATCCTACAAGTCTTGACGATTCATTCGATACCCCGTCTCGACATGAATCTATGACTTGGAACATTTTTGAGATCACGACCTTTGAGACTGTTTCATGATTAATCGCACCCAATACTGAAGTGAATAATCCCGTAATCATGAGTGATCTCAGGGTTTCAACCAATCGCTTAAATGTGTTCGCGAAAGATGAAGATGGCCATTTGTTTATATTATGAATTCTCAATAAAATAAACAGTTCGTATTAATTGATAAATCAAAGATTCTTTCAAGACAAGATAATGATCCTATTACAAGCTATTTCGTTGGCTTGCAGGGCACTATCCTATCAATCTCCCACTTGCCCTAAAGCCAATCACAAACGTTTCTAAGACCCATCCTTCCTAGATGCTCTTCGAACACCTTTTGCGATAATGGCTTAGTTAGTGGATCAGCTACGTTATCCTTTGAGTCGACACGCTCCATTTGAATGTCTCCTCTACCTATGATCTCCCTGATCACATGGTATTTCCTCAATACGTGTTTGGACTGGTGGTGTGATCTCGGCTCCTTCGCTTGAGCAATTGCCCCATTGTTGTCACAGAAGACTACTATGGGATTTGCAATGCTAGGTACCACATCCAGCTCTTGGATGAAGTTTCTTATCCAAACACTTTCCTTCGCTGCATCTGATGCGGCGATATATTCTGCTTCAGTGGTTGAGTCTGCAGTGGTCGACTGTTTGGAGCTCTTCCAACTCACCGCTGCGCCGTTGAGGCAAAATATATATCCAGAATTGGATTTAAAATCATCCACGTCAGACTGGAAACTCGAATCAGTGAATCCCTCGAGTTTCAATTCTCCACTCCCACCGTAGACCAAGAACATATCCTTAGTCCTTCTCAGGTACTTTAGGATAGCCTTTACGGCGGTCCAGTGTTCCTCCCCTGGATTTGACTGGTAGCGGCTCGTTACACTGAGAGCGTGAGCTACGTCAGGTCTAGTACATAACATTGCATACATTATGCTGCCAATGGCAGATGCATAAGGTATGAGAGACATTTTCTTTCTTTCTTCATCACTCGTAGGGCACATTGATTTAGAAAGATAGATTCCATGTCTCATTGGAAGCAATCCTTTCTTGGATTCTTCCATACTGAATCTCTTCAGTATAGTGTTAATGTACTGGGATTGGGAGAGACCTAACATCTTCTTCGATCTATCTCTATAGATACGTATGCCTAGTACGTAAGATGCGTCTCCCATATCCTTCATGGAGAATTGCGTGGACAACCACGCTTTTGTCTGCGTCAACGTTCTGATATCGTCTCCGATCAACAGAATGTCATCGACATATAACACAATAAATTGTACCGAACTCCCATCGAATTTCTTGTACACACATGACTCATAAACGTTCTTGATGAAGCCATACCCCTTGACTGTCTCATCAAAACGTATGTTCCAGGTTCGGGACGCCTGTTTTAGGCCATAGATTGACCTTTGAAGTTTGCAAACCTTATGCTCACTTCCTTTAGATGTAAAGCCTTTTGGCTGTTGCATATAAATTTCCTTATCAATGTCGCCATTGAGAAAGGCGGTCTTTACATCCATTTGCCATATTTCGTAGTCATGCCACGCGGCTATGGCTAATAGTATCCGAATGGATTTAGACATCGCTACTGGCGAAAAGGTTTCCTCATAGTCTATTCCAGGCCTTTGAGAATAACCTTTTGCCACGAGGCGAGCCTTATGAGTTAAAACCTCTCCATTCATTCCTAGCTTGCGCTTGAAGATCCATTTGCAGCCTACAGGGATGGTTCCCTCAGGTGGATCGACCAAAGTCCATACTTTGTTGGAATGCATGGAATCCATTTCGGATTGCATGGCCTCCTGCCACGCACCCGAATCTATGTCTGACATAGCTTCCTCGTATGTCCTTGGATCAGTGTCCAATTGATCGTTTTCGTGAATAAAGACATACCTTTCAGGCTCTCTACGAACTCGATCGGACCTACGAAGTACTGGTGTACTAGATGGTTCAACGGGTTCAGGATCAACTCCCACTGTTTGTGGGGATGGGTCCAATTCCTGGACTTCATCAAGTTCTACGGATATCCCGCTTCTTTTAGTGAGGAAGTCATCCTCTAAGAAGTGGGCGTTCCTGGACACAAACATCTTTTGTTCCTTAGGTTCGTAGAACAGGTATCCAATGGATTCCTTTGGATACCCCACAAATTTGCACAAACTAGATCTACTCTCTAGTTTATCTCCTTTCTTGTTTCTTACATAGGCAGGAGATCCCCATACTCGTAGATATGAGTATATGGGTGCTTTACCAAACCACTCTTGGTATGGCGTCGTCGGCACCGACTTTGAAGGTACAATGTTAAGTATCTTCGAAGCAGTTAATAGGGCTTGGCCCCAAAACGAAAAAGGAAGGTCAGCGAAGCTCATCATGGAACGAACCATGTCTAACAAAGTTCTGTTCCTTCTCTCAGACACACCATTCAACTGCGGTGTTCTAGGAGGAGTTCGCTGAGAGAGAATTCCATTCTCTAAAAGATAATCGAGGAATTCTTGACTTAACTATTCACCACCTCGATCCGACCGAAGTGCCTTGATACTATGTCCAAGTTGATTCTCAACTTCCATTCGAAACTCTTTGAATTTATCAAAAGCTTCGGACTTATACTTCATCAGGTATACATACCCATAACGACTGAAGTCGTCTGTGAAGGTTATGAAGTATGAGAATCCTCCTCTCGCACTGACACTCAGTGGTCCACAAACATCAGTATGGATTAAATCCAAGGTTTGTTTGGTTCGCTCCGGTTTCCCAGTAAAAGGCGCTTTGGTCATTTTTCCCTTGAGACAGGATTCGCAAGTTGGGAGATCATCTAGGTTCTTTATTTCAAGAGCCCTAGAGGAGACCAACTTTTGAATTCTACTCTTGGAAATATGTCCAAGCCTAGCGTGCCAAAGTTGTGGATTGTTTTCATCTTGTTTTCTTTTCTTTGATTGAATGTGCATGACATTAGAATTAGCAGGTTCTAAGGAATAAAGACCATCTATCAAAGTACCACAAGCATAAGTAAAACCACCTTTCATTATGCTAAAATTTCCATTAGAAATGGAAAAACAAAAACCATCATTGTCTAAAAGAGGAATAGAAATAATGTTTTTGATAATCGTTGGTACGTACAAACAGTCTTTCAAAACCAAAGAATAATTTCCTAGGACTAATTCAACGTCTCCTATGGCCTCTGCCGCAACCCTAGCTCCGTTTCCAAAGCGCAGGATTCTATCCCCAGGTTTAAGAGGCCTTACTGCTCCCATCACCTGCAAATCATTGCAGATATGAGAACCGGCTGCGGTGTCTAACACCCATGATGCACAGTTAATAGAAATATTAACTTCAATAAAGAAAATACCTTTGACCACCTCTTTCAGGTAGTCTGGGCAGTTCCTTTTCCAGTGCCATGCTTTCTTGCAGTGGAAACATTCATCTTCTGGGCCTTTCCTCTTCTTCTCGACAACCTTCTTGGTTGTTTTAGAAGAGATTACTCTCTTCTTCTTTTTCTTGCCCTTCTTAGGCTTTGCAGCCTTGGGTTGCTCAGCAATCATGACAGACTTCTCCCTTTTCAGAGTAGATTCTGCCGTGACCAATAAATTGGTCAGTTCGTGTAGAGCGAGCTCTCTATCTTCCATATTGAAGTTTATCACAAACTGATCAAATGAGCGCGGCAGAGTATGGAGGAGCAGGTCAGTGGATAGATCAGCGTGCAGGTCTACCTCCAAGTTCTCCAGTTTTTCAACCAGATTAATGAAGCGCAAACAATGATCTTTCACACTTGAACCCTCAGCCATTCTCAGATTGAATAATTCTTTTGTAGTCTTGAACCTTTCGGTCCTAGACTTTTCTCCAAATAACTCTCGGAGATGAAGAATTATGTCAGCAGCATGCAACATCCTTGCATGCTGTTTCTGCAGCTCATTGGTCATTGATGCCAGCATGAGGCAACGAACCTGAATATCATCGTCGACCCACCTTTGATGGTTGGCTCGTTCCTCTTCCGAAACCCTTTCCGGAAGTGCACCAGGCATGGGTGCATCGAGAATGTAACTCCTTTTCTCGGAGTCGAGGACTATCCTTAGATTTCTAAGCCAGTCGATAAAATTTGATCCGTTCAGTTTGTTAGTGTCAAGGATGATAGCTAATGGATTCTTAGACATTTTTTTGCAGAATGATCTACAAAAGTAAATGATAACGTTTAGCTGACTGATCTATATTAATACTTATAATTAACGATGTTGGACTTGTTATCGAAGAAGTTCTCCCACTATTTTCTCGAAACAATTACCCCTTTAATTGTTCGGGAAATCTAATCTCCTAGTAGGTCTTGACGTCCCAGCAGACATTAATTGCACCCACGACTCGTGGCCATACAATTAACTCCCCAGGTAGGTATACTTTTACCAATTGTGTTCCTCCACAACCTTCAAGCTATTTTGCCTCGGTCTTCGCACTTATCTAGCACTGCTACATCATAAGTGGTACTAATCGTTAAGTCTAACCCATCAATCATGATGAGCAACTGGCCCGGTCGTGAAGTCCCCGTAACTAGTTATCGGTCGATAATCACATCCCGACCAGTCCCCACCCTTGTCGAGTTTAGTTAAAAACAAGAATCAAGGAATTTTGTGCATTGTCCCTTTCTTCGCCTAGGGTGCCAGACTCTGGATCATCTTCAACGATAAGTAGACAACATACACTAGTCCCTATTGATGGAAGGCTTGGATCCTTAAAACATCATTTTAAATGTACCCAATATGACTTAATATTATTTTCAAGAGGGGGTTTTCGGGTTTAAGAGTTTGAGGTAACTCTCCTCGAGATCTCACCGTTCCAGTTATGCATTATCTTTTATTTACGATCTAAATATAACTAGCGCGCATCACCATACAAGCTCAGATATAAATACGTAAATAAACACATACACACCTAGCATGCATGCTACCACAGTATGTTTTCGATCGGGAGCCTCCTATGCGGACCACCATCGAGCCAAAGACGATGGTCCTATTGGTCAATCTATTAGGTTTCAAAGAGACCTACTCTATTACACATTTTACCATGCATACATGGCCTTTAGTCTTCTTGGGCTCCCACCTTGCTTGTAACGGACCTCCATTCTAAACTAATAAAACAGTAAAGCCCTATCTATTACAATGGCTCAAAGTGGCCCAAAACTTAAGGCTCGCAGGCCCAATAAAACCAACAAGATTAAAAATAACCAATCACATCTACCCTAAAGGTCAAGGCTCGGCGCGATCGAAAACCACGTAAACAATTTCACGTAGAGCAAGAAACAAGCAAAAACCCCTTTTTCTTATTTCTAATTATGTTTTAAAACAGCCTATTAAAACATTTAGATTCTAGTTTTAAAACCCCTTCTAAAACAATCCCTAACATCATTTTAAACCCCTTTAAAATGACCCTTTGATTCTCACTTTAAGTCCCTACTAATTATGATAAAATTGACTTTCCGGATTTACTAAACACCTTTAGTGCACAAAACAGTTTCTGTTTTTCAAGTTTGAAAAATTGCAGTTCGGCCCCTGAATTTTCAAAAATTACACTTTGACCCCTCAACTTTTGGAAATTACAAATCAGCCCCAAAATTTCCAGAATACGCAAATTGGACCAGAAAGCAGAAAATTAATAAAATTTCCAGAAACTTTTGTTTATTGCAAAACAGACCCCAGTTTTACGGAAAATAGCAAAAATACCCCTAACCTTTCGTAAATTGCAAAATGACCCAAAATTTGAAAAATTTCAGAATTTACAATTTGGTCCAGAATTGCAGAAAAACAAAATTTTAATTTCTGTCCAGATTTAATAAAAATCGTAATTTGCAAACAAGCCCTCCAATTTTCGGAAATTACATATTAGGCCCAAAAACCGAAAAGTGCAAAAATCCGAACACTCAATATATCATAACAAGCAAGAATCAAGTACCAGAACACAGCAATCATATATATAACACATAAATTGATGCGTTCATGCCTTATTTATATGCGCATAATAAGTTAGGCTCTGATACCACTGTTGGGTTTTTGTGGGTATAATTGTCAACTACAACGGTGCGGAATTTAAAATTTTTATACACCACATCCCAGGGTTCTTATTAGCACATATAAATAAGTATGAATTCATTTCAGCACAAAGTTACTAAAATGAAAATTTGGTAAAATTAAGATTTTACCTCACCACAGGCAAGGTGGTGGTTTCTCCGGTCTTCTTTTCGGATCACTAGAGCACCCCAAGTGTTGTGCCTCTAGAGAATAGTCCACACCAGCTGGATCTGCAATCACTTTAATCCTCAGGCTCAGAACTAGGAGAAAAGCAGCTCAGATTCGAGAGTTGGACTTAGATCCAACTCTAGATGCAGAACGGAAGAGGGAGAGATGGAGCTACACGGCCGATCTACAACCAAGGGGCGGCGGCGGCTATGGTTGCTAGGCGGCGGCGGCTAGGGTTTCTTGGGGAGGGGGCGGCGGCTATGTGAGGGAGAGAAGATTAGGGTTTTTGCTTTTTCCTTGCTTGGTTAGTTAGGGTTTTGATTCTTGAAGACTCCTTTTTATAGGAGAGTTCAAACCCTATCCCTAATCTTATCTCCTAGCTAATGGGCTATCAGATAAGTCTGGCACAATCCCTCTCTATTTAATTAGTCCTTTAACTAAATAGCCCAAGTCATTTAATTAACCACTTTAATTAAATGGCCCATTTATTTAATTAACACTTTAATTAAATAATCCAATAAAATCTAATTAAAGATTTAATTTAATTAATTAGATAAATCTAATTAATTTCTCTCCAGGAATTATTCCTTTAATTCCTTATCTTGATTTAACCACTTTAAATCTTTTCGTTCTGCCACTGACTATCACAGTTCCAGCTTTTGTGTGTGACCCTCTAGGTACACCATCAATTGGCCGCAGACTCACATTTCTGTGATTTAATTAATGAGCAATTAATTATTTAATTAATTGCTCCGATCAATTAAACTACTTTCAATTGACCACTCCAGAATTAATCTACCATCAATTCAGGAGTACCCACACCTCATGGTCGATGTCTAGCCACAAGCCCATGAGGCCCAACTTCAGGTGAATTGACTTCAGTGAACCTTAAACCTCTTATAAGTACCATGTACATACGGTCCTTCTAAACGACTAATTTCCCGATCGAGACCTAGGGTGTGTGAATTGGTCGGCACCTCTAATCATCTCGATTCTGTACTTTCTAATTCAGGATAATACTTCCAGTGTGACTGCTAAATCTGGAAACCCCTTTCCAAATCCGTCACCGACCATGGCCATGGATTTCTCGGAATGTATAATCGAAGAATGTACAGGAAATTCCCTCATCCATTACAATGAGTCGGTAGATCCTATATTGATGCTAACCATCCGCGCATACGACTACACGCACCCAACGTAGGCGCACAATGGACAAGCTATGTGCCCGGCTCCTAAATCAAAGTACGCATACCCGTATACCGAATTCGCCCTAGCACCTCAAGTCTAAGGACTAAATCGTACACTGTTATAAGTCTTGAGAGACATCCCACCACCGATATGCTATTTAAGCACTTCCACAATGGGTCTCTCTGTTCGGGTCGTTCGATGCGTCCGATCCCCTATCGAACCACCTAGTCATATGCACTGACATTAATAATGTCTTGTTCATGAAACGACAACAAATTCACTCTTAGTGAATCATGCATAATCCTACAAGTCTTGACGATTCATTCGATACCCCGTCTCGACATGAATCTATGACTTGGAACATTTTTGAGATCACGACCTTTGAGACTGTTTCATGATTAATCGCACCCAATACTGAAGTGAATAATCCCGTAGTCATGAGTGATCTCAGGGTTTCAACCAATCGCTTAAATGTGTTCGCGAAAGATGAAGATGGCCATTTGTTTATATTATGAATTCTCAATAAAATAAACAGTTCGTATTAATTGATAAATCAAAGATTCTTTCAAGACAAGATAATGATCCTATTACAAGCTATTTCGTTGGCTTGCAGGGCACTATCCTATCAAGGGAAACAATGCCTTTGTCAACCCTTGGATTATTGTAAGGCAGATTAGACAGACAACATGCTTCAATGATGATGGAACCGTTACTAATCTGTTCTACGATGATGTCACTGATGAGCACAAGTCTGCTGACAAGTCCTTAGATATTGAATGCCAAGCTAAGACTTCTGAAGATCATCAGATGACGGATATGGAAGAGGTCCCTGTTCAACAGGCGACTGAAGAGAAGGAAGCTGATGCTGATGCTTCTGCTTCATCAGCTGATCAACACTCATCACTGATGGAAGCAATCCAGATGCTGATGGAAAACCAACTTAAGGAACTGGAAGACAAGCACAAGCAACAACTATTGAAGGTTAAGGAGGAGCTGAAGGTTGAACTTAAAGCAGAGTTGGCAGAAACCAACAGACTTCAGCTGGAAACTGTTCAAGGATCAACAGAAGAGATCATCAAGAAGGAGATCAACAGTATTCCAATTCCTCAAGACAATTCATTGCAGTTAGTGCACAGCCTGAGAGATCTGAACCAAAATGTGGAAGATGTGAAGGGTGATGTAAATCATCTTCATACTGCTTTAAAATCAGCTGAGCACAAGATTGCTGATCTGACTGCAACCTTCATTCAAGTCAGTAAGGAAGAGAAGGAAATCAATCTAGGGATGTTGCAAGAAGTGGCAAAGGCCTCACAGGAAGTTCAGAGTGAAATTGCAACTATCAACCTTAACATTGACTACTTCAATGACAAGACTGACGTCATCAGCACTGATATTCATCATCTAACAGCAAGTCATGACGTTGTTAATCAGAACCTAAAGGCTTTGTGTGCTGGAGTGAAGATTCCAACAGTTGCTCTCAACCCTGCTGTTGAACCTTCTAATGTCATCAGAGTTGATGATGACAAAAAGGGGGAAGATAAAAGGGAAGAACCATCTAAAGAAACTGCTGCTGAAGAACCAGCAAAGGAATCTGCTGCTGAAGAACCAACTAAGGAGGAAACTACTGCAACTATTGAAGCCAAGGAAACTGAAGAAACAGCTGACAAGACTGAAAAACTTGGAAAGGTAGAAGAAGCAGAAAAGATTGAAAAAGAAGATACCAAGTACAAGAACACTGAATCTGCCAGGAAAGCAATGGAGCTTATCAGAGAACAACAACTTAAGGAGAAGATGGAAGCTGCCAAATCAATCTTGGAAGAAGAAGCTGATGATGAAGAAGATGACGAAGAGTCATCTTATGAATATGAAGAAGTGCTTGAAGGATCAGATGAAGAAGCTGATAGTTAGAAATTATAAATTCTTTGTAATCAGTTTACTTTATCTATTTCTTCAGAAATCTCATCTGATGAACTTGTACTGTAATACTTTTCAAACATCAATATAAAGTCAAGTTCAATCCAATATTATTTTCTATCTCAGAAATTTTTTGAGGATTACATTCTTTAGCTTAGGTATTCAACAGGTACTTAGCTGAAGTTTTGTCATCATCAAAAAGGGGGAAATTGTTGGATAAGGATGAAGATGAAGGCACTAAAGAAAGTTTGATAAGGGAGGTTTTGATGCATTCCAAAACTTCGTAATTTGGCTAAGTATGGAGTAACTTAGCTGATAAACTTATCAAGGAATTTTGACTAAGTAATGAAGACATCAGAAGAGTCAAAGTTTCAAGGTCCAAGACTTCTGATCTGCTGAAGTAAAGTTATCAGACTAGTGAAGATCAGCCGACTCAAATCAGATTTGTTCAAGTTTGAGATCAGCCGAGTTCACCATCAGACTTATACTTTCGTCAGCCAAGTGAAGAAGATCATGAAGTGTTCCCAACGGTAATAAATGCCCCTTGGTGTAATAAATGCTGAAGTACGAGGATATTTAAGACAAATGATTGAAGAAAAGCTTCGCATCAGCCGAGTGCATTTAATGCTGCCTGCAGAATAGTACTGTTCATAGTACGGACAGACTGCAAAAGAGCCGTTCGCGGATTTTAAGGACCAGTACTCGAGGAATTTGAATCCTGTCTCTCTTCAACGGACACTTTTCAATCCTCAAGTATAAATAGCTGAAAGAGACGAAGAAGAACAAATGCAACACAATCTCTGAGAAATTTTCGAAGCAAAATTCTTTAAGTCTCAAGAACAGCTCACTCATCAGCTGAGTCATTTGTTGACGAAAGCCGAGTTGAAGAATCAAGAAAAATACATCTTCTGAGTGATTTTGTAAACAAGAGTGTTGTGCGGAGTTGTGATCCATCTTTGTGAGTGATCAAACTTCAGAGAATAGGTCTTCTGTGTGATTTCCTATTGCGAACTTGTGGTCGTTTCATTTGTTGTTCGACGCAAGCAGAGTATACTGTAAACTTTGTGATTATAGTATAACCCAAGATCTGTGTGACTTGGAAGAGTGGACGAAAGGATATTCAAATCCATATAACCACTATAAAAATTACTTGTGTTTTTACATTGTTTTAAATCTGCATATCTTCTGTTTGCATAAAAACACATTAAGTTAACTGTTTGAAAAAGAGATAAAAAGGAGTTTATAAAACTGGGGAAGCATTTTTCAAACTGCTAAGATTACTTGTGAAAAACACTTTGAAAATCCGCTGCAAGTACTCTAAGTATTAAAACTGATTTTAACAAAAATCAGCTAAGTAACTATCAGACGAGTGGTCAACAGACCTGTTCAAAGATTTGTTCGCGAACAGAACTGTAACTTACTAATCTGATCAGCTTAGTCTGTTCAGTTTAAAGTAAAAGTTTTAAAGTTAAAATTAGAAGAAATTTTTAAAGAGGTTTATTCACCCCCCCTCTAAACCTCTTCTGACCACTTGGGACCAACAAACATAAAGATATTAAATGATTATTTTTATTTTTGAAATAAAATCAATAATAATTTTTGTAAAAGAAAATATTTTCAAATGAACTTAATTTTAAAAATAAGTTATTGTTTGAATACTTAATGAAAATAAAGTATCTTGAAAGTAATAACTTAACTTAAAACCCTTAATTAAGTATTTTAAAGCTCAATTAGAACGATTTTGTTCTACTCCTAACCCTTTCGTGGCTATGATTACCACGCTTTATGAACGAACCATAGAACCTTTAGATCGGACGTAAATGTCCAAGTTTTGATCGTGGCTTTGATATTGAACAACCACGATTCAATTGTTTGCTCGACTAAAGTATTGCTTTAGTCACTCTAGAATCCTTATGGAGTAATTAGATTCTAAGATCGTTATATAAACGTGTACAGGAACCGAAGAAGCTACTTTCCGCATTTCTTCGAGAATCGTAAGCTACACAGGTGAGTGCTGTGTGTTACTTGTGTGTCAGTCCGAAGGTGCTAGTAGGTCGAGTCATAACTGTAATTTAGTCCCTAAACGAACGAGCATGCGACGTATGATACAATGAAAAACTCGACTGTTAGGACAAACTATACACACCTTGAATTATTATGATAATGTCTGTGTGCTTACTAGTCATTGATATCATATATTGAACCATTCTAATTATTGTTATTGAGTTGGTTGCTGATTTCACGTTACTCGATTGTTATTGTACTGTATTGTTACTGGATTGTTACTGTACTGTATTGTTTGTTATTATTATGTGGGCCCTATTTTGGTGTGCGGAATTGTGGATAACCCGGAAGGTTAGGGCCGGAGGGTTACTATGATCCACCGTAGACCCGCTTCACGAGCCAACTGTGGAGGTTACACTTGGGGAGTGAATGTCAAACTCCTGGCATGAGACGTCTATGCGCACAGTTAGTAAGGTAGCTCCTTACTTGGAGTGTTCGGTGGGGGCGTCATAATATGGACTGGAGGGTAAGAGGAGGACGGCATCAGCAACTGTTGGTTACTTGTTCAATGTGCTTGAATTGTTATCGCATGTGTTTATTTACTGTAATGTTATATATGTTCATGTACAATATGTTGCATCCATGCATCACACGCACATGTGCACTACAGCCTCACTAAGTTGGACAATCAACTTACGCATTCGTGTTTACTTCTTTTTCAGATACAGATATCCTATGGTCTGATGTCTAGCGTTGGTGTTGTCCGTCTCCGAGATCCTGTCTGTCGATCGTCGAGGGTTATCCTCGTTGTTATCTTTTGCTTTTATTATGTTGTTATGTTTCGGTGTCGTTTATGTATCTGGCATGATTAGTACTTAAGAGTGTTTATTGTGAAAACTGGTTATCACGCGGTTTGCGCTAGTTTTAAATATTGTGCCCGCTCATGTACATAGCAGTGTTTCGGGTTTTTATGCTTTCATGTTGAACTATGATTCGAATTAATGTTAATGAGTCGTTTGTTGTTTTGTTTTGGAAAAAAAAAATTTTACTCAAAATTTGGTTGTGTTCACCGAATACGGACCCGGACTCGGGGGTGGATCCACGTCGGACCCGACCCGGGGGCTCGGGCCGTCACAGGGGCCCTCGATGGAACCTCCTCGTTCGTCTTCCGTTAGTAGGTCGGCGACCGATAATCCTGTCATCCCTTCTGAACCTTTTTCCGTAGTCAGTTCGTCTTTCACACAACAAAACTTTTCCTCTTCTGGTGAGGCAAGAAGGAGGCCTTCCCCTGGTCGGGTGGCCTTTGGCGATTCGTCATTTATGGAGCAAGCTTTTGACATACCCTTTTCTTCAGGCACTTCTTCTTTCGAACATGGCACATATGAACATGTTCCTGTTAATTATTTTCCTTTTTCTACTTCTGTTGCCCCGGTTGTCAGCGGAGGCCAAGTTGGTGTTGTCTCGGAGGTGATTAATCAGGATTCCTTTGTAAATCCCTCCGCAACACAACCTATTTCTCAAGATTTCCCTGATTACTTGTTTAATGATACTACTGTGATGACTACTTCTTTTGAATCTGGCGGGCCTTCTGGAGGTCGGGCCGGATCAAGGTCCGGTCGGCGGACCGTTATCTCAGCTTCGGGTAAGGAAACCTCAGTGAGTCCTAACGAGAGGCCATCCCCTCGGATGTTAGATGATCGCTGCATTCTCGAGCAAGTTAAGGATATTATGCAGTCGGTGACTCCACGTCCTGATGGTGTTCCTTTTGGTAGTGAACTGCCTGGCTCTGTTGAGCCTGATGCTTTGTCCTGGGATCTGGGCATGAGCACTATTTTGCCTGGCGAGTTGAGGAAGCTCGAGGGTACCTCCAATATTCGCCTTGTTCAGTCGCTGGGGAAGATATGTGAGCAGGTAAATATATTTTTGATTATTTTTCCCGCTTTTATTTTGATTGCCTTGTTATGTAAGGGCTTTCTTTTTCTTTTCTTTTCCAAGCTAAATATTTTGCACTCCATCTGGGTGTGCAAAACGATGATCTGTGGATCGGTAAGGATGCCTATCAACGTCGTTTGGAGTCAGAGACGGCGAAGATCGCAGGGCAGACCCTCCAACTGCAGCTTGCTAATGATGATCTCAAAAAATTACAAGAAGAGAAATCTATCTTGGAGAGGGAGAAGAGTGATTTGGTTCAGGCTGCTATCCTTGCAGAGGAGTCTCGACGGCAGGCCTATGAAGAAGGTTATGAAGCCGGTTATCTAAAGCGTCAGAAGGAATTGATGGCGTTTGCAGGTAACATAACTCCTCTGAGGAGTGCTTCTGCTAGGCGGCCTGGTGATAGCAATCCTTCTGAATGATCTGTTTTCGACCTGGTTGATATCTGGAATTTCTCTTTTTTTTTTTTTTTTTTTTTTTTTTTTTTTGGTAGTGCCCAACCTTCTGTGTGGCTTTTTGGGGTGAATTTTTGTACGGGGAGAATGAATTAATGAAAATGAGAATCTTTTATGACTAGATCCACATCTTGATCAATTCTTAGCCAGTAGATATCTTTTGTTATGCACATTTTGTTGTTTGTGAATAAGTATAACTTCTCGAAATAATCAGGAGAGATTAGCTTACTTATCTGATATTGATCTTCTGGGAGGATATCCAGTTTTCGAAAAAAGTAGCTTAGTCTTGCTCGATCAGTTTTTTAAGTAACTGAATGATATAACGTTCATTCTGCAAATCAAACTTTTAAATCAAGTATAAGAATGATGATCAACCAAGCATGATCCCTTATGATTGTCTAGAAGTCGTGTTAGACATAAAAATGTGGACAGCAGGCCATCCATGTAGATAGTTGATTGAATACTTGTTAAAGAACGCTCAGCGTTGTCGTCGCTGTTCGACCAGTCCCTTGTAAATTTGTCCTTTTGCCAAGGATATCTTATTTAATGACGCTGCCATTTCCACTGTTGAGCTCTGCTTTTATCATAGGTTTAAGTTCGCTGAACCTTGTGAAAAGATATCGTTCTAGGTATCTTCTTAAAATCAATGTTTCTTGGTAATGATTGTGATTTCCTTGTTCCTCAAATAAAGCAACCAGTGTATCAAATATGTCAAAAAAAATTTGATATGGGAGGAATTGGAAAATGTAGACTTATTAGTTAGATCTAGTCTGTTCAGATCTCCTTCAGCAATTCTTTGGTATGTTAGGCAGCGACGATAGTGCAGTCTGGAACGATGGTAATTATTGCCTTAATATCGGTGTCAGGCTTCTTGGACTCCAGTTGAGTTCTTGTATAGCCAATTATTAATTTTCCATATAATATATGAGGCAGTGACGACCCTCCTATGCTGGAGGGTTAGATCTTACACTTCTAAGCGAACCAGTAACGTTTCATATTGGTGTAAACATGCATGCCTTTGTTGAGGATCTCAAGCTATTCATCGAGCGACTAGCATATGTGAGCGTGCAAACTTTTCTATTCTGGAGCTCTTTTAGATCTGTTTTTATTGTGCATTGATCGCTTCAATCCGGATTTTCTATTGTCATCGATTCGTTGAGTCGATCAGAGATGTACCGTTCCAACTTACTCGCATTAATTACGGGAAGTCCAAAGGTCGTATTTCCGTCCCTTGATCAAATCTCCATCCAGCCGTAGGATTAATCATATCTATCCCTATAAATAGGGATGTGGTTTCCATATTTTAATTGTAACTCTCGAAAAGGATGGAGGTCTCAGTTTCCTTAAATTTCATTTTGCCTTCTGATCCCATAATGTTCAAAAGTCACATTATCGTGATTTATATCATAATATCTCAAATTTCTTCTGTCTTGTACTGACGGGTCCCATGAGGCCTCAACCTTTGTCTTCACAGGTTTGAGGTCCGTGGTTTCTGTTATACATGGAGGGTTCATACTTACCAGGCACCGCCGCGTTTGGATGTTCCCTCCGGATTGATAGACCACCGGGGTGTGCTGGTAAACTTTTTCTCCTGCGACGGTCCTGAAGAGATGCTGCTTTAGAGTAAAATTCAACCCCATCATACCAGCAGTATCTCCTTCTGGGCGAGTGGCTGTTACCGGGCATCAGGCTGGTAATGGTTATTTCGTCTGGAAGAATATTTGATCTTCTGATCCTAACCATCGAACCAAAGAAGTCGACCATCCTGAGCAGCATGCTTCTTAAGTGGTTAATTCCGATCGTCGAGGTACCAGGGGAGAGATTGATGTTTCCGTGGACATTTGTCGTGGAGACCGCAGATCCATAAAATAGGATTATTTTTTCTAAACAGTTGTGATGATATCTAGATCGTACAAAGTTATTTGTATTCTTCGTATGTAACTTGAGATCTGTTCTCCGAACATCAGATTAATAATATTTTTAATGTTATCATTCTCATATTTCTTGTTGTTGATTTCTCTCTAATTGTAACTTACTTCTATTTCATAGATCGAGGAGCCTTTATTGAGCGGATCAATTTATACTCAACTCTTTTTAATATCTAGGTTTTATATCAAAAACCGTATTCTTTGTTTAAGATAGATCGAGGAGCGTTTATTGAGCGAATCAATTTATACTCAACTCGTTTTCATTTAGACTTAGGTTTTAAACCAAAAACCTTTTCTTTGTTAAGATAGATCGAGGAGCGTTTATTGAGCGGATCAATTTATTACTCGACTCGTTTTCGTTTAGACTTAGGTTTTAATTACCAATAGCCTTTTAATCGTTATAAATAGATCGAGGAGCGTTTATTGAGCGGATCAATTTATACTCCACTCGTTTTCATTTAGACTTAGGTTTTAATTGCCAAAAGCCTTTTTAATCGCTATAAATAGATCGAGGAGCGTTTATTGAGCGGATCAATTTATACTCGACTCGTTTTCATTTAGACTTAGGTTTTAATTACCAAAAGCCTTTTTTAATCGCTATAAATAGATCGAGGAGCGTTTATTGAGCGGATCAATGTATACTCAACTCTTTTTCATTTAGACTTAGGCTTTAATACCAAAAGCCTTTTAATCGTTATAAATAGATCGAGGAGTGTTTATTGAGCGGATCAATTTATACTCAACTCTTTTTTCATTTAGACTTAGGTTTTAATTACCAAAAGCCTTTTTTAATCGCTATAAATAGATCGAGGAGTGTTTATTGAGCGAATCAATGTATACTCAACTCTTTTTCATTTAGACTTAGGCTTTAATACCAAAAGCCTTTTAATCGTTATAAATATATCGAGGAGTGTTTATTGAGCGGATCAATTTATACTCAACTCTTTTTCATTTAGACTTAGGTTTTAATACCAAAAGCCTTTAAATTGTTATGAATAGATCGAGGAGTGTTTATTGAGCGGATCAATGTATACTCAACTCTTTTTCATTTAGACTTTAGGTTTTAATACCAAAAGCATTTTAATCGTTATGAATAGATTGAGGAGTGTTTATTGAGCGGATCAATGTATACTCAACTCTTTTTCATTTAGACTTTAGGTTTTAATACCAAAAGCCTTTTAATCGTTATGAATAGATCGAGGAGTGTTTATTGAGCGGGTCAATGTATACTCAACACTTTTTCATTTAGACTTTAGGTTTTAATACCAAAAGCCTTTTAATCGTTATGAATATATCGAGGAGTGTTTATTGAGCGGATCAATGTATACCCAAATCTTTTTCATTTAGACTTAGGTTTTAATAACAAAAGCCTTTTAATCGTTATGAATATAGATCGAGGAGTGTTTATTGAGCGGATCAATGTATACTCAACTCTTTTTCATTTAGACTTAGGTTTTAATACCAAAAGCCTTTTAATCGTTATGAATAGATCAAGGAGTGTTTATCGAGCGGATCAATTTATACTCGACTCATTGTATGGTTGGATCGAGGAGCGTTTATTGAGCGGATCAATTTATACTCGACTCGTTGTATCTTGATCTCAACCAATACGATTGTAGAATTCCGAGGAGTGTTCACCGAATCAATCGATTTATACTCAATCTTGATTTAATATTTAAAATTGCCAACAGGTATATTAAAAATCGAACCGTAGGCTAAGGCCTTTATTACAATGAATAAAACTTACTAAAAAAATAAAACAGCATGATCTACTATATTTATTTACCATAGTATTTTTTAAGGTTGACTGCATTCCAGGTTCTTGGTAAGGCTGTTCCGTCCAAGTGTGCAATTTTGTATGAGCCTTTCTTTCCTACACCAATGACAACGTATGGTCCATCCCAATTTTGTTGTAACTTGCCCACATGTTTGGATACTTCTACCTTTTTCAAGACCAGGTCCCCCTTCTTTGAAGGTTCGGATGCGTACCTTTTGATTATACGCCCTTTCCATATTTGCTTTAGTGACTTGCAAACGTACGGCCGCTTTTTCTCTTAAAGCTTCTGTTAAATCAATATCATTTTCTCTTGTCTTTTCGTTTTCCTGATCGTCATACATTTCAATTCTCTTCGGAGCCATATACTAGGCTGAATGGGGTTTCCCCGGTTGAGGTCCTGACTGTGGTTCGATTAGCCCAAAGTACTCCAGGGAGTTCATCTAGCCATTTTCCTTTGGCTGACCCTACTCTTTTCTCCAAAGATTTGATTATTTCTCGGTTTGCTACTTCAGTTTGTCCATTTGCTCTAGGATGCCCAACCGAGGTGAAATTTTGCTGAATTCCTAGTTTTGCACACCATTCTAGGACCTGCTTTCCCGCAAATTGGGTTCCATTATCAGAGATTAGGATCCTAGGGATTCCAAATCGACATACTATGAATTTCCATAAGAAATTGATCACTTGGAATTGGGTAATTCGAGCAAGGGCAATGCATTCTATCCACTTACTGAATTATTCTACAGCTACTAAAACATATGCTTTTTTGGATCTTGCTGCTGGAAAAGGTCCCACAATGTCCATTCCCCATTGATCGAATGGCCAACATACTGGTATGGGGTGCATGTTTTCGGCTGGTTGATGACTTACATTAGCATGTATTTGACAATGGTGACATTTTTGGACATATTTGGTTGCATCATTGTTGATGGTAGGCCAATAATATCCAGTTCTAAGTCATTTTAAAGCCAAAGCCCTTGCTCCGCTGTGATTTCCTGCTTCTCCTTCATGTACTTCTCGGAGTATATCATCGGTTTGAGATTCGGAGATGCATCTTAGAAGAATTCCCGATACTGATCTTCGGTAAAGTATTTCTTCTATTAATGTATACTTTGGAGCCCGGTATTTTATTTTACGAGCTTCGTTTTGGTCCAGGGGTAATTTTTCTTTTCGAAGGTACTCTATCATTGGAGTCATCCAGTTTGCTTCGGCTTCTTCGATTTCCATTACTTGAGTGATCGGTGTTTCATCGATATCAATCGCTGGTGTATTAGAAATTAACCAATTGATTACTCTCTCAGTCTTTCCGTCGTCAGATCCAGTAAATCTGGAGAGTTGATCGGCCCATCTATTTTCCGATCGTGGGATGTTCTGTATCCCAAAACTTTCGAATTTTTCAGCCAATTTTTTTACTTTGGCAAGATATTTGATCATGTTAAATTCCTTTGCCTCATATAGGCCCTCTATTTGTCTTTGTACTAACTCCGAATCGGTTAATACTTTAAGATTCTTTATGTCGGCCTTGATTGCCATTTCCATTCCTGCAATCAATGCTTCATATTCTGCTTCGTTGTTTGTCACGACGAAGTCTAGTGTTATTGCGTAATTGATATCCTCCTTGTTTGGCCCGGTAAAATTGATTCCAGCACCTCCTCCCTCTCGGCATGAAGCGCCGTCGACGTGCATTAACAAGGTTTGATTTTTTACGATCAGGATATCATTGGCATGGCTGGTTGATTCAGGATGTTCAACTGCCTGGCTCGGAGTTTCTAATAGAAAATCGGCTAAGACTTGGGCTTTAATTGCAATTCTAGGTTTGTACTCGATATCGAACTGACCGAGTTCGATCGCCCATTTGATCAGTCTTCCAGAGGCTTCTGGTTTTGCTAAGACCTGTCTATGGTTGGTTGGTCAATACCACAACTTTATAGGTTAGAAAATAGGGTCGGAGTTTTCTTGCTGCCACTACTAAGGCCAAGGCGAATTTCTCTATTTCCAAGTAGTTTTTCTCGGCCCCTTGCAGTAGTTTTCTTAAGTAATAAACAGGCTTGTGTTCTAGGCCATCCACTTTAACTAATACCGAACTGATGGCCACTTCGGAGATCGATATGTATAAATATAATGGTTCTCCTTCGGTTGGTTTGGCCAATAACGGGGACGTCGTTAGGTATTCTTTTAATCGATTAAAGGCCTGGTCGCAATCTTCGGTCCAACCAAAGTTTTTCGCTTTTCGAAGGGTTTGGAAAAACGGCAAACTTCTGTCAGCCGACTTGGATATGAATCTGTTTAATGCCACGATTTTACCTACCAAGCTCTGTACTTGGGAGATCGTCTTTGGAGGCTTCATTTCAGTTATGGCTCGAATTTTTTCTGGGTTGGCCTCGATTCCGTGTTGATGTACCTAATATCCCAAAAATTTTCCGGATTTAACCCCGAATGTGCATTTTGCAGGGTTTAGTTTCATTCGATACTTTCTCAATATTTGGAAGCATCGATCGAGGTGCTTCACATGATCGACTTCATTCATGCTTTTGACCAGCATATCGTCTACGTATACTTCCATTATTTCTCCAATTAATTCTTTAAACATCAAGTTAACTAGCCTTTGGTAAGTGGCCTCGGCGTTCTTCAAGCCAAACGGCATCACTATAAAGCAATATACTCCCTGCTCGGTTATGAATTCAATTTTCTCTTGGTCCCGCTCATCCATGTATATTTGATAGAAACCTTGGAAAGCATCCATCATACTGAAAATTGCAAAGCCAGCGGTTGAGTCGACTAATAAGTCGATCCTTTGGAGAAGATATGGATCCCGCGGGAATAATTTATTAAGGTCGGTGAAATCGTTGCACATTCTCCATTTGTTATCCTTTTTGTCTCCCTTTGCTACTAGCACAACATTACATAGCCATTTCGAGAAGTGTATTTCTCGAATTTGTTTTGCCTTGAGTAGCCTTTCTACTTCTGCCTTAATTATTTTATCCTTTATTGGCCCGTGATTCCTCTTCTTTTGTCTAGCAGGTTTTGCCAAAGGGTCGATTTTTAGTGAATGACTGATTACCCGGGGGTCAATCCCTTCAATGTCGTTCGCGCTCCAGGCGAAGATGTCTACATTATTTCTGAGAAAGTTGGCCAACATTACTTCCCCTTCTTTGCTTAATTTGGTTCCTATTCTTGTTGTTTTTGTTGGGTCCCCTTGTACCAATAGGACATCTTTATGTTCTGGTGGTTTTAAAGCTAAATCCACTGGTTCCTTTCCCTTTTTATCTATTCGGTCGGTGCTAGGGATATCGACTCCAATTCTATCATCGTCGTCTTCAAGTTTTCTTTTGCTTGGGGTAATCGATCTTGGGCGATTTCCCAGGGTTGGTGATGTGTTGTAGCAGTCCCGTGCCATGCAATGATCGTTCACTATTTCTCCGATCCCTGCGTCAGTTGGAAATTTTATCTTCTGATGGTACGTTGAAACTACAGCTCAGAATAGGTTGAGTGCTGGTCGCCCTAGGATCGCATTGTAGGCAAAGGGAGTTTCTACTACTAAAAATTTTACTAGCTTCACCGTCCGATATGGTTTCTTCCCGAGTGAGACACTCAAAGTTATTGTGCCAATGGGGACAATCTCTGATCCCCCGAATCCTACTAAAGGTGTGGCTACTTTTTGGAATGTTATTTGTCCCTAGTTCATCTGGGCTAGGACCTCTTTAGAGATTATATTCGCTGAGCTTCCATTATCGATTAGGATTCTTTTGACGTTGTAATTCGCTATTTCTAGCGATATCACCATTGGGAAGTCGGGGCTCTCCTATTTTGTGTCCCAAACAAGGTTTTTGGGTACTTCGCCCTTGTTGAAACTAATTAGCTGGTGGGTCGTTGCTTTGTTTTCTAGGGTCCATACTTGTTTCGGGTACTTTAAGCTTCCGATTATGGATCTAGCAGTCCTTCGCCAAGCATTATGACTGTCTTCGCCTGCGGGTCCCCCTGAGATCGTGTGGATGATACCGTTAATCTGGTCATTATTTAATTCTTGTGGGGGACCATCATTAGGGGACCTTCTACGGGAATTTCTTCTTTCGTTGTTATACCGAGGACTCCTGCTTCTTCCTCGCATGCGGTTATCCCGCTCCAAATAGTCATTTAGTTTTCCTTGTTCGATCAGCTTTTCTATCTCTTTTTTTAAGGTGAAAACAATCTTCAGTGCGGTGCTCGTGTGCCCGGTGATATTTGCAGTATAAGTCTTAGTTTCGTCCACCTGGTCTGGGCTGAGCGATTTTCTTCGCTTCTAGGATCCAATTATTCCTTTCCAGTACAGCCAAGATTTCTTCTATAGGAACGGTTAGCCTCGGGTGCTCTACTTGATTGACCCTACTCCGGATTGCTGACTCAGTGGTTCAAGGTCTTTGATAGATATTAGGTCGTCTGTCCTGGTCGTTTTTATTGTATTCTAATCGCTGGAAGACGTTGCCTTTTCTAAAAGATCGTTCGTAGTCCATGGATCTTTGGGCAGAAATTCTATCTTGCCGTTTGGAGCCTAAGGCCGTAGCTTTATTTTTGTTCTTATCTTTAAAGGAATTCATCATTCATCTCCTCCTGGGTCATATATTTAGATGCCAGACTCATGATTTCAGCGAATGTTCTCGGTTGTGATTTAACCGGTTTTCGTCGGGTTAAAGGGGTATCAGTGAATTTGTGATATTTATATATTTTATAGGGCTCTGTTATTTTATTTCGGATGGATCAATCACAAAGAAAAGCAATATTGTAAAAACAAGAAGTAAACACACAAACCAAAGCAAAGAACACACCAATATGAAGAGGAAAAGCCTTTTCTTTATTGAATAGTATTGACTTATGCTGTGGTAAGCAGCATTCAACGGCGTATTCCCGAGAGCTTAAGTTGTTAATTACAATGATTAACTAGGTATTTATACAATGCTAAACCTAGCGTTACAAGGAAACATAGTCCTAATAGGACTCGGCCCAAATATCCTTCTTGGGTCCGGAATATAGTCTTCTAGTCGAAGAGAGCTGTACTTGGCCGGGTCGATAAGATGATCCCGAACTGTTTGATTTGGTCGAACCGATCTCATGTTCTTTACTCGATCCGTACAATATGTAGGGTGCAAAATAGCCCCCATCAGTACTCCCTCACTTCTTCGAGCGTATAGATAATAGAAGCTCGTAGAAGTAGGTAATTCTTTACGACTGTTTATTTTCTATGAATGGAGCCTCGTTAAAAACCTTTCTTAAGAAAAAACCCTGTGGGAAAAAATCTTAAGTAAGGAAAAGAGTGCTACATATCATAGATAGTCGTTTTCTCTGTCCGATTACGAATCCCCACGCGTCTATTCTGGAGGCTTTTCATATCCTTCCATTTTTGGCGGGAATATGATTAATTGCGATGAGTTCGAAACGTCTTTTCTCATCTTAGTATAAATAGGTGACTTTTGAGTTCGTCATTTTTCCTTTATCCTTGCTCATAGTTCATAGTCATTTTCTTGCTTAGTCATTCGTCATATAAAGTTTTCCTTTTATCGACTTATACCCTTCGAGAGTCTGAAAATATGGCTTCTTTGAGAAAATCTTCTTCTTCCTCGAGGGAGAATGTTGCTCCTAATAACGAGGAGGAGTTGCGCTCCAATCCTTTGGGCGAACAATCTGCAATTTCTGAATTCGTTGTTCCTACAGAAGACACTTTTAAGGTACAGATCCTTTCTGACACAGAGGTTGCTGCCCGAGCCAAAAAGGGCAAAGGTACTGCTCCTCAGATTTCTGAACCAATTGAGGACCTTGCTTGCGCATATTCAGTGGATTCTTTTCCGGAGGTTGTGAATAATTACGCAAAATATTTCCCGGAGGGTTCCGAGATAATTCTTCCTTCCCCTTCTGATAGGGTCACCTCTCCACCTGAAGGATGTCGCGCCTTTTATACGGCTCATTTCAATAGCGGCCTCCGTCTTCCGTTATCCCCCCTTTTTCTTGACATCTTGAGAATATTTAGTGTGTCCTTGACACAATTAGTTCCAAATTCTGTGGCTTTCCTGGTTTGCTTTTCTGTTCTGATGATCGCGAAAGGGTTTAAACCTTCCTTTCGTAATTTTACACAACTTTTCCGGTTCAATATTTCCAGTTCATCCAATCGTGGGTATTTCTTTGCTAGTCAGAGGCCTAGTCGAGCAATTTTTGACGCCCCTGTTTCTAGCAACCCTTTTTGGAAATCTCACTTTTTCTTTGTTCGCCCCCCACCTCATCTTCGTTTGGCGGATGGTTCGACTATACCCTTCTCGTGGGATCATGATTTCAAATGGGTATACGGAGGTCGCTGGCCGACGGGTGAATTTATTCCTGACGATGCTCAGTTTATCGCCGAGATCTCTGATATGCGTGCAAATAAATATCAGAGTGCTCTTCTCATTGGGGAAAGTTTCCTTCGTAAAGCGGGATTGAGTGTTCATACTTTTCCAATCAATTCATCATTGGAATCACTGGGTAAGCATATTTCTTTAATTTAGTGTTACGATAATATTTTCTTTATATAGAGAAACTAACTTTTAATTTGTTTCTTGTTCAGCTCAAATGGTAGAAAATTCTCGACATTCTTCACAGGGAAAGATGGTGTTATCCAAATCCTCTAAGTCCGTAGAGAACAATCCGATCGAGCAGAGAGCTTCTCGGAAGAGGAAACTGGAGTTGAGTCATGAGTCCGAGGAGAATGGAGAGGAGTCTCCAAATTCTTCCCAAGATTCCCCCGTTCGTCCAGGGACTAGGCCTGGTTATCCCCCTCTTCAGCTCAGATCATCCTTGGGAATTCGCGGATGTCGCAGTTGGTCGATGCCTCATCCTAGCGAGAACCCGGTAGGGAGAAAAAGGAACTATTATGGTCGTTCTGGCAATGATCTTTCTTTGCTCGGTGACAATCACCCAAAACCCACCTTGGTCGAAATGATCGAAGACCATTTGGAGGGGAAGAGAGTTGCTGGTTATTCCGAGAAAGATTCTCTTGTCCATGACGAAAGTGAGAATGCGGTGGATAAGGCAACTCGCGTTCTTTTATCCCGGGTTTTCACTCGTGATTTGAATAAACTTTTCCGTAAGGATCCTTTGGAGAAATTTCAGCGAGCATCTCTTTATGCTGAAAAGGTAAATTCTTTCGAGCTCGCTTTATAGGCCATTCTTCATTTCGAAGATATTCTTTGCTAACTTATTTCTCGTTTTACCCCTCTGCTTTTTTCAGATTAAGACTTGTTTAGCCTCATACGCATATGAAACTGCACTCTGGAAACAGCAATGTGAGTTTCTAGATGAGAAAAATAAAGCTCTTCTTCGTAAGTTTTTTGGTTTAGAGGTTGGTCCCTCGACGTCTTCTTCCGTTCCCGTTGTAGATACTCATGCTACGGAGACTGAAGACCAGGAGATTATGAACAGGGTCTTGGAGACTTCTCGTGCTCAAGAGCAAGCCGATCAAATGGCTAAAAAGTTAGAGGCATTTCAGTTTCAGAGTACTGCTCGTATCAGTGAGCTAGAATCTCAAGTATCAAGTCTTCAAGCTTCACTAGAGGAGTATGAAAAGGATGTCCCTCTTAGTGGACTTAGGGATCGATATGGTAGGAACCCTGATGAAAGAGTGATTCGCGAATTTCTTAATTCTCCTGTTCATACGGCGTTGGTGTATCGGATGGTCGGTCCTCTTCTGGAGAATACTTTCAAGATGGCGGTTCATCAGCTGGTCGCCTTAGAGATGATCGACGACCGTCGAAAGGAGTATTTTAAGGCGGCGCACATTCGGTTGAATCGTTATGGTGAAATTTATTCTTCTTCCGAGCTTCCAGATGTCGTATATCAAGGTTTTCCTTTGGCTCACCTTGTCGAAGAATTGGGAAAACCATTGCCGATTCCTCCTTCTGATGTTAACGATGAGCTTGATAATACTTTTATCTATCCAGAAGACGAAGAAGAAGAAAAAGAAGACGATATTGACACGACCGAGAACGTCGGTAGCGAACAGAGAATTCCGGATAGTGACCAGGCTTCTTGGAACAGTGATTTTTGAAATAATTTTTGTAATTATTTACCCGTAGGTTTAATTGTAATTTTACCTTTTCATCCCTTTGTACGCTAAACGTTTCGTATTCTGACAGTTACGTCTTTTCATCTTCGCCGTAATAATTCAGACAAGTCATTAAGTTCGCCGCAATCATTATGCGTGCGTCTTTTCCAATTCTAGTGTTTGTTCCAAGGTCAGTTTTTCTATTTCGCGCCCTTTCTTTAGGTCTGTAGCGTCTTTTCGTGTAGTATAAATACTAAAGGTAAAAACTTGACTTGTTATTTACCGTTATACTCGTCTCTTCTAATAGAATACTCTTTCTTTGGCTAGTCGATAAACTTTCTCGTTATTTGCTTTATATTCTTCAACAATTCGATCATGAGTAATCTTTTCGGCAATACTTCGAAACGACCTTCTCGTGAGAGCGCTAGGGATAATAGATCCAAAAAATCTCGAAGAGATGGGCCGTCGATGGAGCCTCCTCGTTCGTCCCCAATAATTAAGTCGGTGAATGATACTCGTGTTATTCCTTCCGAACCTTCTTCTGTAGTAAACTCATCGTTTTCAGAACCAATCTTTTCTTCTTCTACTCAAGTAGGAAGCATGCCTTCCCCTGGTCGGTTAGCTTTTGGCGATATGTCCAATGAGGAGCCGACTTATAATATACCTGTTAGTTCAAGTGCTTCTTCCTTCGAGCATGTTTTTCATGGAGGGGATTTTGCTATTTCCCTTCCTTTGTCTACTTCTACTGCCCCAATTGCCAGCGGAGGGCAAGTTGGTGATGGTTTTTTTGTCAATCCTTCCGTAACACAATCTATTGTGCAGGATTGTCCTGATTATCTGTTTACTGATACTACTGTGATGACTACTTCCTTCGAATCGGGAGGACCTTCCGGAGGTCGGACCGGTTCTAGGTCTGGTCGTCGAACCGTTATTTCTGCTTCGGGCAAGGAGACCTCCGTTAGCCCTAACGAGAGAGAATCTCCTCGTCTGTTAGATGATCGTTGTATTCTCGAGCAGGTCAAAGACATTATGTTGTCAGAGACTCCGCGGCCTGACGGTGTCCCTTCTAGTAGTGAATTTCCTGGCTCAATTGAGCCTGATGCTTTGTCTTGGGACTTAGGCCTGAGCACTATTTTGCCTGGCGAGTTGAGGAAATTGGAGGGTACCTCCAACATTCGCCTTGTCCAATCTTTGGTGAAGATATGTGAGCAGGTAGACATATCTTTCGATAATTTTCCTATTTTTATTTTGACTTTCATGTTGTGTGAGGGTTTATCTCATTCTTCTTCTTTTTCAGTACAAATATCTTGCCCTTCAGCTGGGTATGCAGAACGATAATCTGTGGAATAGTAAGGATGCCTACCAAAGACGGTTGGAGTCGGAATCGGCGAAGGTCGCAGGGCAGACTCTCCAGCTGCAGCTTGCCAATGATGGTTACGGTGATTTGCTTGGAACCCTTTCAAATTCACCATTACCCCATTGATGCAGGATATGTATCCAAAGATGGATATATCTAATTCATCCACATCAGACTAAAAATTCGAATCAGTGAATCCTTCGAATTTTAATTCTCCACTACCACCGTAGACCAAGAACAAATCCTTTAGTCTTTGTCAAGAGCTCAAGGATATCTTTTACGGTGGTCCAGTACTTCTTCACCGGAGTTTGACTAGTAACTGCTCGCGACACTTGAGCATGTTCTACGTCTGGTCTAGTACATAGTAAAGCATGCCACATGCAACCTTTTGTTTGAAACATAAGGTATTTGAGACATCCTCCTTTGTTCTCATTTGATGTAGGGCACATCGATTTTGGAACAAGGCATACGACTCTCACTGGAAGCAATCCTTTCTTGGATTCTTCATATTGAATATTTCCAGTATTGATTCTATGTACTTAGATTTAGAGAGTGTCAGCACCTTTTTCTGATCTATTCTATAGATACGTATCCCAATACGCAAGATGCTTCTCCTAAATCTTTCATGGAGAATTGCATGGACAATCATGCTTTCGTCTGTGCTAATATTCCGATATCATCCCAGATAACGAGAACATTATCGACATATAAAATATGAGCTTCATCGCGCTCCCACTAATCCTTTTGTACACTCATTGTTCATACTCGTTTTGATGAAGTCAATTGTCTTGACTATCTCATCAGAACAACTGTGAATCTAAATGGATTCAGATATCGTTAATGGAGAAAAGGTTTCAACAAAGTCTGTTCCAGAACATTGTGAATAACCCTTTTACCACTAGTCGATTCTTAGAGGTCAACACCTCTCCATTCATTCCAAGTTTGAAGATCCATTTATAACTTATAACCAACTTACAGGGATAAATCCCTCGGGTGGATCAATCAAGGTTATACCTTGGTGGAATGGATGGGATCCATTTTGGTTTACATGGCTTCGAGCCACGTACCCAAGTCTATGTCTGACATCGCTTCTTGATAGGTCTTTGGATTACTTTCCACATTCTCGTTTTCGTGAATGAGACCAAATCGCTTTGGCTCCTTACGAATTCGATCAGACCTTCGAAGAGTAGGTGTACAAGTAGATTTAGTAAATTCTGGATTAACTCCCACTGTTTGTAGGGACGGGTCCAAATCTTGGACTTCATCAAGTTCCATGACGTTTCCATTTCCTTTGACGAGAGATTCATCAACAGAGGAACGGGTATTTAAGAGAAACGATTGTTTCTCATTGTCGTGGAACAGGTACCCAATGGATTTCGTTGGATACCCCACAATTATATACAAATTGGATCTACTAGCCAATTTATCTCCTTTCTTGTTTCTACCATTGGCAGGAGATCTCAATGCTCAGAGGTAAGAGCACAGAGGTATTTTGCCATACCTTTCTTGGTAAAGCTTTGTAGGCACAAACTTTGAAGGTACTTTGCTTAGTATCTTCGATGCAGTCAGGAGCACTAACCCCTAGAATGTATATGGAAGTTTTCACAAAACTCAATATGGATCGAACAATGTCTAACAATGTTAGATTCCATCTCTTTAGACACTTCAATAAGTTGAGGCGTCTTAAGAGGAGTTTGTTGTATGAGAATCTCATTCTCATTAAGATAATTGAGGAATCCTTGACAAGTATTTGCTATCTCAACTAGATCGAATGGTCGCAATACTTTGTCTTTGTTGATTCTCTACTTCGCATCGAAATACCTTGAAAGGTTTTTCGGATTTGTATCTCACTAGATTCATTTTCCACTAACGACCAGGGTCTTTAGCAAAAAGGTACGAAGTATGAGTAATCTCCTCTCACAGTAACCTTTAGTGGTCCATACTCATGGATTAAATCCAGATTTTATTTGGTTCGCTCTGGATTCCCTGTGACGGGAGATCTAGTCATATCTCCTTTGAGATATGATTCGCAGGTTGGAAGTTCATCCAAGTTCTATTTTTCAAGAAGCTTAGGTGAAACCAACTTTTGGATCCTACTCTTGGAGATGTTTCCAAGTATAGCGTACCAAAGTTATGGATTATTATCTTTGTATTAATTTGAACTTCACACATTAATTCAATGAAATTGAGTTAATGGTTCAATTCAATTAATTTACTTCCTTTCAATTAACTTCTTTAATTGATTCCTTTCCCTTTTCAATTAACCCTTTAATTGAAACGTTGCTTAATTAATTAGATCATCTAATCAATTAAACACATCAGTGCCTTTCTTAGATGCAGTGGGATAATTCGACTTATAGGCTACTTGCATTCTTTTGACTACCTTTATGGTCGAATTAGAAGAGAATAAATTCCTCTTCATTTTACTCTTCTTTGACTTTGCAGTCCATGAAGTGTAAACGATCATGACAGGTCTATCCTATTTGCCTTTAACCAATTCTTTGGTTGATTCATGAAATGTGATCAACTTATCAAATAAGATCAGTTTATTTCAAGAGTCATTTGAATGAGCGGGAGGAGAATTTAAGAAGAAGTTAATGTTAAGATCACTTGCAGGCTTACGTTTAATCGATCTAGTTTTCAACTAAATTGATAAAACAAAGACAGTGATCTTTAACACTAGTTCCTTCAATTATTCTCGAGTTTTGAAACAATTCCTTGGAAGTCTTGAATCATATTGATTCAAAACTACTCCTCAAAACAAGCCTTTTGAGGTGGAGGTTTGTTTCAGAAGATAGGTCCTCAAAACGGGCCTTTTGAGGTGGAAATTCAGACATGCTCCTCATGTTGCTTCCATAGCTCTTTCAATCTTGATGCTTATTTTAGGAAACGATCATTTAAGATTCCCATACTCTATAGGTGATTCGTTTCACTTTTGAGATTTATCTATATATGAGAAACAATCATTAATATTCCCATATTCTACGGGTGATTCGTTTCTTATATTTTGACTTATCTCATAAGCGCATAAGGCACAGGATTGTCATTTAAGAACATCATTCCACTCTTGGAATTCAAGACAATTCTCAAGTTTCTTGCCTAGTCGATATTTTAATCCAGCTATTTTATTGGTCGAGGATAAATAGTAAAATGGATAATTACTGATATCTTAGTATCTAATTTAAAGAGAAGACAAACATTCAGTGGACTAGTTAATGAATAATACTTATAATCTACGAAGGTTGGGCTTTTGTATCGAAGAAGTTCTCCCACTATTTTATCGAAACAATTACCCCTTCAATTGTTCGGGAAATTCTATTTCCTAGTAGGTCTTGACGTCCCAGCGGCAATTAATTGCACCCACGACTCGTGGCCATACAACCAATTCCCCAGGTAGGCATACTTATTGCCAATTGTGTTACTCCACAACCTTCAAGCTATTTTGCCTCAGTCTTCGCACTTATCTTGCACTGCTACATCATAAGTGTTACTAATCGTTAAGTCTAACCCATCAATCATGATGAGCAACTGGCCCGGTCGTGAGTTCTCCGTAACTAGTTATCGGTCGATCCTCACATCCCGACCAATCCTCACCCTTGTCGTGTTTAGTTAAAAACAGGAGTCAAGGAATTTCACGTATTGTCCCTTTCTTCGACTCGGGTGCCAGGCTCTGGATCACCTCTATCGATAAGTAGACAACATACGCTAGTCCCTATTGATGGAAGGCTTGGATTTATATAAATACTTCATTTTATTTTAATCCAATATGACTTAATATTTAATTCAAGAGGGGGTTTACTGGTGTGAAAGTTATACTAACTCTCCTCGAGATCTCACCGCTTCAATTATGGTTTATCTTTTATTACGATCTAGATTCTAGCGCGCATCTCATACAAGCTAAATATAAATCGACAAATAAATAAAAGCCATACAAGCCTAGCATGCATACTACCACAATATGTTTTCGATCGGGAGCCTCCTATGTGGGCCATCATCGAGCCAATGATGTTGGCCCAATTGGTCAATCTAAAGGGTTCTCAAATGGGCCCTATGCTATTACACAATGTACCATGCATTCATGGCCTTCTTATCTTCTTGGGCTCCCACCATGCTTGTAAATGGGCCTCCATCCTAAACTAGGAAAGCAGTAAAGCCCTATTCTATTACAAAGGCTCAAAGTGGCCCAAAAACATAATAGGCTCGCAGGCCCAATAAAAACCAAACATTAAATTAAACCAATCACATCTACCCTAAGGTCAAGGCTCGTCTCGATCGAAAACCACGCAAACAGTTCACGTAGAGCAAGAAACATGTAAACATCTTTTACTTTCTTCTACCTTAATTTTAAAACATCCTTTTAAAACTAACTTCCTATGATTCTTGCTTTTTAGTCACTACTAATTATGACAAAATAAATATCCGGGTAAATAAAAACTAATTTTCTTCTCAATTTCAGATTCTGTTTTTCAACTTTTGAAAATTGCATTTTTGCCCCTCAACTTTCGAAAATTGCACTTTGACCCCAAAACTTTTTAAAAAAGTTACAAAAACACCCCTGGGCAGTTTCGGGCAGCAGACCAGAAAATAAAATTTTGAATTTTGAAAATTTTCGATTTTTCAAATTGACCCCTCAAGTTTCGGTAATTGCAAAACAGCCCCAAAGTTTTCGGAAATTGCAAAACGACCCCAAAATCCGTGCGACCAGAATTGCAAGAACAGTCCAGAATTTTCAAATTTCCAGATTTCAAAAATTTCGAATTTTCAGCCCCAAAAACCCTAATTTGCGATTTTTGCCCCAAAAAGTCCTGAAGTTTCCAAAAACTATAAAAACGCCACAGATCTTGAAAAACAGTTTTACCCAATCATAGATCTAGTCATAACAAGCAAGAATCAACTTACAGAACATAATTATCACGTGTTCTCATACATATAATTAAACATATACGGTGAACACAATTATGTTCAAGCTTTTGTATAATAATAATGGAGTTGGCTCTGATACCACTGTTGGGATATGGCTCGATTTGTCATACCACAAAGTGCGGAATTTAAAATTTTTCGAGTCATCCAATGGTCCCATAAAAGAAGTCTCCATATTATGTATACAAAAGCATGAAACAAAAACGCACACAATGAATTAACAAGGGGGTTTTTGCGATATACCTCACCACAGGCAAGGTGGTGGAAACCTCCGGCTTCGTTTCTGATTCTGATCTGGTTCATAGGAGTGATCCAAGTGTCTCACCTCCAGGGATAGTCCACACCAATTGGATTCTGGCAACACCTCAAGATCTTAGGCTCAGAACTGGATTCAGGAGATTTGTTATTGCAGGATTGTGTTGAATCTCTTGACAGATCAAGATCTAACACAACGGAACAGGGAGATGGCGGCGGCGGCACCAAGGCAGCCCACGGCAGCAGGTGGCGGCGGCTCAATGATGGCGGCGGCGGCTAGGGTTTCTAGCTAGAGAGGGCGGCGGCTACTAGGGCAAAAGGAGCTAGGATTTTTCTTTTTGAGTGTTACACATTTGAGCTCTAGATGTGCTCTATTTATAAGCTCCTTTTGACCTAGGTTTGCAAGACTCCTTATGGGCTTTAATTAATGAAGGCCCATGTCTTGCAATCCTTTATTTAATTAACAACTTTAATTAAATGCCCAGCCCAATTAAATCATTATTTCTTTTATATAATTAATTAGCAACTCAATTATTAATTAAGTTAGCCAATTAATTAATCTCCTACTTGAATTAAATACTTTTAATTCATTTAATTGATTTAATTATCTTTAAATCAATTAATTCCTTTCATGTCCTTTTATAACAGTCACCGTCCAATTGTATTGTGTGTGACCCACTGGGTTCACCATCAATTGGCAGCAGGCCCACGAATCCTTCGTGATTTAATTTATGAACAATAAATTGTTCCGGTCAATTAAACAACCTTTAATTGACCACTCCTAGAATTAAATCCTCTATTAATTCAGGAGTACCCACACTTCATGGTCGATGTCTAGCCACAAGCCCATGAAGCCCAACTTCAGGTGAATTGATATTTGTGAACCTCGTCTCATATAATTGCCATGTACATACGGTCCTTCTATCGACTAATATTCCCGATCAAGACTTAGGGTGTGTGAATTGATCGGCACCTCTAAATTTGTCTCGATAACTATACTTTCTAATTCAGGATAATATTCCAGTGTGACTGCTAAATTTGGAAACCCCTTTCCAAATCCGTCACCGACCGTGGCCACGGGTTTCTTGGATATATTATCTAAGAATCGTATAGGAAATTCTCTCACCCATTACAGTGAGTCAATAGATTCCATATCGGTACTAACCACCCACGTACATGTCCATACGCACCCAACCTAGGCATGTTATGACCAAGCTACGTGGTCTATACCTAGATCTAAGTACGCACTTTCATGCACCGAATTCGCCCTAGTACCTCAAGTCAAAGGACTAAATCGTACATTATTATATTCCTTGAGAAACATCCCATCACCGATATACGTCATGCGCTTCCACAATGGGTTTCTCTGTTCGGGTCGTTCGATGCGTTCAATCTTCCATTGAACCACCTACTCATATGCACTGGCCTCAAATGCCTTGCTCATGAAACGCTACAAATTCACTCCATGTGAATCATGCATAATTGTACAAGTCTTAGCGATTCCTACGATACCCCGTCTCGTTTCGGAATCTATGACTTGGAACAGTTTTAAGATTACGACCTTTGAGACTGTTTCATGATTGCACTCAGTACTGAAGTGAATCGTCCCATAGTCAAATGTAATCTAAGGATTTCAACCAATCGCTTAAATGTATTCGCGAGAGATGAAGTTGGCCATTGTTTATCCTTATACTCGTATAAATAAACGTGCGTATTATTTCGTTTATACTAAAGAAAGATAATGATAGTTCCAATACAAGCTAAATATATTGGCTTGCAGGGCACTATTCCATCATAGTCGACCTGATGACCGTTCTTCTCAGTGATCTTTGTTCGGCCTGGCAGGCCTTGGACTGTCTTTTTTTTTTTTTTTCTTTTCCTCGCCTAACGGGCTGAAACTTTTGTAATGGGAGAAGTATTAAGTTGGAAATTATGACCTTTTTGTAGGCAGATCATTGCCTTGATCAATTTTCTTCTGTATATATACTTTGTTATGCACATTTTGCCTTTATGCATAAATATAATCATCATGAAATAATCAACATAGATTAGCACACTTATCTGATACTGATCTTGGCGGAGAATATTCAGGTTAGAGAAAAGGTAGCTTGATCTTGCTTGGTCACTGTTTAAGTAACTGAATGGTATAATGTTTGCTCTGCAAATCAAATCTTTGTTGATCAACCCAGTATAGTTCCTTGGGTTATATTCCAAATCACGTTGCACATAAAAATGTTGATAGTAGGTTTATTCGTATTGATGATCGATTGAATAGCTGTAAGGAACGCTCAGCATCTTGGTCGATGTTCAACCTATGCCCTGTAAATTTGTCTTTTTGTGATGTAAATCTTATATAAGGAGGCTATTGTCCCTTTTGTTGAATTCCGCTTTTCTCCTCATCAGACTAAGAGAAAATATCCCTTTCAGTATCTTCCAAAGCTTTATGTTTCTCATTATTAAATTTGAACTATATGTTGCTCAATCGGTGTATCATTACGTCATTTCTTTGATATGGGAGGAATTGGAAAATGTAGCAGTCCTGGCCAGATCTGACCCGTTCAGACCTCCTTCAGCAATTCTTTGGAAAATTAGGCAGTGACGGCCTTGCAGTTTCGAATAAGGAGGGCTATTCTCCTGATTTCTATGTCAGATATCTTGGACTCCAAAGGAGTTCTTGTATGAGTTAGTTAATGGTTACCCATGTGACGTATGAGGCAGTTACGGCCCTCGTATGGTGGAGGGTTTCATCTTTTATCTTTTATCGAGCAAGTAATCTTTTCACGACGATCTTAAATTTGTATGCCTTCGTTCGTGATTGGTCTATTTCGTCCGGAGCTCCTTTAGGTGTCCAAACGATGATCGCTTCGATCCACGTCCTTTTGGTAATCGACTGGCTGAGTCGACTAAACAGCGCCGTTCCAACTTACTTGCATTTATTACGGGGAGTTAAAGGGTCGCATTTATGTCCGCTGATCAAATACCTTTTCAGCCGTTGGATCCCTTAGATCTATCCCTATAAATAGGGCGGTAGTTTGCATTCTTCATTTGCAATTTCCCAAAGAGAATGGAGATCTCAGCTTCCTTTGATTTTATTTTGCCTTCAGATCCCATAATATTCAAAAAATCACATTATCGTGATTCATCTTGTAATAGCTTGATCATCTTCTACCTTGTACTGACGGGTCCCATGTCAGCCCTACCTTGTACTAACGGGTCCCATGAGGCCTCAGCTTTTGTCTTCATCAATTAGAGGTCCGTGGTTTCTATTTGCACATGGAGGGTTCATTCTTGCCAGTCACCCCTGCTCTTCGATGTTACCTCCGGAGGGATAGACTACTGGGGTGGGCTGGTAAATATTAATAATTCTCGAACGCCCCGAAGAGATGCTGCTCTAGAGTGAAATGTTTTATTTTAAGTAAAAGCAGTATCTTGTTGTGGGTGAATGAGTATTGCCAGTTATCTGACTGGTAATGACCATTTCCTCTGGAAGAACATTTGATATTCAGAGCCTGGCCATCGAACTAAAGAAGTCGACCATCCTGAGCAGCATGCTTCTTAGGTGGTTTATCATAATCGACGAGGTACTAGGGAGGAGATTGGTGTTTCCGTGGACATTGTCGTGAAAATCGTCGATCTTATAGGATCATTTCATCTAAATCATTGTAACGATCTTTAAGTAGTATGTAGACCTTTGTAACGTAGGACTTTTGTATGTAACTGATTTGATGAATAAAATATTACTTTTATCCCTTGCATCTTCCTTGTCGTTGATTCAGTCATAATTTTTATTTTAGGAGGAGCAATTTCCGAGCAGGTGGATTCATACCCAATGTTGGTCCCAAGTGGTCAGATGAGGTCTAGAGGGGGGGGTGAATAGACCTCTGAAAATTTTGAACTTAAAAACTTTTCAGTGTTCTGTCAGCAGACTAAGCTGATGAAGAACAGTAAGATTACTTCGCTGATCAAGAACGAGTCTAGAACAGCAGAGTGACCACTCTTCTTATATATACTTAGCTGTTTTTCAACAAAACAGTTTTCCAAAGAGTATACTTGCAGCGGATTGTTTGAAAGTGTTTTTCACAAGTAAACTAAGTTCTTAAAAAGATTTTATCCCCAGTTTTGAAACTCCTTATAAAATCTTTTAGTAATTCAAAGTGTTTAAATATGCAAACTTTAAAATATGCAAGAAAGCTTAAATGCAAGATAACACAAAGAATTTTTATAGTGGTTATATGGATAAAAATCCTTTAGTCCACTCTTCCAGATCACTTAGATTCTGGGTTATACTATAATCACACAAATTACAATATTTCTCCACTTACACATAAACAACAAATGTAAAGGCTATAAGCTCACAATAGGAAGTCACTCAGAAATCCTATCCTCTAAAGTAGAATCACTCACAAAGATGGATTCTAACTTCGCACAACACTCAGCTATTACAAAATCACTCAGATAATGTTTTTCTGTTTTCTTCAACTGGGTTTCTGTCAACAGATGACTTCCACCAGACGAGTGAGCTGTTCGAGCTTTTGAGACTTAGAAAAATTTCTGCTTCGAATGCAAAATCTCTGATTGTTGTTGTGTGTCTCTCTCTTCGAACTTAGCTCTATTTATACTCGGATTTGAATTTATGACTGTTGAAGCAAATCAAATCTTCAAATCCATAGCCTTAGCCCGATTTCAGAACGGCTACCTGCTACAGTACTTTTTCTGCTGTACTTTCCTGTAGCTGCATTAAATGCACTCTGCTGATCCGAGAGTTAATTCCAATCATTTGCCATTACTACCCTTCTCTTTCAGCATTTATTACACTAGGTGCATTTATTACCGTTGAACTAGTCTCATGATCTCTTATACTCTGCTAATCAAAACGACCCATCTGATAGGTACTCTGCTGATCAAATACTGAACTAATCTGATTTGACTCGGCTGATGACCTACCCTTCTGTTCGCTGTTTCAGCATGAGATCACTAGTCTTCTGGGCTTTGAACTTTGAACTCTTCTGATGTCTTCTTTTACTTGTTCAAAATTCTTCCAAGGGAACTAAGCTTTCCATACTTAGCTGATTATGATGTTTTGGAAATCATCAAAACCTTCCCTTAATTATTCATCTTCTTTTCTCTTCATCTTCATCCAATAATTTCCCCCTTTTTGATGATGACAAAACTTCAGCTAAGTACCTGTACCTAAACTAAAGTTTTGATCCTCAAAAATTTCTGAGATAGAAATAGTCTGTTGGATTAAAACTTGCAATTTTATAGATATTGAACTGATTACATATTACAAGTTTGTTCAGATGAGTTGTAAAGAAAATTACAAGGAGATACATAGGTAAATTAAACATGACTAATCTCCTAGCTTGTCTTCTTCTTCTTCTTCAGCAGGTTTGGAAGTTTCAGCTTCCAATTTCTGCTTCAACAGCTCTAACTTCTTCTTTTTAGCATCAGGGTCAAGCTGTTCTTCAACTGAGTCCTTAGCAGCAGCTATCTCCTTATCAGACTTAGCCTTTGCTTCATCTTCAGTTTCTTCAGCAGCTTCACCTTCTTCTTCTGTGATCTTCTCATCTGTTGATCTGCTTGTGCCTTCATTTGCTGCATCATTCTTTTCATCATCATCAGCAGACTCTTCTAACACTTCTGTTTCTTCAGCATCATCTTGATATTCTTCTTCCCTTACAAAAGAGGTTCCAACTCTTTTCTGTCCAAATATCCTCTCTTCCCCATTTTTGTCATCATCAGCAGGGTTGATTTGATAATTTGGTAAGATTGGGTAATCAGAAGTGAATCACAGAGAAGCTTGATGTTCTCTTCCATGGCAGTTATTTGAGCTTGTTGTTTGAGTTGATTGGCCTTAACATTTTTCACTTCTTTGAGCAAATCCTCTTCTTGATCACCCAATTGAATTTGAGTTCCTAAAATCCAATTTGATGAAGCAGTGAAGTCTTTCATCATGTTTCCCATGACTTCATCTTCTGCTTGGAGGGCCATCTCAACTGTTTCTTCAATGCGTCTCCAACCTTCAGCAGTGCTCTGATTCCTTCTTCTGAGTATATCCATATCTTGACATATAGACTTAACATTTTGAGCAGTGTCTTCTATCAGATTGGTTGGAACAGCAGCAACTCTCTGAACTGGTTGATGTACAGCAGTCAGCACATCTGCTTTTAATTCCTCCTTCATGTCCTTCAATGATTTGGTAATCATTTGTTGGATGGAGTCCAACAAATTTGTCTGAGTGTTTTGGAATGCTGAAGGAGCATCTGATGGAATAATAGGCAGATCAGGAGCTGTTTCTTTGATAGGTTGCTCTGATGTTTGAGGTATTTGCTCAGAAATCTGATCTGCTGGGCCAAATATAAACTCAACTTCCTTGGCCTTATCAGCATGACTAGGAGTTCTTTCCTTCTCCTTAGTCTGATCATCTTTTTCATCAGCAGCTTCCTTATCTTTGAACTGATCAGCTGGAATACTTTCTCCTTTCTTGAGTTCATCAGCTGTGTCAGATTTATCTCCCTGTTCCTTGTTCTGATCAGATGGGTCAGAAGTACCCTCTTTGAGCTTTTGTTGATCAGAAGACTCTTCTTTGTCCTTGTCAGCAGGGGATATGATCTTTTTAACAGTCTCAACTGTTTTTAACAAACCTTCATTATCTACAGCAGACCTGTGAGAAATCCATGTAAAATTGTCAAGAGGAATAAAAGGTGAGTATGGTTCCTCAGGTAGCTGTTCAAATGGTTTGATATTTGGACCATAGACGATATGCTTGATGTTTCATTGCTTGAGCAATAGCCAGTTTGATTGATCTTTCCTTGAGGTCTTCTGATTCATCATAGTCCTCAGGAACAGACTCAAATATCTTCTTTGCTTCAGCCTTGACCATGTGACTTATTCTTAACCTTAACCTGTCCAGAAAGAATTCTGAATCAAGTGCTTGAATTAAAGATCCAGTCTCTAGCCATTTCAATACCCAGGCTTCTTCAACATTGAAGGTTTTCCACTTGGTCATTTCAGCAGGGCTCTTTGTCAGTCTGAATTCTCTCCATCTGTTATATCTGATCTTTTCAGAATGGAATAATGTCAGACGGTTGATTCTTGCAGTTTCAGCTTCCAGCCTTTTAAGATATTCTTCAAAGATAGCAGGGTCTTCCCTGACAATCTCCAAAGCCAGTCTAATCTCTTCTCTTCTCTTTGGCTTTAACTTTGGTGCAGGCATAGCTGGTATGGGTTTGTTAGGATCTCTCTGTTCACCAATAACCACTCCACTAGTATGCTGTGGTCCATGAGCATCCTTGGTGCTTGCTTCAATAGCAGCAGCCAACTCTGCTTGCTCAATAGCATCCCTCTGCTCTTGAGTCATTTTGCTGGCCTCTTCCTCCAGCCTTTTTAGCTCTAGGCTTTTCAGCCTATCTTCTTCTGCCTTTTCTGCAGCTAATCTTTGCTTTTCAGCAGCATCTCGTCTTTTCTTTTCTGCAGCAGTCAAATAAGTAGCAATCTTGCCAGTCCTCTTTCTCCTTGTTTCAGGACTCTCAATTGCTTGAAGAGGGGTTGCAGCAACTGGAGTAGGATGCAACAGGAGTGCACTTCCTTCAACAGTTGTACTTGTCTGCTGTGTTCCTTCAATTTCAGCAGATAGTGCAGCTGATGAGTCTTCTGTTGACACTCCAACTTTAGAAACAATCTCAGTCTCAGCAGCAGCAACTTCAGCAACTTTGACAGCAGGTTCTTCAATGATTAATGGCCTTTCTGCTTCAGTCATTGTTTCCCTTACTATTGCAACTGGTTCTTCAGAGAAAGTGACCTTTCTCTTGACCTTTGATTTTGCAAGTCTTTTGGCAGGGGGGTTGGCAGTAGGAGGTCCCCTTGCCTCACTTCTTGTTCTCAATCTTTTCAACCTTTGAAGAGGTATTTCCCCTTCAGATTCAGTTCTTTCAGAAGAAGAATCAGTCTTCATCTGCTCAATCTCCTTGGTGAAATCCTCAATCATTTTCACTGGAACTTCATCCTCAGGTTGTGCTGATACAGTCTCAACAGCAGACTGTGCTGTTGGCTCAGCAGATTGACTTGTCTGACCTTCCTTCTTGCTCTTCTTAGAAGGGGCCTTCTTAGACTTAGTGGGGGCTTTTCTTTTTGGTTTTTCCACCACTTGTCTCACTGGTTCGTATAGCTTGAATTCCTTGCTACCATGAGTGGGCTTCCCACCACCCATAGGGCATTGTAGTGATGCAAACAGATTACTAAGTAAGATGGCGTGAGAAAGCCTCTTGTCACTCAGCAGCTCATAGACGTGAGCAGCCTAGTTAACCTTCAAACCGTAATAGATACACACCATTGTGTAGTATCTTTTCCTTGGTAACCCATCCAAAGAACTCGTAACACAGTCCAGTACCTTTGCTATGATGTCTGTGAACCTTTGATACTCATCTTTCAACTGAGTCTTCATCAAAGTTCCAGTCATCTCCTCTCCCTTTTTCGCACAAATAGCCCAAAATTCATCTTCTTTTTCTGACCCTAAGCTGGTCACATCTCCTCCCTTATCTGATAACTTGTAAATTTCACTCAACACAGCAGTAGAGATAGCAACTTTCTTACCACCGATAACAGCAGTCATAACAGTCTCTTCAGTGTTGAACTTCCTGGTCATGTAGAAGTGATAAACATCTTCTAAGTAAACCCTTTCTTCATGTGCTTCCAGAACTGGAACCAATGATGCCTCTTTAATTTTCTCCATCAGTGAGCGCATCAGATCAGTACCCGAAGAGTGAAATTTGCTGTAGTTTAGGTATCTTCCGTCAATAATCTTTTCCATTTCTGAGATTTGTGAGTAGAATCTACAAAAACAATAAGCTTTCGAAACAAGAGAGCTTGAGAGTTAGAGAATTTGAGAGTATTTGAGTGCGTAAGACGACTGTACTGTTTCAGATCGGATTTTATAGGTTTCCTTTAGTTAGGTTTCCGTGATTGATCTGAACCGGTGATCTAATCTGACAGTTTTTAATCGTGCGGATGAGGGCCGCAGATTTCAATTTTATTATTTTAATGTCAGATGGGCGGGAAACTCTATCGACACTAATCTGTTACTTATAAAAGCGCGTTTCTAAAGATACGATTTAAGACCATGCTCATATAAGATATCAGATGAGTAGAGTTTAACTTATCTGACAGACGAGTGATCTGTTATCTGATATTACTAGAGAATGCCAATAGCTAGTAATCTTCCTCTGCTGTTTGTCAATCCAGCAAGATAAATTAGTCTTCAGTCTTCAAGAATTAAGAACAGATCTTCTTGATAACTTAACTTCAACTAACTATCATTAACTGATTTCATCTTTAGAACAGAAGTACCGCTAGTCTTACACGTTCCCCCTGTCTTTAAGAATTCACAAGTTAACTAGTCTGTTGAAATTTAATTCTTGAGTATATTAGTGGATAACTAAGCTGTTGAACTCCAGTCTTCTGATGAGTTCCCCCTCAGCTTATACATCAAGATTAAGTAGTCCTAACTCAGCTCTTAGAGTTGAAAACCATGCTTCACTTAAAGGTTTGGTGAAGATATCAGCAATCTGATTGTCAGTATGAACATACTCTATCATAACATTGCCTTTTTCCACATGATCTCTAATTAAGTGATGCTTGATCTCTATATGTTTAGTCCTTGAATGACTTGTGGTGTTCTGAGTAAGAGAGATTGCACTTGTATTATCAAAGTAGATTGGAATTCCACTGATCTTGATGTTGTAATCTTCTAGTTGATGCTTCAACCAAAGTATCTGTGCACAACAAGCTCCAGCAGCTATATATTCAGCTTCAGCAATAGATATAGAAACTGAAGTTTGTTTCTTACTCATCCATGAGATCAGACGACTACCCAAGAACTGACAGGCACCTGTTGTGCTCTTTCTGTCAATCTTGCAGCCAGCAAGGTCTGAATCTGAATAACCAATAAGCTCAAATCCAGATTCTCTAGGATACCACAATCCCAATTCTTGAGTGCCTTTAATGTATTTCAATATCCTCTTGGCAGCTAAGAGATGAGATTCCTTGGGGTTTGATTGAAATCTTGCACAGACTCCAACTGAGTACATTATCAGGTCTACTTGCTGTTAGATACAACAAAGAACCAATAATGCCTCTATATTTGGTTATGTCCACTGATTTTCCATCATCATCTTTATCCAAACGAAGATTTGTAGACATAGGAATTGTAGCAGTAGAGCTAGTTTCCATACCAAACTTCTTAAACAGATCACTTGTGTATTTTTCTTGATTTATAAAGATTCCATCAGGCAGCTGTTTGACTTGTAAACCAAGAAAATAATTAAGTTCACCCATCATGCTCATTTCAAACTTATTCTGCATCAGCTTGGAGAACTTATCACACATCTGTTGGTTAGTTGAACCAAAAATAATATCGTCCACATATATTTGCACAATCAATATATGATTTTCCCATTCAATTGTAAACAAGGTTTTATCTACCTTACCTTTATGAAATCCTTTAATTAAAAGAAAATCAGATAGGGTATCATACCATGCTCTTGGAGCCTGTTTCAGTCCATAGAGGGCTTTCTTCAGACGATATACCTTGTCCTCTTCTTGATAGACTTCAAATCCAGGAGGTTGTTCAACATATACTTCTTCTTGCAGTTCTCCATTGAGAAAAGCAGACTTCACATCCATCTAATAGACAGTGAAGTTCTTGTAAGCAGCATAAGCTAGAAACATTCTGATTGCTTCAAGTCTTGCTACTGGTGCAAAAGTTTCATCAAAGCCAATTCCTTCTTCTTGACAATAACCCTTGGCCACTAATCTTGCCTTATTTCTGGTAACAATACCATCTTCATTCATCTTATTTCTGAAAACCCATTTAGTGCCAATTACCCTTTGATGACTTGGTCTAGGAACTAAGTACCAGACTTCATTCCTTTCAAATTGATTCAACTCTTCTTGCATAGCTTCTATCCAGAAGGAATCATTTAGAGCTTCTTCAATTTGCTTAGGCTCTATTTGAGATAGAAAGGTGACAAACATAGCATCTTGTGCAGCAACTCTTCTTGTTTTCACTCTATCTAGTGGATCACCAATCACTAACTCAGGTGGGTGATTTCTAAGCCATCTGAGATCAGGTTGCAGGTCTGAATGTTGTCCTCTGTTGTGATCTTGCAACACTACTGTTGGAGTTTCAGTAGTAGTCTGTTGAACATTTGCAGTCTGTTGAACAGTCTCTGGTCTGTCAGCTGTTTGCAACTCGTCTGTTAGACAATCAGCACTGTGATTTTGAACAGCACTTGAGTTATCAGCTGAGTTTAGATTGGGTAGTATGATGGGAACATATTCTTCATTCCTTCCAATGTCTAATTTCTGAAAATCAGTAGACAGATCTTGGTTAACACTTTGATTCTTTTCAGAAGATTGACTTGGCTCATCAAATACTACATGGATAGATTCTTCTATTAGTAATGTTCTTTTATTGAAAACTCTATAAGCCTTACTAACAGTTGAATATCCTACAAAGACAACTTCATCAGCCTTTTCTGCAAATGCAGTAAGGTGATTTTTCCCATTATTCAGTACAAAACATTTACAACCAAAAATCTTAAAGTAATGAATGTTTGGTTTCCTGTTGTTCCAAACTTCATATGGAGTCTTGTTCTGATTTTTGTTGATCATACATCTGTTTTGGGTAAAGCATGCTGTATTTGTTGCTTCTGCCCAAAATCTTTGTGGCAGCTTAGCTTCAGCTATCATGGTTCTGACAGCTTCCTTTAGTGTTCTGTTTCTCCTTTCAGCAACACCATTTTGTTGAGGGGTTCTAGCAGCTGAATACTCATGATGTATTCCTTTGATATTGCAATACTCTTCAACAGTAGAGTTTGTAAACTCTGTCCCTCTATCTGATCTGATCTTCAATATTTTGATACTCTTCTCATTCTGGATCAGTTCCATCAGATTAGTAAGATGTTCCTTGGTTTCACTTTTCTTCTTCATGAAAATCACCCAAGTATATCTTGAATAATCATCCACAACAGCTAGGCTGTATTTCTTTCCACCATTGCTGACTGGATCAATGGGTCCAAATAAGTCCATATGTAGTAGCTCCAATATTCTTTCAGAAGATTGATGCTTCTTGCTTTTGAAAGATGACTTGATTTGTTTACCCTTCTGACATGCGTCACAGAGCTTGTCTTTGCTCATGACTGTCTTTGGAATCCCTTCTACCAGATCATTCTTGATTAATCTGTTTATGGTCTTGAAGTTTAAGTGATTCATTCTCTTGTGCCATAGCCAACTAACTTCACTTGGTGCAGATGCTACCAAACAAATACTTGAATTCTTGTCAACATAATCCCAGTCGACTATGTAGACATTCCCTTGTCGTCTTCCAGATAAAATTACCTTCTTTGTACCAATCTGTTCAACGTAGCACTTATCTGTTGAGAAGATGACTGAATATCCCTTGTCACAAAATTGACTTATGCTCAGCAGATTATACTTTAGGCCTTTAACATATGAGACGTCAGATATCTCTATGTTTCCCTTGATTAATCTTCCTTTAGCTTTAATCTTGCCTTCTTTGCTGTCTCCAAATGTAACACTTGGACCATCCACAGCAACTGCATCAGTCAACTCATGTATGTTTCCACACATGTGCCTTGAACATCCACTGTCCAAGTACCAAATCTTCTCTACTTTACTCTTACTCCTAATCCTAACCTACAAAACAAAAATAAAATTGTTTTAGGTACCCTTATTGAGAGGGTCCTGAAGGATTAGTTCCACCTTTGACAACCCAAGATGTTGATGTCTTAGGCTTCTTAGGCTTCTGAGTTTCGACAGGAGCATGAACAGTTTCATTTTTATCATAATTAGCAGATAAGTCATGTTGATGATCAGTATGATAAGAATAGTGTTCATAAGCAGGGTAAGGTGCATGATAAGCAGGATATGCATGCATTGGATGAGCAGGATAAGGTGCATAGTAACTAGGAAATTGAGGTGCATGATACATAGGATGATATGCAGCTGGTTGCACATAGTATGACTCATTTCCATACCAAGCATTTTGATTTTTCTTATTCTTATGCTTCTTTGGCTTACTAGTGGCTTGCTCATTGACAGACGACTTAGTTTTCTCACTAGTCTGATTAGTCTTAACCTTATTAGAAGATTTCCTAGGACTCTTCTGTTTGGGTTTACTAGTCTGTTTTCCTACACTAGGCTCTTTGCTCTTTTTAGCCTTAGGAGATTTCTTCTCCTTTACCACTTTCTCAGATGAGGTAGGTTTAGAAGTTTGAACATACAGAATGACCTTACTATTGTCAGCAGAAATGAATTTTTCAGTATGATTCAATTCTAGTTTATCCTTTTCTAAAGGTGTCTCCTGTTTACTAGATGTGTGCATGGATGCAACAGTAGACTTATCATGAGACTCAATGATTTTCTCAAGTTCCATGATCTTTCCTTTATAAACCTCACATTCAGCTTTCAGAGATTCATGCTCTTGCTCAAGCTGTTTATACTCAGCTGATTCTTTAGGCTTTTCAGCTTTAAGTTTCAGTGAGTTATTTTGCTCTTTTAGCAAGTTCATCTCTTCCTTAAGCTTAACAAATTCTCCAGCAATAGTAGTATTATTCAACATCATTTGCTCTAGAGAATTAAATAGTTCATTTTCTTGAGGAGTTACCTCATCCTCTGAGTCATCAGATTCCTTAGCCATCAGGCAGAGGAGAGCAGGTTTCTCTTCATCATAAGATTCTTCATCAGACGTGTCTGAATCTGAATCAGATGAGTAGACAGCAGCAAGCTTTTCTGCTTCAGCTACCATTGCTTTCCCTTTTTGATGCTTTCTTTCCTTTCTGATTCTCTTCTCTTCCTCAGTGTATTTCTCTGCTTTTGGATATGGGCAGTCTCTGATGAAATGTCCCAATTTCCTGCAGTTATAACACATTAGTTTTGCTTTATAATCATCTTTTTCTTGAGAAGAAGAGTTAGGTTTAGAAGTAGAAGCAGCATGATTGTATTTGTTTTTCATCTTTCTCTTGTAGAACTTCTTGAAGTTGTTCATCAATAATGCTACATCTCCAGCAGTGTACTCCTTCTTGTTGAGTAGTGATGCTTCATCAGATGAGTCCAAATCTTGACTTCTATGTGCTGGTCTCCTGGTGTTTTCAGCAGCAACTAAGGAAGCTGTGGGTCCTGAAGTTGAGGTTTCTTCAATACCCATCCTAGGCAGTTTATACTCGAATGCCTTGAGTACAGAGAACAGCTCAGTAAGAGAGATTTTTCCCAAATCCCTTGATTCTTCCATTGCTGTCACTTTCATGTTGAACTTTGGAGGTAGGGCCTTTAGTACTCTGACAGTGATCTCTTTGTCAGTGAAGGTCTTTCCCAACTTTAAAACTTCATTCAGAGTTCTGGTGAATCTGGTATCCATCTGATCAATGGTGTTGGATGAAGATGAAGATGAAAGAAGACAAGTAATTAAGGGAAGGTTTTGATGATTTCCAAAACATCATAATCAGCTAAGTATGGAAAGCTTAGTTTCCTTAGAAGAATTTTGAACTGGTAAAAGAAGACATCAGAAGAGTTCAAAGTTCAAAGCTCAGAAGACTAGTGATCTCTTGCTGGATCAGCGAACAGAAGGGTAGATCATCAGCCGAGTCAAATCAGATGAGTTCAGTATTTGATCAGCAGAGTATCTATCAGCAGAGTCGTTTTGATCAGCAGAGTAGAAGAGGTCAAGAGATTAGTCCAACGGTAATAAATGCACTTGGTGTAATAAATGCTGTAAGAGAAGGGTAGTAATGGCAAATGATTGAAGATATCCTCGGATCAGCAGAGTGCATTAAATGCAGCATTAAATGCGATGGACAGAAAGGTACTGTACACAGTACGGAATGCTGCAGGGAGCCGTTTCAAAAAGAGCTGAAGGATGGATTTGAATTGTGACTTGCCTTCAACGGTCATAATTTCACTTCCATGTATAAATAGAGCTGAATTTCAAATCGAGCATGAACACAACAACAATCAGAGATCGAAATTTTGAAGCAGAATTTCTCTAAGTCTCAAAAGCTCGAACAGCTCACTCGTCTGGTGGAAGTCATCTGTTGACAGAAACCCAGTTGAAGAAATCAGAAAAACATTATCTGAGTGATTTTGTAATAGCTGAGTGTTGTGCGAAGTGAGAATCCATCTGTGTGAGTGATTCTACTTTAGAGGATAGGTTTTCTTTGTGAATTCCTATTGCGAGCTTACAGCCTTCTCATTAGTTGTTTAGGTGTAAGTGGAGAAATATTGTAATCTTTGTGATTATAGTATAACCCAGAATCTGTGTGATCTGGAAGAGTGGACTAAAGGATTTTTATCCATATAACCACTATAAAAATTCTTTGTGTTATCTTGCATTTAAAGTTTTCTTGCATATTTTAAAGTTTGCATTTTAAACACTTTGAATCAATCAAAAAGATTTTATAAGGAGTTTTAAACTGGGGATAAAATCTTTTTAGAACTTAGTTTACTTGTGAAAAACACTTTTAAACAATCCGCTGCAAGTATACTCTTGGAAAACTGTTTTGCTGAAAAACAGCTAAGTTATTGTAAGAAGAGTGGTCAGTCGTCTGTTCAAGATTTGTTCACGATCAGACTAGTCTGCTTACTGTTCTTCATCAGCTTAGTCTGCTGACAGAAGACTGAAAAGTTTTTTAAGTTCAAAAATTTTCAGAGGTCTATTCACCCCCCCCCCCTCTAGACCTCATCTGACCACTTGGGACCAACAAATGGTTTCTCCAGACTTCATCTTGAAGCTGTCATGTTTTTCAAAGGCAACTGATGAGGGAGATCTTGGGCTGTACTTTTCTTCACAATCATATGAGATCGAGCAGTACTTATCTCGGAAGATCGAGTTCGACCTCAATGCCTGAATACCGTAAGTACAAGATAGCCCAGATCCAATGTTACTGTTGGGCCGAACACTGATCCAAACTCATGGGCCGAAAAACTGCATGACTGCGGGTAGACCACCTGGACCCCGATTTCAGCTATAAATACCCCATGCATTTATGATACCGGACACGACTTTCCAGGTGCTCCCTCCTCGAAGCTATTGCTCGGAACCGTTTAGGAGCATAGGCTTAGGATCATATGTATTTCACCCTCTAGCTTGTACGACATCCAATAATGCTCGAATAGGACCCTTGAATACTTGTATTTGTACTCATTCAATTCGAATACAATTACTTTGGTCTTTGCTTTACTTTATTATTGTTATTATTGTATTACATCCCACCGTTGATCGAACTAACGAAAACGCGTAAGATCAATTGGCGCCCACCGAGGGGCTTCTGTTCGAGTATTAGATCGAAATATGCCTACTACGAGGAGGAATACGTATGTTAGAGGAGAGCCTTCTATCAACAATGAACCTGATAATCTATCGCGCGCCGCACAACAACAACCGGAGGCGCCACCGGCGGTTCCACAAGATAACATTCCAATACACACGACCATTGGTGACTTAAGATCTATAATAGGCACAATGTACAGGGAATTCATGAACAGCGGAAGGGCAGATCAGTCACCTGTCGACCAACCAGGGATTCAGGGAAGACCAGAGATACCTTCATCGAACTTGCAGAAGGAAAATGATATGTCGCATGCCCCATCGACACATCCACGTCGAGCTGCACCCTCGAAAGCCAATGCCCGGTCTGAAAACCCACCTGCACAAGTGCACGATCTGGAGGATTCTGTTGTGGGGGAAAGTCACACCGCCGGCGCTGTAAGAAGAAACAAACCAATTTACAAGAGAATCACTGAATCTGAATTGGAGATAATAGTACAGGAAAGGGTGGCTAAAAAATTGGAAGAGCAGGATACTATGATAGAGATTACCTTCACTAATCAAGCTGCCAGGCAAGCGGGGAACACCCTGACTAGAGGAAACCCAAGAGAGAGGGAGGTTTCGAATAATATCATGCGCTGTTCACCCTTTTGTCGAGAGATACGCGAGGCTCGAAACACAGAAACAGTGCCAACCAGGCTCCCACGGTATAACGGGACTACCGACCCCGGAGAACACATTAACAGCTTCGTTAATGTGATGAACCTGTACTGACACTCGGAAAATTTCTGTTGCAAGATTATGGTCACCACTTTTGAAGGGATTGCTCTCGATTGGTTCGGGAAATTACCTCCGAACTCCATATTTTCTTTTGAAGAATTTTGCGATAAGCTGATGCATCAATTTGCTAGCCAAAGGAAGCCAAGACTGCCAGCAAATCATCTGGGCACTGTGAAACAAATGGAAGGAGAGACGTTGAGGCAATGGCTAGCAAGATTTAGTATTGAGCTCTTAAAAGTAGATACCCCGCAGATTGAATATCTGTCCTCGTTGATGTTTGAGCTAACTAGGAGCACCCAGTTCGGGAATGCATTATGTAGAAAGCAACCAAAATCCTTTGAACGGATAATGGAAATTGCTGAGAAATATATGATACAGGAGGAGATGAACAAATTGAAGAGCTCACATTCGGATAAGTCTCATATCAACAAAAAGCAAGATCGGACTCCGATCCCAAAACCAGGTGATTATGGAGGGTCAAATAAAGGATCCGTTTGGCATCGAATCAACACTTTTAAGCCGCATATGCCACCCCAAGGTCCGAACTCATACGGACCTCCTTATGATCGAAATCGAGCTCCGAGAACGGGTAAAATTCAGTTTACTGAGCTTAACAGTTCAAAAGAAGAAGTGCTGACCGTATTGGAAGAAGGGAATTTAATTCCGGAAGCCCAAAGGATCACACAGGCGAGGCCGGGTGCGCCTGGATATGACCAGTACTGTCGATATCATCGAACTAGAGGTCATAGTACGGAAAATTGTTATCAGTTGAAGGTCGAGATCGAAAAATTAATCAACCAAGGAAAACTCAAAGAATTTGTTAAAAATGGCAACTATAACAACCGTTATAGATCCCGTAGTCCGAGAAAATTTAACACTAGGCAAAAGCAACTTCGAAGTCAGGCAGAAGAACAATCGAACGGAGTGATAAATATGATTGCAGGCGGACCGGCGGGTGGAGATAGTAGGAATGCCAGAAAGAGGACCTTGAGGTCAATCAGGGCAGGAGTATCTACAAAAAATGAAGTCCTATCATTGGAGTTTCCATCGATGGAGAATCAAGTCATTAGCTTTAGCGAGGCAGATCGACCCGCGGATGTTAGTTGGGATACGAATGAAGACGATCCAGACTTTTCCATGGTGTTGACACTAAAAATTGCAAATTTCGATGTCAAAAGAGTGCTGGTCGATAATGGGAGATCGGCAAACATAATTTCGTCGGAAGCTCTTACAAGAATGAATCTCTGTCATCCACATTTGGATAAGGTAACCACCCCTCTTGTCGGTTTCGGGGGATCGAAAATCATTCCGCTCGGGACCATACTGTTGAGTACCACTCTAGGGATCAAACCAAAGAATGTCACAAGAATGATCAAGTTCCTAGTAGTGGATACGCTGTTTGCTTACAACGCCATCTTAGGTAGACCTGCTCTGAATACTTTTAAAGCTATCGTATCTACCTACCATCAAAAGATAAAGTTCCCAACTGAGGGAGGAGTAGGAGAAATGAGGAACGACCAATACATGGCTTGGGAATGCTATAGTTCGTCCTTAACTATGAAGGAGAAAGTAGAGCCCGAGCTCCCTGGCAAAAGAAAGATAAATGAGTTGATCTCCAACTCCGCAATTCCAGTTCCCGATTATGAAAGACTAGAAGGAAAGAAAGGAAGAATTCTTGACATGAGTGTACAAGCACCTGACCACAAAAAAGTGAATTTGGTCCCTGGATCCCCAGAAAAATTCACAAAAATAGGAACCGAATTGAGTAACGACCTGGAAGCAAAACTCGTCGGATTCTTGCAGGAAAATGTGGATGTTTTCGCCTGGAGCTCGGACGACATAGTCGGAATCGACCCGCGTGTGATAACGCATTCCTTAAATATTGACCCGAAGGCCAGACCAGTGAGATAGAAGAAGCGTAATCACGGACGAGAAAAAGACAAGATAATTAACGCGGAGGTCGATAGATTGCTAGCAGCGGGACAAATCAAGGAGATAAAATTCACGGAATGGCTATGTAATGTGGTCCTAGTCTCCAAAGGAGAGAAGGTCGAGAACAAATGGAGAATGTGCAACGATTTTACCGACTTAAACAAATTATGCCCGAGGGACCCTTATCCCTTACCTCGAATTGACATGCTCGTAGATTCCACTGCGGGATTTGTGTTATTTAGCATGATGGATGCTTTTCAAGGATTTTATCAGATCTTCATGAATGAAAAAGATCAGGACAAAACGGCGTTTATCACCGAGCGAGGGGTATACTGCTTCATCGTTATGCCTTTCGGTTTAAGGAACGCCGGTGCAACATATCAGAGGTTAGTCAACATGATGTTCAAAGAGTTGATAGGAGAAATCATGGAAGTATACGTAGATGACATGCTCGTGAAAAGCATGTCCGAAGAGGATCATATTAACCATCTAGACAGGTGTTTCCAAATTCTGAGAAAGTATGGGATGAAGTTAAATCCAGCAAAGTGCACATTTGGGATGCGATCAGGAAAGTTCCTTGGGTATTTAGTTCATGAGAGGGGGATCGAAGCAAATCCCGAAAAAATCCGAGCAATCACTGATCTCAATCCACCAAGGAAACTCTCAGACGTTCAAAGTTTGATCGGGAAAATTATTTCATTGAATAGATTCATCTCCAGATCTGCTGACAAGAGCTTACCTTTCTTCAAACTCTTGCGTAAATCTAAGAACTTCGAGTGGAACGCTGAATGCGATAATGCTTTCGAAGAGCTGAAAACGTACTTGACCTCAACACCAATGCTAGCAAAACCATCTGAAGGGGAACCCCTATATTTGTACATAGCTGTGTCAGAAGAAGCCATTAGCTCGGTTCTGGTTAAACTTGATAATGCTGAGCATAAACCAGTTTACTATTTAAGTAAATTGTTGCAGGGTGCCGAGAAGAACTACATGGAGATTGAAAAATTCGCACTTGCCCTAATTATGGCTGCCCGGAGATTAAGGCCGTATTTCCAAATGTACAAAATCATTGTTTTAACTAACCAACCTTTAAGACAGGTTCTGTCCAAGCCAGAAGCTTCAGGCAGGTTAATAAAATGGGCGGTCGAGCTCAGCCAATTCGAAATCGAATACCGACCGCGGGTTGCTGTGAAAGCACAGGTGCTAGCTGACTTTGTACTTGAATCAACCAACATATCAAATGTGAAAGAAGGAACGACCTCGGAATTAGGTATGGAGGAAGAAGTAAACAATCAAATATGGCTGATGCATGTGGATGGATCTTCGACCAAAGAGGGAGGTGGAGCCGGGATTCACTTCCAAGGGCCCAATGCTGAGGATCTGAGCTACGCGATAACCTTGGACTTTGTCCTCACCAACAACGAGGCCGAATATGAAGCGTTGATAGCTGGACTAGAGATGGCCATTAAGGCAAAGGTAAAATCGATTATCGTGCTAACAGATTCGGAACTTGTTCACAGACAGGTGAAAGGCACTTACGAAGCTAGAGAGTTCAACATGATAAAATATCTAAACAAAGCAAAGAAGTTAATATCAGAGTTCGATAAGTTTGACATTCAGCCTATACCAAGAGAGGAGAATCTTTGGGCCGACATATTATCGAAGTTTACAGGACTGGCCGACGGAAAAACGGAGAGGACGATCACTTGGCTCCTATCGAATATGTCTGCTATCGAGTTAGACGCAGCCCCTACAATTGATGTTATGGAAATTGAAGAGCCAAGTAGGTCATGGAGCGACCCTCTTATCGCCTACCTTAAGGATGGAAAACTGCCGGAAAATGCAAATGAGGCTCGGAGAATCAAATATAGAGCGCCATCATTTACTTTGATGGACAATCAACTCTATAAGCGGTCCTCTTCGGGAATTCTATTGAAGTGTATCCACGAATCACACTACGATACCATATTAAGAGAAGTTCATGAAGGGGAAGCGGGAAATCATTGTGGCGCTCGAGCATTAGCTCTTAAATGCTCAAGATCTGGATATTATTGGCCTACACTTTTTTTCGATTCTGTCGATTATGTGAAAAAATGCCATCACTGTCAAATTCATTCGAACTTGATACACCAACCGGCCGAGCATATGCATTCGATTCCTATTTGTTGGCCCTTCGACAAATGGGGCATTGATATTGTGGGACCTTTCCCAACAGCACGAGCCAGAAAAAATTACGTACTAGTGGCTGCGGAATATTTCAGCAAGTGGGTCGAATGTGTTGCCTTGACAAAGATCACCCAGTTTCAAGTTATTAATTTTCTATGGAAAAATATAGTCTGCAGGTTCGGAATCCCCAGGGTTCTGATATCAGATAATGGAACGCAGTTTGCAGGGAAAAGGATCACGGATTGGTGTGAAAAGTTCGGAATACAACAAAATTTCGCGTCTGTTGGCCATCCTCAGGCTAATGGACAAACCGAAGTGGTAAATCGGGAAATTGTTCGATCTCAGGAGAAGCGCCTGTCGGAGGCGAAGGGGAAGTGGCTGGATGAACTACCAGGAGTATTATGGGCCAACAGGACAACAGTTAAAGCGGCAACTGGAGAAACTCCATTTAGTTTGGTTTATGGGTCAGAGGCTGTTATCCCAGTAGAGAATCTTATTCCTTCTCCCAGGGTCGAATTTTATGATCCTGAAGAAAACCAATCGCTGAGGCAAATGGAAGTTGATCACGCAGATGGTCGAAGAGACCGCGCGAAATTGAAAATTCAAGCCGCCAAGGCCAGCATGGAAAAGTCTTACAATCGAAGTGTGAGGATTCGGTCTTTCAAGGTAGAAGATCTGGTGCTCAAGAAAATGGAAGTATCAAAACACGTTGGTAAACTACAACCCAATTGGGAGGGCCCCTTTGTGATCGTGGAAGTTGGGAGAAAAGGCTCTTACAAGATTGCTCACCCAAACGGAGAGATTCTAACTCGAGCATGGAATGCGGTTAATTTAAGAAGATATTATGGAAGATAGTTACGTTTAAGGCTTCTACTTTTTAGTTATCTTGTTCTATTTTCTTTGTCTCTAGTGATTTAGTGAATTACGTATTCAATGAAGATTTATTTCGATTGAGTTATTCGAGGAGAGTTTATTCAGACTGAGTATTTGTTCGATGAAAGTTTATTTCGCCTAAATTCTTGTTTATTCGTCATATTCTGGATATTCTCGATCTATATTCATCTAGTATCGATCTATATTTCTCTCCATCAACTATTAAAGGGTGAAAGCCTCTGCTACGACCCTAGGGCTAAAAATGCTCTGAAAACGACTAAGGGTGAAAGCCTCTGCTATGCCCCTTAGATCGAAATTATCAAAAAGGGTGAAAGCCTCTGCTACGACCCTAGGGCTAAAAATGCTCTGAAAATGACTAAGGGTGAAAGCCTCTGCTATGCCCCTTAGATCGAAATTATCAAAAAGGGTGAAAGCCTCTGCTACGACCCTAGGGCTAAAAATGCTCTGAAAACGACCAAGGGTGAAAGCCTCTGCTATGCCCCTTAGATCGAAATTATCAAAAAGGGTGAAAGCCTCTGCTACGACCCTAGGGCTAAAAATGCTCTGAAAACGACTAAGGGTGAAAGCCTCTGCTATGCCCCTTAGATCGAAATTATCAAAAATGGTGAAAGCCTCTGCTACGACCCTAGGGCTAAAAATGCTCTGAAAACGACTAAGGGTGAAAGCCTCTGCTATGCCCCTTAGATCGAAATTATCAAAAAGGGTGAAAGCCTCTGCTACGACCCTAGGGCTAAAAATGCTCTGAAAACGACTAAGGGTGAAAGCCTCTGCTATGCCCCTTAGATCGAAATTATCAAAAAGGGTGAAAGCCTCTGCTAGGACCCTCGAGCTGAAGATGCTCCGAAAACGACCAAGTGTGAAAGCCTCTGCTATGCCCCTTAGATCGAAACAAACATTCTATTGAAGATTGATCTAAATTCTATTATATAATTTCTCTACGACTATGGCGCCGAAAAAGGACCTAAATTATGAGAAATATCTCGCGAAAAATTGCAAATTACTAAGAACGAATTCAGAGATCAACAACAATATAACAGAAGATGTTCATTCATAAATTTTCAGACAAATTACATGTGAACTCTTGTTACATTCAAGAAATCGAGCTAATTGGAATATTTTACATCTAGTCCAACCCTACTACAAATGGTTATTCCCTATGGATACCCGAAGGAGGAAAGTGAGGCTGGTACACTTCTACCCTTCATCCAGTGCTTCCTTGAAAACAAGCCCATGAAGGACCAAATCGAAAAACAGGGAAGCAACTCCAGTTGAAGGCGATTCTAATAAACTCGAAGGCCACACCTTTCAAGAAGTCGCCTCGAAGACGTGGAGATCGAGAGCAGGAAAACCCCTCCAGCAGTAGACCCACTATCCCAACTGGATAAAGAACAGGGTACAGGAGGTCGAGACCGACTCAAAGATTTGGAATCAGAGAGAGCAGGTCACCTGCCGGTACCCTAGTCGTCGATCTTTTCGCCTGTCGATACCCTAGCCGAAAATTTATCATAGGGGAACTCCGAAGAGTTCGGAAAAGAAGGTTCGAATAAAAATCTCGAATGCTATAATCACTGACATTGAATGGAGTATGGAATTGATCGACGAAAGTAAAAACACAACCGTATCGATCGAACGAGACATTTACAGACAAGTAAAAAATGAGAGTAAATCTAGAACTATATATAGGGGAAAGGATTCGGCATCAACGGTATAGGTCTCTTGGGCTGATTGGCATACGAGCATTAAAAGCTCTGACCGTTTCACTTCCCGAGAAATAAGGGACTAAAGAAAAAAAAAAAAAAAAAAGAGAGAGAGAGAGACATAGAATATCATTCCAGCAAATGTTATATTATCATTACAACAAGGGTTATACTACAACAAGAAAGGAAAATCGTTACAACAAAGACAGTGTTACAACAAAGATTTATCTGAGCAAGCTCATAATACAAAGGAAAACCACAGTATTACTAAATGAAATTATTTTCGAAAAGGATTTTTCGAACTTCAGCACTACGATCAGTATACCCGCGGATGTAAGCTTCTTTCTCACGAAGCTCAGAGCTTCTCTTCTCACGTTCGTAGATATTTTTGAGTCTCTCTAATTCCGAAACTAATTTATCCTGAGACAATCTCTCCTTGAAAAATCTATTAGCTTTCAGTGCACGTTCCAGCTCAATCTTTTTCCCGATCAGCTCGAGCGAAATAGAAGCTCGTTGTTCGATCTCATGCTTGGCTAACGCATAAAGCCTAGAGAAGACTTTACCAGCCTGAACTTATAAGAAAGTAAGTTATGGCAGAAATAAAAAGGAATCATGATAAAGGAGTTAGAAAGAATTACTTGGGCAAGGGATTCCAACCCAGAGTAAAACAGGAACGAGGAATATTCTCCAGTCGAAAAAACCGCTTCGGAGACAGAAAAATCGGCACGAAGAAGCGTCAGATCAGATTTCTCATGTGACACTTTATCAAAAGGAACTGTGTCCCTTTTAAACGATGATCCTCTGACCAATGAAGGTACGGATTGGAAAGGAACGCGCTCAATTACATCCTCCGCAAAAGTAACCTTTTTTATCCTCTTGTGGGACCCCCCAGTTTTCAAGCATGAAGAAAGGGAAACGGTTGAATGTTCATTTCCCGCATGGAAGTTTTGCTGACCTGAACTAACGGATGTAATTGACAGTCGATTTCTTTTCCTTGATTTCCTATCGACACTTGGCCTGGAGAAAGGCGTTGAAGATACCACGAGAGCGTTCGAATTCTTATTCATTTCTTGATTTTCGGGTAAAAGTTCAAACCAGAATAATTTTTAGGAAGCTTCGAACACTGTGAGCAATATCAGTGCGAAAGCATCATAAGGAGGCCTTGCTATTTATAAGAGAAACGGCATCATACAAATCGCAATAATTGATAAATCACTACTCCCAAGAAAGATTCAATGACGATGCTGAGTACGCAAGAATGACGTTATAATATTCAAACAGAAAGTTCAAACAGGCAATAGCCTAAGAAATAGCATAAAGGAAAGAAATTCAAATTCAAGCATACACTAAAGAGGCAAAAGCAAAAGATCATAGGTATACAAGTACAGTGGTGCGCTAAGTCAGTCCTATTACATGGCAATCGTTACTGATTAGATTCTTTCACGCCCGAACCATGGTCCGATCTATCTTCTTCCTCTGTTTCGCTAGAACCATTTTCCGAGCCATCAGAATCACCTGTATTCGAGCTACTGCCTTCTCCATCATTACTTTGCACACCAGCCGCAGATTTACTCGAACTAGAAGAAGGAGTACCTGGTTCCTCCTGATCACGGGAATCCCCTTCGATATCCACATCTTCACTCTCCGATTGGGCTTCGAGCGCATCAGGATTTGGCATCGGCACTCCAAATTCCTCAAGAAAAGGAGCAAACTCATGAGCGGCCAAATCCTCGAGCTTGGGAGGAAGGGAAGATGCTTTATAATCTTTGCCGAAGATATTCTTATAAGGGTTCTTATTGGGAAGATAGTCGTCGAGGGCGCCTTCGATCTTGGCAGCTGTAAGGAGGTGCTGAGCTCCCTTATAGTAGAAGGCCTGATTAATTTCGCCCGACCGCACGCGAACTAAGGCATCAAGGATCGGAGAGTTCAGGAACTCCCTTATGGCGGGAAGCCTGGCCTCGACTCGACCTCGCTCATAAAGTTGTTCGGCGGACACTTTGGCTTGCTCAAGCTCCAGCTTTAATTTCTCCACTTCACCCTCTAAGGCCCTCTTCGCTTCCAACTCCTTCTTAGTCTTCTCGAGTTCTGTTTCGACCTCAGACAACTTAATCTTGGCATCCTCTAACTGAATGGCCTTCGTAGCCTCATCCTTCAGAATATTGTATAGGGCTTTCTGTGCTGCCTGAGATTCTTCACTCAATACGGCCAGTCGGAGAGCAGTTTGAGTAAACAGGTCTCCGGCCTACAAAGAAGAAGATATATAAAAATCACAAGATAAGAATCACAAGGAAAAGCTAGAAACTTTCAGAATAAGACGGTACTCGTTGATGAGCATGGGCATAATCGCCTAGTATCTCGAAATCTTTCTTAACAAAAGATTGGATAGTGTCATCCTTGAATCTTCCGGCCAGGAACATCCGAAGAGACTTATCCACCGTGTGCTCACCCTCGGGGCCTAAATCAGATTCAACAGTCCCACAGTCTGGATATCCAGCCGCCCTAGGTCCTTGTAGATGATCCTCGATGAAATCAGCCAAATCCGGCTCGGAATGGCCAGCCCGACATGATAGAGAGTTCGGTTCTCGACCGAAGGGTTTGACTCTCCTGGAGGACTCAGGAACATCGCTACTTCTCTTGCGAGCCATCCTGGCCTGCAATATATCTCTGGCGCGATTCTCCAGGAGAGTATAGCTACTGTACCCCTCATCACTCGGATTAGTAGATACAGTCGAAAAAATAGATCGAAGAATACCGTGACTTTGAGAGTTGGAGATCCCCTCCGCCTCGGCCCGAGACCGAGAGTTTCCTACTTCGGAAATTGGGGGAATAACCACCAAGGCGTTCGAGGTTGACGTGATCCCAACTTGGGCCTTGAATTTTTTTGCCTTCCAAAAAGTTGTTGACGTTTGAGGACGAGGCCGACCCTTATTACCTTTCGAAAAGGAAGCAACATGTGGACCAGCTATCAAGGTACGGAATTTATCGACAATATCAGCTAACGTGGAAGGGGGGTTAGCGGGATCGATCTGAGCCTTCCCATAATCGATCAGATCGGCAGGAAAAGTGCAAGTACTGAGCTCGGCCAACCGCAAGACCGCTTCCTGAGTCATCAACACGGTCTGATAAGGGTCAGCACGAAGAGATTGCAGAAATTTATCTGTTATCTCATTTTTCATACTTCCCACAAGACGGCGTTTACCGTATATCCACGCCTTTGCTCCAGGCCAATCGAAGGGAGTAGGCTCGGGATTATCTTCAGAAGGCGGAAACTCCGGTCCTCGAACAAAGAAGAACTCTCGCTTCCACCCTTTCAAATTGCTGCTAACGTTGGCCGATAAGATCGAAATCTTTGGCCTCTGAGAAAAATATACATATCCTGCGTTCGAAGAAGTGGAAGCACTCATCTGGAATATCCGCCAAAAGTTCTGAAAGGCCGCCTTTTTCCCTTTGGCCTTCATCAGCACACAAAAGGCTATAATTAAACCGATCGAATTCGGCAAGATCTGGCAAGGAGTCAACTCGAACGCATCCAGAAGGTTCTCTATCAAAGGAGGGAAGGGGATGCGTAAACCGTAATGGAAATGTTTGGAATAAAAGGCTTGACAACCCGCTGGGGGGTCGATAACCCGTTGATCAGGAGTAGGAAGCACAATCGAAAAACCGGCGCCTAGATACTGACCGAATTCTGCTTGCAACTGTTCAAAATCGGTTTCCTTATAAGAACAGATGATCTCGTCTGCCCTCTCCTCAGTCATGTTTAGACCTGCACTAGTCGAGGGCTCTTCCCAGTTAAAGATCGTGATCACCACATTACGGTTCAGTCTATATTTCTTCTGCTCATTCTTCCCCAAGGGAAGCTCCTCATCCTCTACGTTTTCCTCATCAGAAATTGTTGCTTCGCCCGAATTTCCGTCTTCGCTATTTTCTGTTTCAGAATTCGACTCCCGTTCCTCCCCGCTGGAGTCCGAGGCGGAACTCGAGCTTTGCGGATTCTCAGTCTCGGACGATCGAGTTTCTACAACCTCTTTCCCTTTCTGATTACCGACCTCTTTTTCCTCTAAAGGAGATTTTCCCTTTAAGTCTACTGAACTCGACATAATGAATATATGTGAAAACTGTTCAAAATGGGCTGCTAGAACTCATTTATCGACCTGACCGCTCCGATCAAAAGTTCTCTCCTCTGAATTTTTGAGGAACAGCGACCCTCCGTATAACTATATATACAGGGACAAAATGGGAAATTGCAAATCGGTCCCCGAGTAACCGCGACGGTTAAACTCCCTTGAGGTGTGTTCAAAGTCATATTTCCAGAAATTACACCTACAGCCCCCGTACTTTCTGGAATTCCTAAATTGAAGATCCATACAACGAACGACAAGGACGATGTCAAAAACGGCGTTATTATGAAGTTTCTTAGGTATGCACTCTTTTTCCCTGACCCGGTTTTTATCCCAGAAGGGTTTTTTCCGAGCCAGGTTTTTAATGAGGCATACCCGAAACGTTAAGCCGAGGTCGATTCATCCTACCTCTTTGTCCTTGACTATACATACTTCTTCGAGCTTAAGCTCCACTTTACGCTCGAGAAGTGGGGGAGTATTGATGAGGGAGATCTTGGGCTGTACTTTTCTTCACAATCATATGAGATCGAGCAGTACTTATCTCGGAAGATCGAGTTCGACCTCAATGCCCGAATACCGTAAGTACAAGATAGCCCAGATCCAAAGTTACTGTTGGGCCGAACACTGATCCAAACTCATGGGCCGAAAAACTGCATGACTGCGGGTAGACCACCTGGACCCCGATTTCAGCTATAAATACCCCATGCATTTATGATACCGGACACGACTTTCCAGGTGCTCCCTCCTCGAAGCTATTGCTCGGAACCGTTTAGGAGCATAGGCTTAGGATCATATGTATTTCACCCTCTAGCTTGTACGGCATCCAATAATGCTCGAATAGGACCCTTGAATACTTGTATTTGTACTCATTCAATTCGAATACAATTACTTTGGTCTTTGCTTTACTTTATTATTGTTATTATTGTATTACATCCCACCCTTGATCGAACTAACGAAAACGCGTAAGATCAGCAACAGTGAGCTGATGCTCCTTTATTGCATCATTGCCTTCGCTCATATCTCTGACTTTGTCACACATCTCCTTTGCAGTCTTGCAATGTTTGACCTTGTCAAACCGATCCTTGTCCAGGGCTTTAGTCATGATGAATCTCCCAACTTTATCTAGATTGTAAAGCTTTATTTCTTCTGGAGTCATCTCATGAAGGTCTTTTTCCACAACCGTGTCAACTTCATTTATTTTTATGGTCTTTGTGAATCTGAATGGACCTTTAATGATACATGTGTACATGTTATCATTATAAGCAGCTAGGAAAATCTCCATTCTGATTTTCCAGTCCTCAAAGGACATACCAGCAATGTGGGGAACATGGCTGATACAATCCATTTTTCAAAAAGTTTTGATTTTTCAAAAAGATGCTCTTTTGAAAATTTTAAAAACCTTTGAAAAACACTTGGATCAAGCTCGTTGATCAGGCAGCTGATTCTAATGAACCACCCGCTCTGATACCACTTGTTGGTCCCAAGTGGTCAGATGAGGTCTAGAGGGGGGGTGAATAGACCTCTGAAAATTTTGAACTTAAAAACTTTTCAGTGTTCTGTCAGCAGACTAAGCTGATGAAGAACAGTAAGATTACTTCGCTGATCAAGAACGAGTCTAGAACAACAGAGTGACCACTCTTCTTATATATACTTAGCTGTTTTTCAACAAAATAGTTTTCCAAAGAGTATACTTGCAGCGGATTGTTTGAAAGTGTTTTTCACAAGTAAACTAAGTTCTTAAAAAGATTTTATCCCTAGTTTTGAAACTCCTTATAAAATCTTTTAGTAATTCAAAGTGTTTAAATATGCAAACTTTAAAATATGCAAGAAAGCTTAAATGCAAGATAACACAAAGAATTTTTATAGTGGTTATATGGATAAAAATCCTTTAGTCCACTCTTCCAGATCACTTAGATTCTGGGTTATACTATAATCACACAGATTACAATATTTATCCACTTACACCTAAACAACAAATGTAAAGGCTATAAGCTCACAATAGGAAGTCACTCAGAAATCCTATCCTCTAAAGTAGAATCACTCACAAAGATGGATTCTAACTTCGCACAACACTCAGCTATTACAAAATCACTCAGATAATGTTTTTCTGTTTTCTTCAACTGGGTTTCTGTCAACAGATGACTTCCACCAGACGAGTGAGCTGTTCGAGCTTTTGAGACTTAGAAAAATTTCTGCTTCGAATGCAAAATCTCTGATTGTTGTTGTGTGTCTCTCTCTTCGAACTTAGCTCTATTTATACTCGGATTTGAATTTATGACCGTTGAAGCAAATCAAATCTTCAAATCCATAGCCTTAGCCCGATTTCAGAACGGCTACCTGCTACAGTACTTTTTCTGCTGTACTTTCCTGTAGCTGCATTAAATGCACTCTGCTGATCCGAGAGTTAATTCCAATCATTTGCCATTACTACCCTTCTCTTTCAGCATTTATTACACTAGGTGCATTTATTACCGTTGAACTAGTCTCATGATCTCTTATACTCTGCTGATCAAAACGACCCATCTGATAGGTACTCTGCTGATCAAATACTGAACTAATCTGATTTGACTCGGCTGATGACCTACCCTTCTGTTCGCTGTTTCAGCATGAGATCACTAGTCTTCTGGGCTTTGAACTTTGAACTCTTCTGATGTCTTCTTTTACTTGTTCAAAATTCTTCCAAGGGAACTAAGCTTTCCATACTTAGCTGATTATGATGTTTTGGAAATCGTCAAAACCTTCCCTTAATTATTCATCTTCTTTTCTCTTCATCTTCATCCAACACCCAATTCATCTTCAAAACTTTAGGAGTATTAGCGGATCTTTTAGATCGTTAGGAATAGATCGAGGAGTGTTTATTGAGCGGATCAATGTTTACTCAACTTGTTACAATTTAGACTTAGGTTTTTATCACCTGAAATCTTTCTGATCGTTGTAAATATATCGAGGAGTTTTTATTGAGCGGATCAATGTATACTCAACTTTGTTTGATTAGACTTAGGTTTTTAACCCAAAAGCCTTTTAATCGTTGAAAATATATTGAGGAGTGTTTATTGAGTGGATCAATGTATACTCGACTCGTTTTGTTTAGACTTAGGTTTTTAACCCAAAGTCTGTTAATCGTTGAAAATATATCGAGGAGTGTTTATTGAGCGGATCAATGTATACTCGACTCGTTTATAATTTAGACTTAGGTTTTTAATACCAAAAGTCTTTTTGAACTGTCATGAGTATATCGAGGAGTTTTTATTGAACGGATCAATGTTTACTCAACTCGTTTTGTTTAGACTTAGGTTTTTAACCCAAAGTCTGTTAATCGTTGAAAATATATCGAGGAGTGTTTATTGAGCGGATCAATGTATACTCGACTCGTTTACAATTTAGACTTAGGTTTTTAATACCAAAAGTCTTTTTGAACTGTCATGAGTATATCGAGGAGTTTTTATTGAGCGGATCAATGTATACTCGACTCGTTTACAATTTAGACTTAGGTTTTTAATACCAAAAGTCTTTTTTGATCGTTGAATATATATCGAGGAGTTTTTATCAAGCGGATCGATGTTTACTCGACTCGTTTACTTAGACTTAGGTTTTTTAATACCAAAAGTCTTTTTGATTGCTGAATATTTATAGAGGAGTTTTTATCGAGCGGATCAATGTTTACTCGACTCGTTTTGTTTAGACTTAGGTTTTTAACCCAAAGTCTGTTAATCGTTGAAAATATATCGAGGAGTGTTTATTGAGCGGATCAATGTATACTCGACTCGTTTATAATTTAGACTTAGGTTTTTAATACCAAAAGTCTTTTTGAACTGTCATGAGTATATCGAGGAGTTTTTATTGAGCGGATCAATGTTTACTCAACTCGTTTTGTTTAGAATTAGGTTTTTAACCCAAAGTCTGTTAATCGTTGAAAATATATCGAGGAGTGTTTATTGAGCGGATCAATGTATACTCGACTCGTTTATAATTTAGACTTAGATTTTTAATACCAAAAGTCTTTTTTGATCGTTGAATATATATCGAGGAGTTTTTATCGAGCGGATCGATGTTTACTCGACTCGTTTACTTAGACTTAGGTTTTTTAATACCAAAAGTCTTTTTGATTGCTGAATATATATCGAGGAGTTTTTATCGAGCGGATCGATGTTTACTCGACTCGTTTTGTTTAGACTTAGGTTTTTAGTACCTGAAGTCTTTTTGATTGCTGAATATATATCGAGGAGTTTTTATCGAGCGGATCGATGTTTACTCGACTCGTTTTGTTTAGACTTAGGTTTTTAGTACCTGAAGTCTTTTTGATTGCTGAATATATATCGAGGAGTTTTTATCGAGCGGATCGATGTTTACTCGACTCGTTTTGTTTAGACTTAGGTTTTTAACCCAAAGTCTGTTAATCGTTGAAAATATATCGAGGAGTGTTTATTGAGCGGATCAATGTATACTCGACTCGTTTATAATTTAGACTTAGGTTTTTAATACCAAAAGTCTTTTTGAACTGTCATGAGTATATCGAGGAGTTTTTGTTGAGCGGATCAATGTATACTCTACTCGTTTACAATTTAGACTTAGGTTTTTAATACCAAAAGTCTTTTTTGATCGTTGAATATATATCGAGGAGTTTTTATCAAGCGGATAGATGTTTACTCTACTCGTTTACTTAGACTTAGGTTTTTTAATACCAAAAGTCTTTTTGATTGCTGAATATATATCGAGGAGTTTTTATCGAGCGGATCAATGTTTACTCGACTCGTTTTGTTTAGACTTAGGTTTTTTACCCAAAGTCTGTTAATCGTTGAAAATATATCGAGGAGTGTTTATTGAGCGGATCAATGTATACTCGACTCGTTTATAATTTAGACTTAGGTTTTTAATACCAAAAGTCTTTTTGAACTGTCATGAGTATATCGAGGAGTTTTTATTGAGCGGATCAATGTTTACTCAACTCGTTTTGTTTAGACTTAAGTTTTTAACCCAAAGTCTGTTAATCGTTGAAAATATATCGAGGAGTGTTTATTGAGCGGATCAATGTATACTCGACTCGTTTATAATTTAGACTTAGGTTTTTAATACCAAAAGTCTTTTTGAACTGTCATGAGTATATCGAGGAGTTTTTATTGAGCGGATCAATGTTTACTCAACTCGTTTTGTTTAGACTTAGGTTTTTAACCCAAAGTCTGTTAATCGTTGAAAATATATCGAGGAGTGTTTATTGAGCGGATCAATGTATACTCGACTCGTTTATAATTTAGACTTAGGTTTTTAATACCAAAAGTCTTTTTTGATCGTTGAATATATATCGAGGAGTTTTTATCGAGCGGATCGATGTTTACTCGACTCGTTTTGTTTAGACTTAGGTTTTTTACCCAAAGTCTGTTAATCGTTGAAAATATATCGAGGAGTGTTTATTGAGCGGATCAATGTATACTCGACTCGTTTATAATTTAGACTTAGGTTTTTAATACCAAAAGTCTTTTTGAACTGTCATGAGTATATCGAGGAGTTTTTATTGAGCGGATCAATGTTTACTCAACTCGTTTTGTTTAGACTTAGGTTTTTAACCCAAAGTCTGTTAATCGTTGAAAATATATCGAGGAGTGTTTATTGAGCGGATCAATGTATACTCGACTCGTTTATAATTTAGACTTAGGTTTTTAATACCAAAAGTCTTTTTGAACTGTCATGAGTATATCGAGGAGTTTTTATTGAGCGGATCAATGTCTACTCAACTCGTTTTGTTTAGACTTAGGTTTTTTACCCAAAGTCTGTTAATCGTTGAAAATATATCGAGGAGTGTTTATTGAGCGGATCAATGTATACTCGACTCGTTTATAATTTAGACTTAGGTTTTTAATACCAAAAGTCTTTTTGAACTGTCATGAGTATATCGAGGAGTTTTTATTGAGCGGATCAATGTTTACTCAACTCGTTTTGTTTAGACTTAGGTTTTTAACCCAAAGTCTGTTAATCGTTGAAAATATATCGAGGAGTGTTTATTGAGCGGATCAATGTATACTCGACTCGTTTATAATTTAGACTTAGGTTTTTAATACCAAAAGTCTTTTTTGATCGTTGAATATATATCGAGGAGTTTTTATCGAGCGGATCGATGTTTACTCGACTCGTTTACTTAGACTTAGGTTTTTTAATACCAAAAGTCTTTTTGATTTCTGAATATATATCGAGGAGTTTTTATCGAGCGGATCGATGTTTACTCGACTCGTTTTGTTTAGACTTAAGTTTTTAGTACCTGAAGTCTTTTTGATTGCTGAATATATATCGAGGAGTTTTTATCGAGCGGATCGATGTTTACTCGACTCGTTTTGTTTAGACTTAGGTTTTTAGTACCTGAAGTCTTTTTGATTGCTGAATATATATCGAGGAGTTTTTATCGAGCGGATCGATGTTTACTCGACTCGTTTTGTTTAGACTTAGGTTTTTAACCCAAAGTCTGTTAATCGTTGAAAATATATCGAGGAGTGTTTATTGAGCGGATCAATGTATACTCGACTCGTTTATAATTTAGACTTAGGTTTTTAATACCAAAAGTCTTTTTTGATCGTTGAATATATATCGAGGAGTTTTTATCGAGCGGATCGATGTTTACTCGACTCGTTTACTTAGACTTAGGTTTTTTAATACCAAAAGTCTTTTTGATTGCTGAATATATATCGAGGAGTTTTTATCGAGCGGATCGATGTTTACTCGACTCGTTTTGTTTAGACTTAGGTTTTTAGTACCTGAAGTCTTTTTGATTGTTGAATATATATCGAGGAGTTTTTATCGAGCGGATCGATGTTTACTCGACTCGTTTTGTTTAGACTTAGGTTTTTAACCCAAAGTCTGTTAATCGTTGAAAATATATCGAGGAGTGTTTATTGAGCGGATCAATGTATACTCGACTCGTTTACAATTTAGACTTAGGTTTTTAATACCAAAAGTCTTTTTGAACTGTCATGAGTATATCGAGGAGTTTTTATTGAGCGGATCAATGTATACTCGACTCGTTTACAATTTAGACTTAGGTTTTTAATACCAAAAGTCTTTTTTGATCGTTGAATATATATCGAGGAGTTTTTATCAAGCGGATCGATGTTTACTCGACTCGTTTACTTAGACTTAGGTTTTTTAATACCAAAAGTCTTTTTGATTGCTGAATATATATCGAGGAGTTTTTATCGAGCGGATCAATGTTTACTCGACTCGTTTTGTTTAGACTTAGGTTTTTAACCCAAAGTCTGTTAATCGTTGAAAATATATCGAGGAGTGTTTATTGAGCGGATCAATGTATACTCGACTGGTTTATAATTTAGACTTAGGTTTTTAATACCAAAAGTCTTTTTGAACTGTCATGAGTATATCGAGGAGTTTTTATTGAGCGGATCAATGTTTACTCAACTCGTTTTGTTTAGACTTAGGTTTTTAACCCAAAGTCTGTTAATCGTTGAAAATATATCGAGGAGTGTTTATTGAGCGGATCAATGTATACTCGACTCGTTTATAATTTAGACTTAGGTTTTTAATACCAAAAGTCTTTTTTGATCGTTGAATATATATCGAGGAGTTTTCATCGAGCGGATCGATGTTTACTCGACTCGTTTACTTAGACTTAGGTTTTTTAATACCAAAAGTCTTTTTGATTGCTGAATATATATCGAGGAGTTTTTATCGAGCGGATCGATGTTTACTCGACTCGTTTTGTTTAGACTTAGGTTTTTAGTACCTGAAGTCTTTTTGATTTCTGAATATATATCGAGGAGTTTTTATCGAGCGGGTCGATGTTTACTCGACTCGTTTTGTTTAGACTTAGGTTTTTAGTACCTGAAGTCTTTTTGATTGCTGAATATATATCGAGGAGTTTTTATCGAGCGGATCGATGTTTACTCGACTCGTTTTGTTTAGACTTAGGTTTTTAACCCAAAGTCTGTTAATCGTTGAAAATATATCGAGGAGTGTTTATTGAGCGGATCAATGTATACTCGACTCGTTTATAATTTAGACTTAGGTTTTTAATACCAAAAGTCTTTTTGAACTGTCATGAGTATATCGAGGAGTTTTTATTGAGCGGATCAATGTATACTCTACTCGTTTACAATTTAGACTTAGGTTTTTAATACCAAAAGTCTTTTTTGATCGTTGAATATATATCGAGGAGTTTTTATCAAGCGGATAGATGTTTACTCTACTCGTTTACTTAGACTTAGGTTTTTTAATACCAAAAGTCTTTTTGATTGCTGAATATATATCGAGGAGTTTTTATCGAGCGGATCAATGTTTACTCGACTCGTTTTGTTTAGACTTAGGTTTTTTACCCAAAGTCTGTTAATCGTTGAAAATATATCGAGGAGTGTTTATTGAGCGGATCAATGTATACTCGACTCGTTTATAATTTAGACTTAGGTTTTTAATACCAAAAGTCTTTTTGAACTGTCATGAGTATATCGAGGAGTTTTTATTGAGCGGATCAATGTTTACTCAACTCGTTTTGTTTAGACTTAGGTTTTTAACCCAAAGTCTGTTAATCGTTGAAAATATATCGAGGAGTGTTTATTGAGCGGATCAATGTATACTCGACTCGTTTATAATTTAGACTTAGGTTTTTAATACCAAAAGTCTTTTTTGATCGTTGAATATATATCGAGGAGTTTTTATCGAGCGGATCGATGTTTACTCGACTCGTTTACTTAGACTTAGGTTTTTTAATACCAAAAGTCTTTTTGATTTCTGAATATATATCGAGGAGTTTTTATCGAGCGGATCGATGTTTACTCGACTCGTTTTGTTTAGACTTAAGTTTTTAGTACCTGAAGTCTTTTTGATTGCTGAATATATATCGAGGAGTTTTTATCGAGCGGATCGATGTTTACTCGACTCGTTTTGTTTAGACTTAGGTTTTTAGTACCTGAAGTCTTTTTGATTGCTGAATATATATCGAGGAGTTTTTATCGAGCGGATCGATGTTTACTCGACTCGTTTTGTTTAGACTTAGGTTTTTAACCCAAAGTCTGTTAATCATTGAAAATATATCGAGGAGTGTTTATTGAGCGGATCAATGTATACTCGACTCGTTTATAATTTAGACTTAGGTTTTCAATACCAAAAGTCTTTTTTGATCGTTGAATATATATCGAGGAGTTTTTATCGAGCGGATCGATGTTTACTCGACTCGTTTTGTTTAGACTTAGGTTTTTAGTACCTGAAGTCTTTTTGATTTCTGAATATATATCGAGGAGTTTTTATCGAGCGGGTCGATGTTTACTCGACTCGTTTTGTTTAGACTTAGGTTTTTAGTACCTGAAGTCTTTTTGATTGCTGAATATATATCGAGGAGTTTTTATCGAGCGGATCGATGTTTACTCGACTCGTTTTGTTTAGACTTAGGTTTTTAACCCAAAGTCTGTTAATCGTTGAAAATATATCGAGGAGTGTTTATTGAGCGGATCAATGTATACTCGACTCGTTTATAATTTAGACTTAGGTTTTTAATACCAAAAGTCTTTTTGAACTGTCATGAGTATATCGAGGAGTTTTTATTGAGCGGATCAATGTATACTCTACTCGTTTACAATTTAGACTTAGGTTTTTAATACCAAAAGTCTTTTTTGATCGTTGAATCTATATCGAGGAGTTTTTATCAAGCGGATAGATGTTTACTCTACTCGTTTACTTAGACTTAGGTTTTTTAATACCAAAAGTCTTTTTGATTGCTGAATATATATCAAGGAGTTTTTATCGAGCGGATCAATGTTTACTCGACTCGTTTTGTTTAGACTTAGGTTTTTTACCCAAAGTCTGTTAATCGTTGAAAATATATCGAGGAGTGTTTATTGAGCGGATCAATGTATACTCGACTCGTTTATAATTTAGACTTAGGTTTTTAATACCAAAAGTCTTTTTGAACTGTCATGAGTATATCGAGGAGTTTTTATTGAGCGGATCAATGTTTACTCAACTCGTTTTGTTTAGACTTAGGTTTTTAACCCAAAGTCTGTTAATCGTTGAAAATATATCGAGGAGTGTTTATTGAGCGGATCAATGTATACTCGGCTCGTTTATAATTTAGACTTAGGTTTTTAATACCAAAAGTCTTTTTTGATCGTTGAATATATATCGAGGAGTTTTTATCGAGCGGATCGATGTTTACTCGACTCGTTTACTTAGACTTAGGTTTTTTAATACCAAAAGTCTTTTTGATTTCTGAATATATATCGAGGAGTTTTTATCGAGCGGATCGATGTTTACTCGACTCGTTTTGTTTAGACTTAAGTTTTTAGTACCTGAAGTCTTTTTGATTGCTGAATATATATCGAGGAGTTTTTATCGAGCGGATCGATGTTTACTCGACTCGTTTTGTTTAGACTTAGGTTTTTAGTACCTGAAGTCTTTTTGATTGCTGAATATATATCGAGGAGTTTTTATCGAGCGGATCGATGTTTACTCGACTCGTTTTGTTTAGAATTAGGTTTTTAACCCAAAGTCTGTTAATCGTTGAAAATATATCGAGGAGTGTTTATTGAGCGGATCAATGTATACTCGACTCGTTTATAATTTAGACTTAGGTTTTCAATACCAAAAGTCTTTTTTGATCGTTGAATATATATCGAGGAGTTTTTATCGAGCGGATCGATGTTTACTCGACTCGTTTACTTAGACTTAGGTTTTTTAATACCAAAAGTCTTTTTGATTGCTGAATATATATCGAGGAGTTTTTATCGAGCGGATCGATGTTTACCCGACTCGTTTTGTTTAGACTTAGGTTTTTAGTACCTGAAGTCTTTTTGATTGTTGAATATATATCGAGGAGTTTTTATCGAGCGGATCGATGTTTACTCGACTCGTTTTGTTTAGACTTAGGTTTTTAACCCAAAGTCTGTTAATCGTTGAAAATATATCGAGGAGTGTTTATTGAGCGGATCAATGTATACTCGACTCGTTTACAATTTAGACTTAGGTTTATAATACCAAAAGTCTTTTTGAACTGTCATGAGTATATCGAGGAATTTTTATTGAGCGGATCAATGTATACTCGACTCGTTTACAATTTAGACTTAGGTTTTTAATACCAAAAGTCTTTTTTGATCGTTGAATATATATCGAGGAGTTTTTATCAAGCGGATCGATGTTTACTCGACTCGTTTACTTAGACTTAGGTTTTTTAATACCAAAAGTCTTTTTGATTGCTGAATATATATCGAGGAGTTTTTATCGAGCGGATCAATGTTTACTCGACTCGTTTTGTTTAGACTTAGGTTTTTAACCCAAAGTCTGTTAATCGTTGAAAATATATCGAGGAGTGTTTATTGAGCGGATCAATGTATACTCGACTGGTTTATAATTTAGACTTAGGTTTTTAATACCAAAAGTCTTTTTGAACTGTCATGAGTATATCGAGGAGTTTTTATTGAGCGGATCAATGTTTACTCAACTCGTTTTGTTTAGACTTAGGTTTTTAACCCAAAGTCTGTTAATCGTTGAAAATATATCGAGGAGTGTTTATTGAGCGGATCAATGTATACTCGACTCGTTTATAATTTAGACTTAGGTTTTTAATACCAAAAGTCTTTTTTGATCGTTGAATATATATCGAGGAGTTTTTATCGAGCGGATCGATGTTTACTCGACTCGTTTACTTAGACTTAGGTTTTTTAATACCAAAAGTCTTTTTGATTGCTGAATATATATCGAGGAGTTTTTATCGAGCGGATCGATGTTTACTCGACTCGTTTTGTTTAGACTTAGGTTTTTAGTACCTGAAGTCTTTTTGATTGCTGAATATATATCGAGGAGTTTTTATCGAGCGGATCGATGTTTACTCGACTCGTTTTGTTTAGACTTAGGTTTTTAGTACCTGAAGTCTTTTTGATTGCTGAATATATATCGAGGAGTTTTTATCGAGCGGATCGATGTTTACTCGACTCGTTTTGTTTAGACTTAGGTTTTTAACCCAAAGTCTGTTAATCGTTGAAAATATATCGAGGAGTGTTTATTGAGCGGATCAATGTATACTCGACTCGTTTATAATTTAGACTTAGGTTTTTAATACCAAAAGTCTTTTTGAACTGTCATGAGTATATCGAGGAGTTTTTATTGAGCGGATCAATGTATACTCGACTCGTTTACAATTTAGACTTAGGTTTTTAATACCAAAAGTCTTTTTTGATCGTTGAATATATATCGAGGAGTTTTTATCAAGCGGATAGATGTTTACTCGACTCGTTTACTTAGACTTAGGTTTTTTAATACCAAAAGTCTTTTTGATTGCTGAATATATATCGAGGAGTTTTTATCGAGCGGATCAATGTTTACTCGACTCGTTTTGTTTAGACTTAGGTTTTTAACCCAAAGTCTGTTAATCGTTGAAAATATATCGAGCAGTGTTTATTGAGCGGATCAATGTATACTCGACTCGTTTATAATTTAGACTTAGGTTTTTAATACCAAAAGTCTTTTTGAACTGTCATGAGTATATCGAGGAGTTTTTATTGAGCGGATCAATGTTCACTCAACTCGTTTTGTTTAGACTTAGGTTTTTAACCCAAAGTCTGTTAATCGTTGAAAATATATCGAGGAGTGTTTATTGAGCGGATCAATGTATACTCGACTCGTTTATAATTTAGACTTAGGTTTTTAATACCAAAAGTCTTTTTTGATCGTTGAATATATATCGAGGAGTTTTTATCGAGCGGATCGATGTTTACTCGACTCGTTTACTTAGACTTAGGTTTTTTAATACCAAAAGTCTTTTTGATTTCTGAATATATATCGAGGAGTTTTTATCGAGCGGATCGATGTTTACTCGACTCGTTTTGTTTAGACTTAGGTTTTTAGTACCTGAAGTCTTTTTGATTACTGAATATATATCGAGGAGTTTTTATCGAGCGGATCGATGTTTACTCGACTCGTTTTGTTTAGACTTAGGTTTTTAGTACCTGAAGTCTTTTTGATTGCTGAATATATATCGAGGAGTTTTTATCGAGCGGATTGATGTTTACTCGACTCGTTTTGTTTAAACTTAGGTTTTTAACCCAAAGTCTGTTAATCGTTGAAAATATATCGAGGAGTGTTTATTGAGCGGATCAATGTATACTCGACTCGTTTATAATTTAGACTTAGGTTTTTAATACCAAAAGTCTTTTTTGATCGTTGAATATATATCGAGGAGTTTTTATCGAGCGAATCGATGTTTACTCGACTCGTTTACTTAGACTTAGGTTTTTTAATACCAAAAGTCTTTTTGATTGCTGAATATATATCGAGGAGTTTTTATCGAGCGGATCGATGTTTACTCGACTCGTTTTGTTTAGACTTAGGTTTTTAGTACCTGAAGTCTTTTTGAATGTTGAATATATATCGAGGAGTTTTTATCGAGCGGATCGATGTTTACTCGACTCGTTTTGTTTAGACTTAGGTTTTTAACCCAAAGTCTGTTAATCGTTGAAAATATATCGAGGAGTGTTTATTGAGCGGATCAATGTATACTCGACTCGTTTACAATTTAGACTTAGGTTTTTAATACCAAAAGTCTTTTTGAACTGTCATGATTATATCGAGGAGTTTTTATTGAGCGGATCAATGTATACTCGACTCGTTTACAATTTAGACTTAGGTTTTTAATACCAAAAGTCTTTTTTGATCGTTGAATATATATCGAGGAGTTTTTATCAAGCGGATCGATGTTTACTCGACTCGTTTACTTAGACTTAGGTTTTTTAATACCAAAAGTCTTTTTGATTGCTGAATATATATCGAGGAGTTTTTATCGAGCGGATCAATGTTTACTCGACTCGTTTTGTTTAGACTTAGGTTTTTAACCCAAAGTCTGTTAATCGTTGAAAATATATCGAGGAGTGTTTATTGAGCGGATCAATGTATACTCGACTCGTTTATAATTTAGACTTAGGTTTTTAATACCAAAAGTCTTTTTGAACTGTCATGAGTATATCGAGGAGTTTTTATTGAGCGGATCAATGTTTACTCAACTCGTTTTGTTTAGACTTAGGTTTTTAACCCAAAGTCTGTTAATCGTTGAAAATATATCGAGGAGTGTTTATTGAGCGGATCAATGTATACTCGACTCGTTTATAATTTAGACTTAGGTTTTTAATACCAAAAGTCTTTTTTGATCGTTGAATATATATCGAGGAGTTTTTATCGAGCGGATCGATGTTTACTCGACTCGTTTACTTAGACTTAGGTTTTTTAATACCAAAAGTCTTTTTGATTGCTGAATATATATCGAGGAGTTTTTATCGAGCGGATCGATGTTTACTCGACTCGTTTTGTTTAGACTTAGGTTTTTAGTACCTGAAGTCTTTTTGATTGCTGAATATATATCGAGGAGTTTTTATCGAGCGGATCGATGTTTACTCGACTCGTTTTGTTTAGACTTAGGTTTTTAGTACCTGAAGTCTTTTTGATTGCTGAATATATATCGAGGAGTTTTTATCGAGCGGATCGATGTTTACTCGACTCGTTTTGTTTAGACTTAGGTTTTTAACCCAAAGTCTGTTAATCGTTGAAAATATATCGAGGAGTGTTTATTGAGCGGATCAATGTATACTCGACTCGTTTATAATTTAGACTTAGGTTTTTAATACCAAAAGTCTTTTTTGATCGTTGAATAAATATCGAGGAGTTTTTATCGAGCGGATCGATGTTTACTCGACTCGTTTACTTAGACTTAGGTTTTTTAATACCAAAAGTCTTTTTGATTGCTGAATATATATCGAGGAGTTTTTATCTAGCGGATCGATGTTTACTCGACTCGTTTTGTTTAGACTTAGGTTTTTAGTACCTGAAGTCTTTTTGATTGCTGAATATATATCGAGGAGTTTTTATCGAGCGGATCGATGTTTACTCGACTCGTTTTGTTTAGACTTAGGTTTTTAGTACCTGAAGTCTTTTTGATTGCTGAATATATATCGAGGAGTTTTTATCGAGCGGATCGATGTTTACTCGACTCGTTTTGTTTAGACTTAGGTTTTTAACCCAAAGTCTGTTAATCGTTGAAAATATATCGAGGAGTGTTTATTGAGCGGATCAATGTATACTCGACTCGTTTATAATTTAGACTTAGGTTTTTAATACCAAAAGTCTTTTTTGATCGTTGAATACATATCGAGGAGTTTTTATCGAGCGGATCGATGTTTACTCGACTCGTTTTGTTTAGACTTAGGTTTTTAGTACCTGAAGTCTTTTTGATTGCTGAATATATATCGAGGAGTTTTTATCGAGCGGATCGATGTTTACTCGACTCGTTTTGTTTAAACTTAGGTTTTTAGTACCTGAAGTCTTTTTGATTGCTGAATATATATCGAGGAGTTTTTATCGAGCGGATCGATGTTTACTCGACTCGTTTTGTTTAGACTTAGGTTTTTAACCCAAAGTCTGTTAATCGTTGAAAATATATCGAGGAGTGTTTATTGAGCGGATCAATGTATACTCGACTCGTTTATAATTTAGACTTAGGTTTTTAATACCTAAAGTCTTTTTTGATCGTTGAATATATATCGAGGAGTTTTTATCGAGCGGATCGATGTTTACTCGACTCGTTTACTTAGACTTAGGTTTTTTAATACCAAAAGTCTTTTGGATTGCTGAATATATATCGAGGAGTTTTTATCGAGCGGATCGATGTTTACTCGACTCGTTTTGTTTAGACTTAGGTTTTTAGTACCTGAAGTCTTTTTGATTGCTGAAGATATATCGAGGAGTTTTTATCGAGCGGATCGATGTTTACTCGACTCGTTTTGTTTAGACTTAGGTTTTTAATACCAAAAGTCTTTTTGATTGCTGAATATATATCGAGGAGTTTTTATCGAGCGGATCAATGTTTACTCGACTCGTTTTGTTTAGACTTAGGTTTTTAACCCAAAGTCTGTTAATCGTTGAAAATATATCGAGGAGTGTTTATTGAGCGGATCAATGTATACTCGACTCGTTTATAATTTAGACTTAGGTTTTTAATTCCAAAAGTCTTTTTGAACTGTCATGAGTATATCGAGGAGTTTTTATTGAGCGGATCAATCTTTACTCAACTCGTTTTGTTTAGACTTAGGTTTTTAACCCAAAGTCTGTTAATCGTTGAAAATATATCGAGGAGTGTTTATTGAGCGGATCAATGTATACTCGACTCGTTTATAATTTAGACTTAGGTTTTTAATACCAAAAGTCTTTTTTGATCGTTTAATATATATCGAGGAGTTTTTATCGAGCGGATCGATGTTTACTCGACTCGTTTACTTAGACTTAGGTTTTTTAATACCAAAAGTCTTTTTGATTTCTGAATATATATCGAGGAGTTTTTATCGAGCGGATCGATGTTTACTCGACTCGTTTTGTTTAGACTTAGGTTTTTAGTACCTGAAGTCTTTTTGATTGCTGAATATATATCGAGGAGTTTTTATCGAGCGGATCGATGTTTACTCGACTCGTTTTGTTTAGACATAGGTTTTTAGTACCTGAAGTCTTTTTGATTGCTGAATATATATCGAGGAGTTTTTATCGAGCGGATCGATGTTTACTCGACTCGTTTTGTTTAAACTTAGGTTTTTAACCCAAAGTCTGTTAATCGTTGAAAATATATCGAGGAGTGTTTATTGAGCGGATCAATGTATACTCGACTCGTTTATAATTTAGACTTAGGTTTTTAATACCAAAAGTCTTTTTTGATCGTTGAATATATATCGAGGAGTTTTTATCGAGCGGATCGATGTTTACTCGACTCGTTTACTTAGACTTAGGTTTTTTAATACCAAAAGTCTTTTTGATTGCTGAATATATATCGAGGAGTTTTTATCGAGCGGATCGATGTTTACTCGACTCGTTTTGTTTAGACTTAGGTTTTTAGTACCTGAAGTCTTTTTGAATGTTGAATATATATCGAGGAGTTTTTATCGAGCGGATCGATGTTTACTCGACTCGTTTTGTTTAGACTTAGGTTTTTAACCCAAAGTCTGTTAATCGTTGAAAATATATCGAGGAGTGTTTATTGAGCGGATCAATGTATACTCGACTCGTTTACAATTTAGACTTAGGTTTTTAATAACAAAAGTCTTTTTGAACTGTCATGAGTATATCGAGGAGTTTTTATTTAGCGGATCAATGTATACTCGACTCGTTTACAATTTAGACTTAGGTTTTTAATACCAAAAGTCTTTTTTGATCGTTGAATATATATCGAGGAGTTTTTATCAAGCGGATCGATGTTTACTCGACTCGTTTACTTAGACTTAGGTTTTTTAATACCAAAAGTCTTTTTGATTGCTGAATATATATCGAGGAGTTTTTATCGAGCGGATCAATGTTTACTCGACTCGTTTTGTTTAGACTTAGGTTTTTAACCCAAAGTCTGTTAATTGTTGAAAATATATCGAGGAGTGTTTATTGAGCGGATCAATGTATACTCGACTCGTTTATAATTTAGACTTAGGTTTTTAATACCAAAAGTCTTTTTGAACTGTCATGAGTATATCGAGGAGTTTTTATTGAGCGGATCAATGTTTACTCAACTCGTTTTGTTTAGACTTAGGTTTTTAACCCAAAGTCTGTTAATCGTTGAAAATATATCGAGGAGTGTTTATTGAGCGGATCAATGTATACTCGACTCGTTTATAATTTAGACTTAGGTTTTTAATATCAAAAGTCTTTTTTGATCGTTGAATATATATCGAGGAGTTTTTATCGAGAGGATCGATGTTTACTCGACTCGTTTACTTAGACTTAGGTTTTTTAATACCAAAAGTCTTTTTGATTGCTGAATATATATCGAGGAGTTTTTATCGAGCGGATCGATGTTTACTCGACTCGTTTTGTTTAGACTTAGGTTTTTAGTACCTGAAGTCTTTTTGATTGCTGAATATATATCGAGGAGTTTTTATCGAGCGGATCGATGTTTACTCGACTCGTTTTGTTTAGACTTAGGTTTTTAACCCAAAGTCTGTTAATCGTTGAAAATATATCGAGGAGTGTTTATTGAGCGGATCAATGTATACTCGACTCGTTTACAATTTAGACTTAGGTTTTTAATACCAAAAGTCTTTTTGAACTGTCATGAGTATATCGAGGAGTTTTTATTTAGCGGATCAATGTATACTCGACTCGTTTACAATTTAGACTTAGGTTTTTAATACCAAAAGTCTTTTTTGATCGTTGAATATATATCGAGGAGTTTTTATCAAGCGGATCGATGTTTACTCGACTCGTTTACTTAGACTTAGGTTTTTTAATACCAAAAGTCTTTTTGATTGCTGAATATATATCGAGGAGTTTTTATCGAGCGGATCAATGTTTACTCGACTCGTTTTGTTTAGACTTAGGTTTTTAACCCAAAGTCTGTTAATCGTTGAAAATATATCGAGGAGTGTTTATTGAGCGGATCAATGTATACTCGACTCGTTTATAATTTAGACTTAGGTTTTTAATACCAAAAGTCTTTTTGAACTGTCATGAGTATATCGAGGAGTTTTTATTGAGCGGATCAATGTTTACTCAACTCGTTTTGTTTAGACTTAGGTTTTTAACCCAAAGTCTGTTAATCGTTGAAAATATATCGAGGAGTGTTTATTGAACGGATCAATGTATACTCGACTCGTTTATAATTTAGACTTAGGTTTTTAATATCAAAAGTCTTTTTTGATCGTTGAATATATATCGAGGAGTTTTTATCGAGCGGATCGATGTTTACTCGACTCGTTTACTTAGACTTAGGTTTTTTAATACCAAAAGTCTTTTTGATTGCTGAATATATATCGAGGAGTTTTTATCGAGCGGATCGATGTTTACTCGACTCGTTTTGTTTAGACTTAGGTTTTTAGTACCTGAAGTCTTTTTGATTGCTGAATATATATCGAGGAGTTTTTATCGAGCGGATCGATGTTTACTCGACTCGTTTTGTTTAGACTTAGGTTTTTAGTACCTGAAGTCTTTTTGAATGTTGAATATATATCGAGGAGTTTTTATCGAGCGGATCGATGTTTACTCGACTCGTTTTGTTTAGACTTAGGTTTTTAACCCAAAGTCTGTTAATCGTTGAAAATATATCGAGGAGTGTTTATTGAGCGGATCAATGTATACTCGACTCGTTTACAATTTAGACTTAGGTTTTTAATACCAAAAGTCTTTTTGAACTGTTATGAGTATATCGAGGAGTTTTTATTTAGCGGATCAATGTATACTCGACTCGTTTACAATTTAGACTTAGGTTTTTAATACCAAAAGTCTTTTTTGATCGTTGAATATATATCGAGGAGTTTTTATCAAGCGGATCGATGTTTACTCGACTCGTTTACTTAGACTTAGGTTTTTTAATACCAAAAGTCTTTTTGATTGCTGAATATATATCGAGGAGTTTTTATCGAGCGGATCAATGTTTACTCGACTCGTTTTGTTTAGACTTAGGTTTTTAACCCAAAGTCTGTTAATCGTTGAAAATATATCGAGGAGTGTTTATTGAGCGGATCAATGTATACTCGACTCGTTTATAATTTAGACTTAGGTTTTTAATACCAAAAGTCTTTTTGAACTGTCATGAGTATATCGAGGAGTTTTTATTGAGCGGATCAATGTTTACTCAACTCGTTTTGTTTAGACTTAGGTTTTTAACCCAAAGTCTGTTAATCGTTGAAAATATATCGAGGAGTGTTTATTGAGCGGATCAATGTATACTCGACTCGTTTATAATTTAGACTTAGGTTTTTAATACCAAAAGTCTTTTTTGATCGTTGAATATATATCGAGGAGTTTTTATCGAGCGGATCGATGTTTACTCGACTCGTTTACTTAGACTTAGGTTTTTTAATACCAAAAGTCTTTTTGATTGCTGAATATATATCGAGGAGTTTTTATCGAGCGGATCGATGTTTACTCGACTCGTTTTGTTTAGACTTAGGTTTTTAGTACCTGAAGTCTTTTTGATTGCTGAATATATATCGAGGAGTTTTTATCGAGCGGATCGATGTTTACTCGACTCGTTTTGTTTAGACTTAGGTTTTTAGTACCTGAAGTCTTTTTGATTGCTGAATATATATCGAGGAGTTTTTATCGAGCGGATCGATGTTTACTCGACTCGTTTTGTTTAGACTTAGGTTTTTAACCCAAAGTCTGTTAATCGTTGAAAATATATCGAGGAGTGTTTATTGAGCGGATCAATGTATACTCGACTCGTTTATAATTTAGACTTAGGTTTTTAATACCAAAAGTCTTTTTGAACTGTCATGAGTATATCGAGGAGTTTTTATTGAGCGGATCAATGTATACTCGACTCGTTTACAATTTAGACTTAGGTTTTTAATACCAAAAGTCTTTTTTGATCGTTGAATATATATCGAGGAGTTTTTATCAAGCGGATAGATGTTTACTCGACTCGTTTACTTAGACTTAGGTTTTTTAATACCAAAAGTCTTTTTGATTGCTGAATATATATCGAGGAGTTTTTATCGAGCGGATCAATGTTTACTCGACTCGTTTTGTTTAGACTTAGGTTTTTAACCCAAAGTCTGTTAATCGTTGAAAATATATCGAGGAGTGTTTATTGAGCGGATCAATGTATACTCGACTCGTTTATAATTTAGACTTAGGTTTTTAATACCAAAAGTCTTTTTGAACTGTCATGAGTATATCGAGGAGTTTTTATTGAGCGGATCAATGTTTACTCAACTCGTTTTGTTTAGACTTAGGTTTTTAACCCAAAGTCTGTTAATCGTTGAAAATATATCGAGGAGTGTTTATTGAGCGGATCAATGTATACTCGACTCGTTTATAATTTAGACTTAGGTTTTTAATACCAAAAGTCTTTTTTGATCGTTGAATATATATCGAGGAGTTTTTATCGAGCGGATCGATGTTTACTCGACTCGTTTACTTAGACTTAGGTTTTTTAATACCAAAAGTCTTTTTGATTTCTGAATATATATCGAGGAGTTTTTATCGAGCGGATCGATGTTTACTCGACTCGTTTTGTTTAGACTTAGGTTTTTAGTACCTGAAGTCTTTTTGATTGCTGAATATATATCGAGGAGTTTTTATCGAGCGGATCGATGTTTACTCGACTCGTTTTGTTTAGACTTAGGTTTTTAACCCAAAGTCTGTTAATCGTTGAAAATATATCGAGGAGTGTTTATTGAGTGGATCAATGTATACTCGACTCGTTTATAATTTAGACTTAGGTTTTTAATACCAAAAGTCTTTTTGAACTGTCATGAGTATATCGAGGAGTTTTTATTGAGCGGATCAATGTTTACTCAACTCGTTTTGTTTAGACTTAGGTTTTTAACCCAAAGTCTGTTAATCGTTGAAAATATATCGAGGAGTTTTTATCAAGCGGATCGATGTTTACTCGACTCGTTTACTTAGACTTAGGTTTTTTAATACCAAAAGTCTTTTTGATTGCTGAATATATATCGAGGAGTTTTTGTCGAGCGGATCAATGTTTACTCGACTCGTTTTGTTTAGACTTAGGTTTTTAACCCAAAGTCTGTTAATCGTTCAAAATATATCGAGGAGTGTTTATTGAGCGGATCAATGTATACTCGACTCGTTTATAATTTAGACTTAGGTTTTTAATACCAAAAGTCTTTTTGAACTTTCATGAGTATATCGAGGAGTTTTTATTGAGCGGATCAATGTTTACTCAACTCGTTTTGTTTAGACTTAGGTTTTTAACCCAAAGTCTGTTAATCGTTGAAAATATATCGAGGAGTGTTTATTGAGCGGATCAAGGTATACTCGACTCGTTTATAATTTAGACTTAGGTTTTTAATACCAAAAGTCTTTTTTGATCGTTGAATATATATCGAGGAGTTTTTATCGAGCGGATCGATGTTTACTCGACTCGTTTACGTAGACATAGGTTTTTTAATACCAAAAGTCTTTTTGATTGCTGAATATATATCGAGGAGTTTTTATCGAGCGGATCGATGTTTACTCGACTCGTTTTGTTTAGACTTAGGTTTTTAGTACCTGAAGTCTTTTTGATTGCTGAATATATATCGAGGAGTTTTTATCGAGCGGATCGATGTTTACTCGACTCGTTTTGTTTAGACTTAGGTTTTTAACCCAAAGTCTGTTAATCGTTGAAAATATATCGAGGAGTGTTTATTGAGCGGATCAATGTATACTCGACTCGTTTATAATTTAGACTTAGGTTTTTAATACCAAAAGTCTTTTTGAACTGTCATGAGTATATCGAGGAGTTTTTATTGAGCGGATCAATGTATACTCGACTCGTTTACAATTTAGACTTATGTTTTTAATACCAAAAGTCTTTTTTGATCGTTGAATATATATCGAGGAGTTTTTATCAAGCGGATAGATGTTTACTCGACTCGTTTACTTAGACTTAGGTTTTTTAATACCAAAAGTCTTTTTGATTGCTGAATATATATCGAGGAGTTTTTATCGAGCGGATCAATGTTTACTCGACTCGTTTTGTTTAGACTTAGGTTTTTAACCCAAAGTCTGTTAATCGTTGAAAATATATCGAGGAGTGTTTATTGAGCGGATCAATGTATACTCGACTCGTTTATAATTTAGACTTAGGTTTTTAATACCAAAAGTCTTTTTGAACTGTCATGAGTATATCGAGGAGTTTTTATTGAGCGGATCAATGTTTACTCGACTCGTTTTGTTTAGACTTAGGTTTTTAACCCAAAGTCTGTTAATCGTTGAAAATATATCGAGGAGTGTTTATTGAGCGGATCAATGTATACTCGACTCGTTTATAATTTAGACTTAGGTTTTTAATACCAAAAGTCTTTTTGAACTGTCATGAGTATATCGAGGAGTTTTTATTGAGCGGATCAATGTTTACTCAACTCGTTTTGTTTAGACTTAGGTTTTTAACCGAAAGTCTGTTAATCGTTGAAAATATATCGAGGAGTTTTTATTGAGCGGATCAAGGTATACTCGACTCATTTATAATTTAGACTTAGGTTTTTAATACCAAAAGTCTTTTTTGATCGTTGAATATATATCGAGGAGTTTTTATCGAGCGGATCGATGTTTACTCGACTCGTTTACTTAGACTTAGGTTTTTTAATACCAAAAGTCTTTTTGATTGCTGAATATATATCGAGGAGTTTTTATCGAGCGGATCGATGTTTACTCGACTCATTTTGTTTAGACTTAGGTTTTTAGTACCTGAAGTTTTTTTGATTGCTGAATATATATCGAGGAGTTTTTATCGAGCGGATCGATGTTTACTCGACTCGTTTTGTTTAGACTTAGGTTTTTAGTACCTGAAGTCTTTTTGATTGCTGAATATATATCGATGAGTTTTTATCGAGCGGATCGATGTTTACTCGACTCGTTTTGTTTAGACTTAGGTTTTTAACCCAAAGTCTGTTAATCGTTGAAAATATATCGAGGAGTGTTTATTGAGCGGATCAATGTATACTCGACTCGTTTATAATTTAGACTTAGGTTTTTAATACCAAAAGTCTTTTTGAACTTTCATGAGTATATCGAGGAGTTTTTATTGAGCGGATCAATGTATACTCGACTCGTTTACAATTTAGACTTATGTTTTTAATACCAAAAGTCTTTTTTGATCGTTGAATATATATCGAGGAGTTTTTATCAAGCGGATAGATGTTTACTCGACTCGTTTACTTAGACTTAGGTTTTTTAATACCAAAAGTCTTTTTGATTGCTGAATATATATCGAGGAGTTTTTATCGAGCGGATCAATGTTTACTCGACTCGTTTTGTTTAGACTTAGGTTTTTAACCCAAAGTCTGTTAATCGTTGAAAATATATCGAGGAGTGTTTATTGAGCGGATCAATGTATACTCGACTCGTTTATAATTTAGACTTAGGTTTTTAATACCAAAAGTCTTTTTGAACTGTCATGAGTATATCGAGGAGTTTTTATTGAGCGGATCAATGTTTACTCAACTCGTTTTGTTTAGACTTAGGTTTTTAACCCAAAGTCTGTTAATCGTTGAAAATATACCGAGGAGTGTTTATTGAGCGGATCAATGTATACTAGACTCGTTTATAATTTAGACTTAGGTTTTTAATACCAAAAGTCTTTTTTGATCGTTGAATATATATCGAGGAGTTTTTATCGAGCGGATCGATGTTTACTCGACTCGTTTACTTAGACTTAGGTTTTTTAATACCAAAAGTCTTTTTGATTGCTGAATATATATCGAGGAGTTTTTATCGAGCGGATCGATGTTTACTCGACTCGTTTTGTTTAGACTTAGGTTTTTAGTACCTGAAGTCTTTTTGATTGCTGAATATATATCGAGGAGTTTTTATCGAGCGGATCGATGTTTACTCGACTCGTTTTGTTTAGACTTAGGTTTTTAACCCAAAGTCTGTTAATCGTTGAAAATATATCGAGGAGTGTTTATTGAGCGGATCAATGTATACTCGACTCGTTTATAATTTAGACTTAGGTTTTTAATACCAAAAGTTTTTTTGAACTGTCATGAGTATATCGAGGAGTTTTTATTGAGCGGATCAATGTATACTCGACTCGTTTTTATGGTCGGATTGAGGAGTGTTTATTGAGCTGATCAATGTATACTTAACTCCTTTTGTTCCAATCTCAACCAATATGATAGTAGAATTCCAAGGAGTGATTACCGAAACAATTGGTTTATAGAAATTGCTAAAATCTTTCATAATTGATCTGTAGGCTAAGGCCTTTATTACAAAGACTAAAACTCAATGAAACAAAATAAAACAATGCAATATAATCTGCTAAAATTTATTTACCATAGTACTTTCTAAGGTTGACTGCGTTCCAGGTTCTTGGTAAGGTTGTTCCATCCAAGTGTGCAATTTTGTATGAACCTTTCTTTCCTGCGCCAATGACGACATAAGGTCCATCCCAATTTTGTTGCAACTTTCCCACATGCTTGGATACTTCTACCTTTTTCAAGACCAGGTCTCCTTCTTTGAAAGTTCGGATGCGTACTTTTTGATTGTATGCCTTTTCCCTATTTGCTTTAGTAGCTTGCAAGCGTACAACGGTTTTTTCTCTTAAAGCTTCTGTTAAGTCGACATCATTTTCTCTTGTCTTTTCGTTTTCATGATCGTCGTACATTTCAATTCTTGGTGTTGGAATCAGAGTTTCAACAGGAATAACAGCTTCCGAACCATATACCAAGCTAAACGGGGTTTCTCCGGTCGAGCTTCTGACTGTGGTTCGATTCGCTCAAAGTACTCCAGGGAGTTCATCGAGCCATTTCCCTTTGGCCTCTCCTAATCTTTTTTCCAAAGATTTTATTATTTCTCGGTTTGCTACTTCGGTTTGTCCGTTCGCACTAGGATGCCCGACCGAAGTAAAATTTTGTTGAATTCCCAGTTTCGAACACTATTCTATTACCTGTTTTCCCGCGAATTGGGTTCCATTATCGGAAATTAGGATCCTTGGGATGCCAAATCGACAAACTATGAATTTCCATAGGAAGTTGATCACTTGGAATTGGGGTTATTCGTGCGAGGGCGATGCATTTTATCCATTTGCTGAAATATTCTACAGCGACCAGGACATAAGCTTTCTTGGATCTAGCCGCTGGGAACGGTCCTACGATGTTCATTCCCCATTGATCGAAAGGCCAACATATCGGGATTGGGTGCATGTTTTCTGCTGGTCGATGACATACATTAGCATGAACTTGGCAGTGATGACATTCTTGGACATACTGAGCGGCGTCTTTATTGATGGTAGGCCAATAGTAACCTGTTCTGAGACATTTTAAGGCCAATGCCCTTGATCTGCTGTGATTTCCCGCATCTCTTTCATGTATTCCTCGCAGTATATCAGCGGTTTGTGATTCAGAGACGCATTTCAGAAGGATTCCTGATACTGATCTTCGGTAGAGTTTTCCTTCTACAAGTGTATACTTTGGAGCTCGATATCTTATTTTCCGAGCTTCATTCTGGTCATGTGGTACTTTTCCTTCTCGAAGATAGTCTATCATTGGAGTCATCCATTTTCCTTCAGCTCCTTCGATTTCCATAATATCGAGTGCCGGTGTTTCATCGATATCGATCGCCGGTGTATTAAAGATTAACCAGTTGATCACCCTTTCGGTCTTTCCATCATGGGATCCTGTGAACTTAGATAGTTGATCGGCCCATTTGTTTTCCGATCGTGGAATGTTCTGTATGCCGAAATTTTCAAATTTCTCAGCTAGTGTTTTCACTTTGGCGAGGTATTTGACCATATTGAATTCTTTAGCCTCGTACAGGCCTTCGATTTGTCTTTGCACTAACTCTGAATCGGTTAATACTTTAAGACTTTTTATGTTGGCTTTGATCGCCATTTCCATTCCTGCGATTAACGCTTCATATTCTGCTTCATTATTTGTTACGACGAAGTCCAATGTTATTGCATAATTCAAATCTTCTTTGTTTGGTCCGGTGAAGTTGATTCCGGCGCCTCCTCCTTCTCGGCATGAAGCACCGTCGACGTGCATTAGCCAAGTTTGATTTTCTATGACCAAGACATCGTCGTTGAGGTTGCTCGATGATTCAGTTTCCTGTGCCTGTGTTTCCAATAGAAAATCAGCTAACACTTGGGCCTTAATTGCGATTCTTGGTTTGTAATCGATTTCAAACTGGCCTAGTTCGATCGCCCATTTAATTAGTCTTCCGGAGGCTTCCGGTTTTGCTAAGACTTGTCTTAGTGGTTGATTTGTCAAAACCACTATTTTGTAGGTTAAAAAGTAAGGTCGAAGCTTTCGTGCAGCCACTATTAAAGCCAGAGTGAATTTTTCAATTTCCAAATAATTCTTCTCCGCGCCTTGTAGTAATTTACTAAGATAATAGACAGGCTTATGTTCTGAACCTTCTATCTTTATCAGTACTGAACTAACGGCCGCGTCAGAGATCGAGATGTAAATATACAATGGTTCTCCTTCCGTTGGTTTGGCCAACATCGGTGGAGTCGTCAAATATTCTTTGAGTTGTTCGAAGGCTCGATCGCATTCTTCGTTACAAACGTAGTTTTTTGCTTTTCGAAGTGTTTGGAAGAAGGGCAAGCTTCTGTCCGCGGATTTTCATATGAATCTGTTCAATGCTACGATTTTTCCTACCAAGCTTTGCACTTGGGAGATGTTTTTGGGAGGTTTCATTTCAGTTATTGCCCGGATTTTTTCCGGGTTGGCCTCTATTCCTCGCTGGTGTACTAAATATCCCAAAAATTTTCCTGACTTAACACCGAAAGTGCATTTCGCGGGGTTTAACTTCATACGGTATTTTCTTAAGATCTGGAAACACCGATCAAGATGTTTTACGTGATCGGCTTCGTTCATACTTTTGACTAACATGTCTTCTACATAGACTTCCATTAACTCTCCGATTAACTCTTTGAACATTAGGTTTACTAACCTTTGGTAAGTAGCCCCGGCATTCCTTAAGCCGAATGGCATCACTATAAAGCAATATACTCCCTGCTCGGTTATGAACGCGGTCTTCTCTTGATCCCGCTCGTCCATGTATATTTGATAAAACCCTTGAAAGGCGTCCATCATACTGAATATCGCGAAGCCAGCGGTCGAATCTACCAATAAGTCGATCCTTGGGAGGGGGTATGGGTCGAGTGGACATAATTTATTAAGGTCGGTAAAGTCATTGCACATCCTCCATTTGTTATCCTTTTTATCCCCTTTTGCTACCAGCACAACATTACACAGCCACTCTGAGAAGTGTATTTCTCGAATTTGTTTTGCTTCAAGTAGTCTTTCTACCTCGGCTTTGATAATTTTATCTTTTACTGGGCCATGATTTCTCTTCTTTTGTCTGGCAGGTTTTGCCGTTGGATCAATTTTTAGGGAATGTTTGATTACTCGAGGATCAATTCCTTCAATGTCATTCGCGCTCCAGGCGAAGACGTCGACATTATCTCTGAGGAAGTTAATTAACATTACTTCCCCTTCCTTGCTCAATTCGGTACCTATTCTTGTCGTTTTAGAAGAGTCCCCTTGTACTAGAATTATATCCTTATGTTCTGAGGGTTTTAAGGCTAAATCTAGCGGTTCTTTTCCCTTTTTGTCTATTCGATCAGTAATGGGAATTTCGACCTTGTTTCTAACAAGATCTTCTTCAAGTTTTCTTTTGCTCGGAGTGATTGATTTTGAATGTTCTTTCAAGGTTAACGAGGTGCTGTAGCAATCCCACGCCATACAGTGATCATTCGTTATTTCTCCGATACCTCCATCGGTCGGAAACTTTATCTTCTGGTGATAAGTAGAGACAACGGCTCGGAATAGGTTGAGAGCAGGTCGTCCCAATATTGCGTTATAAGCGAAGGGAGTTTCTACCACTAGAAATTTCACTAGCTTCACCGTCCGGTGCGGTTTCTTCCCGAGCGACACACTTAAGTTTATCGTTCCGTTGGGGATGATTTCTGACCCTCCAAAGCCTACTAACGGCGTAGCTACTTTCTGTAGGTTTATCTGCCCCAAGTTCATTTGGGCTAAAACCTCCCGGGAGATGATATTTGCTGAGCTTCCATTATCAATTAGGATTCTTTCGCTATTTCTAACGACACCACCATCGGGAAATCAGGATTATCCTCTTTTGTGTCCCAAATGATGTTTTTAGGTACTTCGCCTTCGTTAAAGCTGATCGGCTGGTGGTTTGACGGCTTGTTTTCCAGAGTCCATATTTATTTTGGGTATTTTGAGTTTCCAATTATTGATCGGGTTGTCCTTCGTCGGGCGTTACGACTATCTCCACCCGCGGGTCCCCCGTATATTGTATGGATAGTCCCATTGATCTGGTCGTGGTTCAGCTCCTGTGTAGGTCCACGCTCGGGTGACCTTCGACGAGAACTCCTTCTTTGATTATTATTCCGAGGGCTTCTACTTCTTTCCCTTTTGCGGTTATCTCGCTCTACGTATTCGTCTAGTTTTCCTTGTTCGATCAGTTTTTCAACTTCTCTCTTAAGGTGAAAACAATTTTCTGTTCGATGTCCGTGTGCCCTATGGTACTTACAGTATTGGTCGTAGTTTCGAGAACCTGGTCTGGGCTGAGCGATTTTCCTCGCTTCGGGGATCCAATTATTTCTTTCTAGAACTTCCAATATTTCTTCTATTGGAGCATTCAACCTTGGGTGTTCCACTTGATTCACCCTGCTTCTGATCGGTTGTTCCGGGTTTCTTGGTCTTTGGTAGAAATTAGGTTGCCTTTCTTGGTCGGCCTTGGCGTATTCCAATCGTTGGAAAATGTTGCCTTTCCTAAAAGATTGCTCGTAATCCACGGATCTTTGTGCAGGAATTCTGTCATGCCGTTTGGAGACTGAAGCCGTGGCTTTTTTGTTTTTATCCTTAAAGGAATTCATTTCTTCTTGGGTCATATACTTAGACGCCAAGCTCATGATGTCGGCAAACGTTCTCGGTTGTTTTCGACTGAGGGCGTTTCCGAACTGCCTGTTTTTTGTGAGGTCGAAGAGAATAGAAATTATGTAATCGATATTTGGAGAATCGATCTTGAGTAATTCCACATTAAATCTCGCCAACCAGTTTCTCAAGGATTCTCCTTCTTGTTGATGTATGGTTCCTAGGTAGCTCATCGGGAGTTTTTGCCTCTTCTGACAGTCAAACTGCTGCGTCAGTTTATTGCATAATTCTCGGAAACTGAATATGGAGTTGGCAGGTTGTTTGGCGAACCAATCCAACGCGAGTCCTTCGAATGTGGTCACCATTAACTTGGCGGTGAATTCGGCAGAGTGGGCATATAAATTCATTATATTCGTGAAGCTAAAAATATAATCATCCGGGTCGGTAGTTCCATCATATCGGGGTAGTCTACCCGGGACCTGTCCAATGGATTGCGCTTCTTTTATTTCTCTGCAGAAGGGAGAACAAGCTGCAAGGCTCTCCTGGAGTTCCGCAGTCCGGGCCCATGGGTTTTGGACAGATCGTAGGCGTTGTTCCAGTCGCTCCTGCACTATCCTTTCGATTTCTCTTTCCGAGAATCGGGTTGTTCGTGGTCGATCTGGGATTGCATCGTCTATATCATCCTCGATAGGGATTATCGTACGTTCCTTGGAGCCACTGCGCCCCGGCTGCGGTTTTCTTTGTCCTGGTTTTCTTCGTGGATGATTATCGGAGGGTTTAGAATTGCCTTGCTGCGGAGTGTGTAGCGAGCGTCGCTCGCTTGCTGGGCTGTCAGCTTGTTGGGAGGTTTGTCCGTTTGGCCTTGGCGCTCCTGGAGCAGGAGTTGTCCTGGCAGCCCTAACGTTTGGAGGGATTTGATCTAGAACTAGTAACTCTTCTGGAGAGAGTGATTTGAAGAGCATTGCTATTTGTCGCAGTTTCTCCTGAGCGCCCGGGAGAGGAACGGGTATTTCGGGGAGTTCTGGTTCTTCCTGTTGATGGAATAGTGCCCAGCAAGCCAATATTAATTAGCTTGTTGAAGTACTATTTTCTTATGGTTTATAATTAATACGCCGTTCATTCATAGTATGTGAAACTGAACAATGGCCAACTTCATCTCTCGCGAACCTATCTAAGCGATTGGATGAAATCCTAAGGTCACAATAGACTATGGGACGATTCACTTCAGTACTGAGTGCATTCATGAAACAGTCTCAAAGGTCGTGATCTTAAAACCGTTCCAAGTCATAGATTCCAAACGAGACGGGGTATCGTAGGAATCGCCAAGACTTGTACAAATATGCATGATTCACATGGAGTGAATTTGTAGAGTTTCATGAGCAAGGAATTTGAGTCCAGTGCATATGAGTAGGTGGTTCAATGGAGGATTGAACGCATCGAACGACCCGAACAGAGAAACCCATTGTGGAAGCGCATGACGCATATCGGTGATGGGATGTTTCTCAAGGCTTATAATAGTGTACGATTTAGTCCTTAGACTTGAGGTGCTAGGGCGAATTCGGTGCACAAGTGTGCGTACTTAGATTTAGGTACTGGTCACGTAGCCTGGCCACAAAGTGCCTAAGTTGGGTGCGTAGATGACTGTACGCGAGTGGTTAGTACTAAGAAAAGATCCATCGACTCATCCTGATAAGGTGAGAGAATTTCCTATACGTTTCTTAGATAATTGATTCCGAGAAATCTATGGCCATAGTCGGTGATGCATTTGGAAGGGGTTCCAAATTTGGCAGTCACACTGGAATCATTGCCGGAAATTAGAAAGTATAGTTATCGAGATAATTAGAGCTGCCGATCAATTCACACGCCCTAGGTCTCGATCGGGAAATCATCATGGAAGGACCGTATGTACATGGCAATTATAAGAAGTGAGGTTCACAATAAATCAATTCACCTTTGATTGGGCTTCATGGGCTTGTGGCTAGACATCGACCATGAAGTGTGGGTACTCCGGAAATAATAAAGGATTTAATTCTAGGAGTGGTCAATTAAAAGTTGTTTAATTGATCGGAGCATTTAATTGCTCATTAATTAAATCACGAAAGTCGTGGGCCTGCTGCCAGTTGATGGTGAACCCAGAGGGTCACACACAATACAATTGGACAGTGACAGTCATAAAGGGAAATAAGTGATTTAAAGTTGTTAAATCAAAGATATTGAATTAAGGTATTAATTCAATGGGAGAATATTAATTGGATATTTAATTGATTAATGTTTAATTAATTAATTAAGATTATCTAATTGATTATAAATAATTAAAGTTGTTAATTGGTAAAGAAGGAAGAATAAATAATTAGCAATTTTCGGATTGGCTAATTAAAGGCAAGGGGCGATTTTTTGGAGAGGAAAAGAAGGGAAGAGTTTGTTACTTGGTCATCAAGCTACAAACAAGAGATTTGGTCAAATCTTGTTTCCTATTATGATAAGGAAAAGATTTGCCATATCTTGAAGAGATATCTTATAAGAGAAGAACTCTTCTCCTATAAATACAACTCTTCATACATCTTCCAAGAGAGGAGAGAAAATAGTTTTACACAACACTAGAAGAAAAGAAATTGCCAACTCCAAAAACCGCCCCTAGCCCCTAGTTCTCGGCCAAACCCTAGCCGCCGCCCTAGTTGGATCCAAACCCTAGCCGCCGCCCTAGGTGGATCCGAAGCCTAGCCGCGCCGCCCTTGGTCGATCCAACCTAGCCGCATAAGTCCTGTGGTCATGGTTGTCTTCCAGCAATTCTCCTAATCCAGATCCAAATCGATATCCTGATATAGATCTGCTCATTCCTTTCTTGACAATCTTCAAGATCTAGTTCTTAGCCTGTGACTTGGAGACGTTGCTACAATCCAATTGGTGTGGATACATTCTGGAGGTGAGACACTTGGATCACTCCGTTGTGAATCGAACAAAGAAGCCCGGTGGTAACCACCACCAAGCTGTGGTGAGGTAAATTGCGAAAACTCCCTTTTGATAATTATGTTATTGTTTGATTCAACCTTTTCGTATAATAACTGTGGAGATCTATTTATGGGACTAATAGGGATCTCGAAAAATTTTAAATTCCGCATTTTGTTGTATTGACAATCGAGCCCCTACCACAAATATTCCAACAGTGGTATCAGAGCCAGCTCCATACGTTTTATACGAAAAGGCCTGAACATAATGTGTGTTCACTGTATATGCTTGAATGTATGTATGAGAACGCGTGATAATTATGTTCTAGTGATTGATTCTTGCTTGTTATGACTGGATCTATGATTGGGTAAAACTGCTTTTTTAGATCTGTGGCGAATTTATAGTTTTTCGAAAAATCAGGGCTTTTATGCAAAAATCGCAAAACATGAAAATTAGGGCTGAAAATTGAATTTTCTATTTCTGGAAAAGAAGGGAAGAGTTTGTTACTTGGTCATCAAGCTACAAACAAGAGATTTGGTCAAATCTTGTTTCCTATTATGATAACGAAAAGATTTGCCATATCTTGAAGAGATATCTTATAAGAGAAGAACTCTTCTCCTATAAATACAACTCTTCATACATCTTCCAAGAGAGGAGAGAAAATAGTTTTACACAACACTAGAAGAAAAGAAATTGCCAACTCCAAAAACCGCCCCTAGTCCCTAGTTCTCGGCCAAACCCTAGCCGCTGCACTAGTTGGATCCAAACCCTAGCCGCCGCCCTAGGTGGATCTGAAGCCTAGCCGCGCCGCCCTTGGTCGATCCAACCTAGCCGCATAAGTCCTGTGGTCATGGTTGTCTTCCAGCAATTCTCCTAATCCAGATCCAAATCGATATCCTGATATAGATCTGCTCATTCCTTTCTTGACAATCTTCAAGATCTAGTTCTTAGCCTGTGACTTGGAGACGTTGCTACAATCCAATTGGTGTGGATACATTCTGGAGGTGAGACACTTGGATCACTCCATTGTGAATCGAACAAAGAAGCCCGGAGGTAACCACCACCAAGCTGTGGTGAGGTAAATTGCGAAAACTCCCTTTTGATAATTATGTTATTGTTTGATTCAACCTTTTCGTATAATAACTGTGGGGATCTATTTATGGGACTAATAGGGATCTCGAAAAATTTTAAATTCCGCATTTTGTTGTATTGACAATCGAGCCCCTACCACGAATATTCCAACAGTGGTATCAGAGCCAGCTCCATACGTTTTATACGAAAAGGCCTGAACATAATGTGTGTTCACTGTATATGCTTGATTGTATGTATGAGAACGCGTGATAATTATGTTCTAGTGATTGATTCTTGCTTGTTATGACTGGATCTATGATTGGGTAAAACTGCTTTTTTAGATCTGTGGCGAATTTATAGTTTTTCGAAAAATCAGGGCTTTTATGCAAAAATCGCAAAACATGAAAATTAGGGCTGAAAATTGAATTTTCTATTTCTGGAAAAGAAGGGAAGAGTTTGTTACTTGGTCATCAAGCTACAAACAAGAGATTTGGTCAAATCTTGTTTCCTATTATGATAAGGAAAAGATTTGCCATATCTTGAAGAGATATCTTATAAGAGAAGAACTCTTCTCCTATAAATACAACTCTTCATACATCTTCCAAGAGAGGAGAGAAAATAGTTTTACACAACACTAGAAGAAAAGAAATTGCCAACTCCAAAAACCGCCCCTAGCCCCTAGTTCTCGGCCATACCCTAGCCGCTGCCCTAGTTGGATCCAAACCCTAGCCGCCGCCCTAGGTGGATCCGAAGCCTAGCCGCGCCGCCCTTGGTCGATCCAACCTAGCCTCATAAGTACTGTGGTCATGGTTGTCTTCCAGCAATTCTCCTAATCCAGATCCAAATCGATATCCTGATATAGATCTGCTCATTCCTTTCTTGACAATCTTCAAGATCTAGTTCTTAGCCTGTGACTTGGAGACGTTGCTACAATCCAATTGGTGTGGATACATTCTGGAGGTGAGACACTTGGATCACTCCGTTGTGAATCGAACAAAGAAGCCCGGAGGTAACCACCACCAAGCTGTGGTGAGGTAAATTGCGAAAACTCCCTTTTGATAATTATGTTATTGTTTGATTCAACCTTTTCGTATAATAACTGTGGAGATCTATTTATGGGACTAATAGGGATCTCGAAAAATTTTAAATTCCGCATTTTGTTGTATTGACAATCGAGCCCCTACCACGAATATTCCAACAGTGGTATCAGAGCCAGCTCCATACGTTTTATACGAAAAGGCCTGAACATAATGTGTGTTCACTGTATATGCTTGATTGTATGTATGAGAACGCGTGATAATTATGTTCTAGTGATTGATTCTTGCTTGTTATGACTGGATCTATGATTGGGTAAAACTGTTTTTTTAGATCTGTGGCGAATTTATAGTTTTTCGAAAAATCAGGGCTTTTATGCAAAAATCGCAAAACATGAAAATTAGGGCTGAAAATTGAATTTTCTATTTCTGGAAAAGAAGGGAAGAGTTTGTTACTTGGTCATCAAGCTACAAACAAGAGATTTGGTCAAATCTTGTTTCCTATTATGATAAGGAAAAGATTTGCCATATCTTGAAGAGATATCTTATAAGAGAAGAACTCTTCTCCTATAAATACAACTCTTCATACATCTTCCAAGAGAGGAGAGAAAATAGTTTTACACAACACTAGAAGAAAAGAAATTGCCAACTCCAAAAACCGCCCCTAGCCCCTAGTTCTCGGCCAAACCCTAGCCGCTGCCCTAGTTGGATCCAAACCCTAGCCGCCGCCCTAGGTGGATCCGAAGCCTAGCCGCACCGCCCTTGGTCGATCCAACCTAGCCGCATAAGTCCTGTGGTCATGGTTGTCTTCCAGCAATTCTCCTAATCCAGATCCAAATCGATATCCTGATATAGATCTGCTCATTCCTTTCTTGACAATCTTCAAGATCTAGTTCTTAGCCTGTGACTTGGAGACGTTGCTACAATCCAATTGGTGTGGATACATTCTGGCGGTGAGACACTTGGATCACTCCGTTGTGAATCGAACAAAGAAGCCCGGAGGTAACCACCACCAAGCTGTGGTGAGGTAAATTGCGAAAACTCCCTTTTGATAATTATGTTATTGTTTGATTCAACCTTTTCGTATAATAACTGTGGAGATCTATTTATGGGACTAATAGGGATCTCGAAAAATTTTAAATTCCGCATTTTGTTGTATTGACAATCGAGCCCCTACCACGAATATTCCAACAGTGGTATCAGAGCCAGCTCCATACGTTTTATACGAAAAGGCCTGAACATAATGTGTGTTCACTGTATATGCTTGATTGTATGTATGAGAACGCGTGATAATTATGTTCTAGTGATTGATTCTTGCTTGTTATGACAGGATCTATGATTGGGTAAAACTGCTTTTTTAGATCTGTGGCGAATTTATAGTTTTTCGAAAAATCAGGGCTTTTATGCAAAAATCGCAAAACATGAAAATTAGGGCTGAAAATTGAATTTTCTATTTCTGGAAAAGAAGGGAAGAGTTTGTTACTTGGTCATCAAGCTACAAACAAGAGATTTGGTCAAATCTTGTTTCCTATTATGATAAGGAAAAGATTTGCCATATCTTGAAGAGATATCTTATAAGAGAAGAACTCTTCTCCTATAAATACAACTCTTCATACATCTTCCAAGAGAGGAGAGAAAATAGTTTTACACAACACTAGAAGAAAAGAAATTGCCAACTCCAAAAACCGCCCCTAGCCCCTAGTTCTCGGCCAAACCCTAGCCGCTGCCCTAGTTGGATCCAAACCCTAGCCGCCGCCCTAGGTGGATCCGAAGCCTAGCCGCGCCGCCCTTGGTCGATCCAACCTAGCCGCATAAGTCCTGTGGTCATGGTTGTCTTCCAGCAATTCTCCTAATCCAGATCCAAATCGATATCCTGATATAGATCTGCTCATTCATTTCTTGACAATCTTCAAGATCTAGTTCTTAGCCTGTGACTTGGAGACGTTGCTACAATCCAATTGGTGTGGATACATTCTGGAGGTGAGACACTTGGATCACTCCGTTGTGAATCGAACAAAGAAGCCCAGAGGTAACCACCACCAAGCTGTGGTGAGGTAAATTGCGAAAACTCCCTTTTGATAATTATGTTATTGTTTGATTCAACCTTTTCGTATAATAACTGTGGAGATCTATTTATGGGACTAATAGGGATCTCGAAAAATTTTAAATTCCGCATTTTGTTGTATTGACAATCGAGCCCCTACCACGAATATTCCAACAGTGGTATCAGAGCCAGCTCCATACGTTTTATACGAAAAGGCCTGAACATAATGTGTGTTCACTGTATATGCTTGATTGTATGTATGAGAACGCGTGATAATTATGTTCTAGTGATTGATTCTTGCTTGTTATGACTGGATCTATGATTGGGTAAAACTGCTTTTTTAGATCTGTGGCGAATTTATAGTTTTTCGAAAAATCAGGGCTTTTATGCAAAAATCGCAAAACATGAAAATTAGGGCTGAAAATTGAATTTTCTATTTCTGGAAATTTTTGAAAAATCTGATCGCACGCAATTTTGGACCATTTTGCAATTTTCGAAAATTCGAGGACTATTTTGTAATTTCCGAAACTTCAGGGGTCTGTTTGCAAATTCGAAAATTTTGTGGATTTCAAAATTTTAATTTTCTGTTCATTCTGTCCGAAAACTGTTTTGGGGGTATTTTGTAACTTTTCAAAAGTTTTGGGGTCAAAAGTGCAATTTCCGAAAGTATAGGGGCCAAACTGCAATTTTCAAAAGTTGAAAAATCAGAATCTGAAATTAAGGCAGAAAAGTTGTTTTGTTTATCCGAGAATTTATTTTGTCATAATTAGTAGTTACTAAAAAGCAAGAATCATAGGAAGTTAGTTTTAAAAGGTGTTTTAAAATTAAGATAGAAGAATGTAAAAGTTGTTTACATGTTTCTTTGCTCTACGTGAACTGTTTACGTGGTTTGCGATCGCGACGAGCCTTGCCCTTAGGTTAGGTGTGATTGGTTTAATTTAATGTATGGTTTTTATTGGGCCTGCGAGCCTGTTATTATTTTTGGGCCACTTTGAGCCTTTGTAATAGAATAGGGCTTTACTGCTTTCCTAGTTTAGGATGGAGGCCCATTTACAAGCAAGGTGGGATCCCAAGAAGAATTGAAGGCCATGTATGCGTGGTACATTGTGTAATAGCATAGGTTCTTTGAGAACCCTTTAGATTGACCAATTGGGCCAACATCATTGGCTCGATGATGGCCCACATAGGAGGCTCCCGATCGAAAACATATTATGGTAGTGTGCATGCTAGGCTTGTATGGCTTTTATTTATTAGTCGATTATGATTGCTTGTGTGTTTGCGCGCTAGAATCTAGATCGTAAATAAAAGATAAAGCATAATTGAAGCGGTGAGATCTCGAGGAGAGTTTCCTTAAACTTTCAAAACCGAAAATTCCCCTCTCGAACAAATATTAAGTCATATTGGGTTAAATATAAAATGAAGTTTTATAAAATCCAAGCCTTCCATTAATAGGGACTAGTGCATGTTGTTTACTTATCGATAGAGGTGATCCAGAGTCTGGCACCCGAGTCGAAGAAAGGGGCAATGCACGAAATTCCTTGATTCTAGTTTTAATAAAACTTGACAAGGGTAGGGACTGGTCGGGACGTGAAGATCGACCGATAACTAGTTACGGAGAATTCATGACCGGGCCCGTTGCTTATCATGATTAATGGGTTAGACTTAACGCGTAGTAACATTTATGATGTAGCAGTGCTAGATAAATGCGAAAAACGAGGCAAAATAACTTGAAGGTTGTGTAGTAGACACAATTGGTAATATGTATACCTACCTAGGGAATTAATTGTATGGCCACGAGTCGTGGGTGTAACTAATTGCTGCTGGGACGTCAAGACCTACTAGGAAATAGATTTTTCCCGAAACTAGAAGGGGTTACTGTTTCGATAAAAATAGTGGGAGAACTTTTTCGATAAAAAGTCCAAATTTCGTTAATTATAAGTATTAATATTAAACATGTGTGCTTATAGTCGTCTGTTTTTAAATGCTAGCCATTTACCATCCACTATCCGATACTCGATGCGTTTGAGAACCGAACCAACTTCGAAAAAGGTGATGTGCAATTTCCTATACGAAACCGACATGGCTAAGTTTGACAATGTTAGGGAATATTGTTCTTACTTGAGCAAGACATTCGAGCTGATCAAAGGGTTTGGAGCCCAATTGACTCTCGAAGATGAGATAACGATAACCCTTCAAGGATTATCTGAGACATTCACTCATTTTATGCAACATTGCATTATTCCGCCTGATGGAATACAAACAAAGCAATTGCATGAGTTGTTAGACAAATATGAAGAAGCTCATCAATGTGGTTTTGGTCTGTATGATTGGAATTGCCCTCTGTGTAAGTACGAAAAGAAAATAAGGAAGCTTGTTGAAAAGGATTTCCTGGAAAGACTTGACTACGGTATGACTTTTCAAGTTATACACTAGTTGAATCTTTTCGATGTAAGACATCTGAATAAAACTTTCATTTCTGTAAAAGCATTTACAGGCGATGATAGTTTTCCCTCTCAACCTAAAAGGAGGAAATTCCTTGAAAGGGAGATGCAATTAGTGCAGAGAGAGATGAGGGAACTCGAATTCCGGGACTGGGTCAAGGAAGAATTGTACCTAGACATTCCTTTTTAGCAAAGAAGTTTTTCTTAGTTTTTCGTATTAGCATGAGTTTTAAGTTTTAGTTTACTTTGAGTATTATTTCACATTTTGTACGAGACCTTATTGCTTTACCATTGAGAAATGGAATTTATTTAATTAAAGCAATTTAACTTTGTACAAATGTTGATGTTTTGAAACATAGAAATAAACAATGATAAACGAATCGAAACTTTGAAGACTATATGCTAAATCGAAAACGAGTAAGACAAACTGGATAATCGTCCGCACTTGAAATGTTCACTCTGGACATTCTTCCTAAAGAGAGATGCGAAAGGAAAGTTTTTATTTACTGATTCCTGAAATAATGAACTTAGGTAAATTCGGAACTTTCAAATCTTGAAGGAATGATAACCGAAGTGAAGGATTGCTAAGGCATTCCAAAACATTTCAATCGACATGAACTAAAAGCACTAGTTCAAAGGAATGCTACTTCACATATACTTACGATTTCAATCGTTAAAATATATGTGTACTTGGCTGAAGTACAATTCTGAAACTATTGAAGTAATTCAATAGACGTTTTGCAAATGAAGTAACTAGACGCATTATGTCGAAAGCAATTTGATTTAATCAAACTTGCTGAAACATAAGCAACTTAACACATCGATTATCTAAGACGAGAATAGAATTCTCATGAAGCAAATCAAAGAAGGAATCGAACTTTGTTTGATTCACGACTCTGATCCTGCTCAGTTTCCTTTATTCAAATTAGGGGATACCTTCCCTTGACTCTTCAAAGATACTTGGTATAGTATATTTCGAAGTAAGTCCTTACATCGCCATGTCTTTTAAGACATAGCAGAACACCCTTATATGAGAAATTAGATGGTAGATCTAGTTCATATAAAGTTTATGGGGTATTCAACAAAATCCATTGAATACCTGTTCCACGACAACGAGAAACAAAAGCATCTCGTAAGTAGCTTGTTCCTCTGTTGACAAGACCTTGTCAAAGGAAATAAGGAATGTCGTAGAACTTGATGAAGTCCAAGGATTGGACCCGTCCCCATGAACAATGGGAGTAAACGCTGAAAAACTGCTGAATCAATCCATGCACAAAGAAATCGTGATCTAATCAAATTCGTAAGGAACTCAAAATTCCATTTTACGAAATTGAGAAATTGGATTCTAATCAAAGATTACAAAGAGATTATGTTAAACGTGATCTAAGGGATATGGCACATAGCCATAAGATTCGAAGTTGAAAACTTTGACTCACTTAATGGCAATAGGTCATTATTCAAAAGTCCTTTTAGGATTGATGAAAATGCCTTATGTCCATTAACTACGTCAAAATTCATTTCGAAACTATTAGCCGTAGAAAGGTGGTTTTGACTACCAAGACATGACTATTGGATATGAATCCTGCATCTCACAATTGAAAATTGATGAGAAGATCTCTATTCTAATCCAAAAGTCAATCTATGACTTTTTCCCAAATTTGGAACATGCAACTTGATAGTTGATCAAGAATGTTGAAGTTGTCAAAAGGCATATAGATTCCAATTGTGCAAAAGAATCAGTGGGAGTGTAGTTGAGTTCGAAGCGCAACAAGATGATGATCTGTACATCAAACAAGATATAAGCATATCAGAGAAGCACAGACGAAAGCGTGTTCTTCACGCAATTCTCCATGATAAGATTTGGAATTACATCTCACATACTGGCAATACGTATATATGGTAGATAGAAGGAAGAAGATGTAGTGATTTACCAAATCAAAGTACAAAGACTATATTGATTAAATTCAATATGGAAGAATCCAAGAGAGGATTGTTTCCAAAAGAGACAAAATCTCTCTCACTTATTTAATGAGCCCTAAATTTAAATGAGTGAAGAAGTAACTCTCTCAAGAAGCCTTATGCTTGGCATTTGGATTGCATGTAGCATGCAAAGTCTTGTACTAGACCTGACTCGTCAAAATGCTCTGAACGAGCTACTGATAGTCAAACACCAGTAAAGGACACTGGTCTACCATAAAAGCAAATCCTCGAAGATAATTAAAGGATGCAACGCTGGTCTATGGTAGTAGTGGAAAATTGAAACTCGAAGGATTTTTGAAATTCGAGATTTCCAGTCTGAAGTGGATAAATTATTCTGTCTCGATAGAGCAAAGGTAAATTGGAAGAGATTCCAATAATATACCATTGCCGATTCAAACAAGAATAAAGAGGCACCATTATGATGCTGCACAAAAGAAGGTGTTTAGATGAGAAACTTTCATCCAACGATTGGATGAAGTACCTAGCATGACATAAGCCTATCATAATCTTAGCCGATTTAGATAAGGAGATTGCTCAATGAAAGGAAATCGAGATCTCACCTATAATCTGAACACAATACCGTATGATTGAACCAGTCATGGGTAGTTGAGACTAGTAGAAGTATTGCTTCATCTCGACAAAGACAACTTAGCAGATCCACTAATTAAGCTCTCTCACAAATGGTTCGAGGGACATCTTGGTATAGATGGGTCTTAGAAATGTTGTGATTGGCTTTAGGGCAAGTGGGAGATTGATGGAATAGTGCCCAGCAAGCCAATATTAATTAGCTTGTTGAAGTACTATTTTCTTATGGTTTATAATTAATACGCCGTTCATTCATAGTATGTGAAACTGAACAATGGCAAACTTCATCTCTCGCGAACCTATCTAAGCGATTGGATGAAATCCTAAGGTCACAATAGACTATGGGATGATTCACTTCAGTACTGAGTGCAATCATGAAACAGTCTCAAAGGTCGTGATCTTAAAACCGTTCCAAGTCATAGATTCCAAACGAGAAGGGGTATCGTAGGAATCGCCAAGACTTGTACAAATATGCATGATTCACATGGAGTGAATTTGTAGAGTTTCATGAGCAAGGAATTTGAGTCCAGTGCATATGAGTAGGTGGTTCAATGGAGGATTGAACGCATCGAACGACCCGAACAGAGAAACCCATTGTGGAAGCGCATGACGCATATCGGTGATGGGATGTTTCTCAAGGCTTATAATAGTGTACGATTTAGTCCTTAGACTTGAGGTGCTAGGGCGAATTCGGTGCACGAGTGTGCGTAATTAGATTTAGGTACTAGTCACGTAGCCTGGCCACAAAGTGCCTAAGTTGGGTGCGTAGATGACTGTACGCGAGTGGTTAGTACTAAGAAAGGATCCATCGACTCATCCTGATAAGATGAGAGAATTTCCTATACGTTTCTTAGATAATTGATTCCGAGAAATATATGGCCATAGTCGGTGATGCATTTGGAAGGGGTTCCAAATTTGGCAGTCACACTGGAATCATTGTCGGAAATTAGAAAGTATAGTTATCGAGATAATTAGAGGTGCCGATCAATTCATACACCCTAGGTCTCGATCGGGAAATCATCATGGAAGGACCGTATGTACATGGCAATTATAAGAAGTGAGGTTCACAATAAATCAATTCACCTTTGATTGGGCTTCATGGGCTTGTGGCTAGACATCGACCATGAAGTGTGGGTACTCCGGAATTAATAGAGGATTTAATTCTAGGAGTGGTCAATTAAAAGTTGTTTAATTGATCGGAGCATTTAATTGCTCATTAATTAAATCACGAAAGTCGTGGGCCTGCTGCCAGTTGATGGTGAACCGAGAGGGTCACACACAATACAATTGGACAGTGACAGTCATAAAGGGAAATAAGTGATTTAAAGTTGTTAAATCAAAGATATTGAATTAAGGTATTAATTCAATGGGAGAATATTAATTGGATATTTAATTGATTAATGTTTAATTAATTAATTAAGATTATCTAATTGATTATAAATAATTAAAGTTGTTAATTGGTAAAGAAGGAAGAATAAATAATTAGCAATTTTCGGATTGGCTAATTAAAGGCAAGGGGTGATTTTTTGGAGAGGAAAAGAAGGGAAGAGTTTGTTACTTGGTCATCAAGCTACAAACAAGAGATTTGGTCAAATCTTGTTTCCTATTATGATAAGGAAAAGATTTGCCATATCTTGAAGAGATATCTTATAAGAGAAGAACTTTTCTCCTATAAATACAACTCTTCATACATCTTCCAAGAGAGGAGAGAAAATAGTTTTACACAACACAAGAAGAAAAGAAATTGCCAACTCCAAAAACCGCCCCTAGCCCCTAGTTCTCGGCCAAACCCTAGCCGCCGCCCTAGTTGGATCCAAACCCTAGCCGCCGCCCTAGGTGGATCCGAAGCCTAGCCGCGCCGCCCTTGGTCGATCCAACCTAGCCGCATAAGTCCTGTGGTCATGGTTGTCTTCCTGCAATTCTCCTAATCCAGATCCAAATCGATATCCTGATATAGATCTGCTCATTCCTTTCTTGACAATTTTCAAGATCTAGTTCTTAGCCTGTGACTTGGAGACGTTGCTACAATCCAATTGGTGTGGATACATTCTGGAGGTGAGACACTTGGATCACTCCGTTGTGAATCGAACAAAGAAGCCCAGAGGTAACCACCACCAAGCTGTGGTGAGGTAAATTGCGAAAACTCCCTTTTGATAATTATGTTATTGTTTGATTCAACCTTTTCGTATAATAACTGTGGAGATCTATTTATGGGACTAATAGGGATCTCGAAAAATTTTAAATTCCGCATTTGGTTGTATTGACAATCGAACCCCTACCACGAATATTCCAACAGCTGTACGGCACCGGGAAGACCTCCTTGGGGTTCCTGCTGATGGGGGCGGGCATCTTGGAGATTCTCGTTGGTGTTGGGAACGTTATTATCGTTGTTGTCCTGTACGTCTTCCGATGTGTTATGGCCGGTGGTTGTATTACTTCTCGCTCCAATGCGAGCGCTTTTCCTTGGGCGAGCCATGTGTCGATCGAATAATTAACCTAGCCCCACGATGGGCGCCAACTGATTTAACCGGTTTTCGTCGGGTTAAAGGGGTATCAGTGAATTTGTGATATTCATATATTTTATAGGGCTCTGTTACTTTATTCCGGATGGATCAATCACAAAGAAAAGTAATATTGTAAAAACAAGAAGTAAACACACAAACCAAAGCAAAGAACACACCAATATGAAGAGGAAAAGCCTTTTCTTTATTGAATAGTATTGACTTATGCTGTGGTAAGCAGCATTCAACGGCGTATTCCCGAGAGCTTAAGTTGTTAATTACAATGATTAACTAGGTATTTATACAATGCTAAACCTAGCGTTACAAGGAAACATAGTCCTAATAGGACTCGGCCCAAATATCCTTCTTGGGTCCGGAATGTAGTCTTCTAGTCAAAGAGAGCTGTACTTGGCCGGGTCGATAAGATGATCCTGAACTGTTTGATTTGGTCGAACCGATCTCATGTTCTTTACTTGATCCGTACAATATGGAGGGTGCGAAATAGCCCCCATCAGGTTGCTTCCGACTGAGGGCATTTCCGAATTGTATATTCTTCGTGAGGTCGAAGAGAATGGAGATTATGTAGTCGATATTGGGGGAATCGATTTTGAGCAATTCCACATTAAATCTTGCCAACCAGTTCCTTAGGGATTCGCCTTCTTGTTGATAAATTGTTCCTAAACAGCTCATTGGCAGTTTTTGCCTTTTTTGACTGGCGAACTGCTGTGTCAGCTTGTTGCATAATTCCCGAAAACTGAATATGGAGTTGGCTGGTTGCTTGGCGAACCAGTCCAAAGCTAGTCCTTCTAACGTGGTCACCAACAACTTAGCGGTGAATTCCGCCGAGTGAGCATACAAGTTCATTATGTTTGTGAAGCTAAAGATATAATCATCTGGATCAGTGGTTCCATAGTATCTGGGTAGTCTACCGGGTACCTGTCCAGTTGACTGTGCCTCTTTTATTTCTCTGCAGAAGGGAGAGCAGGCCGCTAAGCTCTCCTGGATTTCCATGGTTCTGGCCCACGGGTTTTGAACAGATCGTAAGCATTGCTCGAGTCGTTCCTGTACCATCTTTTTGATTTCACTTTCCGAGAACCGAATAGTTCATGGTCGATCAGGGATTGCATTGCCCACGTCATCCTCGATGGGGATTATCGTATGTTCCTTGGACCCGCTGCGTCCCGGCTGCGGTCTTCTTTGACCCGGTTTTCTCCGGAGATTGTTATCGGAGGGTTTTGAGTTTCCCCCTTGCGGACTATGTAATGAACGCTGCTCGCTTACCGGGCTATCAGCTTGTTGAGAGATTTGATCATTCTGCCTTGGCGTCCTTTGAGCGGGATTTGCCCTAGTAGTTCTAGGGTTTCGAGGAAGTTGTTCGAGTATAAGTAATTCCTCTGGGGAAAGTGATTTAAGGAGCATAGCAATCTGTCGTAACTTCTCCTGAGCGTCTGATAGGGGAACAGGGATCGCTGGGGCTACAGGTTCTTCCGGTATTGTACCGGTAGGAAACCTTTGGTGTTCCTGCTGGTGCTGAAGAGGTCCTTGCAAATTATCGTTGTTCTCAGGGGCGTTATTATCAGTATTTCCCTGTGGATCTTCAGATGTGTTATGAAGATTGCTTGTGTTACTTCTTGCCCCATTACGAGCGCTCTTCCTTGGGCGAACCATATGTCGATCGAATAGTTAACCTAGCCCCACAGTGGGCGCCAACTGATTTAACCGAATTTCATCGGGTAAGATTATATCAGTAAATAGGTGATATTAGGGATTCACAATCAATATGATTTAAAGGGCTCTGTTACTTTATTCCGGATGGATCAATCTCAAGGAAGAACAATTAGATAGAACAATTGGTAACAAAGACAATCAATGAATATGATAGTATATCAGAAGCCTTTCTATTCAATAATTTTATTATTCTTTCTGTATGCAGGCGTAAGTTGAGTATGTAAAGCGTGTGTAATACAATGATTAACTAGGTATTTCTATCACATTAAACCTAGATTTACAAGGAAACATAATCCTAATAGGACTCGGCCCAATCGTCCTTCTTGAGTCCGGATTGTAGTCTGCTTGTTGAGGAGAGTCGTATTCTACCGGGTCGATAAGATGATCCCGAACTGACTCGTCTGGTCGAACCGATCTTTTATCCCTTAGTCGATCCGAACATTATAAGGGGTGCGAAATAGCCCCCATCAGTCACGCACAATACAATTGGACTGCAACAAATCATATAAGGAAAGTTTGATTTAAAGGGTTAAATCAAAACATAAGTATTAAAGTGTTAATTATTGAATAAGAAAACTAATTAATTAAAGTGTTAATTAATAAGAGAGGAATTAATTTAATTGATTAATTGGTTTAATTAATTAAATGGGCTGAATTAATTGAACGTGTTTAATTAATTAAAAGGATATCTAAGTCCATTAGGAATCAAACAAAGGCCATAAGTAAATGGGCTTTAAGTTTCCTACTTGGATTAGAACAAATCTATGTCAAGACTCCTTATTTTATAAGGAGCTCAAGACCACAAAAACCCTAGCCCCCAAGAGACACCAAAATTCGTGCCCCCTTCTCTCCCAGATCAGATTTGCGCTGCCCCCTATTACAGAGAAGGGTTCGGCCGAACCCTGTGGATCTGCACAGGTTCATGTGATTCTTCTCTTCTTTCTTCCTTGCTTGATAACCTTTAGATCTTAGTTCTGAGCCTATGGAGGATTCAAAGGAGTTCCTTCAATCCAGTTGCTGTGGACACCGCTAAAGGCACAACGCTTGGGGTGCTTCTCACGAACCAAATCCATTAGATAACCTTTCTTGAAATGCCAAACTCTCATAGCAAATTTATAGCCTACTCGACACATTAATAAACACACAAATAAATCAGTAATCGAGCTGATCATCCATCAGTATGACTTATGCCAACTTGAATTCAAAAAACCTAAACTTAATAGACTTACCATGTACCACTTTAGACATTGAGAAGTATTTGATATAAAGCATACTTTAATAAAGTCAAGAGACAAGAGCCAACTATTTCCATATTTTAATTAAATGTAATATTGATAAATGAAATACCTGAATCTAAGCCTACGACTATCTCCCCGATTTTAAAAATATTCAAGAGTATGCAAATAGCAAAAAGTCTCCTATGTTGGAATATATTTGCCAAACGAGTTGATGAATCCCTCAATTCTTGATCAATGACTACTTGATTGGCAGGTAAACCTACAAATGAGCTGATATGAGAATTGTGCACACTTGTTGACGTAAAGGTAACACTGACAGCAGGTGATCGCCATCAATGGATCGCCCAACCTTGACAGGTGGCTAACAATCGGGCTCCTAACCAGCGGGTGGCCACTGGAAAGAACATCTATCGAGCATATGGCTACTCAACAGCTAGCTATCAAACAAATGGCTACCTGATAACGAGCCAGTCAAGCAGATCGCCACTTGATGAGTTGAACATGTAAATACGTGGGCACTTACATGATGGGTGCCGCGTACTATTTTGCTCGAAAACTAGGCGGTCATGCCTGCGATTTGCTGGAGACTAACAGTTGATTTCAAGGAATTGGTAAGGCTGACTAACTTCCAGAAGCAGCGTAGCTGGACTTCCGATGGGCGTTACGCTGGATTCAGTGTAGACTGAAGAGTTGTTGATTGAGTTGTGTGTGTTCATGCGCATATGGCAGCCCCCCTATATTTATAAGTGTTTGCCAAAATCAATTGTCTGATTCCACTATCCCCACTACTTCCACCACTTCCTCTACTTGGCAGTTGTTATTCTCCTGGTTCTTTCTTCCACGTTCAATTTTCAAATGTGATTGGCAGTTGAATTTGAATTCTGGCTAACCTCTAGTCTTTTAATCCTTGTAACTAATTTTGAGACATTTAAGGAAAGTTGTTATTAAACTCAACTAGCCAGCTAATTACGTGGCTTTTGGGATTATCTCCTAATTAATTATCTTTAATAATTAATTAATTTCCCACGTTGGCTATTGGGTCAGTCTCAGGTCTTATGACGTGATTGGGCCTTTAATTATATTCGGCCCATTAATTAACCTGTGCCATTCAATTAATTTATTCAATCAATTATTTAATTAATCTTCACTTGCCCGAAATATTTTCTAGGCCAATTGGCATAAAATTGGCCTAATTTGTTTTGGCTTTAATTTACTAGGCCTATCTATGCTGAGCCACTAACTGATTAATTTTCTTTTGGCCAAGTCAGCCTCTCGGGTCGATAGAGTTAACGCTGGCCGGATTGGATTTGGTCTTACTTCATTGGGCCTGTTCTACTCTGCCCAATGTTGTTCATTAGTTCATTATCGAGCCATTATTTCTTGAGAATTCGAGGGTGATTTTGGGGTACAAACAATGACCCCCGTAAGTCGTATCTGATGAAATAAATCCTATAAATTAATTTGATCAAATTAGACTTAGCTCATAAAATCCTACCTTTCCTCTTTTTTCCTAAATGGGTATAGTCTTAGCATGCTCACATGCTTTTAATCTTGGCTATAATTAGCTTGCTATAACTAGCTATAATTATCTAGTTATAACCCTAACTTTTCACTCTCCTTTGGACTCTCAAGAGTCCTTAATCAATCACCCCTCTATTTAGCCAAGTGTCAATACCCGAGCTACTTTCCTTTCTCTCTCTCCTTTTCGGCCATATCTTTTCTTTTGTATATATCCTCTTTTTGTTTGATTGGCCAAAAGTACACTCACTTTCTCTCTTCCCAACACTCCTCCATCTATAAGACTCCTTTCACTGGTCAGGCTTTGGTCAGTTCAAACAAGCTTGCCCAAGTCTTGGCTCAATTTGCTGGTACCCGGGCCCTGTCCTTACAAAGTTCATCTTCCGCGTCTCAATCAGAGGCTTCTGAGCCATTAGGCAACGTGGTATTCTCTCCAGCCGAAATTGCCACACTCAAAAGGGGTCTCTCAAATTATCAAGGACAACCACTGGACGTCTTGGTGGTCAATATGGGACCATCTCTTGATAGTTTGATGAGGAAGCTTTCATCTGCCAAACTTCCAAATGACAAGGATGCTTCTACTCCAGCTTTGCTCAACAGTTCCATCAGACGAGGAACAAATACAAAGATAATGATCGAGCTCTCAAAACTAGAGCTTCCTTTGAGTCACCCCTTGAGACTATTCTTCCGTAATTCGACGAACTTAATGCACAAGGTACTCGCGTCAGTGAAGATTTGGATCATCTTACTGATTCTGAAGCCGATCTGATCACGACCATTGACGAGCTTCAAAGACAATTAGCTGATGTGCGGGACAAGATACGGATCAACTCTGCAGAGGGAGACTCCATTGCCGATTAGCTTGGCAATACCAACGCCTTGATTGATGAAGCCAAGGCTGCTGAGAGGCAAGTTGTTTCTCAGGCTGAGCTGCTGCTGTTGATCAGGCCAGGATTGAAACTTCCCTCAAGGAGTTTCTTGGCCGATTTACCCAGGACATTCCTTAGTAAAACATTCCATTTTTTGTCCTGCGAGCCAAAGTAGTTGGTGTATGTGCCATGTACTTTTTAGGTTTTGATTTTTTGACCTGATGGCCAAAGACTTAGATTATTTTATTTCTGTTGTTTTTATGGCCTGGTGGCCAAGAACTTGTTTTTCTTTTCTTCTTTTAGTAAAAACAAAAAAAAATCTTTTTCGGCTTGGCTTAATCTATGTTTTAACCAAAACCATATAGAACCAAGTAACAAAACAAAACAGTCAAAATTGCAACTTTGAAAACAACTTTGTAATCGAGAAATACTTGACTTAATTTAAAATGCAGAGTCTAACAAAAATACTGGCAAGAAAAAAGAACATCTAAAACTAACCTAATGACTTAGCCAGAAAACGGAAGGAAGTAAATAAAAATAAACATAACTTATATTTACAAAGGTATTGGTGCACTAAAATACTATTGGCTCCGTTCAATTTCTAACTCCAAGGCTCGCTGATGCTCCAGACACATGGTTTCCCAAAGGGTTGGTCTGAACTTCTTCAATTATCTTCCATTAATTGGGTCTCTGCAGAGATTCCCTTCTGGCTTTTTCAAGATGTAACCCCCTCCTCGATATACCGAGAAGACTTCATAGGGAGCTTGCCACGTTGTCCTCCATTTACCATACTTTTTCTCGCGTTGATGAAGTGGCAAGACTGTCCCCTAGACCAAGTCCCCAATGTAAAATTGTTTCCTGCGTATCTTTTTATCGTAGCATCGGGCTACTAGTCTCTTTAGTGTTTCGATTATGTCCAACGCGGCAACTCTTATTTTGTCAAGTCCATCGAGTTCTTGGAGCATGCTTTCAGTGTATTCTTCGGGTGTCAGCTCATTCTGTTGCATTACCCGAAGTGATCGGACGTTTATTTTCCATTGGTAGCACGGTGTCCTGCCCATAAGTCAATTTGTATGGGTTGGTGCTAGTACTTGTTCTTTTAATGGTCCAATAGGCCCACAGCGCCTCTGACAGCATGAGATGCCACTCCCTTGAGCTTTCCTCAATCATCTTTCAAATGATTTCCTTAAGGACTCGATTTGATGCCTCAGGTTGGCCATTTTCTTGTGCATAATAAGGTGTTGAATGGACGAATTCAAAACCCATGGACCTGGTAAATTCTTTTATTTACTGACAACAAACATTAGTCCCCTGTCAGTGACAATGGTTTGTGGTAGGCCAAGCCTATGTATGATTAAGTACTTAATGAACTTCACCACTTCAGCCTGATTGGCTTGTTTAAGTGGCTTGGCCTCTACCCACTTGGTAAAATAGTATGTGGCCACGATGATATACCGATGCTGCCTGGATGATGATGGGTGTATTTTCCCAATTATGTCTATGGCTCAGCACCTGAAAGGCCATGGCTTGATTATCACGTTAATTTCCTCGATGGGGATTCTCTGGACTACCCCAAAGCGTTGGCATTTCTCACATCCCTTTGCCAATTGTACACAGTCTCCTACCATTTTTGGCCAGTAATAGCCATGCTAACTTGTGTCCCTTTTGATGGGCACCATATATTCTCTCACGTGCTTCCATTATAACTCTCATGGCTTCCTGCTGATCGATGCACAACAGTAATACACTGTCATGGCCTTTTCTGAATAATTGATCCCCCATCAAGACGTAATTGACGGCCCTAAGCCTCGTCTGTAGGGATGTTTTTTCAGATGGATTAGCCAGATATTTCTTTATTGGCTCTCTCCAGTCATCGGGATCCTGAAACAGACTCAACACAGTTAGAATGTTATCCCGTTACATAATTGACTGACATTGTCATCGTCTGACGACGTAATGAGACTCATCAACGCCCTCAGGGAGATCGACACCTGTCGCTAACTTGGCCAAACTATTGGCCTCGCTGTTATGCCCCCTTGTCACATGGTAACAAGTAACATCAGTAAATTCCTAAAGTAAAGACACCGCAGTCAGGTAATATTTGTCAAGGATAGGATTCCAACATTTATATGTACCTTGGATTTGCCTGATAACCAACTGCGAGTCTCCAATGATAGTTACGGATTTGACATGTAACTCCCTTAGCATCTCTAATCCAATAATTAAGGCTTCGTATTCGGCCTGATTATTTTAGTACATTCAAAATAAAATTATATTGACAACTTAGTTCTATTGTCAGATGGCGAAATTAAAACAATACCTACCCCACATAATCTGTGAGTTTGTGACCCATCAAAAGCTAGTGTCCACGACTTAATTTTCACTTCATCAAGTCAAGTTCCTTTAATATGGTCTAGTCTATGTCGATGCATGGATGGTCAACCAGAAAGTCGGCCAGTAGTTGGCCTTTGACAGCTTTTTGAGGGACGTATTGTAATTGGTACTCCATCAATTGGATAGCCCATCGGCCGATCCTTCCTCTCATAACTGGCTTAGCTATCATATATTTAACGACATCAATGCTAGAGATAACTAGTACTTTAACAGGCAGCATATAAAGACATAATTTTTTGCAAGAGAAGAATAGTGTTAGACATACCTTTTCTATCGGGGTGTACCTCTGTTCAGTATCTGACAGATGTCTACTCATGTAGTATATGGCCCGTTCAACCCGTTTTCATCATCCTGCGCTAAGAATCCAGTGACAGTGTCCTCTGAGGCAGATATGTACAACTGCAAGGTTTCCCCTTGACTGGCAGCATCATTACAGGCGGCGTAGTCAGTTTGTCCTTTGTTTTTGGAATGTCTGCTCATGTTCTGTCAGCCAGTAGAATTCCTCCTTGTCTTTCAGCATTAACAAAGGTGAAAAGACCTTTGTCTTCCCAGGCAAATTTGATATAAACCTTCTTAAAAAGTTTCTCTTTCCAAGGAATTGTTGTAATTCCTTCTTTGTGGACGGAGGTTTGGCTGTTAGGATGACCTTCGACTTATTTTTGTCAATCTCAATCCCATTTCGATGCTCTAGGAACCCAAGAAAGTTGGCTGATGCAACTGTAAAAACGCATTTTAAAGGATTAAGCTTTAGTTTATGCTTTCTCATTTTGGCAAATGACTTTGCCAAACGTGTTAAGTGTTCTTCATAACAAGCAAATTTAATAACTCTATCATCGATGTAAATCTTAATGAAGTCATTGATGTACTCACTGAAGATGTAATTTATGGCCCGTTGATAAGTGGCCCCACCATTCTTTACTCCGAATGGCATCACTTTCCATTGGAAGGTGCCTATTCCTCCTGGGCATTGAAAGGCCAACTTCGGCACGTTGTCTACGACCACGAATATCTGATTGTAATCTGCGCTTCCGTTAATGGCAGTCAGAAACATATTGCCAGTGGCAGCATCCATCAAAATGTCTGCCATTGGCATTGGATATTCATCCTTAGGAGATGATATTTAAATCCCTAAAATCGATGTATATCCTGATCTTGCCGTTCTTCTTCATAACGGGCACCACATTGGCTACCCAATCCGGATATCGGGCCACTTCGATGAAACTGGCCTTTAGTAATTTCTAGATTTCTTCTCTGATTAACTGACAAACCTCCACTGACATCCGTCCCAGGGGTTGCTTTCAGGGTAAATATCCTTCAATTATTGGAATTCGGTGCTTGACTAACTCCCTGCTTAAACCTGGCATCTCGTCATAATTCCAGGCAAAGCAATCCTTATATTCCTTCATCACTTGAATTAACTTTTCTTTCTGGCCATAATCCAGCAATGCGCTGATGTACGTTGGCCTATGGTCCTCTTCGATACCTAACTCAATCTCGATTATAGGATCTTGAACCTGAACTTTTATGTCATCGAGCTTGGCTAGCGCCATCCCCAATTCCTCTAACTGAATTTCTTCGCTATCCGTTATTGGCGTTTCTTCCTTGAAAAATGTCGTCCGTATAACATTCGGCCACATAAGCTCGAAATTTTTGAATTAAATAGGTGCACACTTCTTGCTCTGGGCCGATAATGACGATTTCCTCTATTTCCAGTAGTTTGGCCTTGTCGACCGATGATTCCTTACAATCAGTGTGATTCATAAGGATTGACTATTTTCCTCTTGCAGCCCCTCCTCGTTAATGTTACAGGGCGACTTAGTTCTTTGGCGAGACATGTTATCTCGAGCTGAGTTAGCTTTTTGGTCGATGTAACTTCCATTGGTCGTCCATACTTGTCTTGTCTGACAAATCGATAAGGTCCCACATCTTCCAGATAATATACCACCTCGACAGCATTAATCTTTGCAGTAAATGGTCTGTTATCGGCCATTATGATCTCTGGTTCAGTGGTGTCCCCCCAGATCAGTAAACATTGATGAAGAGAAGATGGCACACATAATTTGGAGTGAATCTAGTCTCTTCCTAACAATGCATTGTAAGATGTGGCAGCGTCTACCAAAAAGAAAGCTATTTACAGGCTGGTCTTCCCAATATTTACCTCGACGGGTAAGATTCCTAAGTTGTCAGCTTTCCCTCCAGTAAAGTTGCTCACAATTACCATTGTCTCCATAAGGTCCTCACTAACCTTGCCCAGCTTATACATGGTGGAGGCTGGAATCACATTGACTGCAGCCCCATTGTCGACCAGCACTCTGTCAACTAGCCTGCCATCAATGTGTCCTGATATGTACAATGGCCTGATGTGTTTGGCCATAAATGCAGGCGGCGTCTGGAAAATACTTTCCACCGTCTTATCTCAATGGGTCTCTTTTTCGTCATCGACCGATATCATCTCAAGATCCTCTTTTTGGGATAGTGGTTGGGTTGCCTCGATTGTCAGAACAACATACAGTGCGGAATTTTAAAAATTTTCGAAGCACCCAAGGTCCCATATAAGAATCTCCATATTATATATACGCAAGCATGAAACAAAAACACACAATGAATTAAACAAGGGGGTTTTTGCGATTTACCTCAACACAGGCAAGGTGGTGGCAACCTTCAGTTCTGATTCTGAATCTGGATCTGGTTCACAGGAGTGATCCAAATGTCTCACCTCCAAAGATAGTCCACACCAACTGGATTCTGGTAACACCTCCTAGTCTTAGGCTCAGAACTGGATCTAGGAGATTTGTTGTTCCAGGACTGTGCAGATCAACTTGGCAATGCAAGATCTAGCACGGTGGAACAAGGGAGAGGCGGTGCTAGGGCAGCTCACGGCAACACGGTGGCGGCGGCACTAGCTTGGCGGCGCAGGAGAGGGGGCGGCTAGGTCAGAGAAAAGAGGCCAGGGTTTTGTGCTAGGGTGTTAGCTTTCTGAGCTCTGGTAGAACTCTATTTATAGAGTTCTATTTGACCTAGGTTTGCAAGACTCCTTATGGGCATTTAATTAAAGGCCCATGTCTTGCAAGCCTTTCATTTAATTAACTACTTTAATTAAATGCCCAATTCAAATAAATCAATATTTCTTTTTTATAATTACTTAGCAACTTAATTAAGTATTTAATTAATTAAGTCAACCAATTAATTAATCTCCCACTTGAATTAAATACTTTTAATTCATTTAATTGATTTAATTACCTTTAAATCAATTAATTCCTTTTATGTCCTTTTTCAACAGTCACCGTCCAATTGTATTGTGTGTGACCCTCTGGGTTCACCATCAATTGGCAGCAGGCCCACGAATTCTTCGTGATTTAATTTATGAACAATAAATTGCTCCGGTCAATTAAACAACCTTTAATTGACCACCCCTAGAATCAAATCCTCTATTAACTCAGGAGTACATACACTTCATGGTCGATGTCTAGCCACAAGCCCATGAAGCCCAACTTCAGGTGAATTGATACTTGTGAACCTCGTCTCATATTCCCGATCAAGACTTAGGGTGTGTGAATTGATCGGCACCTCTAAATTTGTCTCGATAACTATACTTTCTAATTCAGGATAATATTCCAGTGTGACTCCAAAATTTGGAAACCCCTTTCCAAATCCGTCACCGACCGTGGCCACGGGTTTCTCGGATATATTATCTAAGAATCGTATAGGAAATTCTCTCATCCATTATAATGAGTGAATAGATTCCATATTGGTACTAACCACTCGCGTACATGTCCATACGCACCCAACCTAGGCATGTTATGATCAAGCTAAGTGACCTATACCTAGATCTAAGTACGCACTTTCATGCACCGAATTCGCCCTAGCACCTCAAGTCAAAGGACTAAATCGTACACTATTATAATCCTTGAGAAACATCCCATCACCGATATGCGACATGCGCTTCCACAATGGGTTTCCCTGTTCGGGTCGTTCGATGCGTTCAATCATCCATCGAACCACCTACTCATATGCACTGGCCTCAAATTCCTTGCTCATGAAACGCTGCAAATTCACTCCATGTGAATCATGCATACTCGTACAAGTCTTGGCGATTCCTACGATACCCCGTCTCGTTCGGAATCTATGACTTGGAACAGTTTTAAGATTACGACCTTTGAGACTGTTTCATGATTGCACTCAGTACTGAAGTGAATCGTCCCATAGTCAAATGTAATCTAAGGATTTCAACCAATCTCTTAAATGTATTCGCGAGAGATGAAGTTGGCCATTGTTTATCCTTATACTCGTATAAATAAACGTGCGTATTAAATCATTTATACTAAAGAAAGATAATGATAGTTCCAGTACAAGCTAAATATATTGGCTTGCAGGGCACTATCCCATCAATCTCCCACTTGCCCTAAAGCCAATCACAAACGTTTCTAGGACCCATCTTTCTAAAGATGTTCTTCGAACTCATTTCCTGATATAGCCCCCTTTTAGTGGATCCGCTAAGTTGTCTTCTGAGTTGACACGATCCATTATGTGCGTCAACTCTACCAATGATTTCTATAATCAAATGGTACTTTTCTTTCAATTGTGTTTAGATTTCTAGTAAGATCTCGAATGATTTGCTTTAGCAATAGCTCCAATGTTATCATAGAAGATAACCATGAGCTTCGCAATGCTAGGCACTACATCCAATCATAGGATGAAGTTTTATATCCAAACACTTTCTTAAGCCTCATTTAATGCTACATTTAATGCTGCAATATATCTTGCTTCAGTGGTTTAGATGGTTACAGTAATTTGCTTGGAACCCTTTCAAATTTACCGTTACCCCATTGATTCAAGATAAGTATCCAAAAATGGATATATTTAATTCATCCACATCAGACTGAAAATTCGAATCAGTGAATCCTTCGAATTTTAATTCTCCACTACCACCGTAGACCAAGAACAAATCCTTAGTCTTTGTCAAGAGCTTCAGGATATGTTTTACGGTGGTCCAGTACTTCTTCACTGGAGTTTTGACTAGTAACTGCTCGCGACACTTGAGGACGTTCTACGTCTGGTCTAGTACATAGTAAAGCATGCCACATGCAACCTTTTGTTTAAATTATAAGGTATTTGAGACATTCTCCTTTATTCTCATTTGATGTAGGGCACATCGATTTTGGAACAAGGGATACAGTGTCTCGCTCGAAGCAATCCTTTCTTTGATTCTTCATACTGAATATTTCCAGTATTGATTCTATGTACTTAGATTTAGAGAGTGTCAGCATCTTTTCTGATCTATTTCTATAGATACGTATCCCAATACGCAAGATGCTTCTCCTAAATCTTTCATGGAGAATTGCATGGACAATCATGCTTTCGTCTGTGCTAACATTCCGATATCATCCCAGATAACCAGAACATTATCGACATATAAAATATGAGCTTCATCGCGCTCCCACTAATCCTTTTGCACACTTATGGATCATACTCGTTTTGATGAAGTCAAATGTCTTGACTATCTCATCAGAACAAATGTGAATCTTAATGGATTCAGACATTGCTAATGGAGAAAAAGATTCATCAAAGTCTGTTCCAGAACATTGTGAATAGCCTTTTTACCACTAGTTGATTCTTAGAGGCAACACCTCTCCATTCATTCCATGTTTGAAGATCCACTTACAATTTATAGCTAACTTATAGGGATAAATCCCTTGTGCGGATCAATCAAGGTTATACCTTGTTGGAATGGATGGGATCCATTTTGGTTTGCATGGCTTCGAGCAACGCACCCGAGTCTATGTCTGACATCGCTTCTTGATAGGTCTTTGGATTACTTTCCACATTCTCATTTTCGTGAATGAAACCAAATCGCTCTGGCTCCTTATGAATTCGATCAGACCTTGGAAGAGTTTGTGTACTAGTAGGTTTAGTAAATTCTGGATTAACTCCCACTGTTTGCGGGGACGGGTCCAAATCTTGGACTTCATCAAGTTCCATGACGTTTCCATTTCCTTTGACGAGAACTTCATCAACAGAGGAACAGGTATATAGGAGAAACGATTGTTTCTCATTGTCGTGGAACAGGTATCCAATGGATTTCGTTGGATACCCTACAATCATATACAAATTGGATCTACTAGCCAATTTATCTCCTTTCTCGTTTCTACCATCGGCAGGAGATCTCTATACTCAGAAGTAAGAGCACAGAGGTATTTTGCCATACCTTTCTTGGTAAAGCATTGTAGGCACGAACTTTGAAGTTACTTTGCTCAGTTTCTTCGATGCAGTAAGGATGACTAACCCATAGAATGCATAAGGAAGCTTAACAGATCTCAATATGGATCGAACAATGTTAGAATCCATCTCTTTAGATATTTCAATAAGTTGAGGTGTCTTAGGAGGAGTTTGTTGTATGAGAACCACATTCTCATTGAGATAATTGAGGAATCCTTGACAAGTATTTGCTATCTCGATTAGATCGAATAATACTATGTCTTTGTTGATTCTCTACTTCGTATTGAAATACCTTGGAAATATTCAAAGGTTTTTCGGATTTGTATCTCACTAGATTCATTTTCCACTAACGACCAAGGTCATTAGCAAAAAGTACGAAGTATGAGTAATCTCCTCTCACAGTAACTTTTAGTGGTCCATATTCACGGATTAAATCCAGATTTTGTTTGGTTCGCCCTGGATTCCCTGTGACGGGAGATCTGGTCATATCTCCTTGGAGACATGATTCGCAGGTTGGAAGTTCATCCAAGTTCTATTTTTCAAGAAGTTTAGGTGAAACCAACTTTTGAATCCTACTCTTGGAGATATGTCCAAGTCTAGTGTGACGCCCCGCTCCTGGGGTTGGGTCCAACGTGGCCCAACCCTGAGTTTGGGATCGCCCGGCGCGGGATAACCCATCAGAGTTGCTGAACTTTATTTTTTTTGAAACATGATGACAAAAATAAAGCATGCGATAAATCCAAATTTAAATTTAAAAGGCCCACTAGCTCCGTTTTATACGGAGAAGGCAAAATATACGTTCATACGAGTAACCCCGCAAGCCTACGGAAAACATAAATACAATATTCAAAATACATCATTCAACCTTATAACAAGGTGACAACAAAAGTAGTAGAGTTGCGAAAGCAAGTAAAACAAAAGGGAGGACAATCCCTCAATGACTGACTGGATCCCGGGAACTGACTCAACCATCATAACTCGAGACTCCTGCATCTGAAAAGATTAATAAAAGGAACGCATAAGTTGATCGTCCAACTTAGTGAGGTTGTGGTGCATTGTGCGTGAGACACATGGATGCAACATAATATATATCGTGAACATATAAACGAATTAAGCATATATCACATTCTTAAAATCAAAGCATAGAGTTCAAACAACCAAGAGTTGCTGATGCCGTTCTCCACTTACACTCCATCCTCATTCTGATGTCCATCCAAACTCACCGAGTAAGGAGCGACCTTACTATCTGAAATGCATCGACATGTCTTTGCCGGAGTTCGTCCTTACTCCCCAAGTGTTCCTCCCCACTTAGGTTGTAAGGCCAGGCCTACGGGTAACCGTGACAATCCTGCCGGCCCTTGCCGGCCAAGTTGCCATCGGGTCCATATACCAAACAAATAGGGCCCACACAAAATCAAAAACAAACGGAAACACTTAATCGGAGATAAACGGAAACATAACATATCAAACATATTTAACATATTATCAACATTAACAACTTATAATATGCAACTGTAGGTGTCATGATAGTTTAGTAAAATGTATTTGCAACTAAGTAGGTTTTTATATAGCATTTATCAGGACAGTCATGTTGTTATGCTAAGTGATTCATACAAGTCAACCTATTTGCAATATTTACTAGGTGAGAACCATAGCACATGTTCGGATCATTCATAGCTTATGTACATGCTTAGACTCGACCTATTAGCATATTAGACTGACACGCATATGAACACACAGCACTCACCTGTTCTGCTTACGGTTCTTGAAAGTTTCTCGGTAGAATGGAGATTCCAGATCCTGTACATATTTACGTAACGTTTAAGGATCTAAACTCGAACAAGAACTTATGATTGACTAAAGAAATACTTTAGTCGCAATTATAGTCGGGTCATGGACGAAATGAGACCATGATCCAACTTAAACTAATTAACCCGATTTAGGGGCTCATAGAGCTACGTTGTATGGAAAGCCACGAATAAGGATTTATAAAAATCCAAAAAAATTCTTAAATATTAGGCATTAATTTAATTTCAGTAAATCAAAGTTTATATTAAAATTACTTATTTTTTAATTTTAAAAACTTTATTTATTTATTAATTTTATTTTCGGATTAATTAAATTTAGAAAATCATTTAATCAAAACTATTTTATTTTATTTTCAAATTATTTATTTCCCGAAAATTATTATTCAAAATTATTTTATTTTATTTTTCCAAATTATGGATTATTTTTAATTAAGAATTAAAGTTCCCATGAAATTATTTCATTTTATTTAACCTTCTTTTCTTTTCAAAATTATCCAAGTAATATATATTTATTAGTTAAATTAAATAAATATTTATTTTCCAAAAAAGAAAATTGATTTATTAATTATATCTTAGAAAATAATTAATTAAAATTATTTAATTTTATTTTTGAAATTATTTATTATTTTTTTTCAAAATTTAATTTTAAATAATTATAAAAATTATTTTCATATTTTCAAATTTATTTTCAAAAGTATTTCTAAGTTTACTTTATTATCTAGAATTTTATTCTATTTAATTTTTAGTAATACATATTTCTAGATACTTATCATTAATTATATCCTTTTCAAACATTATTAAATATATTTCAAACCCTTTTCAATTTAAAATAATTCTTCTAAAAAAAAATATTTAATATTTTCAGAATATATACTTAAAAATCATTTCAATAATTTCTAGATTTATTTTTGTAATTTTATTATGTAGTACTATTATTTTCAAAATTAAATGTTAAATCATTATTAAATTATTTTTAATAATTATAAATTTTATTTTCAGAATTCATTTATAAATTTACAAAATTATTTTTAGATTTATTTAATTCTTATTTTTTTTTCAAATTTATTCTATTTTATTTTCCAAAACTATTTTAATTTATTTCCAAAACATTATTTATTTTCGAAATTAATTATTTTCATGAAAGACTCATTTTTTTTTCTTTCAGAAAATATTTTTCAGATTATATTCGAAATTTATCATATAATATTTAAAAATTATTTATCATTACTTATGTTCCTTATTATTTCAAATTAAACCCTTTTGTTGTTTCATAATATTCATTTAAGTAATCTTCTGTTATAAAAATTATTTTCAGAACATATAAATTTACAACCATTATTATTTCTTATTTACAGATTTATATTTTTTGTATTTTATTATGTATTAATATTTTATTTTTATTCTATTTTATTTTAAGAATTTAGTATTTAAAGATAGGTTTCAAAATATTTTATTTATGTAAATAATTTTTTTTATTTTTCAATTAATGATTATTTAGGAAAGTATTAAAACTATGTTTTCAATTTATGGATTTATTTTCGGAATTTAATTATGTATAAAAATATATTTTCTTTTCTTTTCTTTTCTTTTTTTTTTTTTTTTTTTTTAAAGTGGACTGGCCCTTTGGGCCAATCCACAAATGGGCTGGATGGCCTGTTGCATTGCAACAGGCCCAATTGGGTGGTCTGTTGCAAATGCAACAGACCTGGGCCTGTTGCAAGACAACAGGCCCAATGGCCTGCTGCTGTGTGCAGCAAGCTTGCTGCACACAGCAGCGATCATGGCTGGCCGGCTTCCTGCCGGCGGTGGGGTGGCTCCGGCCACCCACCGAAAAATTGCACACCACCCCCTCTAACTTTTGTATATAGAAACATATATATAGATATATTTATATTTCAATAAAATTTTCAAAATTTTGAAATCTTCATTTTTAACCACAAAACTCTTTTAAACTTAAAATAAAAGTATCATTCTTTGATAACCCAACAATAGTCATCACAATAATTTTAAGAACAATCTCAATCATCATTCACAACTAAAACATTAAACTTTCATAACATTTTACAAAATGTAAATTTTTAAACAAAACATTCAAACTCAAACCTAGATCTTTAATAAAATCATAAAACTAAAATTTTTCACATAAAAATCAAAACTTTAGAACTTAAAATTGAAACTCTAGATCTAGGATTAAAGAAGTTTTAAAATGGTGAACAAAGATTTATCTACATTAAATTTATTTCTTAAAACAACTAACAAACAAAGATACTAAAAAGGGGTAGAAATGGTTTATACCTAAACCTTGAGTACTTGAATTCCTTCTCCAAGCTCACTGCCCTTGACTCCGGTGGTAGAGGCGGCGGCGGATTCCGGCAATGGCGGCAGCACGGTGGCGGTCCTACGGTGGTGGTGGTGGTGGTTCTTTCTCCTTCCAAAATAAACACTCACTTCTCTCACCTTTTTCTTTCCTAAATCTCTTTCTATCTCTCTTTATTTCTTTAAACTCACCAAAATATGTTTCTAACTTTGTTAATCTGAAAATTCAGATTTAAGACATACCTAGAGGTTTTGGGAGGAGAAAAATAATGATTTCTCACCTCCTAAACTCTCCAATGGGAAGAAAACTTGGGTGGAGAGTTTTTCTCCATCCAAGGTCTGATGCTAGGCTAGCATAGCAGGCCTAGAAGAACACTCAATTGCTCTCCTACAGATTTTTCAAAATTCCAGCGAATTTGCACTTTGCCCCCTCAATTTTTGAAAAAGTGCATTTTTGCCCCAAAATAAAAATAAAATGCGCGATCAAACCCATAATTTTTATAAACTTTTCTAAAACTTTCATAAGGTTTTTATTACCTTCCAAATCATTTTCAAGTCTTATTTTGGGCGCTCAAAAAATAAAATTGTACGTTTGAGCTTAAAGAAATACTAAATTTCATTGAAATAAAATTTGTCAAACAAAAATCAAATTAAAATTCAAGAATTTAATTTTTAAATATTTTAAATTTACGGGGTGTTACAATCCTCCCTCCTTAAAAGAATTTGGTCCCAAATTCGATTGTGGAATTCAGAAGGTTTGGGTTAGAAAGCGTCACTTTCAAATGACAACATTCTAATCGGTGCAAAATAGAAGGACAATAAGTCCATACTTAGAATCATATCAAATACTAGTGCCAGAGATGTGACTAGATCGGCAAAAGTACCATTTCCTCGAAATTAACCTCGCTTACCTTGAGAACTAAACCCGTTATGATCGAGGTTTCTAACGAAGTATGAGCCTCCAACTCATAGGGTAAAATTTCTACCAAGCTTTATTGGAACTATACTATAATAATACGGATGAATGAGATGCTCCAACATCAAATAAAACTCTACATGGTTGCCTAGGAATATAAATTTTACCTTCCACTGCGACATACCCATTAGGCTCATAAAGCTCCTCTCCAGTCATAGCAAAAGCTTTTCCGGTCAGCCCTGACTTTGGTGCTTTTGCACCCTGGGATGAACCTCCACTTCCCGAAGCTGATGTAACAGATGCTTTTGGGCAATTCTTAATCAAGTTGTCCAAACTTCCACACCTCAGACATTTTCCAGCCTTTCTATAACACTTAGGCTCCCCATGCCCCTTCGAGCCACAATAAGTGCAAGCTCCATTCGGTGTCTTTCCCGAATTGTTCTGTTGCCAGTTATTCTGTTGAGGACCTTTCGAATTTCCTGAGTTCAAATCTCCTGTCCTTGGTACCTTCCCTGCGTTCTTCCCCAACTGCCAATTCTCCTGAGGAGGCCTCGACTTCTTCTCCGAAATTTGAATATCATTGAGCTCAATCAACCCATTCTCAACTCGTGTAGCTCTCTCCACCGCCTCAATGTATGATATCATGTTGTGAGAGAGAAGGGCCCGCTGGAGCTCTGGTCTCAAACATTTTATGAACCTGCGAGTGCGACGGGGTTCATCTGTCATCAAGTGGGGAGCATAACGGACTAGTCGGGAGAAAACAGCCTCAAATTACGGCACCCTCATACTCCCTTGCCTTAGAGGGTTGAATTGCTCCTCACGTTGTTCCCGAACAACAGGCGGAACATACTTGTCATTGAACTCCTTCACAAAGTGCACCCAAGTCCTTTCTATTTGGTCCCGCTCCCAAACTATCTCCCTCGTCTGCCACCAAGATCTAGCGGCATCCTCAAAGCGATAGGTAGCCAATGAAATTTTCAACGTGTCCGAATAGTCCAGGGCTCGAAAAATGTTTTCGATCTCAGCTAGCCAGGCTTCAGCCTTACGATCATCTGGCTCTCCAAGAAACTTGGGTGGTTGGAACCGTAGAAAACGCTCCAAAGTTTGGTCTAAGGCGGGCGGTGTCGGGGTTGGAGGCACGGTCCGTGCAGTGCCTTGCAGAGCTTGGGTGAATTCGGCTAAAGCGGCAATGATGCGCTCAGCCTGATCAACGGGTGTTGTCACTGGTGGGACTACCGGTGCCCCCTCAGAAGGGTCAGAGGTAACCCGTCGGCTAGTACGACTATCAGCTCGATTGCCTGCCATCTGATCATGAGAATGGCTTATTAGCAAAACGAGACTCAACCCAAAAACCTTACGGAGTAACTAAATATAATCGAACCAAACTAAACATACGTCGTGTATTTTAGTAATATGCCAAAACGTCAAGAACTATCTTAATACGAAACCCTATCAAACACTCAAGGCAAAAACAAAACAAATTCACATAATATATTATGCATGATGACCCAAAAGACTTAGAAAACGACTCAACATACGACTTCCGAGGATCCATGACTCAATTTTAAAAACCAAAAGCTCTGATACCATCTGTGACGCCCCGCTCCTGGGGTTGGGTCCAACGTGGCCCAACCCTGAGTTTGGGATCGCCCGGCGCGGGATAACCCATCAGAGTTGCTGAACTTTTTTTTTTTGAAACATGATGACAAAAATAAAGCATGCGATAAATCCAAATTTAAATTTAAAAGGCCCACTAGCTCCGTTTTATACGGAGAAGGCAAAATATACGTTCATACGAGTAACCCCGCAAGCCTACGGAAAACATAAATACAATATTCAAAATACATCATTCAACCTTATAACAAGGTGACAACAAAAGTAGTAGAGTTGCGAAAGCAAGTAAAACAAAAGGGAGGACAATCCCTCAATGACTGACTGGATCCCGGGAACTGACTCAACCATCATAACTCGAGACTCCTGCATCTGAAAAGATTAATAAAAGGAACGCATAAGTTGATCGTCCAACTTAGTGAGGTTGTGGTGCATTGTGCGTGAGACACATGGATGCAACATAATATATATAGTGAACATATAAACGAATTAAGCATATATCACATTCTTAAAATCAAAGCATAGAGTTCAAACAACCAAGAGTTGCTGATGCCGTTCTCCACTTACCCTCTATCCTCATTCTGATGTCCATCCAAACTCACCGAGTAAGGAGCGACCTTACTATCTGAAATGCATTGACATGTCTTTGCCGGAGTTCGTCCTTACTCCCCAAGTGTTCCTCCCCACTTAGGTTGTAAGGCCAGGCCTACGGGTAACCGTGACAATCCTGCCGGCCCTTGCCGGCCAAGTTGCCATCGGGTCCATATACCAAACAAATAGGGCCCACACAAAATCGAAAACAAACGGAAACACATAATCGGAGATAAACGGAAACATAACATATCAAACATATTTAACATATTATCAACATTAACAACTTATAATATGCAACTATAGGTGTCATGATAGTTTAGTAAAATGTATTTGCAACTAAGTAGGTTTTTATATAGCATTTATCAGGACAGTCATGTTGTTATGCTAAGTGATTCATACAAGTCAACCTATTTGCAATATTTACTAGGTGAGAACCATAGCACATGTTCGGATCATTCATAGCTTATGTACATGCTTAGACTCGACCTATTAGCATATTAGACTGACACGCATATGAACACACAGCACTCACCTGTTCTGCTTACGGTTCTTGAAAGTTTCTCGGTAGAACGGCGATTCCAGATCCTGTACATATTTACGTAACGTTTAAGGATCTAAACTCGAACAAGAACTTATGATTGACTAAAGAAATACTTTAGTCGCAACTATAGTCCGGTCATGGACGAAATGAGACCATGATCCAACTTAAACTAATTAACCCGATTTAGGGGCTCATAGAGCTACGTTGTATGGAAAACCACGAATAAGGATTTATAAAAATCCAAGAAAATTCTTAAATATTAGGCATTAATTTAATTTCAGTAAATCAAAGTTTATATTAAAATTACTTATTTTTTAATTTTAAAAACTTTATTTATTTATTAATTTTATTTTCGGATTAATTAAATTTAGAAAATCATTTAATCAAAAATATTTTATTTTATTTTCAAATTATTTATTTCCCGAAAATTATTATTCAAAATTATTTTATTTTATTTTTCCAAATTATGGATTATTTTTAATTAAGAATTAAAGTTCCCATGAAATTATTTCATTTTATTTAACCTTCTTTTCTTTTCAAAATTATCCAAGTAATATATATTTATTAGTTAAATTAAATAAATATTTATTTTCCAAAAAAGAAAATTGATTTATTAATTATATCTTAGAAAATAATTAATTAAAATTATTTAATTTTATTTTTGAAATTATTTATTATTTTTTTTCAAAATTTAATTTTAAATAATTATAAAAATTATTTTCATATTTTCAAATTTATTTTCAAAAGTATTTCTAAGTTTACTTTATTATCTAGAATTTTAATCTATTTAATTTTTAGTAATACATATTTCTAGATACTTATCATTAATTATATCCTTTTCAAACATTATTAAATATATTTCAAACCCTTTTCAATTTAAAATAATTCTTCTAAAAAAATATTTAATATTTTCAGAATATATAGTTAAAAATCATTTCAATAATTTCTAGATTTATTTTTGTAATTTTATTATGTAGTACTATTATTTTCAAAATTAAATGTTAAATCATTATTAAATTATTTTTAATAATTATAAATTTTATTTTCAGAATTCATTTATAAATTTACAAAATTATTTTTAGATTTATTTAATTCTTATTTTTTTTTCAAATTTATTCTATTTCATTTTCCAAAACTATTTTAATTTATTTCCAAAATATTATTTATTTTCGAAATTAATTATTTTCATGAAAGACTCATTTTTTTTTTCTTTCAGAAAATATTTTTCAGATTATATTCGAAATTTATCATATAATATTTAAAAATTATTTATCATTACTTATGTTCCTTATTATTTCAAATTAAACCCTTTTCTTGTTTCATAATATTCATTTAAGTAATCTTCTATTATAAAAATTATTTTCAGAACATATAAATTTACAACCATTATTATTTCTTATTTACAGATTTATATTTTTTGTATTTTATTATGTATTAATATTTTATTTTTATTCTATTTTATTTTAAGAATTTAGTATTTAAAGATAGGTTTCAAAATATTTTATTTATGTAAATAATTTTTTTTATTTTTCAATTAATGATTATTTAGGAAAGTATTAAAACTATGTTTCCAATTTATGGATTTATTTTCGGAATTTAATTATGTATAAAAATATATTTTCTTTTCTTTTCTTTTTTTTTTTTTTTTTTTTTTAAAGTGGACTGGCCCTTTGGGCCAATCCACAGATGGGCTGGATGGCCTGTTGCATTGCAACAGGCCCAATTGGGTGGTCTGTTGCAAATGCAACAGACCTGGGCCTGTTTGCAAGACAACAGGCCCAATGGCCTGCTGCTGTGTGCAGCAAGCTTGCTGCACACAGCAGCTATCATGGCTAGCCGGCTTCCTGCCGGCGGTGGGGTGGCTCCGGCCACCCACCGAAAAATTGCACACCACCCCCTCTAACTTTTGTATATAGAAACATATATATAGATATATTTATATTTCAATAAAATTTTCAAAATTTTGAAATCTTCATTTTTAACCACAAAACTCTTTTAAACTTAAAATAAAAGTATCATTCTTTGATAACCCAACAATAGTCATCACAATAATTTTAAGAACAATCTCAATCATCATTCACAACTAAAACATTAAACTTTCATAACATTTTACAAAATGTAAATTTTTAAACAAAACCTTCAAACTCAAACCTAGATCTTTAATAAAATCATAAAACTAAAATTTTTCACATAAAAATCAAAACTTTAGAACTTAAAATTGAAACTCTAGATCTAGGATTAAAGAAGTTTTAAAATGGTGAACAAAGATTTATCTACATTAAATTTATTTCTTAAAACAACTAACAAACAAAGATACCAAAAAGGGGTAGAAATGGTTTATACCTAAACCTTGAGTACTTGAATTCCTTCTCCAAGCTCACTGCCCTTGACTCCGGTGGTAGAGGCGGCGGCGGATTCCGGCAATGGTGGCAGCACGGTGGCGGTCCTACGGTGGTGGTGGTGGTGGTTCTTTCTCCTTCCAAAATAAACACTCACTTCTCTCACCTTTTTCTTTCCTAAATCTCTTTCTATCTCTCTTTATTTCTTTAAACTCACCAAAATATGTTTCTAACTTTGTTAATCTGAAAATTCAGATTTAAGACATACCTAGACGTTTTGGGAGGAGAAAAATAATGATTTCTCACCTCCTAAACTCTCCAATGGGAAGAAAACTTGGGTGGAGAGTTTTTCTCCATCCAAGGTCTGATGCTAGGCTAGCATAGCAGGCCTAGAAGAACACTCAATTGCTCTCCTACAGATTTTTCAAAATTCCAGCGAATTTGCACTTTGCCCCCTCAATTTTTGAAAAAGTGCATTTTTGCCCCAAAATAAAAATAAAATGCGCGATCAAACCCATAATTTTTATAAACTTTTCTAAAACTTTCATAAGGTTTTTATTACCTTCCAAATCATTTTCAAGTCTTATTTTGGGCGCTCTAAAAATAAAATTGTACATTTGAGCTTAAAGAAATACTAAATTTCATTGAAATAAAATTTGTCAAACAAAAATCAAATTAAAATTCAAGAATTTAATTTTTAAATATTTTAAATTTACGGGGTGTTACATCTAGCGTACCAAAGTTTATGGATTATTATCTTTGTATTAATTTGAACTTCACACATTAATTCAATAAAATTGAGTTAATGGTTTAATTCAATTAATTTACTTCCTTTCAATTAACTTCTTTAATTGATTCCTTTTCCCTATCAATTAACCCTTTAATTGAAACATTGCTTAATTAATTAGATAATCTAATCAATTAAACACATTAGTGCCTTTCTTAGATCCAGTGGGACAGTTCGACTTTTAGGCTACTTGCGTTCTTTTGACTACCTTTATGGTCGAATTTAGAAGAGAATAAATTCCTCTTCATTTTACTCTTCCATGACTTTGCAGTTCATGAAGTGTAAACGATCATGATAGGTTTATCCTATTTGCCTTTAACCAATTCTTTGGTTGATTCATGAAATGTGATCAACTTATCAAATAAGATCAGTGTATTTCAAGAGTCATTTGAATGAGCAGGAGGAGAATTTAGGAGGAAGTTAATGTTAAGATCACTTGCAGGCTTACGTTTAATCGATCCAGTTTTCAACTAGATTGATAAAACAATGACAGTGATCCATGACACTAGTTCCTTCGTTTATTCTCGAGTTTTGAAACAATTCCTTAGAAGTCTCGAATCATATTGATTCAAAACTACTCCTCAAAACAAGCCTTTTGAAGTGGAGGTTTGTTTCATAAGAATGGTCCTCAAAACATGCCTTTTGAGGTGGAAGCTTCAGACATGCTCCTCATGTTGCTTCCATAGCTCGTTCAATCCTGATGCTTATTTGAGGAAACGATCATTAAGATTCCCATACTTCATAGGTGATTCGTTTCACTTTTGAGATTCATCTTCATATGAGAAACGATCATTAATATTCCCATATTCCACGGGTGATTCGTTTTCTTTATTTTGACTTATCTCGTAAGCGAATAACGCATAGGCTTGTCATTTAAGAACATCATTCCCATTCTTGGAATTTAAGACAATTCTCAAGTTTCTTGCCTAGTCGATATTTTGATCCAGTTATTTTATTTGTCGAGGACAAATAGTAAAATGGGTAATTACAGATATCTCAGTATCTAATTTTAAAGAGAAGACAAACATTCAGTGGACTAGTTAATGAATAATACTTATAATCTACAAAGGTTGGGCTTTCTATCGTAGAAGTTCTCCCACTATTTTATCGAAACAATTACCCCTTCAATTGTTCGGGAAATTCTATTTCCTAGTAGGTCTTGACGTCCCAGCGGCAATTAATTGCACCCACGACTCGTGACCATACAACCAATTCCCCAGGTAGGCATACATATTGCCAATTGTGTCACTCCACAACCTTCAAGCTATTTTGCCTCAGTTTTCGCACTTATCTAGCACTGCTACATCATAAGTGTTACTAATCGTTAAGTCTAACCCATCAATCATGATGAGCAACTGGCCCGGTCGTGAATTCTCCGTAACTAGTTATCGGTCGATCTTCACATCTCGACCAATCCTCACCCTTGTCGTGTTTAGTTAAAAACAGGAGTCAAGGAATTTTGCGTATTGTCCCTTTCTTCGACTCGGGTTCCAGACTCTGGATCACCTCTATCGATAAGTAGACAACATACGCTAGTCCCTATTGATGGAAGGCTTGGATTTATATAAATACTTCATTTTATTTTAATCCAATATGACTTAATATTTAATTCAAGAGGGGATTTACTGGTTTGAAAGTTATGCTAACTCTCCTCGAGATCTCGTCGATTCAGTTATGCTTTATCTTTTATTCCGATCTAGATTCTAGCGCGCATACACACAAGCAATCATAAATCGACTAATAAATAAAAGACATAAAAGCATAGCATGCATACTACCACAATATGTTTTCGATCGGGAGCCTCCTATGTGGGCCATCATCGAGCCAATGATGTTGGCCCCATTGGTCAATCTAAAGGGTTTGCAAACAGGCCTATGCTATTACACAATGTACCACGCATACATGGCCTTCATATCTTATTGGGATCCCACCTTGCTTGTAAACGGGCCTCCATTCTAGGCCCATTTAAAACCAAACAATAAATTAAACCAATCACATCTAACCTAAGGTCAAGGCTCGGCTCGATCGAAAACCACGTAAACAGTTCATGTAGAGCAAGAAACATGCAAACAACTTTTACGTATTTCTTTCTTAATTTTAAAACAACCTTTTAAAACTAACTTCCTATGATTCTTACTTTTTAGTCACTACTAATTATGACAAAATGAATATTCGGTTAAACAAAAACAAATTTTCTGCTCAAATTCAGATTCTGTTTTTCAACTTTTGAAAATGGCATTTTCGCCCCTCAACTTTTGAAAATTGCACTTTGACCCCAAAACTTTTAAAAGGTTACAAAAACACCCCTAAGAAAACAGACCCATGAAGTTTCGGTAATTGCAAAATAGTCTCAAAACAAACGACCCCAAAAACCGTGCAACTAGATTTGCAAAATAGTCCAGAAATTTTGAAGTTTCCAGATCCAAAAATTTCGAATTTTTCAGCCCTTTAAAAACCCTGTATGTGATTTTTTTTCCACAAAAAGTCCTGAAGTTTTCAAAAACATTAAAATTGGCACAGATCTTGAAAAGCAGTTTTACCCAATCATAGATCTAGTCATAACAAGTAAGAATCAATTTACAGAACATAATTATCACGTGTTTACATATACATAATCAAACATATACGATGAAAACACATTATGTTCAGGCTTTGCGTATAATAATTATGGAGTTGGCTCTGATACCACTTTTGGGATAGTGGTTGGGTTGCCTCGATTGTCAGAACAACATACAGTGCGGAATTTTAAAATTTTTCGAAGCACCCAAGGTCCCATATAAGAATCTCCATATTATATATACGCAAGCATGAAACAAAAACACACAATGAATTAAACAAGGGGTTTTTTGCGGTTTACCTCACCACAGGCAAGGTGGTGGCAACCTTCAGTTCTGATTCTGAATCTGGATCTGGTTCACAGGAGTGATCCAAATGTCTCACCTCCAAAGATAGTCCACACCAACTGGATTCTGGTAACACCTCCTAGTCTTAGGCTCAGAACTGGATCTAGGAGATTTGTTGTTGCAGGACTGTGCAGATCAACTTGGCAAGGCAAGATCTAGCACGGTGGAACAAGGGAGAGGCGGCGGCGGCGCTAGGGCAGCTCACGGCAACACGGTGGCGGCGTCATTAGCTTGGCGGCGCAGGAGAGGGGGCGGCTAGGTTAGAGAAAAGAGGCCAGGGTTTTGTGCTAGGGTGTTAGCTTTCTGAGCTCTAGTAGAACTCTATTTATAAAGTTCTATTTGACCTAGGTTTGCAAGACTCCTTCTGGGCTTTTAATTAAAGGCCCATGTCTTGCAAGCCTTTAATTTAATTAACTACTTTAATTAAATGCCCAATCTAAATAAATCAATATTTCTTTTATATAATTAATTAACAACTTAATTAAGTAATTAATTAATTAAGTCAACCAATTAATTAATCTCCCACTTGAATTAAATACTTTTAATTTATTTAATTGAATTAATTACATTTAAATCAATTAATTCCTTTTATGTCCTTTTTCAACAATCACCGTCCAATTGTATTGTGTGTGACGCTCTGGGTTCACCATCAATTGACAGCAGGCCCACGAATTCTTCGTGATTTAATTTATGAACAATAAATTGCTCCGGTCAATTAAACAACCTTTAATTGACCACCCCTAGAATCAAATCCTCTATTAACTCAGGAGTACCTACACTTCATGGTCGATGTCTAGCCACAAGCCCATGAAGCCCAACTTCAGGTGAATTGATACTTGTGAACCTCGTCTCATATAATTACCATGTACATACGGTCCTTCTATCGAGTAATATTCCCGATCAAGACTAAGGGTGTGTGAAATGATCGGCACCTCTAAATTTGTTTCGATAACTATACTTTCTAATTCAGGATAATATTCCAGTGTGACTCCTAAATTTGGAAACCCCTTTCCAAATCCGTCACCGACCGTGGCCACGGGTTTCTCGGATATATTATCTAAGAATCGTATAGGAAATTCTCTTAACCATTACAATGAGTCAATAGATTCCATATTGGTACTAACCACTCGCGTACATGTCCATACGCACCCAACCTAGGCATGTTATGATCATGCTAAGTGACCTATACCTAGATCTAAGTACGCACTTTCATTCACCGAATTCGCCCTAGCACCTCAAGTCAAAGGACTAAATCGTACACTATTATAATCCTTGAGAAACATCCCATCACCGATATGCGACATGCGCTTCCACAATGGGTTTCTCTGTTCGGGTCGTTCGATGCGTTCAATCCTCCATTGAACCACCTACTCATATGCACTGGCCTCAAATGTCTTGCTCATGGAACACTACAAATTCACTCCATGAGAATCATGCATACTCGTACAAGTCTTGGCGATTCCTACGATACCCCGTCTCGTTCGGAATCTATGACTTGGAACAGTTTTAAGATTACGACCTTTGAGACAGTTTCATGATTGCACTCAGTACTGAAGTGAATCGTCCCATAGTCAAATGTAATCTAAGGATTTCAACCAATCGCTTAAATGTTTTCGCGAGAGATGAAGTTGGCCATTGTTTATCCTTATACTCGTATAAATAAACGTGCGTATTAAATAATTTATACTAAAGAAAGATAATGATAGTTCCAGTACAAGCTAAATATATTGGCTTGCAGGGCACTATCCCATCACATCTGCCATTTGTACGACTGGCATTCCCTCGTCCCAGAATCCATCAGTAAAATTCTCTAGATCATCATCATCAAAACCGATGAGCTCAGAATCAACTACATTACATTCCATTACTGCCGAGTCGGCTGTCGGCTGGCTAGTACCAACATCCTCAGCTTCTTTGGATTTTTCTTCGACTGCTGGGCCAGATTTGGCCTCATTTTTCTTACAATCAATCTCAGCATCAATTTTGGCAAATTTTCCCTGAGATCTTCTTCATCCTCTTCCATTTTTAATTCCGGCACAGTGCTAGGTTTGGCCTTTCCTGGCGATTACCACTTGAAAGCGGCCACTTGCTTGGTACCCTTGGTCTCTTTGGCTTCTTGTCTAAGCTTCACCTCCACAACCTGTGATTTCTCTATTTTCTGTTTCATTGTAGCATTTTCTTTGGCTATTTCAATCTCTTTCCTTCGTCGCAAGAAATGCCGATATTTCTACCCTTTGGTTCCAAGGGAATTTTGGGTGCCTTACGGGTACCCACCTTTCCACTTGAGTATTCGCGGGGGTATGAACAGTCTGTGGCCTAGACGGCCCAGGTGACAGGTTCTGTCCCGATCCCTGTGGTTGTTTGTTGGTCTGACCTGCCTAACTGGCGATCTGTCATGTGACTTATCTCTAACCCCGTGGCTACGACTAGTGCCCTCCTGTGACTGTCGGAGCATTTTTGGTGCGACCTGGTCTGAACGTGGTTCCACCGTCGGTGGTGTTACTTGTACTGGCAAAGGCTCTGGCACTGAAGGGGATGCCATCACTAGATATTGTGGCATAATCTGATGCTTTGTCATTACCTGAACTTGATGTTGTGGCTGTGGCATTACATTATAGGGATATGCTCCTTGTGTAACATTTGGACAAGGCATGTATTGGCCATGTATGCCTGGATTCACAAACAATGGTACTGTTGCCAAGTCAGCTTGGCACCTAGCACATAGTCCCATTTGCACATTCATCGATGAGGACAAGTGATGTGGGTCCCCCTCTACATATTGCTCTTCTGCCATATTTTTTGCCGCCACCATATTTATCCCCACCTCGTTCTGCTGGAAGGGATTAGTGTCAACCGTCATTGGTTTGGTAATTTTCCAATCTGGGGCGAACCTCAAGATGCCCTTGTCAAGATGATATTGCACCATCCATCTGAAAACGAGACATTCGTTCATAGAGTGAGTTCATACGTCATGGTACTTGCAATATGTCTTACCTGCAATTTTCATTGGAGACGGTATCACATGGTCTCCCTTTAGCCTGAGAATCTTGTCGGCCAAGAGTTGATCGAAGATGGCTTCAGTCTTGGAGACGTCAAACGAGTAACGTCTCTCCCTGTCTGTTTTGTACTCTGCGTCTCTCCTCACCAGGTTGTTAGGCACCTTGATGGTTGGTTGGGGCTCTTTTGTCTTTGCAAGTGCCTGACAAACTGTGTTCTTCGGACAGACTACCTGAGCTAGCCCAATTTCAATGTTTGGTTGTTCCCCTTGGTCTACTTACCTGATCCTCACTAGAGTATGCCATTCCTTTGATAGTAGTTTTCCCTTGGTTGTTGCCCGTTTTCATCCCTTAATACTCTTTCGTACCTGACTGCATGATCGGTCAGTTCAAACAAATCTTCATGATATTGTGCCATCATGATTTTCCTCAACTCGAAGTGCATGCCATGGATGGCAATCTTTATACATTCTTTTTCTGGCAAAGGGATGTCACAAAATCTCCTGGCCCTGATGAATTTCTGCATGTATTCTTCCACAGACTGCCCCGTCAGTTGCTTCATGTTGGACAGCTCGATGACAGATACTTCGCGCGGGCCTTGGTAATGGTTCATAACAAATACCTTTTCCATGGATGGCCAGTCATGGACCGATCCAGGTTTCAAATTGGCGTACCAATGGAACGCCATGCCAGTGATTGAGTTCGAGAACAACTTTAGCTTTAACTCGATGCTTAAATTGCCACATTCTAGAGTGAATTGAGCCAGATGCTCGGTGGTAGATTGAGGTCGTTCTCCTGAGAATAAAGTAAAGTTGGGGTGCCATGTAATTTAATGGGAACGACACCTGTGATAGAATAGTGTCCTGCAAGCCAACTGTTTTGGCTGTATTTAATTGAAAGGACAATTCGATTGGATTAATAAATGCATTTATATATATGGTCAACTTTATCTTATGTAATAATTATCTACGCATAAGGATAGAAGTCCTTAGATCACAGGGCTATGGGACAACCCGTGGACTGATCTCCAAGGCCGTGATCTAGAATATATTCAAGAGTCGTAGAATCCAATCGAGATAGGACATCATTGGATTCGGTTAGACTCTCACTGTTGTGTATACTCCGATGAACTGGAGGACGCTGGGGTCCACGAGCGTGACTGGGATAGTCGATACACATAAGTGGGTGGTTTGCTGGGATGGCAAGCGCACTGAATACCCCAATTAGGAAATAACTCACCATGGAAGCGGCAGTCGCATATCGGGGTTGAAGTTATTCCAATTTACAATAGTATACGAGGAACGATCCCTAACTACTTGAGATGATAGGGTTTATCTGGTGCGAGAACGTCTATGCTTTGATATTAGTCCCGACTGACTGGAGATCGCCAGAAAGTCTCTGTGGACTCATATTGGGTATAGAGGAACTCGTATGCAGATTCATATCATCAACAAAGGATCCATTGACCCGACTTGATAGGTTGGGAAATTCTCCTATGGATTTCTGTGAGAAATTAATTCTGGTAAAATCCTCGGCCGAGGAATCTGACGGCTTTATTTAAGTAGCTCATAAAGGTTAAGTCAAAGAGAATTATTTCGAGACCAGAATGCATAAGGTCAAGACAAAAGAAAAGGGAAACCGATGAAAGACCATACCCTTAAGTCTCGACTGGGAGATTGATCGATGGAGAGATTATGTCGTATATGGAAATTGTAAATGAGTTAAAAGGTTCACTGAATTAATTCACCAGTGATTGGGCTCCATGGGCTTGTGGCTGGACATCAACCGTGGAGTGTGGGAGAATTCCCAAATTGGCAGGGGTGCTAATTTTGGAATGATTAATCGACAGAGTGTTCGATTGATTTAGAGTAAGTCTTACTCGAATAATTAAATAATATTTAATTATAACCCACGGCCAATTATGTGGTGAACCTACGGGGGCATACACAATACACATGAAGCGAAAGCGAGGAAATAAGAACGACCGAGTCGACTGGGTGGACTGGGTGAATAATCGACTGGGTCGATTATTGTGGGTGGGTCGACTGGGTCGACCCAATTGGAACAAATTGGGGTCCAATTGGAATTGGATCAGGATCATAAATTAAATTGGAATTTAATTTGTGAATTAATTAATTAAGTGGATTTAATTAATTAGAAAAGGATTTTAATTAAATAGACTTAGAGTCTGAATTAATTAAATGGGAGATTAAGTTAATTAATTGGGCTATTTAATTGGGAGATTAAATTAGGCCTGGTCAAATTAATTAACTGGGCCATGAATTAATTAGGAGACTTGGTCTTCTAATTAAAGAGGGCCATGGCCCATGTAGGAGAGAAGAGCCCTAGTCCTAATAGGACTAGGTTAGGGGGATAACTATAAGTAGCTATCTTATAGTTATTTTTCACACAACTCAAGAGCAAAAATTCTCTCTCCCCTCTCCCTGTGTAGTCGACCGAACCCTGTCTTCCTCTTGGAAGAATTTTTCGTTTTCGACTTTCTTCCAAAATCGTTCCTATATCCTAGATCATAATATATCTTGTGTTCTAGCTGATCAAGATTTATTATTTTCGTGTAATTGTGGTGTATCAACCCGTAGAGGCGCAACACGTGGGGCGCTACTGCAGAGCTTGGGTCGATTTGGCTGAGGAGAAATTCAGAGTCCGTTTTGCTGACTGCCAACTTGGATTTGCAAGGAGATAGGTATAACGTGCAAACTTATACTATCGTTTTATTTATTCATATATATACAACTAGAGTAGTATCCTGACAAGATTCCGTAAGAGGTCCTAAAATTTTATATTCCGCTGTGCCTAGGGCTGTTTATCTTACTGAATCCCAACAGTGGTATCAGAGCCAACTCTAGGCTTTGTATATATATGAATTTGCAAATTCTGTGATTTAAATCATATGTTTGATTTATGTATGGCTAGTTCTTTAACTGTATATGTTTTAGAACATAGATCTGTTTGATGAGGGGCATTCTGGATCCTACATCTCTTTACAATTACACGAGATCGAGCGGTACTTATCTCGAAGAATCGAGTTCGAATCTGACGACGGTTTTGCAGTGAAGGTAAATAAGCCCAGGATCCAAAGTTACTGTTGGGCCGAGCTCTGAATCAAACTTATGGGCCGAAGAATTACATGTCTGTGGGTAGACCACCTAGACCCCATTTTCAGCTATAAATACCCCCTGCATTTATGACATTAGACACAACTTCCCAGGTGCTCTCTCCTCGAAGCTACAGTTCAAAGCAGCTCGGGATTGTAGCTCTAGATCGAACATATGTATTTCACCCTCTAGCTTGTACGGCATCCTATAATGCTCGGATAGGACCCTAGATATATTTGTACTTGTACTCATTTAATTCGAATGCAATTACATTTGATCTTCACTTTACTTTACTTGTGATTATCGTGATGCATCCACACCCTTGGTCGAATTAACGAAACCACGTAAGATCAATTGGCGCCCACCGTGGGGCCTTATTCGAGTATTAGATCGAAATATGCCTACTACGAGGAGAAATACCTATATTAGAGGAGAGCCTTCCCAAGCAGGGGGAGCACAAAATTCCGTCAACAATGAACCTGATAATTTATCACGCGCCGCACAACAACCGGAGGCGCCACCGGCGGTTCCACAAGATAACATTCCAGTGCACACAACCATTGGTGACTTAAGATCTATAATAGGCACAATGTGCAGGGAGTTCTTGAACAGCGGAAGGGCAGATCAATCACCTGTAGACCAACCAGGGATTCAGGGAAGACCAGAGATACCTTCATCGAATTTGCAGAAGGAAAATGATATGTCGCAAGCCCCCTCGACACATCCACGTCGAGCAGCACCCTCGAAAGCCAAGGCTCGATCTGAAAACCCACCTGCGCTAGTGCACGATCTGGAAAATTCTGTTGTGGGGGAAAGTCACACCGCCGGCGCTGTAAGAAGGAACAGACCAATTGGCAAGAGAATTACAGAATCTGAATTGGAGAAAATAATACAGGAAAGGGTGGCTAAAAAATTGGAAGAGCAGGATACCATGATCGAGATTCCCTTCACTCATCAAGCTGCCAGGCAAGCAGGGAACTCCCTGACTAGAGGAAACATACGAGAAAGGGAGGTCTCGAATAATATCATGAGATGTTCACCCTTTTGTCAAGAAATACGCGAAGCTCGAAACACAGAAACAGTGCCGACCAGGCTCCCTCGGTATAACGGGACTACCGACCCCGGAGAACACATTAACAGCTTTGTTAATGTTATGAATTTGTATGGACACTCGGATAATTTCTGTTGCAAGATTATGGTCACCACTTTCGAAGGAATTGCCCTCGATTGGTTTGGAAAGTTGCCTCCAAACTCCATATTTTCTTTCGAAGAATTTTGCGATAAACTGAAGCATCAATTCGCTAGCCAGAGGAAGCCAAGATTGCCAGCAAACCATCTGGGCACTGTGAAACAATTTGAAGGAGAGACGTTGAGGCAATGGCTGGCAAGATTTAGTATTGAGCTTTTGAAAGTGGATACCCCACAAATTGAATATCTGTCCTCGTTGATGTTCGAGCTGACCAGAAGCACCCAGTTTGGGAATGCATTATGTAGAAAGCAACCAAAATCCTTCGAACGGATAATGGAAATTGCTGAAAAATATATGATACAGGAAGAGATGAACAAATTGAAGAGTTCACATCTAGATAAATCTCATCTCAACAAAAAACAAGATCGTGCTCCGATCCCAAGACCAGGTGATTATGGGGGATCGAGTAGAGGATCCGTCTGGCAGCGGATCAACACTTCTAAGCCGCATATACCACCCCAAGGGCTGAATTCATACGGACCTCCTTATAATCAAAATCGAGCCCTGAGGCCGGGTAAAATTCAGTTTACCGAACTTAACAGTTCTAAAGAAGAAGTGTTGACTGTGTTAGAAGAAGGTAATTTAATCCCGGAAGCCCAAAGGATCACACAGGCGAGGCCAGGCGCACCAGGATATGACCAATACTGTCGGTATCATCGAGCGAGAGGTCATAGTACGGAAAATTGTTATCAGTTAAAGGTTGAGATCGAAAAGTTAATCAACCAGGGTAAACTGAAAGAATTTGTTAAGAATGGCAACTATAACAACCGCTACAGATCCCGTAGCCCGAGAAAACTTAACGCCCGGCAGAGACAAATTCAAAATCAGACAGAAGAACAATCGAACGGTGTGATCAACATGATTGCAGGTGGACCGGCAGGTGGAGATAGTAGGAATGCCAGAAAACGGACTTTAAGGTCAATCAGGACAGGAGTGTCCACAAAAAGGGAGGTTCTATCTCTGGAATTCCCATCCATGGAGAATCAGATCATCAGCTTTAGCGAGGCGGATCGACCCGCGGATGTTAGTTGGGACACGAATGAAGATGATCCAGACTTTTCCATGGTATTAACACTAAGAATTGCAAATTTCGAGGTCAAAAGAGTGCTGGTCGATAATGGGAGCTCGGCGAACATAATTTCATCAGAAGCTCTTACAAGAATGAAACTCTGTCATCCACGTTTGGATAAGGTAACCACCCCTTTGGTCGGATTCGGCGGATCTGAAATCACCCCGCTCGGAACCATACTTTTGAGTACCACTCTAGGAACAAAACCAAAGAATGTCACGAGAATGATCAAGTTCCTAGTGGTGGATACGCCGTTCGCCTACAATGCCATCTTGGGAAGACCCGCTCTGAATACTTTTAAGGCCATCGTATCCACATACCATCAGAAGATAAAGTTCCCAACCGACGGAGGAGTAGGAGAGATGAGGAACGACCAGTACATGGCCTGGGAGTGTTATAGTTCGTCCTTGACCATCAAGGAAAAGCTGGAGCCTGAGGTCCCTAGCAAAAGAAAAATAACTGAGTTAGTCTCTAACTCCGGAACCCCAATTCCTGAGTATGAAAGACTGGATGGAAAGAAAGGGAAGATCGTTGACATGAGTGTACAAGCACCTGATCACAAAAAGGTGAACTTGGTACCTGGATCTCCAGAAAAATTCACAAAAATAGGAACGGAGCTAAGTAATGGCATGGAGGCAAAGCTCATCGGATTCTTGCAGAAAAACGTGGATGTCTTCGCATGGAGTTCGGATGACATAGTAGGAATCGACCCGCGAGTGATAACGCATTCCCTGAATATCGACCCAAAGGCCAGACCCGTGAGGCAGAAGAAGCGTAATCACGGACGAGAGAAAGACAAGATAATTAATGCAGAGGTCGATAGATTGTTAGCAGCTGGGCAAATCAAGGAGATAAAATTCACAGAATGGCTATGCAATGTGGTGTTAGTCTCCAAGGGAGAAAAGATCGAAAACAAGTGGAGAATGTGCAATGATTTCACCGACTTAAACAAACTATGTCCAAGGGACCCTTACCCTTTGCCTCGAATTGACATGCTCGTGGACTCCACCGCAGGATTTGTATTGTTTAGTATGATGGATGCATTTCAAGGATTTTATCAGATCTTCATGAACGAAAGAGATCAGGACAAAACGGCATTTATCACCGAACGAGGGGTGTACTGTTTCATCGTTATGCCCTTCGGTTTAAGGAACGCCGGTGCAACATATCAGAGGTTGGTCAATATGATGTTCAAAGAGTTAATAGGGGAAATCATGGAAGTATATGTAGACGACATGCTCGTAAAAAGTATGTCCGAAGAGGATCATATTAATCATCTCGATAGGTGCTTCAAAATTTTGAGGAAGTATGGATTGAAGCTAAACCCAGCGAAATGCACATTTGGGGTGCGATCAGGAAAATTCCTTGGGTATTTAGTTCATGAAAGGGGGATTGAAGCTAATCCAGAAAAAATCCGAGCGATCACTGACCTCCATCCACCGAGAAAACTTTCTGACGTTCAAAGTTTGATCGGAAAAATTATCTCATTAAATAGATTCATCTCCAGATCCGCTGACAAAAGCTTACCTTTCTTCAGACTGTTGCGTAAATCTAAGAACTTCGAGTGGAACGCTGAATGCGACAAGGCTTTCGAAGAACTGATCTGGAATATCCTCCAAAAATTCTGAAAAGCCGCCCTTTTCCCCTTAGCCTTCATCAACACGCAAAAAGCTATGATTAGGCCGATCGAATTCGGTAAAATCTGACAGGGAGCCAACTTAAAAGCATCCAGAAGGTTTTCTAGTAGAGGAGGGAAGGGAATACGTAAGCCGTAGTGAAAGTGTTTGGAATAAAAGGCTTGACAACCGGCGGGGGGGTCGGTAACTCGTTGTTCGGGAGAGGGAAGCACTATTGTAAAGCCAGCGCCTAGATATGGACCGAATTCTTTTTGCAACTCCGCCAGGTCTGTCTCCTTATAGGAACAAACGATTTCATCTGCCCTCTCCTCGGTCATGTTTAGAGCTGCGCTGGTCGAGGGCTCTTCCCAATCATAGATCGTAATCACCACATTACGATTTAGTCTGTATTTTTGCTGCTCATTGTTACCCAAAGGAAGCTGCCCATCTTCTATATCTTCCCTATCAGAAACTGTTGCCTCGCCAGAATTTTCATCCTCGCTATTCCCAGTGTCGGAGCTCGACTCCCGCTCCTCTTCGCTATTCGAGGCGGAACCCGAGTTTTGCGGATTCTCGTTCTCAGATGATCGGTTCTCTACAGCCTCTTTTCCTTTGCTGTTATCGACCTCATTCTCCTCTAAGGGAGATTTTCCTTTCAAATCTGCTGAGCTCGACATAATAAATATAAGGCGACTGATCAAATGTGGCAAATAAAACTCACTTATCGACCTGTCTGCTCCGATCAAAAAGTTTTTCCTCAGAATTCGTGAGGAACAGCGACCCTCCGTGTAACTATATATACAGGGACAAAATGGGAAATTGCAAATCGGTCCCCGAGTAACCGCGACGATTGGACTCTCTTGAGGTAAATTTGAAGTTATATTTTCAGAAATTGCACCTACGGTCCCTAAACTTTCCAGAATTCCTGAAGCAAAGATCCATATCACAAACAACAAGGACGATCTCATAACTGCGCTATCGAGAAATTGTTTAAATATGCACTCTTTTTCCCTGACCCGGTTTTTATCCCAGAAGGGTTTTTCCGAGCCAGGTTTTTAATGAGGCATACCAGCAACGATAAGCCGAGATCGATTTATCCCGACATTAAACATACTTCTTCGAGCTTAAGTTCCACTTTACGCTCGAGAAGTGGGGGAGTATTGATGAGGGGCATTCTGGATCCTACATCTCTTTACAATTACACGAGATCGAGCGGTACTTATCTCGAAGAATCGAGTTCGAATCTGACGACGGTTTTGCAGTGAAGGTAAATAAGCCCAGGATCCAAAGTTACTGTTGGGCCGAGCTCTGAATCAAACTTATGGGCCGAAGAATTACATGTCTGTGGGTAGACCACCTAGACCCCATTTTCAGCTATAAATACCCCCTGCATTTATGACATTAGACACAACTTCCCAGGTGCTCTCTCCTCGAAGCTACAGTTCAAAGCAGCTCGGGATTGTAGCTCTAGATCGAACATATGTATTTCACCCTCTAGCTTGTACGGCATCCTATAATGCTCGGATAGGACCCTAGATATATTTGTACTTGTACTCATTTAATTCGAATGCAATTACATTTGATCTTCACTTTACTTTACTTGTGATTATCGTGATGCATCCACACCCTTGGTCGAATTAACGAAACCACGTAAGATCACTGTTAACTTAGAGTTAATGTAAAATTTTGATTCGAAATTTTATCAAGTTAATTTTTATTTTGGATTGGGATTTAATTAATTAGATCGGTTTAATTAAATCAAAAGTAATCGAAACACAAACAAAATTTTTTTTGGGTCCAACCGCGGTGGCACGCGGCGGTGCGCGGCAATGCACCGCGGCTGGGCGGCCACCGCGAGCTACTGCCCACAGCAGCGTGCGAGCAGCACACAGGCTGCGTGTGCGGCACACGACAGCAGCCCACGGGCTGTCTGCCGCATGCTGTCACGCACAGCCACGCGCCGCCGTGCACTGCTACGCACAGCCGCGGCTGCCACAGACAGCCCACGCGCGGACTTTGTGGTCGCGTGTGTTGGCCACGTGGCAATCCTCGATTGGTCACATATTGGCTGACTTTCGGTTGGACTCTAATTCTGCCTATTTTGATAAATCTGAAAATCTTGGAATTTGGTTGTTATGGAATCTTGGTGAATCTTGGATTGATCTTAGAGATCTAATTAACAAGGAAACTTAGAGTTTCATTTGTGATAAGACATTTAATTAGAATTAATGTCTAGTAAGTTACCAAGATTGAAAGATCTTAGAGATCTTATTAAACAAGGAAACTTAGAGTTTCATTTGTGATAAGACATTTAATTATAATTAATGTCTTCTAGTAAGTTACCAAGATTAAAGATCTTAGAGATCTTATTAAACAAGGAAACTTAGAGTTTCAATTGTAAGAAGATATTTAATTAAAATTAATCTCTTCTAGTAAGTTACCAAGATTAAAGATCTTAGAGATCTTATTAAATTAGGAAACTTGGAGTTTTGGATAAGGTAGAAATCTTGGTGGATTTGGACACTACCTTAGTTAACTAATCTATTCAAAATAGTATTATCTTGAGAATCTTGGAGATTTGTAAAATTGGGAAACTTAGAGTTTTGGATAAGGTAAGAATCTTAGAGATTTAGATTACCTTAATTAACCAATTTAATCAAGATAAGAATTGTAGATTACTTAGAGCTCAAGTAAGAGCTAATTAATCTTAGAGGTTAGTTGTTAATTCAAAATTAATTAACTTGGATAATTTTTGTGAATTAAAATTAAAGCCGGTAAATTTACATTTATGCCCTTATGTGAATTTATGCATGTTCTTGAGTGAATATGTGGATTGGTCGATTTTGCCCTTAAGCCCTGTGTAGTTTTGGTTTATTTATTTTATGGGTTGTAATTAAATGGGCCTGATTGGTGCCCTTGCTTGCGCAAACGAATGTAATAGAATAGGGCATTTATTTTTATAAGCTAGGCTTAGATTAGGCTTGGAGCCGAGAAGACCTCATGAAGACTTGGAGATCCACATGGAGGCCCATAACCTTGGAGGACATGGAGGCCCAATACATTACATGGAGGCCCAATCAAGGTGGATATTACAAGAAGGCCCATGATATATGGGTTTGAAAATTGTAATAGTTAGGACATTTAATTTCCACCCTAGACTGACCAATTGGTCCATCATGTGGCTCGTGATGGATCGCATAGGATGGGCAATCGACCAATCATATGTGCAATGCTAGGTGATATATGTTTACTATTATTCTTTGATGTATGTCTTGCATGCTTAGAATAGATCACGTAAACAAGATAAAGCATAATCTGATGAGACCTCGCACGAAGAAAACTTAAAACCTCCAATTGAACTTAAAAACTCAATTAGAATATTAAATCGATTAACGGGCGCATATGAATGGTGTCTATGGTCCGAGCCTATCCAATTACTAGGTCTTAGGCATATTGTGCAAATATATCTCGATGTCTCACGAGTCGTGGGTCGAGCTATAGGAAGATGATATGTCTATTGCCTCGATGCACAGTTTAGTGCCAAGGGAGGGGATAGCAAGGTTCTAGGCGCTGTCTCACGAGTCGTGGGGCGTCTAGGATTGAACTATTTCTCTTCACGAGTATTGGACATGATTTAACGCGAGTAAGTATGGATGTCTCATGAGTCGTGGGTCCATAACGAAAACCGAGGCTAAATGAACTCAAGGGTTAGCTGGGATGGTTAATCGGCGACGTGATCGCCCACCAAGTGGATCGATTGGTATGGCCAACGAGTCGTGGGTACTAAGCGATTGCATTTGGGCCTTGAGCCCATTAGGAAATTTTTATTTCCCGAACCTTATGTGGGGGCATAAGTATTCGACAAAAATAGTGGGAGTAATTTACAAATGAAAACCATTATGTAAATTATGCATTGATATTAATCTGCCGCGTATTTATCGTCATGTTTATGATAGTTTTTCATAAGTTATGTATCCATGAATATTTATCATCATACTTGAATCAAATAAATTGACTGAACTCAAATGAATTTTGAATGACTTCAAAACTTGAGAAATTATTCTCAAGTCCAAGCAAGGACTGATCTCCTTACAAAGATTTCATTGTGTTTCCTTTCGAAGTTACACTTCGACTGGAATGGTGATAGGTTTCACCAGGCTGCCTTTTTCGAAGTTACTCTTCAAATAAGAAAGGTGATAAGTTTCACCAGAGGGTTGAGGATGGTTCTCAAGCCCAAATTTTCTTGAAGGCAAACATGAAATCTCCCATAAATGGGAAGTGACATCTTGTTAAAAGGCCTCAAAAGGCTCGAGAGATGGAAGAAGAGGAATGAATCCTCTCTGAAGGGAAATAACCTTGGAGGTTTTTCTGTAAGGATGATAAGTTGAAAAGTCAATCAAAATGGTTCTTCCATGGATTAAGATCAAGGGAAAGAGGGAATTGAACCTATTCATCCCATAAGGGATGATTAAATTTTATTGAACTTAACCTTATGGTTAAAGTAATGCATAAGGGTGTTGGATGCCCGATGAAGCACTCATTGATGCATTCAATGCATCTAAAGCCATGAATTATTTAGATCATTAGAATTTGCTTATACCATCCCTTGTCTTAAGGGATGTGATAGTTCCATAATGGTTGGAACTTATTGCGCTATAAGATTTATACGCAAAAGGTGTACATAAGCAAATGAGTATGGACACTCATATATCGACTAAATATAATATGCATAGTCAATAAAATATAAATAATCAAGATTTCACACACTTAAGTCGTTGTAAAAACCGAAAGGCGATACACGAATACTAAAACATATTTCCGAATTAAAAGATTCAAAGACTGAGCTCGACTGGGTCGAGCTTGACTGGGATACTGTACATAGAGCTCGACTGGGTCGAGCTTGACTGGGATACTGTACATAGTAACCGACTTTCGAATCTTGCTTAATGGAAATTAGATTTAGTAGTTGGTTGCTAGGCAACCAAGAGGCATAAACAATTGCAATGGATTTAATCCATTTATAAGTGTGTAGAAACACTAAAGCATTAGTGGGAGATAAGGCGTCTCTAATACCCTCATGGGTAAAAGTACGTTGTGATGTACAATTCCAAATTACTTTTGGAATAAAAGAAGAGAGCCTAATCAATGAAAGCATGTAAGAGATTTGGATCAATTCAAAATCAAACATGCATAGGCAGTACGCCATTGATTATTTGATAGAGAATTAGATTCTCGAAATGCAAGACACGCTTGAAACATTGTATGTTGTCAATCATTCTGGACATGTAAATGTCAATTAAGAAATCTTACATGAAATTCCTTATTCAAACAAATGAAACTTGATCGAGAAAATCGAAGATACTGAGCTAAGTATCTCTGAAGCCAGATCCAAAACATATCACGTGATATGAGTTTTGGTATTGTACCTTCATATGCATTCATGCGCATATGGGGTCTCCCGCTTATGTGAATAAGCTGGTGGGAGATAAGTTGGACGTAAAGTCCATCTTATGCAAATTCGTGGGGTATCCAGAAAACTCTATAGGATACAAGTTCTACGATCCTACAAGATAAACTACGTTTGTCTCAAGGAACGCACACTTCTTGGAGAAGGATTTCTTGCTAGGCAAGAAGGAACACAACGTAGAACTAGATGAGGTCACTGAAGCTGAAAAGACCAAAGAGGCAAGCTGACCCATCACCACAGGCAGTGGGAGAACAAGAGCATGAAAGTACATCAGAGAGTACACCGATACTTCGTAGGTCAGAAAGACAACGTAGAAAACCCGAGAGGTACTACGGTCTGCTGCGTGAGACTGGACAGTCTCTAACCGACCCAAGGACTTACGAAGAGGCTATGCTAAGCATAGACTCGGGAAGGTGACGTGAAGCCATGGAATTCGAATTGGACTCCATGCACTCGAACAAGGTCTGGGCCTTGGTAGATCCACCAGTGGGAGTAGCTCCCGTGGGTTGCAAGTGGATCTATAAGCGAAAGCTTGGAGTGAACGGAGAGGTAATAACCTACAAGGCGCGACTAGTGGCAAAAGGATACACTCAAAGGCCAAGCATCGACTTTGAGGAGACCTTCTCGCCCGTGCCAATGCCTAAATCCATTCGAATCTTGCTGGCCATAGCTGCGTGGTATAACTACGAGATATGGTAGATGGATGTAAATACTGCCTTTCTCAATGGGGACATTGACAAGGAGATCTACATGAAGCAACCAAAAGGATATACATCCAAAGGAGATGAACACAAGGTGTGCAAACTCCAGAGATCCATTTATGGACTGAAGCAAGCTTCCCGAAGTTGGAACATCCGTTTCGATGAAACAATCCAAACTTTTGGATTCATCAAAAACGTGTTCGAACCTTGAGTGTACGAGAAGATCAGTGGGAGTACAGTTGAATTTTTGGTGTTACGTTGATGACATTCTTCTCATTGGAATGTGAAAGTGTTGTCCGAAACTAAAGCATGGTTATCTACACAATTCTCAATGAAGGATTTGGGAGAAGCATCCTTTGTACTAGGTATAAGGATCTACCGAGATAGATCAAAAGGACTGCTGGGCCTCTCCCATTCCCAGTACATAGATAAAATCTTGAAGAGATTTAATATGGAAGAATCCAAGAGAGGATTGCTTCCAATGAGACATGGGATTGCACTCTCTAAGTCTATGGCCCCAAAGACGCGTGAAGAGAGAAGCAATATGTCTCGAGTACCATATGCATCCGCAATAGGAAGCATACTGTATGGTATGTTATGTACGAGACCAGACGTAGCATACGCTTTAAGCGTTACAAGTCGCTACCAGTCTGATCCAGGTGAGCAGCACTGGATAGCCGTAAAGGCAATTCTGAAGTACCTGAGAAGGACTAAGGAATTGTTCTTGGTATACGGTGGAAGAGAATTGAAATTGGAAGGCTATACTGATTCTAGCTTCCAATGTAATGTAGACGACTTCAAGTCGACATCTGGATACGTGTTCTGCCTCAATAGTGGTGCGGTAAGCTGGAAGAGCTCCAAGCAAGACACTACCGCAGATTCAACCACCGAGACAGAATACATTGCCGCGTGTGAAGCAGCAAAGGAAGGTGTTTGGATGAAAAACTTCATCCAGGAATTGGATGTGATACCTAGCATTGTCGAGCCATTACTATCTTCTGTGATAATAATGGAGCTATCTCGCAAGCAAAGGAGTCGAGATCTCATCAGAATCCAAGCACGAACTAAACCAATACCATTTGATATTTATATCATTGGTAGAGGAGACATAAAGATGGAACGTGTCACCTCAAGGGATAATACGACGGACCCGCTATCTAAGCCATTGCCTCAAAGGCATCCGACAACATCTGTCCAAGATGGAAATCAGAAGTGTGAAAAGTTGGCTTTAGTACAAGTGGGAGATTGATAGAATAGTGTCCTGCAAGCCAACTGTTTTGGCTGCATTTAATTGAAAGGACCATTCGATTGGATTAATAAATGCATTTATATATATGGTCAACTTTATCTTATGTAATAATTATCTACGCATAAGGATAGAAGTCCTTAGATCACAGGGCTATGGGACAACCCGTGGACTGATCTCCAATGCCGTGATCTAGAATATATTCAAGAGTCGTAGAATCCAATCGAGATAGAACATCGTTGGATTCGGTTAGACTCTCACTGTTGTGTATACTCCGATGAACTGGAGGACGCTGGGGTCCATGAGCGTGACTGGGATAGTCGATACACATAAGTGGGTGGTTTGCTGGGATGGCGAGCGCACTGAATACCCCAATTAGGAAATAACTCACCATGGAAGCGGCAGTCGCATATCGGGGTTGAAGTTATTCCAATTTACAATAGTATACGAGGAACGATCCCTAACTACTTGAGATGATAGGGTTTATCTGGTGCGAGAACGTCTATGCTTTGATATGAGTCCCGACTGACTGGAGATCGCCAGAAAGTCTCTGTGGACTCATATTGGGTATAGAGGAACTCGTATGCAGATTCATATCATCAACAAAGGATCCATTGACCCGACTTGATAGGTTGGGAAATTCTCCTATGGATTTCTGTGATAAATTAATTCTGGTAAAATCCTCGGCCGAGGTATCTGACGGCTTTATGTAAGTAGCACATAAAGGTTAAGTCAAAGAGAATTATTTCGAGACCAGAATGCATAAGGTCAAGACAAAAGAAAAGGGAAACCGATGAAAGACCATACCCTTAAGTCTCGACTGGGAGATTGATCGACGGAGAGATTATATCGTATATGGAAATTGTAAATGAGTTAAAAGGTTCACTGAATTAATTCACCAGTGATTGGGCTCCATGGGCTTGTGGCTGGACATCGACCGTGGAGTGTGGGAGAATTCCCAAATTGGCAGGGGTGCTAATTTTGGAATGATTAATCGACAGAGTGTTCGATTGATTTAGAGTAAGTCTTACTCGAATAATTAAATAATATTTAATTATAACCCACGGCCAATTATGTGGTGAACCTACGGGGGCATACAACATACACATGAAGCGAAAGCGAGGAAATAAGAACGACCGAGTCGACTGGGTCGACTGGGTGAATAATCGACTGGGTCGATTATTGTGGGTGGGTCGACTGGGTCGACCCAATTGGAACAAATTGGGGTCCAATTGGAATTGGATCAGGATCATAAATTAAATTGGAATTTAATTTGTGAATTAATTAATTAAGTTGGATTTAATTAATTAGAAAAGGATTTTAATTAAATAGACTTAGAGTCTGAATCAATTAAATGGGAGATTAAGTTAATTAATTGGGCTATTTAATTGGGAGATTAAATTAGGCCTGGTCAAATTAATTAACTGGGCCATGAATTAATTAGGAGACTTGGTCTTCTAATTGAAGAGGGCCATGGCCCATGTAGGAGAGAAGAGCCCTAGTCCTAATAGGACTAGGTTAGGGAGATAACTATAAGTAGCTATCTTATAGTTATTTTTCACACAACTCAAGAGCAAAAATTCTCTCTCCCCTCTCCCTGTGTAGTCGACCGAACCCTGTCTTCCTCTTGGAAGAATTTTTCGTTTTCGACTTTGTTCCAAAATCGTTCCTATATCCTAGATCATAATATATCTTGTGTTCTAGCTGATCAAGATTTATTTTTTTCGTGTAATTGTGGTGTATCAACCCGTAGAGGCGCAACACGTGGGGCGCTACTGCAGAGCTTGGGTCGATTTGGCTGAGGAGAAATTCAGAGTCCGTTTTGCTGACTGCCAACTTGGATTTGCAAGGAGATAGGTATAACGTGCAAACTTATACTATCGTTTTATTTATTCATGTATATACAACTAGAGTAGTATCCTGACAAGATTCCGTAAGAGGTCCTAAAATTTTATATTCCGCTGTGCCTAGGGCTGTTTATCTTACTGAATCCCAACAACCTGATCAATGTATTCTGGATGAGGTTTTTGTTGGGATAGTGGTTGGGTTGCCTCGATTGTAAGAACAACATACAGTGCGGAATCTAAAAATTTTCGAAGCACCCAAGGTCCCATATATGAATCTCCAAATTATATATATGAAAGCATGAAACAAAAACACACAATGAATTAAACAAGGGAGTTTTTGCGATTTACCTCACCACAGGCAAGGTGGTGGCAACCTTCAGTTCTGATTCTGAATCTGGATCTGGTTCACAGAAGTGATCCAAATGTCTCACCTCCAAAGATAGTCCACACCAACTGGATTCTGGTAACACCTCCTAGTCTTAGGCTCAGAACTGGATCTAGGAGATTTGTTGTTGCATGACTGTGCAGATCTACTTGGCAAGGCAAGATCTACCACGGTGGAACAAGGGAGGTGGTGTGGCGGCGGCGTAGCAGCTCACGGCCAAGAGGAGGCGGCGGCGGCTAGGGGCGGCGCAGGGAGAGGGGGCGGCTAGGTCAGAGAAGGAGCTCAGGGTTTTTCTGCTAGGGTGTTCCACTTCTTGAGCTCTGGTAGAACTCTATTTATAGACTTCTATTTGACCTAGGTTTGCAAGACTCCTTATGGGCTTTTAATTAAAGGCTCATATCTTGCAAGCCTTTCATTTAATTAACTACTTTAATTAAATGCCCAATCCAAATAAATCAATATTTCTTTTATATAATTAATTAGCAACTTAATTAGGTATTTAATTAATTAAGTCAACCAATTAATTAAACTCCCACTTGAATTAATACTTTAATTCATTTAATTGATTTAATTACCTTTAAATCAATTAATTCCTTTTATGTCCTTTTTCAACAGTCACCGTCCAATTGTATTGTGTGTGACCTTCTGGGTTCACCATCAATTGGCAGCAGGCCCACGAATTCTTCGTGATTTAATTTATGAACAATAAATTGCTGCGGTCAATTAAAAACCTTTAATTGACCACTCCTCTATTAACTCAAGAGTACCCACACTTCATGGTCGATGTCTAGCCACAAGCCCATGAAGCCCAACTTCAGGTGAATTGATACTTGTGAACCTCGTCTCATATAATTACCATGTACATACGGTCCTTCTATCGACTTATATTCCCGATCAAGACTTAGGGTGTGTGAATTGATCGGCACCTCCAAATTTATCTCGATAACTATACTTTCAAATTCAGGATAATATTCCAATGGGACTGCTAAATTTGGAAACCCCTTTCCAAATCCGTCATCGACCATGGCCACGGGTTTCTCGGATATATTATCTAAGAATCGTATAGGAAATTCTCTCATCCATTACGATGAGTCAATAGATTCCATATTGGTACTAACTACTCGCGTACATGTCCATATGCACCCAACCTAGGCATGTTATGATCAAGCTAAGTGACCTATACCTAGATCTAAGCACGCACTTTCATGCACCGAATTCGCCCTAGCACCTCAAGTCAAAGGGCTAAATCGTACACTATTATAATCCTTGAGAAACATCCCATTACTGATATGCGACATGCGCTTCCACCAATCTTCTATTGAACCACCTACTCATATGCACTGGCCTCAAATGCCTTGCTCATGAAACGCTACAAATTCACTCCATGTGAATCATGCATACTTGTACAAGTCTAGGCAATTCCTACGATACCCCGTCTCGTTCGGAATCTATGACTTGGAATAGTTTTAAGGTTACGACCTTTGAGACTGTTTCATGATTGCACTCAGTACTGAAGTGAATCGTCCCATAGTCTAATGTAACCTAAGGGTTTCAACCAATCGCTTAAATATATTCGCGAGAGATGAAGTTGGCCACTGTTTATCCTTATACAGATATAATTAAACGTGCGTATTATTATAAAATCAAAGATTGTTTCATACAGAATAGACCTATTACAAGCTAGTTGAACTGGCTTGCTGGACATTATCCTATCAATCTCCCACTTGCCCTAAAGCCATTCACCTATGTTTCTAAGACCCATCTTTTCTAAATGTCCTTCGAACGCCTTTTGTGAAAGTGGCTTAGTTAGTGGGTCAGCTACGTTGTCTTCCGATTTGACATACTCCATGTGCATGTCTCCTCTACCAATGATCTCCCTGATCACATGGTATTTCCTCTGTACGTGTTAGGATTGATGGTGTGATCTCGGCTCCTTCGCTTGAGCTATCACCCCGTTGTTGTCACAAAAGACGACTACAGGTTCAGCAATGCTAGGAACAACATCCAATTCTTGGATGAAGTTTTTCATCCATACACTTTCTTTTTTGCCGCATCTGATGCTGCGATATATTCTGCTTCTGTGGTTGAGTCGGCAGTGGTAGACTGCTTACAGCTTTTCCAACTGACTGCTCCACCATTGATGCGGAATATGTATCTAGAGTTGGATTTAAAATCATCCACGTCAGACTGGAAACTCGAATCAGTGAATCCTTCAAGTTTCAGTTCTCCACTACCACCGTAGACCAAAAACATATCCTTAGTCCTTCGCAGGTACTTTAGGATTGCTTTTACGGCAGTCCAGTGCTCTTCGCCTGGATTTGACTTATAGAGGCTCATTACACTTAGAGCGTTTGCTTTGTCTGGTCGAGTACACAACATCGCATACATTATGCTTCCTATAGCAGAGGCATAAGGTATGAGAGACATTCTCGTCTTTTCTTCGTCGGTTGCAGGGCACATTGACTTAGAAAGAGAGATACCATGTCTCATTGGAAGCAATCCTCTCTTGCATTCTTCCATTTTGAATCTCTTCAAAATTGTGTTGATGTACTGAGATTGGGAGAGTCCTATAATCTTCTTCGATCTATCCCTATAGATACGTATTCCTAATACGTAAGATGTGTCTGCCATATCTTTCATGGAAAACTGCGCGGATAACCACGCTTTAGTCTGCGCTAACATCTTGATATCGTCTCCGATTAACAAAATGTCATCGACGTACAAAACAATAAATTGTATCGAGCTCCCACTATTCTTCTTGTACACACAAGGTTCATATACGTTTTTGATGAAGCCAAATGTTTTGACCGTCTCATCAAATCGTATGTTCCAGGTTCGGGACGCCTGTTTGAGGCCATAGATTGACCTTTGAAGTTTACACAATTTGTGCTCACTTCCTTTGGACGCAAAACCTTCAGGTTGTTGCATAAAGATCTCCTTGTCAATGTCTCCATTGAGAAAGGCGGTCTTTACGTCCATTTGCCATATTTCGTAGTCATGCCACGCGGCTATGGCAAGTAGTATCCGAATGGATTTCGACATCGCCACGGGAGAGAAGGTTTCCTCATAGTCTATTCCAGGCCTTTGAGAATACCCTTTCGCCACTAAGCGAGCTTTATGAGTTAATACCTCTCCATTCATTCCAAGCTTACGCTTGAAGATCCATTTGCATCATACAGGGATAGTTCCCTCAGGTGGATCGACCAAGGTCCAAACCTTGTTGGAATGCATGGAATCCATTTCGGATTGCATGGCTTCGAGCCACGCACCCGAGTCTATGTCTGACATTGCTTCTTGATAGGTCTTTGGATCACCATCAACTTTCTCGTTTTCGTGAATGAAACCAAATCGCTCTGGCTCCTTACGAATTCGATCAGACCTTCGAAAAGTAGGTGTACTAGTAGGTTCAATAAATTCTGGTTCAGCACCCACTGTTTGTGGGGATGGGTCCGATTCCTGGACTTCATCAAGTTCTACGATTGTCCCATTTCGGTTGGTGAGGAAATCCTCTTCCAAGAAGTGGGCGTTCCTAGACACGAACGTATTACGTTCTTTAGGATCGAAGAACAGGTATCCAATGGATTCCTTTGGATACCCCACAAATTAGCACTAACTAGATCTATTATCTAGCTTATCTCGCTTTTTGTTCTTTACATACGCAGGAGATCCCCATACTCGTAAGTACGAATACACGGGTGCTTTACCATACCATACTTGGTAAGGTGTCGTTGGCACTGGCTTCGAAGGTACTATGTTTAGTATCTTTGAGGCAGTTAATAGGGCTAAGCCCCAAAACAAAAAGGGAAGATCAACGAAACTCATCATGGAACGAACCATGTCTAACAAAGTTCGATTCCTCCGCTCAGACACTCCATTGAGTTGGGGCGTCCTAGGGGGAGTTCGCTGTGCGAGAATTCCATTCTCTTTTAGATAATCAAGGAATTATTGGCTTAAGTACTCACCACCTCTGTCAGATCGAAGTGCTTTAATACTATGTCCAAGTTGGTTCTCAACTTCCATTCGAAACTCTTTGAATTTCTCAAAAGTTTCGGATTTGTGTTTCATAAGATACACATATCCATAACGACTAAAATCGTCGCTGAATGTTACGAAGTAAGAGAATCCTCCTCTCGCATTGACACTAAATGGTCCACAAACGTCAGTATGGATTAAATCCAATGTTTGCTTGGTTCGCTCGGGATTCCCTGTGAAGGGTGATTTGGTCATCTTTCCTTTGTGACAGGATTCGCAAGTTGGGAGTTCATCCAAGTTCATTATTTCAAGAGCCTTAGAGGAAACCAACTTTTGAATCCTACTCTTGGAAATATGTCCAAGTCTAGCGTGCCAAAGTTGTGGAGTTTGATTATCATATTTTCTTTTTCTAGATTGAATGTGCATAACGTTGGAATTTATAGGTTCTAGGGAATACAGACCATCTATCAAACTTCCACGAGCATACATTAAACCACCTTTAAATATGCAAAAAGCTCCATTTTGAATGGAAAAATTAAAACCATCAATATCCAACATAGGAATAGAAATGATGTTCTTAATAATGTTTGGTACGTACAAACAATCCCTTAAAACCAAAGTAAAATTTCCTAAAACTAATTCCACGTCCCCTATAGCCTCAGCAACGATCCTAGCTCCGTTTCCAAAACGCAGGATTCTATCCCCGGGCTTCAGGTATCTTACTGCTCCCATCAGCTGCAAATCATTGCAGATATGAGAACCTGTTGTGGTGTCTAACACCCACGATGCACATTTAATAGAAATATTAACTTCAACCAAGAAAATACCTTTGGCTACCAGTTTAATCTATAGGTAGTCTGGGCAGTTCCTTTTCCAGTGCCCTGCTTTCTTGCAGTGGAAACATTCATCTTCTGGGCTCTTGCGCTTCTTTTCAACCACATTTGTGACTGTCTTCGAAGAGAACACCTTCTTCTTCTTCTTACCTTTCTTGGGCATTGCAGCCTTCGATTGGTGTGCAATCATTACCGGCTTCTCTTTCTTGAGAGTCGCTTCTGTCGTTACCAACAAACTGGTCAGTTCGTGAAGAGCGAGGGTTCTATCCTCCATGTTGAAGTTCAACACGAACTGGTCAAAAGAACGGGGCAGCGTATGGAGGAGGAGGTCAGTGCTAAGATCAGCGTGCAAATCTACGTCCAATCGCCCCAGTTTTTCAACCAGGTTGATGAATCGTAGACAGTGATCCTTGACACTGCTTCCCTCTGCCATCTTGAGATAAAACAGCTCCTTAGTGGTCGCGAACCTTTCGGTGCAAGACCTTTCTCCAAACATCTGCTGGAGGTGGAGAAGTATATCTCTAGCAAGCATTATTTCAGCATGTTGTTTCTGCAGTTCATTCGACATCGAGGCTAGCATGAGACATCGAACCTGAAGATAATCATCAACCCTTTTAGCATGAGCGGTTCGTTGTTCCTCACAAGCTCGTGCTGCGGGTGCAGCAGGCATGGGTGTGTCGAGCACATAGCTTCGTCGCTCGGAGTCGAGGACAATTCTGAGATTTCTCAGCCAGTCGACAAAATTTGAGCCATTCAATTTGTTTGAGTCGAGGATAACAGATAATGGATTCTTAGACATTGTACTTAATATCTACAAATGGAAAGAAGACAACGTTTAGCTAACTGATCTTATGTCTAATACTTATAATTAGCGAATTTTGGACTTGTTTTCGAAAAAGTTCTCCCACTATTTTATCGAAACAATTACCCCTTAAATTGCTCGAAAAATTTAATTCCTAGTAGGTCTTGACGTCCCAGCAGCAATTAATTGCACCCACGACTCGTGGCCATACAATTAATTCTCCAGGTAGGTATACTTTTACCAATTGTGTTACTCCACAACCTTCAAGCTATTTTGCCTCGGTTTTCACATTTATCTAGCACTGCTACATCATAAATTCTACTAATCGTTAAGTAAAACCCATCAATCATGATGAGCAACAGGCCCAGTCGTGAATTCTCCGTAACTAGTTATCGGTCGATCTTCACATCCCGACCAGTCCTCACCCTTGTCTAGTTTAGTTAAAAACAAGAATCAAGGAGTTTCGTGTATTGCCCCTTTCTTTGACTCGGGTGCCAGACTCTGGATCACCTCCGTCAATAAGTAGACAACTCACACTAGTTCCTATTGATGGAAGGCTTGGATCTTTAAAACCTCATTTTAAATGTACCCAATGGACTTAATATTTGATTCGAGAGTGGAATTTCTGGTTTGAAAGTTATGCTAACTCTCCTCGAGATCTCACTGATTCAGTTAAGCTTTTATCTTTTATTACGATCTAAATTCTAGCGCGCATCTCATACAAGCTAAATATAAATCGACAAATAAATAAAAGCCATACAAGCCTAGCATGCATACTACCACAATATGTTTTCGATCGGGAGCCTCCTATGCAGGCCATCATCGAGCCAATGATGTTGGCCCTATTTGTCAATCTAAAGGGTTGGCAAATAGGCCTATGCTATTACACAATGTACCATGCATACATGGCCTTCATATCTTATTGGGCTCCCACCTTGCTTGTAAACGGGCCTCCATCCTAATCTAGGAAAGCAGTAAAGCCCTATTCTATTACAAAGGCTCAATGTGGCCCAAAAACCATAATAGGCTCGAAGGCCCAATAAAAACCAAACAATAAATTAAACCAATCACATCTAACCTAAGGTCAATGCTCGTCTCGATCAAAAACCACGTAAACAATTCACGTAGAGCAAGAAACACGCAAACTACTTTTACCTATTTCTTTCTTAATTTTAAAACTACCTTTTAAAACTAACTTCCTATGATTCTTACTTTTTAGTCACTACTAATTATGACAAAATGAATATCCGGGTAAACAAAAATAAATTTTCTGCTCAAATTCAGATTCTGTTTTTGAACTTTTGAAAATTGCATTTTCGCCCCTCAACTTTCGAAAATTGCATTTTGACCCCAAAACTTTTAAAAGTTACAAAATCACCCCTGTGCAGATTCGGGCAGCTACCAGAAAATAAAATTTTTGAATTCTGAAATTTTTTGATTTTTCCCTGAATTTTCGGTAATTGCAAAACAGTCCCCAATCTTTCGAAAATTACAAAATGACCCCAAAATACGTGCGACCAGATTTGCAAAACAGTCCAGCAATTTTGAAATTTCCAGATTCGAAAAAATTTAATTTTCAGCTCTTGAAACCCTAATTTGCGATTACTTTGCATAAAAGTCCTGAAGTTTTCAAAAACTATAAAACGGCACAGATCTGAAAAAGCAGTTTTACCCAATCATAGATCTAGTCATAACAAGTAAGAATCAATTTTCAGAACATAATTATCACGTGTTTACATATACATAATTAAACATATACGATGAAACACATTATGTTCAGGCATTTCGTATAATAATGTTGGAGTTGGCTCTGATACCACTGTTGGGATAGTGGTTGGGTTGCCTCGATTGTCAGAACAACATACAGTGCGGAATTTAAAATTTTTCGAAGCACCCAAGGTCCCATATATGAATCTCCAAATTATATATACGAAAGCATTAAACAAAAACACACAATGAATTAAACAAGGGAGTTTTTGCGATTTACCTCACCACAGGCAAGGTGGTGGCAACCTTCAGTTCTGATTCTGAATCTGGATCTGGTTCACATAAGTGATCCAAATGTCTCACCTCCAAAGATAGTCCACACCAACTGGATTCTGGTAACACCTCCTAGTCAGGCTCAGAACTGGATCTAAGAGATTTGTTGTTGCAGGACTATGCAGATCTACATGGCAAGGCAAGATCTACCACGGTGGAACAAGGGAGGTGGTGTGGCGGCGGCGTAGCAGCTCACGGCCAAGAGGAAGCGGCGGCGGCTAGGGGCGGCGCAGGGAGAGGGGGCTGCTAGGTCAGAGAAGGAGCTCAGGGTTTTTCTGCTAGGGTGTTCCACTTTCTGAGCTCTGGTAGAACTCTATTTATAGACTTCTATTTGACCTAGGTTTGCAAGACTCCTTGTGGGCTTTTAATTAAAGGCCCATGTCTTGCAAGCCTTTCATTTAATTAACTATTTTAATTAAATGCCCAATCCAAATAAATCAATATTTCTTTTATATAATTAATTAGCAATTTAATTAAATATTTAATTAATTATGTCAACCAATTAATTAAACTCCCACTTGAATTAATACTTTAATTCATTTAATTGATTTAATTACCTTTAAATCAATTAATTCCTCTTATGTCCATTTTCCACAGTCACCGTCCAATTGTATTGTGTGTGACCCTCTGGGTTCACCATCAATTGGAAGCAGGCCCACGAATTCTTCGTGATTTAATTTATGAACAATAAATTGCTCCGGTCAATTAAACAACCTTTAATTGACCACTTCTAGAATCAAATCCTCTATTAACTCAGGAGTACCCACACTTCATGGTCGATGTCTAGACACAAGCCCATGAAGCCCATCTTCAGGTGAATTGATACTTGTGAACCTCGTCTCATATAATTACCATGTACATACGGTCCTTCTATCGACTAATATTCCCGATCAAGACATAGGGTGTGTGAATTGATCGGCACCTCCAAATTTGTCTCGATAACTATACTTTCTAATTCAGGATAATATTCCAGTGTGACTGCTAAATTTGGAAACCCCTTTCCAAATCCGTCATCGACCCTGGCCACGGGTTTCTCGGATATATTATCTAAGAATTGTATAGGAAATTCTCTCATCCATTACGATGAGTCAATAGATTCCATATTGGTACTTGTTGGGATATTCTAGTATAGGGCTCGATTGTCAATACAACAAAGTGAGGAATTTAAAATTTTTCGAGGTTCCTAATTGTCCCATAAATAGATCTCCATAGTTATTTATACGAAAAGCTTGAATCAAACAATAACATAATTATCAAAGGGGGTTTTCGCAATTTACCTCACCACAGCTTGGTGGTGGTTACCTCCGGGCTTCTTTGTTCGATTCACAACGGAGTGATCCAAGTGTCTCACCTCCAGAATGTATCCACACCAATTGGATTGTAGCAACGTCTCCAAGTCACAGGCTAAGAACTAGATCTTGGAGATTGTCAAGTAAGGAATGGGCAGATCTATATCAGGATGTAGATCTGGATCTGGATGAGGAGAACAGCAGGAAGACAACCACGACCACAGGACTTATGCGGCTAGGTTGGATCGACCAAGGGCGGCGCGGCTAGGGTTCGGATCCACCTAGGGCGGCGGCGGCGGCTAGGGTTTGGATCCATCTAGGGCGGCGGCTAGGGTTTGGCCGAGAGCTAGGAGCTAGGGGCGGGTTTTGGAGTTGGCAATTTCTTTTCTTCTTGTGTTATGTAAAACTAATTTTTTTCAACTCCTTGGAAGATGTATGAAGAGTTGTATTTATAGGAGAAGAGTTCTTCTCTTATAAGATATCTCTTCAAGATATGGCAAATCTTTTCCTTATCATAATAGGAAACAAGATTTGACCAAATCTCTTGTTTGTAGCTTGATGACCAAGTAACAAACTCTTCCCTTCTTTTCCTCTCCAAAAAATCGCCCCTTGCCTTTAATCAGCCAATCCGAAAATTGCTAATTATTTATTCTTCCTTCTTTACCAATTAACAACTTTAATTATTTATAATCAATTAGATAATCTTAATTAATTAATTAAACATTAATCAATTAAATATCCAATTAATATTCTCCCATTGAATTAATACCTTAATTCAATATCTTTGATTTAACAACTTTAAATCACTTATTTCCCTTTATGACTGTCACTGTCCAATTGTATTGTGTGTGACCCTCTGGGTTCACCATCAACTGGCAGCAGGCCCACGACTTTCGTGATTTAATTAACGAGCAATTAAATGCTCCGATCAATTAAACAACTTTTAATTGACCACTCCTATAATTAATTTCCTTATTAATTTAGGAGTACCCACACTTCATGGTCGATGTCTAGCCACAAGCCCATGAAGCCCAATCAAAGGTGAATTGATTATTGTGAACCTCACCTCTTATAATTGCCATGTACATACGGTCCTTCCATGATGATTTCCCGATCGAGACCTAGGGTGTGTGAATTGATCGGCACCTCTAATTATCTCGATAACTATACTTTCTAATTTCCGACAGTGATTCCAGTGTGACTGCCAAATTTGGAAACCCCTTCCAAATGCATCACCGACTATGGCCATAGATTTCTCGGAATCAATTATCTAAGAAACGTATAGGAAATTCTCTCATCTTATCAGGATGAGTCGATGGATCCTTTCTTAGTACTAACCACTCGCGTACAGTCGTCTACGCACCCAACTTAGGCACTTTGTGGCCAGGCTACGTGACCAGTACCTAAATCTAAGTGCGCACACTCGTGCACCGAATTCGCCCTAGCACCTCAAGTCTAAGGACTAAATCGTACACTATTATAAGCCTTGAGAAACATCCCATCACCGATATGCGACATGCGCTTCCACATTGGGTTTCTCTGTTCGGGTCGTTCGATGCGTTCAATCCTCCATTGAACCACCTACTCATATGCACTGGACTCAAATTCCTTGCTCATGAAACTCTACAAATTCACTCCATGTGAATCATGCATATTTGTACAAGTCTTTGCGATTCCTACGATACCCCGTCTCGTTCGGAATCTATGACTTGGAACGGTTTTAAGATCACGACCTTTGAGACTGTTTCTGTTGGGTTTTTGTGGGTATAATTGTCAACTACAACGGTGCGGAATTTAAAATTTTTATACACCACATCCCAGGGTTCTTATTAGCACATATAAATAAGTATGAATTCATTTCAGCACAAAGTTACTAAAATGAAAATTTGGTAAAATTAAGATTTTACCTCACCACAGGCAAGGTGGTGGTTTCTCCAGTCTTCTTTTCGGATCACTAGAGCACCCCAAGTGTTGTGCCTCTAGAGAATAGTCCACACCAGCTGGATCTGCAATCACTTTAATCCTCAGGCTCAGAACTAGGAGAAAAGCAGCTCAGATTCGAGAGTTGGACTTAGATCCAACTCTAGATGCAGAACGGAAGAGGGAGAGATGGAGCTACACGGCCGATCTACAACCAAGGGGCGGCGGCGGCTATGGTTGCTAGGCGGCGGCGGCTAGGGTTTCTTGGGGAGGGGGCGGCGGCTATGTGAGGGAGAGAAGATTAGGGTTTTTGCTTTTTCATTGCTTGGTTAGTTAGGGTTTTGATTCTTGAAGACTCCTTTTTATAGGAGAGTTCAAACCCTATCCCTAATCTTATCTCCTAGCTAATGGGCTATCAGATAAGTCTGGCCCAATCCCTCTCTATTTAATTAGTCCTTTAATTAAATAGCCCAAGTCATTTAATTAACCACATTAATTAAATGGCCCATTTATTTAATTAACACTTTAATTAAATAATCCAATAAAATCTAATTAAAGATTTAATTTAATTAATTAATTAGATAAATCTAATTAATTTCTCTCCAGGAATTATTCCTTTAATTCCTTATCTTGATTTAACCACTTTAAATCATTTCGTTCTGCCACTGACTATCACAGTTCCAGCTTTTGTGTGTGACCCTCTAGGTTTACCATCAATTGGCCGCAGGCTCACATTTCTGTGATTTATTTAATGAGCAATTAATTATTTAATTAATTGCTCCGATCAATTAAACTACTTTCAATTGACCACTCCAGAATTAATCTACCATCAATTCAGGAGTACCCACACCTCATGGTCGATGTCTAGCCACAAGCCCATGAGGCCCAACTTCAGGTGAATTGACTTCAGTGAACCTTAAACCTCTTATAAGTACCATGTACATACGGTCCTTCTAAACGACTAATTTCCCGATCGAGACCTAGGGTGTGTGAATTGGTCGGCACCTCTAATCATCTCGATTTTGTACTTTCTAATTCAGGATAATACTTCCAGTGTGACTGCTAAATCTGGAAACCCCTTTCCAAATCCGTCACCGACCATGGCCATGGATTTCTCGGAATGTATAATCGAAGAATGTACAGGAAATTCCCTCATCCATTACAATGAGTCGGTAGATCCTATATTGATGCTAACCATCCGCGCATACGACTACACGCACCCAACGTAGGCGCACAATGGACAAGCTATGTGCCCGGCTCCTAAATCAAAGTACTCATACCCGTATACCGAATTCGCCCTAGCACCTCAAGTCTAAGGACTAAATCGTACACTGTTATAAGTCTTGAGAGACATCCCACCACCGATATGCTATTTAAGCACTTCCACAATGGGTCTCTCTGTTCGGGTCGTTCGATGCGTCCGATCCCCTATCGAACCACCTAGTCATATGCACTGACATTAATAATGTCTTGTTCATGAAACGACAACAAATTCACTCTTAGTGAATCATGCATAATCCTACAAGTCTTGACGATTCATTCGATACCCCGTCTCGACATGAATCTATGACTTGGAACATTTTTGAGATCACGACCTTTGAGACTGTTTCATGATTAATCGCACCCAATACTGAAGTGAATAATCCCGTAGTCATGAGTGATCTCAGGGTTTCAACCAATCGCTTAAATGTGTTCGCGAAAGATGAAGATGGCCATTTGTTTATATTATGAATTCTCAATAAAATAAACAGTTCGTATTTATTGATAAATCAAAGATTCTTTCAAGACAAGATAATGATCCTATTACAAGCTATTTCGTTGGCTTGCAGGGCACTATCCTATCAATCTCCCACTTGCCCTAAAGCCAATCACAAACGTTTCTAAGACCCATCCTTCCTAGATGCTCTTCGAACACCTTTTGCGATAATGGCTTAGTTAGTGGATCAGCTACGTTATCCTTTGAGTCGACACGCTCCATTTGAATGTCTCCTCTACCTATGATCTCCCTGATCACATGGTATTTCCTCAATACGTGTTTGGACTGGTGGTGTGATCTCGGCTCCTTCGCTTGAGTAATTGCCCCATTGTTGTCACAGAAGACTACTATGGGATTTGCAATGCTAGGTACCACATCCAGCTCTTGGATGAAGTTTCTTATCCAAACACTTTCCTTCGCTGCATCTGATGCGGCGATATATTCTGCTTCAGTGGTTGAGTCTGCAGTGGTCGACTGTTTGGAGCTCTTCCAACTCACCGCTGCACCGTTGAGGCAAAATATATATCCAGAATTTGATTTAAAATCATCCACGTCAGACTGGAAACTCGAATCAGTGAATCCCTCGAGTTTCAATTCTCCACTCCCACCGTAGACCAAGAACATATCCTTAGTCCTTCTCAGGTACTTTAGGATAGCCTTTACGGCGGTCCAGTGTTCCTCCCCTGGATTTGACTGGTAGCGGCTCGTTACACTGAGAGCGTGAGCTACGTCAGGTCTAGTACATAACATTGCATACATTATGCTGCCAATGGCAGATGCATAAGGTATGAGAGACATTTTCTTTCTTTCTTCATCACTCGTAGGGCACATTGATTTAGAAAGATAGATTCCATGTCTCATTGGAAGCAATCCTTTCTTGGATTCTTCCATACTGAATCTCTTCAGTATAGTGTTAATGTACTGGGATTGGGAGAGACCTAACATCTTCTTCGATCTATCTCTATAGATACGTATGCCTAGTACGTAAGATGCGTCTCCCATATCCTTCATGGAGAATTGCGTGGACAACCACGCTTTTGTCTGCGTCAACGTTCTGATATCGTCTCCGATCAACAGAATGTCATCGACATATAACACAATAAATTGTACCGAACTCCCATCGAATTTCTTGTACACACATGACTCATAAACGTTCTTGATGAAGCCATACCCCTTGACTGTCTCATCAAAACGTATGTTCCAGGTTCGGGACGCCTGTTTTAGGCCATAGATTGACCTTTGAAGTTTGCAAACCTTATGCCCACTTCCTTTAGATGTAAAGCCTTTTGGCTGTTGCATATAAATTTCCTTATCAATGTCGCCATTGAGAAAGGCGGTCTTTACATCCATTTGCCATATTTCGTAGTCATGCCACGCGGCTATGGCTAATAGTATCCGAATGGATTTAGACATCGCTACTGGCGAAAAGGTTTCCTCATAGTCTATTCCAGGCCTTTGAGAATAACCTTTTGCCACGAGGCGAGCCTTATGAGTTAAAACCTCTCCATTCATTCCTAGCTTGCGCTTGAAGATCCATTTGCAGCCTACAGGGATGGTTCCCTCAGGTGGATCGACCAAAGTCCATACTTTGTTGGAATGCATGGAATCCATTTCGGATTGCATGGCCTCCTGCCACGCACCCGAATCTATGTCTGACATAGCTTCCTCGTATGTCCTTGGATTAGTGTCCAATTGATCGTTTTCGTGAATAAAGCCATACCTTTCAGGCTCTCTACGAACTCGATCGGACCTACGAAGTACTGGTGTACTAGATGGTTCAACGGGTTCAGGATCAACTCCCACTTTTTGTGGGGATGGGTCCAATTCCTGGACTTCATCAAGTTCTACAGATATCCCGCTTCTTTTAGTGAGGAAGTCATCCTCTAAGAAGTGGGCGTTCCTGGACACAAACATCTTTTGTTCCTTAGGTTCGTAGAACAGGTATCCAATGGATTCCTTTGGATACCCCACAAATTTGCACAAACTAGATCTACTCTCTAGTTTATCTCCTTTCTTGTTTCTTACATAGGCAGGAGATCCCCATACTCGTAGATATGAGTATATGGGTGCTTTACCAAACCACTCTTGGTATGGCGTCGTCGGCACCGACTTTGAAGGTACAATGTTAAGTATCTTCGAAGCAGTTAATAGGGCTTGGCCCCAAAACGAAAAAGGAAGGTCAGCGAAGCTCATCATGGAACGAACCATGTCTAACAAAGTTCTGTTCCTTCTCTCAGACACACCATTCAACTGCGGTGTTCTAGGAGGAGTTCGCTGAGAGAGAATTCCATTCTCTACAAGATAATCGAGGAATTCTTGACTTAAGTATTCACCACCTCGATCCGACCGAAGTGCCTTGATACTATGTCCAAGTTGATTCTCAACTTCCATTCGAAACTCTTTGAATTTATCAAAAGCTTCGGACTTATACTTCATCAGGTATACATACCCATAACGACTGAAGTCGTCTGTGAAGGTTATGAAGTATGAGAATCCTCCTCTCGCACTGACACTCAGTGGTCCACAAACATCAGTATGGATTAAATCCAAGGTTTGTTTGGTTCGCTCCGGTTTCCCAGTAAAAGGCGCTTTGGTCATTTTTCCCTTGAGACAGGATTCGCAAGTTGGGAGATCATCTAGGTTCTTTATTTCAAGAGCCCTAGAGGAGACCAACTTTTGAATTCTACTCTTGGAAATATGTCCAAGCCTAGCGTGCCAAAGTTGTGGATTGTTTTCATCTTGTTTTCTTTTCTTTGATTGAATGTGCATGACATTAGAATTAGCAGGTTCTAAGGAATAAAGACCATCTATCAAAGTACCACAAGCATAAGTAAAACCACCTTTCATTATGCTAAAATTTCCATTAGAAATGGAAAAACAAAAACCATCATTGTCTAAAAGAGGAATAGAAATAATGTTTTTGATAATCGTTGGTACGTACAAACAGTCTTTCAAAACCAAAGAATAATTTCCTAGGACTAATTCAACGTCTCCTATGGCCTCTGCCGCAACCCTAGCTCCGTTTCCAAAGCGCAGGATTCTATCCCCAGGTTTAAGAGGCCTTACTGCTCCCATCACCTGCAAATCATTGCAGATATGAGAACCGGCTGCGGTGTCTAACACCCATGATGCACAGTTAATAGAAATATTAACTTCAATAAAGAAAATACCTTTGACCACCTCTTTCAGGTAGTCTGGGCAGTTCCTTTTCCAGTGCCCTGCTTTCTTGCAGTGGAAACATTCATCTTCTGGGCCTTTCCTCTTCTTCTCGACAACCTTCTTGGTTGTTTTAGAAGAGATTACTCTCTTCTTCTTTTTCTTGCCCTTCTTAGGCTTTGCAGCCTTGGGTTGCTCAGCAATCATGACAGACTTCTCCATTTTCAGAGTAGATTCTGCCGTGACCAATAAATTGGTCAGTTCGTGTAGAGCGAGCTCTCTATCTTCCATATTGAAGTTTAACACGAACTGATCAAATGAGCGCGGCAGAGTATGCAAGAGGAGGTCATTGCGAAGGTCAGCATGCAAGTCTACGTCCAAGTTCTCCAGTTTTTCAACCAGATTGATGAAGCGTAAACAGTGATCCTTCACACTTGAACCCTCAGCCATTCTCAGATTGAATAATTCTTTTGTAGTCTTGAACCTTTCGGTCCTAGACTTTTCTCCAAATAACTCTCGGAGATGAAGAATTATGTCAGCAGCATGCAACATCCTTGCATGCTGTTTCTGCAGCTCATTGGTCATTGATGCCAGCATGAGGCAACGAACCTGAATATCATCGTCGACCCACCTTTGATGGGTGGCTCGTTCCTCTTCCGAAACCCCTTCCGGAAGTGCACCAGGCATGGGTGCATCGAGAATGTAACTCCTTTTCTCGGAGTCGAGGACTATCCTTAGATTTCTAAGCCAGTCGATAAAATTTGATCCGTTCAGTTTGTTAGTGTCAAGGATGATAGCTAATGGATTCTTAGACATTTTTTTGCAGAATGATCTACAAAAGTAAATGATAACGTTTAGCTGACTGATCTATATTAATACTTATAATTAACGATGTTGGACTTGTTATCAAAAAAGTTCTCCCACTATTTTCTCGAAACAATTACCCCTTTAATTGTTCGGGAAATCTAATCTCCTAGTAGGTCTTGACGTCCCAGGAGACATTAATTGCACCCACGACTCGTGGCCATACAATTAACTCCCCAGGTAGGTATACTTTTACCAATTGTGTTCCTCCACAACCTTCAAGCTATTTTGCCTCGGTCTTCGCACTTATCTAGCACTGCTACATCATAAGTGGTACTAATCGTTAAGTCTAACCCATCAATCATGATGAGCAACTGGCCCGGTCGTGAAGTCCCCGTAACTAGTTATCGGTCGATAATCACATCCCGACCAGTCCCCACCCTTGTCGAGTTTAGTTAAAAACAAGAATCAAGGAATTTTGTGCATTGTCCCTTTCTTCGCCTAGGGTGCCAGACTCTGGATCACCTTCAATGATAAGTAGACAACATACACTAGTCCCTATTGATGGAAGGCTTGGATCCTTAAAACATCATTTTAAATGTACCCAATATGACTTAATATTATTTTCAAGAGGGGGTTTTCGGGTTTAAGAGTTTGAGGTAACTCTCCTCGAGATCTCACCGTTCCAGTTATGCATTATCTTTTATTTACGATCTAAATATAACTAGCGCGCATCACCATACAAGCTCAGATATAAATACGTAAATAAACACATACACACCTAGCATGCATGCTACCACAGTATGTTTTCGATCGGGAGCCTCCTATGCGGACCACCATCGAGCCAAAGACGATGGTCCTATTGGTCAATCTATTAGGTTTCAAAGAGACCTACTCTATTACACATTTTACCATGCATACATGGCCTTTAGTCTTCTTGGGCTCCCACCTTGCTTGTAACGGACCTCCATTCTAAACTAATAAAACAGTAAAGCCCTATTTATTACAATGGCTCAAAGTGGCCCAAAACTTAAGGCTCGCAGGCCCAATAAAACCAACAAGATTAAAAATAACCAATCACATCTACCCTAAAGGTCAAGGCTCGACGCGATCGAAAACCACGTAAACAATTTCACGTAGAGCAAGAAACAAGCAAAAACCCCTTTTTCTTATTTCTAATTATGTTTTAAAACAGCCTATTAAAACATTTAGATTCTAGTTTTAAAACCCCTTCTAAAACAATCCCTAACATCATTTTAAACCCCTTTAAAATGACCCTTTGATTCTCACTTTAAGTCCCTACTAATTATGATAAAATTGACTTTCCGGATTTACTAAACACCTTTAGTGCACAAAACAGTTTCTGTTTTTCAAGTTTGAAAAATTGCAGTTCGGCCCCTGAATTTTCAAAAATTACACTTTGACCCCTCAACTTTTGGAAATTACAAATCAGCCCCAAAATTTCCAGAATACGCAAATTGGACCAGAAAGCAGAAAATTAATAAAATTTCCAGAAACTTTTGTTTATTGCAAAACAGACCCCAGTTTTATGGAAAATAGCAAAAATACCCCTAACCTTTCGTAAATTGCAAAATGACCCAAAATTTGAAAAATTTCAGAATTTACAATTTGGTCCAGAATTGCAGAAAAACAAAATTTTAATTTCTGTCCAGATTTAATAAAAATCGTAATTTGCAAACAAGCCCTCCAATTTTCGGAAATTACATATTAGGCCCAAAAACCGAAAAGTGCAAAAATCCGAACACTCAATATATCATAACAAGCAAGAATCAAGTACCAGAACACAGCAATCATATATATAACACATAAATTGATGCGTTCATGCCTTATTTATATGCGCATAATAAGTTAGGCTCTGATACCACTGTTGGGTTTTTGTGGGTATAATTGTCAACTACAACGGTGCGGAATTTAAAATTTTTATACACCACATCCCAGGGTTCTTATTAGCACATATAAATAAGTATGAATTCATTTCAGCACAAAGTTACTAAAATGAAAATTTGGTAAAATTAAGATTTTACCTCACCACAGGCAAGGTGGTGGTTTCTCCGGTCTTCTTTTCGGATCACTAGAGCACCCCAAGTGTTGTGCCTCTAGAGAATAGTCCACACCAGCTGGATCTGCAATCACTTTAATCCTCAGGCTCAGAACTAGGAGAAAAGCAGCTCAGATTCGAGAGTTGGACTTAGATCCAACTCTAGATGCAGAACGGAAGAGGGAGAGATGGAGCTACACGGCCGATCTACAACCAAGGGGCGGCGGCGGCTATGGTTGCTAGGCGGCGGCGGCTAGGGTTTCTTGGGGAGGGGGCGGCGGCTATGTGAGGGAGAGAAGATTAGGGTTTTTGCTTTTTCCTTGCTTGGTTAGTTAGGGTTTTGATTCTTGAAGACTCCTTTTTATAGGAGAGTTCAAACCCTATCCCTAATCTTATCTCCTAGCTAATGGGCTATCAGATAAGTCTGGCCCAATCCCTCTCTATTTAATTAGTCCTTTAATTAAATAGCCCAAGTCATTTAATTAACCACTTTAATTAAATGGCCCATTTATTTAATTAACACTTTAATTAAATAATCCAATAAAATCTAATTAAAGATTTAATTTAATTAATTAATTAGATAAATCTAATTAATTTCTCTCCAGGAATGATTCCTTTAATTCCTTATCTTGATTTAACCACTTTAAATCATTTCGTTCTGCCACTGACTATCACAGTTCCAGCTTTTGTGTGTGACCCTCTAGGTTCACCATCAATTGGCCGCAGGCTCACATTTCTGTGATTTAATTAATGAGCAATTAATTATTTAATTAATTGCTCCGATCAATTAAACTACTTTCAATTGACCACTCCAGAATTAATCTACCATCAATTCAGGAGTACCCACACCTCATGGTCGATGTCTAGCCACAAGCCCATGAGGCCCAACTTCAGGTGAATTGACTTCAGTGAACCTTAAACCTCTTATAAGTACCATGTACATACGGTCCTTCTAAACGACTAATTTCCCGATCGAGACCTAGGGTGTGTGAATTGGTCGGCACCTCTAATCATCTCGATTCTAGTGTACTTTCTAATTCAGGATAATACTTCCAGTGTGACTGCTAAATCTGGAAACCCCTTTCCAAATCCGTCACCGACCATGGCCATGGATTTCTCGGAATGTATAATCGAAGAATGTACAGGAAATTCCCTCATCCATTTCAATGAGTCGGTAGATCCTATATTGATGCTAACCATCCGCGCAAACGACTACACGCACCCAACGTAGGCGCACAATGGACAAGCTATGTGCCCGGCTCCTAAATCAAAGTACGCATACCCGTATACCGAATTCGCCCTAGCACCTCAAGTCTAAGGACTAAATCGTACACTGTTATAAGTCTTGAGAGACATCCCACCACCGATATGCTATTTAAGCACTTCCACAATGGGTCTCTCTGTTCGGGTCGTTCGATGCGTCCGATCCCCTATCGAACCACCTAGTCATATGCACTGACATTAATAATGTCTTGTTCATGAAACGACAACAAATTCACTCTTAGTGAATCATGCATAATCCTACAAGTCTTGACGATTCATTCGATACCCCGTCTCGACATGAATCTATGACTTGGAACATTTTTGAGATCACGACCTTTGAGACTGTTTCATGATTAATCGCACCCAATACTGAAGTGAATAATCCCGTAGTCATGAGTGATCTCAGGGTTTCAACCAATCGCTTAAATGTGTTCGCGAAAGATGAAGATGGCCATTTGTTTATATTATGAATTCTCAATAAAATAAACAGTTCGTATTAATTGATAAATCAAAGATTCTTTCAAGACAAGATAATGATCCTATTACAAGCTATTTCGTTGGCTTGCAGGGCACTATCCTATCAGTTTCATGATTGCACTCAGTACTGAAGTGAATCGTCCCATAGTCTATTGTGACCTTAGGATTTCATCCAATCGCTTAGATAAGTTCGCGAGAGATGAAGTTGGCCATTGTTCAATTTCACATACTATGAATGAACGACGTATTAATTATAAACCATAAGAAAATAGTACTTCAACAAGCTAATTAATATTGGCTTGCTGGGCACTATTCCATCAATCTCCCACTTGCCCTAAGGCCAATCACAACATTTCTAAGACCCATCTATACCAAGATGTCCCTCGAACCATTTGTGAGAGAGCTTAATTAGTGGATCTGCTAAGTTGTCTTTGTCGAGATGAAGTAATACTTCTACTCGTCTCAACTACCTATGACTTGTTCAATCATACGGTATTGTGTTCAGATTATAGGTGAGATCTCGATTTCCTTTCATTGAGCAATCGCCTTATCTAAATCGGTTAAGATTATGATAGGCTTTTGTCCTGCTAGGTATTTCATCCCATGGATGAAAGTTTCTCATCTAAACACCTTCTCTTGTGCAGCATCATAATGGTGCCTCTTTATTCTTGTTTGAATCGGCAATGGTATATTATTGGAATTTCTTCCAATTTACCTTTGTTCTATCGAGACAAAATTAATTATCCACTTCAGACTGGGGATCTCGAATTTCTAAATCTTTCGAGTATTCAATTTTCCACTTACTACCACCGACCAACATTATATCCTTTAATTATCTTCGAGGATTGCTTTTATGGTAGACCAGTGTCCTTGACTGGCGTTTGACTATCAGTAGCTCGTGAATGATCAGAGTATTTTGATGAGTCAGGTCTAGTACAAGACTTTGCATGCTACATGCAACCCAAATGCCAAGCATAAGGCTTCTCGAGACAGTTACTTCATTACTTATTAATTTAGGGCTCATTAAATAAGTGAGATAGTTTCTGTCTCTTTGGAAACAATCCTTTCTTGGATTCTTCCATATTGAATTCAATCAATATATAGTCTTTGTACTTAGATTTGGTGAATTGCAACATCTACTTCCTTCTATCTACCATAGATACGTATTGCCAGTACGTGAGATGTAATTCCAAATCTTATCATGGAAAATTACGTGAAGAACACGCTTTCGTCTGTGCTTCTCTGATATGCTTATATCTTGTTTGATGTACAAAACATCATCTTGTTGCGCTTCGAACTCAACTACGCTCCCACTGATCCTTTTGCACACTTGGAATTCATATGCCTTTTGACAACTTCAACATTCTTGATTGACTTATCAAGTTGCATGTTCCAAATTTGGGAAAAAGTCATAGATTGACCTTTGGATTTGAATAGAGATCTTCTCATCAATGTGAGATGCAGGATTCATATCCAATAGTCATATCTTGGTAGTCAAAACCACCTTTCTATGGCTAATAGTTTCGAAATGGATTTTGACGTTTGCTAATGGAGAAAAGGTATTTTCATTAGTCCTAGAAGGACTTTTGAAGAGTGACCTATCGCCATTAGATGAGTCAAAAGTTTTCATTTTGAAACTTATGGCTTCATGCCATATCCTTTAGTCTCTTTGTAATCTTGGATTAGAATCCAATTTCTCAATTTCGTAAAATGGAATTTTGAGTTCCTTACGAATTTGATTACTAATTATTTGTGCATGGATCGGTTTGGCAGGTTTCAGGGTTCAACTCCCAATGTTCATGGGGATGGGTCCAATTCTTGGACTTCATCAAGTTCTATGACATTCCTTATTTCCTTTGACAAGAGTTTCGTCAACAGAGGAACAAGCTACTTTCGAGATACTTTTCGTTTCTCGTTGTCTTAGAATAGGTATCCAATGGATTAGATACCCCATAAACTTTATATGAACTAGATCTACCATCTAATTTCTCAAATAAGGGTGTTTTTCTATATCTTAAAAGACATGGCGGTGTAAGAACTTACTTCGAAGTATACTATACCAAGTATCTTTGAAAAGTCAAGGGAAAGTATCCCCTAAAGTGAATGAAGGAAACTCAGCAAGATCAGAGTCGAGAATCAAAGAAAGTTCGATTTCTTCTTTGATTTGCTTTGTGAGAATTCTATTCTCGTTTTAGATAATCGAGGAGTTAGTTGATTATGTTTCAGCAAGTTTGATTAGATCAAATTGCTTTTGACATAATGCTCCTAGTTTACTTCAATTCCAAAACGTCTATTGAATTACTTCAATAGTTTCAGAATTGTACTTCAATATAGTACACATAAACTTTGACGATTAAAAATCGCAAGTATATATGAAGTAGATTTCTTTTGAACTAGTGCTTTTAGTTCATGTCGATCGAAATGTTTTGGAATGCCTTAGCAATCCTTCACTTCGGTTATCATTCCTTCAAGATTTGAAAGTTCCGAATTTACCTAAGTTCATTATTTCAGGAATCAGTAACTAAAAACTTTCCTTTCGCATCTCTCTTTAGGAAGAATGTCCAGAGTGAACATTTCAAGCGCGGACGATTATCCAGTTTGTCTTACTCGTTTTCGATTTAACATATAGTCTTCAAAGTTTCGATTCGTTTATCATTGTTTATTTCTATGTTTCAAAACATCAACATTTGTACAAAGTTAAATTGCTCTAATTAAATAAATTCCATTTCTCAATGGTAAAGCAATAAGGTCTCGTACAAAATGTGAAATAATACTCAAAGTAAACTAAAACTTAAAACTCATGCTAATACGAAAAACTAAGAAAAACTTCTTTGCTAAAAAGGAATGTCTAGGTACAATTCTTCCTTGACCCAGTCCCGGAATTCGAGTTCCCTCATCTCTCTCTGCACTAATTGCATCTCCCTTTCAAGGAATTTCCTCCTTTTAGGTTGAGAGGGAAGACTATCATCGCCTGTAAATGCTTTTACAGAAATGAAAGTTTTATTCAGATGTCTTACATCGAAAAGATTCAACAAATGTATAACTTAAAAAGTCATACCGTAGTCAAGTCTTTCCAGGAAATCCTTTTCAACAAGCTTTCTTATTTTCTTTTCGTACTTACACAGAGGGTAATTCCAATCATACAGACCAAAACCTTGTCGATGAGCTTCTTCATATTTGTCTAACAACTCATGCAATTGCTTTGTTTCAATTCCATCAGGCGGAATAATGCAATGTTGCATAAAATGAGTGAAGGTGTCAGATAATCCTTGAAGGGTTATCGCGACCTCATCTTCGAGAATCAATTGGGCTCCAAACCCTTTGATTCGATCGAACATCTTGCTTAAGTAAGAACAATATTCTCTGACATTGTTAAACTTAGCCATGTTGGTTTTGTAGAGGAAATTGCATATCATGGCTTTCAGATTTGGTTCGGTTCTCAATCGCATCAAGTATCGTTTAAATGGGACAGTGGATGGTGAATGGGTAACATTTAAAAACAGACGACTATAAGCAGACATGTTTAATATTAATACTTATAATTAACGAAATTTGGACTTTTTATCGAAAAAGTTCTCCCACTATTTTTATCGAAACAGTAACCCCTTCTAGTTTCGGGAAAAAATTATTTCCTAGTAGGTCTTGACGTCCCAGCAGCAATTAGTTGCACCCACGACTCGTGGCCATACAATTAATTCCCCAGGTAGGTATACATATTACCAATTGTGTCTACTACACAACCTTCAAGTTATTTTGCCTCGTTTTTCGCATTTATCTAGCACTGCTACATCATAAATGTTACTACGCGTTAAGTCTAACCCATTAATCATGATAAGCAACGGGCCCGGTCATGAATTCTCCGTAACTAGTTATCGGTCAATCTTCACGTCCCAACCAGTCCCTACCCTTGTCAAGTTTTATTAAAACTAGAATCAAGGAATTTCGTGCATTTCCCCTTTCTTCGATTCGGGTGCCAGACTATGGATCACCTCTATCGATAAGTAAACAACATGCACTAGTCCCTATTAATGGAAGACTTGGATTTTATAAAACCTCATTTTATATTTAACCCAATATGACTTAATATTTATTCGAGAGGGGAATTTTCGGTTTTGAAAGTTTAAGGAAACTCTCCTCGAGATCTCACCGCTTCAATTATGCTTTATCTTTTATTTACGATCTAGATTCTAGCGCGCATACACACAAGCAATCATAAATCGACTAATAAATAAAAGCCATACAAGCCTAGCATGCATACTACCACAATATGTTTTCGATCGGGAGCCTCCTATGCAGGCCTTTATCGAGCCAATGATGTTGGCCCAATTGGTCAATCTAAAGGGTTCTCAAAGGACCTATGCTATTACACAATGTACCATGCATACATGGTCTTCAATCCAATGTACCATGCATACATGGTCTTCAATCCTTCTTGGGCTCCCACCTTGCTTGTAAACGGGCCTCCATCCTAAACTAGGAAAGCAGTAAAGCCCTATTCTATTACAAAGGCTCAAAGTGGCCCAAAAATAATAACAGGCTCGCAGGCCCAATAAAAACCATGCATTAAATTAAACCAATCACATCTAACCTAAGGTCAAGGCTCGGCGCGATCGAAAACCACGTAAACAGTTCACGTAGAGCAAGAAACAAGCAAACAACTTTTACGTATTTCTTTCTTAATTTTAAAACTACCTTTTAAAACTAACTTCCTATGATTCTTGCTTTTTAGTCACTACTAATTATGACAAATAAATTCTTGGATAAATTAAAACAAGTTTTCTGCCTCAAATTAAGATTCTGATTTTTCAACTTTTAAAAATTGCAGTTCGGTCCCTAGACTTTCGAAAATTGCACTTTTGACCCCAAAACTTTTGAAAAGTTACAAATTACCCCCAAAACAGTTTTCAGACAGAAGGACCAGAAAATAAAATTTTGAAATCCAGAAAATTTTCGAATTTGCAGACTAACCCCTGAACTTTTCGAAATTACAAAACAGTCCTTGAATTTTCGAAATTTGCAAAACAGCGCCAAAAACTCGTGCGATCATATTTTCAGAAACAGCCCAGATTTTTTAAAAATCTCCAGAAACAGAAAATTCATTTTTTCAGCCCTAATTTTGAGATTTGCGATTATTTGCACAAAGAGTCCTGATTTTTCGAAAAACTATAAATTTGCCACAGATCTTAAAAGGCAATTATACCCAATCATAGATCCAGTCATAACAAGCAAGAATCATTCGACAGAACATAATTATCACGCGTTCTCATACATACAATCAAGCATATACAGTGAAAACACATTATGTTCAGGCCTTTTCGTATAAAAACGTATGGAGTTGGCTCTGATACCACTGTTGGGATATTCTATTATAGGGCTCGATTGTCAATACAACAAAGTGCGGAATTTAAAATTTTTCGAGGTTCCTAATTGTCCCATAAATAGATCTCCATAGTTATTTATACGAAAAGCATGAATCAAACAATAACATAATTATCAAAGGGGGTTTTCGCAATTTACCTCACCACAGCTTGGTGGTGGTTACCTCCGGGCTTCTTTGTTCGATTCACAACGGAGTGATCCAAGTGTCTCACTTCCAGAATGTATCCACACCAATTGGATTGTAGCAACGTCTCCAAGTCACAGGCTAAGAACTAGATCTTGGAGATTGTCATGTAAGGAATGGGCAGATCTATATCAGGATGTAGATCTGGATCTGGATGAGGAGAACAGCAGGAAGACAACCACGACCACAGGACTTATGCGGCTAGGTTGGATCGACCAAGGGCGGCGCGGCTAGGGTTCGGATCCACCTAGGGCGGCGGCGGCGGCTAGGGTTTGGATCCATCTAGGGCGGCGGCTAGGGTTTGGCCGAGAGCTAGGAGCTAGGGGCGGGTTTTGGAGTTGGCAATTTCTTTTCTTCTTGTGTTATGTAAAACTAATTTTTTTCAACTCCTTGGAAGATGTATGAAGAGTTGTATTTATAGGAGAAGAGTTCTTCTCTTATAAGATATCTCTTCAAGATATGGCAAATCTTTTCCTTATCATAATAGGAAACAAGATTTGACCAAATCTCTTGTTTGTAGCTTGATGACCAAGTAACAAACTCTTCCCTTCTTTTCCTCTCCAAAAAATCGCCCCTTGCCTTTAATCAGCCAATCCGAAAATTGCTAATTATTTATTCTTCCTTCTTTACCAATTAACAACTTTAATTATTTATAATCAATTAGATAATCTTAATTAATTAATTAAACATTAATCAATTAAATATCCAATTAATATTCTCCCATTGAATTAATACCTTAATTCAATATCTTTGATTTAACAACTTTAAATCACTTATTTCCCTTTATGACTGTCACTGTCCAATTGTATTGTGTGTGACCCTCTGGGTTCACCATCAACTGGCAGCAGGCCCACGACTTTCGTGATTTAATTAACGAGCAATTAAATGCTCCGATCAATTAAACAACTTTTAATTGACCACTCCTATAATTAATTTCCTTATTAATTTAGGAGTACCCACACTTCATGGTCGATGTCTAGCCACAAGCCCATGAAGCCCAATCAAAGGTGAATTGATTATTGTGAACCTCACCTCTTATAATTGCCATGTACATACGGTCCTTCCATGATGATTTCCCGATCGAGACTTAGGGTGTGTGAATTGATCGGCACCTCTAATTATCTCGATAACTATACTTTCTAATTTCCGACAGTGATTCCAGTGTGACTGCCAAATTTGGAAACCCTTTCCAAATGCATCACCGACTATAGCCATAGATTTCTCGGAATCAATTATCTAAGAAACGTATAGGAAATTCTCTCATCTTATCAGGATGAGTCGATGGATCCTTTCTTAGTACTAACCACTCGCGTACAGTCGTCTACGCACCCAACTTAGGCACTTTGTGGCCAGGCTACGTGACCTGTACCTAAATCTAAGTGCGCACACTCTTGCACCGAATTCGCCCTAGCACCTCAAGTCTAAGGACTAAATCATACACTATTATAAGCCTTGAGAAACATTCCATCACCGATATGCGACATGCGCTTCCACATTGGGTTTCTCTGTTCGGGTCGTTCGATGCGTTCAATCCTCCATTGAACCACCTACTCATATGCACTGGACTCAAATTCCTTGCTCATGAAACTCTACAAATTCACTCCATGTTAATCATGCATATTTGTACAAGTCTTTGCGATTCCTACGATACCCCGTCTCGTTCGGAATCTATGACTTGGAACGGTTTTAAGATCACGACCTTTGAGACTGTTTCATGTTTGCACTCAGTACTGAAGTGAATCGTCCCATAGTCTATTGTGACCTTAGAATTTCATCCAATCGCTTAGATAAGTTCTCGAGAGATGAAGTTGGCCATTGTTCAATTTCACATACTATGAATGAACGACGTATTAATTATAAACCTTAAGAAAATAGTACTTCAACAAGCTAATTAATATTGGCTTGCTGGGCACTATTCCATCAGTACTAACTACTCGCGTACATGTCCATACGCACCCAACCTAGGCATGTTATGATCAAGCTAAGTAACCTATACCTAGATCTAAGCACGCACTTTCATGCACCGAATTCGCTCTAGCACCTCAAGTCAAAGGACTAAATCGTACACTATTATAATCCTTGAGAAACATTCTATCACCGATATGCGACATACGCTTCCACAGTGGGTTTCTCTGTTCGGGTCGTTCGATGCGTTGAATCTTCTATTGAACCACCTACTCATATGCATTGGCCTCAAATGCCTTGCTCATGAAACGCTACAAATTCACTCCATCTGAATCATGCATACTTGTACAAGTCTTGGCGATTCCTACGATACCCCGTCTCGTTCGGAATCTATGACTTGGAACAGTTTTAAGGTTACGACCTTTGAGACTGTTTCATGATTGCACTCAGTACTGAAGTGAATCGTCCCATAGTCTAATGTAACCTATGGGTTTCAACCAATCGCTTAAATGTACTCGCGAGAGATGAAGTTGGCCATTGTTTATCCTTATACAAATATAATTAAACGTGCGTATTATTATAAAATCAAAGATTGTTTCATACAAAATAGACCTATTACAAGCTAGTTGAACTGGCTTGCTGGGCACTATCCCATCAGTTTATTGTACCTAGATGCCCTATTCCCCGGCCTTCTCATGAACATCTCTTGAGCCTGATTCACTATCAACAGGTCATCTTGACTTTCTATGGGTCGATTTATTCTCTCGTATGCCGATGAAACGGCCTGATGTCCTTCTAGACCACATCCCATGGTCTCCGATCGCTCCTCTTTCGACCTACCCCCCCGAGTCAGGGCTTTGATACCTAGGTAGAGAGGTGATTTCTTTCTTTTCAGGGACATTATTTTGTCCATTGACCTGTTTGTAGGGCGACTCGTCCCGTGATCCACTACCCACGATCTGTATCGTGGGTCCCTTGCCTTTGTCGGTAGAGTTCTTGGGCAGCCCTATCCAGGCCTACGTTTGTATCCCGTTGGTCAAAGAATTAATGCTCTCAGCGAGCATGGCCAATTTTGACTCCATACGTGTCAAAGAAGTATTCACGATATTGCTTGTTGGGTTATTGGTAACGTCAGGACGTTAAAAGCAGCGGAAATTTAAAATTTTTAAATAACCCAATCAGGGTCTTTACTCATCTAGTCATACGAAATGGACTTTCAACAAATAAAGCAACAATAGGGGGTTTATCGAATTTACCTCACCACAACAATGGTGGTGGTTTTTCTCTGGTCTTCTTTCAGATATGATAGATTTGGTTTGAGAGAAGCACTCCAAGTGTTGTGCCTATAGTGGTATACACACCAACTGGATTGAAACAACTCCCTTGGATCCTTAGGCTCAGAACTTGGATTCAAAAGTCATCAAGCAAGAAAGAAGTAGAAAGGCTATCGCAACCCTTCTCTGTAAGAGAGGGGGCGGCGCAAAATTGGTATGGGAGAGAGGGGGCACGAAATTTGTGTCTTAGGGGGCTAGGGTTTTTGTGGTCTTGAACTCCTTATATAATAATGAGTCTTGACCTAGCCTTTGTTCTAATCCAAGTAGGAAACTTAAAGCCCATTTACTTATGGCCTTTATTTGTTTCCTAATGGACTTAGATCTTCTTTTAATTAATTCAGCCCATTTAATTAATTAATATAATTAACACTTTAATTAATTAGTTTTCTTCTTCAAGAATTAACACTTTAATTCTTAAGTTTTGATTTAACCCTTTAAATCAAACTTTCCTTATATGATTTGTTGCAGTCCAATTGTATTGTGTGTGATCCTCTAGGTTCACCATCAATTGGCCGCGGACCCACGACTTTCGTGATTTAATTTGCGAGCTTATTAATTGCTCCGATTAATTGAACCCCTTCAATTAACCACTCAAGAATTAATTTCCTTATTAATTCATGAGTACACACACCTCCTCATCGATGTCTAGCCACAAGCCCAAGAGGCCCAACTTTAGGTGAATTGATCTCAGTGAACCTCACTTTTATAAGTACCATGTACATATGGTCCTTCTATTGACTTAATTTCCCGATCGAGACCTCTGGTGTGTGAATTGATCTGCACCTCTAATTATCTCGATAACTATACTTTCTAATTCCGGATAATGATTCCAGTGTGACTACTACATTTGGAAACTCCTTTCCAAATCAATCATCAACTGTGGGCACAGGATTCTCGGAATCTATTATCTAAGAATGTATAGGAAATTCCCTCAACACACTACGTTGAGTCAGTAGATCCCATATTGATGCTAACCATTCGCGTACACGACTATACGCACCCAACTTAGGAACACAATGATCAGGCTATGTGATCGACACCTAAATCTGAGTCCACACGCCCATATACCGAATTCGCCCTAGCACCTCAAGTCTAAGGACTAAATCGTACACTATTATAAGTTTGAGAAACATCACATCGCCGATGTGCGTCATGCGCTTCCGCAATGGGATTTTCTGTTCGGGTCGTTCGATGCGTTCGATCTTCTCTATCGAACCACCTACTCATATGCACTGGCCTCAAATGCCTTGCTCATGTAACGCTACAAATTCACTCCATGTGAATCATGTATATTTGTACAAGTCTTTGCGATTCCTTCGATACCCCGTCTCGTTCAGAATCTATGACTTGGAACAATTTTAAGATCACGACATTAGAGTCTGTTTCATGATTGCAGTCATACTAAAGTGAATCGTCTCCTAGTCTATTGTGATCTAAGGATTTCATCCAATCGCTTAAGTGATTCACGAGAGATGAAGTTGGCCATTGTTTGATTTACATACTATATATAAACAGACGTAGTAAGTCATTATACTAAAGAAAGATTAAGATAGTTCTAATACAAGCTAAATATATTGGCTTGAAGGGCACTATCCAATCAATCTCACACTTGCACCAAAGCTAATCACAAACGTTTCTAGGACCCATCTTTTTAAAGATGTTCTTCGAACTCTTTTCGTGATATAGCCTCTTCTAGTGGATCCGCTAAGCTGTCTTCTGAGTCGACGTGATCCATTATGTGCGTCAACTCTAACAATGATTTCTCTAATCAAATGGTACTTTTCTCTCAATTGTGTTTAGATTTCTGGTGAGATCTCGAATGCTTTGTTTTAGTAATAGCTACATTGTTATCATAGAAGATAACCATGAGCTTCGCAATGCTAGGCACTACGTCCAACCATAGGATGAAGTTTTATATCCAAACACTTTCTTCAGCCGCATTTAATGCTACATTTAATGCTGCAATATATCATGCTTCAGTGGTTTAGATGGTTACGGTATTTTGCTTGGAACCCTTTCCAATTTACCGCTACCCCATTGAGGCAAAATATATATATCCAAAAATGGGTATATAAATTCATCCACATCAGACTTAAAACTCGAATCAGTAAATCCTTCGAGTTTTACTTTTCCACTACCACGGTAGATCAAGAACAAATCCTTAGTCTTTGTCAAGAGCATAAGGATACCTTTTACGGTGGTCCAGTACTCTTCACTGGAGTTTGACTAGTAACTGCTCGTGACACTTGAGCAAGTTCTACGTCTGGTCTAGTACATTGTAAAGCATGCCACATGCAACCTTTTGTTTGAAACATAAGGTATTTGTGACATTCTCCTTTTATCCTCATTCTATGTAGGGCACATCGATTTGGAACAAGGGATACAATGTCTCATTGGAAGCAATCCTTTTTTGGATTCTTCATACTAAATATTTTCAGTATTGATTCTATGTACTTAGATTTAGAGAGTGTCAACATCTTCTCCGATCTATTTCTATAGATACGCATCCCAATACGCAAGATGCGTCTCCTAAATCTTTCATGGAGAATTGCATGGATAACCATGCTTTCGTCTGTCCTAACATTTCGATAGCATTCCAAATAACCACAACATTATCGACATATAAAATATGAGCGTCATCGCACTCCCACTGTTGGTCCCAAGTGGTCAGATGAGGTCTAGGGGGGGAGGTGAATAGATCTTTGAACAGCTTTGCTGACCACTAATCTGATAGTTACTTAGCTGATTTTTGTCAAAATCAGTTTTAATACCAGAATACTTACAGCGGATTTATAAAGTGTTTTTCACAAGTATACTTAGTAGTTTGAAAAATTTAATCCCCAATTTTATAAAAACTCCTTTAAACCTTTTTCAAACAGTTAATCAAGTGTTTTTATGCAGATCTGAAAATATGCAAGTAAAAGCTATGTGATGAGGGGTAAATCGGATTAAGACATTACTACGGCCTAGTGAGGTCGGACTTCGACATTTTCGATCTCATGAGCATAAATTCGAGCCCAAGGCACGGGAATCCTACGCTGACTATACTATGGAAATTCTGGGTTCAAAGTTACTGTTGGGCCGACCTCAGGCCCAGGCCTTTGGGCTGAGTAATACGCACCTATGGGTGGTTCATCTGGTCCCGGATCTCAACTATAAATACCCCAAGCATTTATGACGATGACACAACTTTCCAGGTGCTCTTCCTTCGAGACTGCTGCTCGGACTCACTTGGGAATAATAGCATAGGCTTTCTTATAAGTATTTCACCCTCTAGCTTGTACGGCATCCAATAATGCTCGGATAGGACTCCCAATTCTTGTAATCTGTACTCGATCGTTCCGAATATAATATAATTGATCTTTTATCTCCATTTACGTACTTTAGCACGACATTACACACAACCCTTATCGAACTAACGAAAACGCGTAAGATCAATTGGCGCCCACCGAGGGGCCTTATTCGAGTATTAGATCGAAATATGCCTACTACGAGGGAGAACAGTGTACCGCGATCTATATCGCGTGCGCCAGTAACAAACCCTCCTCGGGGTGTACCATCTCGATCAGAAATTCCGCCGAGATCAGTACATGATCTGGAAGATTCAATAGTAGGGGAGAGCCACCCTTCAGGTGTTGTCAAGAACAAAAAATCGACCTACAAAAGGGTTACTGATGTTGAATTGGAAAAAAATAGTGCAAGAAAGAGTGGCTAAGGAGTTGGAGAAGGAAGGTACATTGATAGGAATTCCTCGTGGCAATTATACCAACAGGCGAGCGGAAAATATTTCGAATAGAGAGAGTTTGCGAGATAGGGAGGTTTCGAACAGTATCATGCGTTGCTTGCCGTTTTGTCAAGAAATACGCGAGGCTCGAAACGCGGAAACTGTACCAACCAGACTCCCGCGGTATACCGGGACTACCGACCCCGGTGAACACATTAACAGCTTTATTAATGTGATGAACTTGTACGGACATTCTGAGGACTTTTGCTGCAGGATCATGGTTACTACCTTCGAGGGAATTGCCCTCTACTGGTTCGGAAAATTGCCACCTAACTCAATATTTTCCTTCGAAGAATTTTGCGATAAATTAAAACATCGATTCGCTAGCCAAAGGAAACCGAGGCTACCGGCAAATCATTTGGGAACTGTAAAACAATTGGAAGGAGAAACTTTGAGACAATGGTTAGCAAGGTTCAGCATCGAACTTCTCAAAGTTGACACTCCGCAAATTGAATATCTCTCCTCATTGATGTTCGAACTAACAAGAAGCACTCAGTTCGGGAACGCTTTATGTAGGAAACAACCGAAATCCTTCGAGAGGATTATGGAAATCACTGAGAAATATATGATTCAGGAAGAGATGAATAAGCTGAAAAGCTCGCATGCTGTGAAACTCCCTCTAAACAAGAAACAGGATCGGGCTCCTATCCCAAAGCCCGGTGATTACGGAAGATCGAACAGAGGGTCTGTTTGGCAACGAATCAACACCTATAAACCACATATGCCACCCCAAGGATCGAATTCCTATGGACCTTCCTATGAACGAGCTCGACCTCCTAGAGAGGGAAATATTCAATTTACCGAACTTAACAGCTCAAAGGAAGAAGTGTTAACTATGCTAGAAGAGGGAAATTTGATTCCCGAGGCTCAAAGAATCACGCAGGCTAGGCCAGGTGCGTTGGGTTACGATGAATACTGTCGATATCATCGGGCTCGGGGGCACAGCACCGAAAACTGTTACCAACTGAAAGTTGAGATAGAGAAACTAATTGCACAAGGAAAACTAAGAGAATTTGTCAAGGGAGGTAACTATAACAATCGTTATAGGTCAAGGAGTCCGAGGAAGTTTAATACTCAACCAAAGTAAGGTCGAAATCAAACGGAAGAGCGGTCAAACGGAGTGATAAACATGATTGCTGGTGGACCAGCAGGAGGAGATAGCAGAAATGCTAGGAAAAGAACGCTGTGGTCGATAAGAGCTGGGGTCTCTGCAAAGAGGGAAATTCTGTCCTTTCCCTCCATGGAAAATCAGGTTGTGAGTTTCAGTGAAGCCGATCGACCTGCAGATGTCAATTGGGATGTAAACGAAGATGATCCAGATTTTTCCATGGTATTGACATTAAAAATTGCCAATTTTGAGGTCAAGAGAGTACTGGTCGATAATGGAAGCTCGGCAAACATTATCTCTTCGAAAGCTCTCACAAGGATGAACCTTTGTCACCCACGTCTGGAAAAAGTAACCACTCCCTTGGTTGGTTTTGGGGGATCGGAGATCGTCCCGCTAGGGACCATTCTTTTGAGCACGACTCTAGGAACCAAACCAAAGAATATAACAAGAATGATCAAATTCATAGTGGTAGATACGTCATTCGCTTACAATGCTATATTAGGGAGACCAGCTCTGAACATTTTCAAAGCAGTTGTATCTACCTATCACCAAAAGATAAAGTTCCCAACCGAGGGAGGAGTAGGGGAAATGAGGAACGACCAATACATGGCCTGGGAATGCTATAATTTGTCTTTAATCATTAAAAAGAAAGTGGAACCCGAACTCCCGATTAAGAGAAGAGCAGCGGAATTGGAGCCTGGCATAGAATCCACAGTTCCTGACTGCGAGAAATTACAAGGAAAGAAAGGAAAAAATATCGACATGAGTGTGCAGGCGCCTGGCCACAAAAAAGTAACTCTAGTTCCGGGATCCCCTGAGAAATTCACCAAAATTGGAACGGAGTTAAGCGAAGGCATGGAAACCATGCTCATTGAATTCTTACAGAAAAACGTGGACGTTTTTGCCTGGAGCTCGGACGATATAATTGGAATCGACCCACGGGTGATAACATATTCGTTGAATATCGATCCAAAGGCAAAACCTGTAAGATAAAAGAAGCGCAATCATGGTCGCGAAAAGGACAAAATAATCAATGTGGAGGTCGATAGGTTACTAGCAGCGGGTCAGATCAGGGAAATAAAGTTCACAGAATGGCTGTGTAATGTGGTCTTAGTTTCTAAGGGCGAAAAGATCGAAAACAAATGGAGAATGTGTAATGACTTTACAGATCTAAACAAATTGTGCCTAAGAGATCCTTATCCATTGCCTCGGATCGATATGCTCGTAGATTCAACCGCGGGGTTTGTATTTTTTAGTATGATGGATGCTTTTCAAGGATTTTATCAGATCTTTATGAATGAAAGAGACCAGGATAAAACAGCGTTCATCACCGAGAGAGGGGTCTACTGCTTCATTGTCATGCCTTTTGGCTTAAGGAACGCAGGCGCAACCTACCAAAGGTTAGTCAATATGATGTTTAAAGATTTGATAGGGGAAATCATGGAAGTTTATGTGGATGACATGCTCGTAAAAAGTATGACGGAGGAGGACCACATCAACCATCTTGATCGATGTTTTGGAATTCTAAGGAAGTATGGAATGAAGTTGAATCCTGCTAAGTGCACTTTTGGCGTGCGATCAGGAAAATTTCTCGGATATCTTGTCCATGAAAGAGGCATCGAAGCCAATCCCGAAAAGATTCGAGCAATTACCAATCTACATCCACCAAGAAAGCTCTCAGAAGTTCAAAGCCTAATCGGGAAGATTATCTCATTGAATAGATTCATCTCACGGTCTGCTGACAAGAGTTTACCATTCTTCAAACTGTTGCGCAAATCTAAGAATTTCGAGTGGAATGAAGAATGCGACAAGGCTTTCGAAGACATGAAAGCATACTTAACCTCACCACCAATGTTAGCCAAGCCATCTGATGGAGAACCTCTATACTTATATATAGCTGTGTCGGAAGAAGCTATTAGCTTGGTCTTGGTGAAGCTCGATAAATCCGAGCACAAGCCAGTGTACTATTTAAGCAAGTTATTGCAGGGTGCGGAGAAAAATTACTTGGAGATCGAGAAATTCGCGCTTGCCTTGGTGGTGGCTGCGCGAAGGTTAAGGCCTTATTTTCAAACATACAAGATCATTGTCTTAACAAATCAGCCACTAAGACAGGTCCTATCAAAGCCTGAAGCATCCGGCAGACTGATAAAATGGGCAGTCGAACTGGGTCAGTTTGAGATCGAATATCAACCACGAGTTGCTATAAAAGCACAGGTTTTGGCCGACTTCATAGTCGAGTCAACAGGTTTATCGAATAAGGTAGAAGGGGCAATCTCCGAGGTAAGAATGGTCGAAAAAGCAGAAGATCAGGTATGGCTGATGCACGTGGATGGTTCCTCAACCAGGGAAGGAGGTGGGGCAGGAATTCATTTTCAAGGACCCAATGGTGAGGACTTAAGTTATGCTATCACTTTGGACTTCGTCGTCACAAACAACGAAGCAGAATATGAAGCCTTGATCGCCGGATTAGAAATGGCCATAAAAGCAAAGGTAAAATCAATTGTTGTGCTAACTGATTCTGAACTCGTTCATAGACAGGTGAAAGGCACTTACGAGGCCAGAGAGTTCAATATGATAAAATATTTGAACAAAACAAAAAAGTTGATCTCTAAGTTCGACAAGTTTGATATTCAGCCTATACCAAGGGAGGAAAACATGTGGGCAGATTTATTATCGAAGTTTACAGGGCTTGCTGAGGGGAAGAATGAAAGAATAATCACATGGTTATTATCGAATACATCTGCTATCGAACTAGATGTGATTCCCTCGGTCGACATCATGGAAATCGATGAGCCTAGGATTTCTTGGATCGACCCTCTTATTGCTTATCTCAGAGAAGGAAAACTTCCAGAAAACTCAAACGAAGCTCGAAGGGTCAAATACCTAGCGCCATCGTTCGCTCTGGTCGACAATCAACTCTATAAAAGATCTTCTTCTGGAATTTTATTGAAATGTATTTCCGAAGTACACTATAATGCTATTTTAAAAGAAGTTCACGAGGGAGAGGCAGGTAATCATTGTGGTGCTCGAGCGTTAGCTCTTAAATGCTCAAGGTCAGGATATTATTGGCCTACCCTTTTCTCTGATTCGGTTGATTATGTGAAGAAATGCCACCATTGTCAAATTCACTCGAATTTAATTCATCAACCGGCCGAACATATGCACTCTATTCCAATCTGTTGGCCTTTTGAAAAATGGGGCATCGATATTGTTGGGCCTTTCCCAACAGCAAGAGCTCGGAAAAACTATGTATTGGTTGCAGTAGAATATTTCAGCAAATGGGTCGAATGCGTTGCTCTGACAAAGATCACTCAGTTCCAAGTTATTAATTACTTATGGAAAAATATTGTCTGCAGGTTCGGGATTCCTAGGATCTTAATATCTGATAACGGAACGCAGTTCGCTGGCAAAAGAATCACGGAATGGTGCAAAAAACTCGGAATACAGCAGAATTTTGCATCAGTTGGGCATCCTCAGGCTAACGGACAAACTGAAGTAGTGAACAGAGAGATCGTTCGATCTCTGGAAAAGCGTTTATCTGAGGCAAAAGGGAAATGGCTCGACGAACTGCCAGGATTCTTATGGGCTAATAGAACTACAGTTAAAGCTGCAACAGGGGAGACTCCATTCAGTCTGGTCTATGGATCGGAAGCTGTAATTCCAGTCGAGAGCCTCGTACCTTCCCCCAGGGTCGAATTTTATGATCCAAAGAAAAACCAATCTCTAAGGGAAATGGAAGTTGATCATGCAGATGGTTGGAGGGACCAAGCAAGGTTGAAAATTCAGTCCACCAAGTCTAGCATGGAAAAATCCTACAATCGAAACGTTCGAATCCGAACTTTCAAAGTGGGAGATTTAGTGCTCAAGAAGGTAGAAGTATCAAAGCATGTTGGAAAACTTCAACCTAATTAGGATGGCCCCTTTGTGGTCGTTGAGGTTGGAAAGAAAGGTTCTTACAAAATTGCTTATCCTAATGGAGAGGTTCTACCTCGAGCCTGGAATGCCGTTAATTTAAGAAGATATTATGGGAGATGAAATTGATTAGTTAATATTCTAGGCTATTACTATTTAGGCATGTCGTTCTGTTTCTTTGTTTCTCGCAATTAAGAAAACTATATGATCAATGAAAGTTTATTCCGAATTAAGTTGTTTATTCTATGGAAGTTCGTTTCGTCAAAATCATCATTTATTCGTCATATTATGGATATTCTCGATCTTCATTCTTTTATTATCAATTTCTATTGTTCTCCAACTATTAAATGGGTGAAAGATGTTGCTACGACCCTCGGGCTAAAAATGCTCTGAAACGACTAAGGGTGAAAGCCGTTGCTATGCCCCTTAGATCGAAATTATTGAATAGGTGAAAGTTGTTGCTACGACCCTCGGGCTAAAAATGCACTGAAACGACTAAGGGTGAAAGTCGTTGCTATGCCCCATAGATCGAAATTATTGAATGGGTGAAAGCTGTTGCTACGACCCTCGGGCTAAAAATGCTCTGAAATGACTAAGGGTGAAAGCCGTTGCTATGCCCCTTAGATCGAAATTATTGAATGGGTGAAAGCTGTTGCTACGACCCTCGGGCTAAAAATGCTCTGAAACGACTAAGGGTGAAAGCCGTTGCTATGCCCTTTAGATCGAAATTATTGAATGGGTGAAAGCTGTTGCTACGACCCTCGGGCTAAAAATGCTCTGAAACAACTAAGAGTGAAAGCCGTTGCTATGCCCCTTAGATCGAAATTATTGAATGGGTGAAAGCTGTTGCTACGACCCTCGGGCTAAAAATGCTCTGAAACGACTAAAGGTGAAAGCCGTTGCTATGCCCCTTAGATCGAAGTTATTGAATGAAGACGACAAAGCGCAAAAAGCATTGCTACGCCCCTTAAAGTATAATCAAGATCGACCTAATTGTATTCTTTCTTCACAGCTATATATTCGGCTAAGGAAGATTATTCCGTCCAATTCTAAGAGAAGCAAATCTGAAATATCTAAGCTATGGGAGATGACTCATGAAATGTTTAAATTGCAAAGACCGAAATTCAAATCTATTAATGGATTTCAAAATTATCTCGCAGAAGTTGCAAATTATGAAGATCGAAATTAAGATCGATAACAATATGGAAGAGGATTCTTTCATTCATAAACTTACATGAAATTTTTTTATTACAATAAAGAAATCGAAATAATCTGAAAGTTTACATCTAGTGCGATCCTATTACAAAAGACTATCCCTATGGATGCTCAAAGAGGAAAAGTGAGGCTGGTACACTTCTACCCTTTATCCAATGTTTCCTTGCAAATTGGTCCACAAAGGACCAAGTCGAGAGACAGGGAAGCAACTCCAGTTTAAGTACTCCTACCAAAATTCGAATACCACATCCTTCAAGAAGCCGCCTCGAAGACGTGGAGATCAAGTGCAGGAAAACCCCTCCAGCAGTAGACCCGCTATCCCGACTGGATAGAGGAAAGAGTACAGAAAGTCGAGCCCGCCTCAAAGACTTGGAATCAGAGAGAGTTGGTCGCCTGCCGGTACCCTAGTCGCAATTATTTTCGCCTGTCGATACCCTAGCCGAAAGATTTTCATATGAGAATTCCGAGGAAGTTGGAAAAGAAGGTTCGAATAAAAATCTCGAACGCTTTAATTACCAACATTAAATGGAACATGGAGCTGATCGACGAAAGTAAAAACACAATCATACTGATCCGAGGCAAAATATTTACAGACAAGTAAAAATATGAAGGTAATTTCGAGAGCTATATATAGGGGAAGGAATTCCGTATCAACGGTGCAGATCTTTTGAACTAAACGGTCAAGATACGAGCATTAAACGCTCTGACCGTTTCACTTCCCAAGAAATGAGGGACGCGCCAAAAAAAAAAAAAAAAAGGGGGGGGGGGGAAAGATAGAAGGAGACAGAACTTCCTGAAAAACAACATTTGACAATATTATTACAACAAGGTTATGTTACAACAAGAGAAATCCTAATACAACTAAACGAAATTATTCTCGGAAAGTATTTTTTGAACTTCAGCGTTGCGGTCAGCATATCCGCGAATATAAGCTTCTCTTTCACGAAGCTCGAAGTCTCTTTTCTCACGTTCGTAGATATCTTTGATGGCCCTTAATTCTGAGCTCACCTTCTTCTGAGATAATTTCTCAAAGAATCTATTGGCTTCCAGTGCGCGATCTAGCTCAATATTCTTCCTAGCTAGCTCAAGAGTAATAGTAGCTCGTTGCTCGATCTCACGTCTCGCCAACACATGGAGCTTAGAAAAGCATTCACCAGCCTGAGGGAAGACACGTCAATCCTAAAATAAGAAGATTATAGAACCAGGATAAAGAGGTTAGCAAAGATTACCTGGGCGACGAAATCTGACCCAGACTGAAACAAAAACGAAGAGTATTCTCCCTTTGATAAAATCGCCTCGGATATAGAGATATTGGCTTGAAGAAGGCTCAGATCGAGTTTCTCGTGCGTTACTTGGTCAAAATGGAATGTACCTCTTTTAAGCGGGAGGACACAAGAAGGAAATGTTAAAGGTTCTCCGGCCGGCAAGGAACCGGACCGAACGGGAAAAGATGCGCGCACAGATACATCCTCTCCAAAAGAAACCTTTTTAATTTTCTTGTTTGAGCCTTTGGCTTTCAAGCACGAAGAAAGGGTGACAGTCGAAGATTTACCTCCTACATGGAAGGTCTGCTCGTCGGGAGCAGTGGACTTAAACGGAGCTTGTCTCTTTTTCATTATGTTTCTACTATCATTGGGTTTGGGGAAGGGCACAGAAGGAATTGCAGAAACGTTCGAATTATCATTCATCTATTGTTTTTCGGATAATTATTCGACCGTGACAATTTCCCAAAGCTCCGATCACTATGTATGATGTTATCGTAAAGACAAGGTAAAATGGCCTTAGTATTTATAAGTACGACATCATGCCAATTACAATAATTGGTAAGTCACCACTCCCAAGAAAGATTCGATGACGCAACCAAGTATGCAAGAATGACGTTATAAAGTTGACGTTATAATGTTCAACATAATGGTCAGACAGGCAATAAATTAAGCATGGCACTAAGGGAAATATGTAAATTAGAGCATCCACCAGATAGGAAAAAGCAGGAGACTATAAGAACAAATTTACAATAGGTCGCTAAGTAAATCCTATTACATGATAATCATTAACGGTTGGATTCCTTCACACCAGAACCATGGTCCGATCTCTCTAGTTCTTTCCCTTCACTAGAATCGCTTGCCGAGCTGTCAGAATCATAACTACTCGAGCTGCTCCCTCCTTCATCATTACCTTGCGCTTCAGATGCAGATCTACTCGAATTAGAATACGGAGTGCCTTGCTCTCCCTGATCACGGGAATCCCCTTCAATGTCCACATCTTCATCCTCGGATTGAGCTTCGAGCACATCAAGGTTTGGCATTGGCACTCCAAATTCCTGAAGAAATGGAGCAAACTCGTGGTGGGCTAAGTCTTCGAGTTTGGGAGGAAGAGAAGAAGCCTTATAATCTTTTCCGTAGATATTCTTATAAGTATCCATGTAAGGAAGATAATCATCAAGGGCGCCTTTAATCCTTCCGGCTGTGAGGAGATGCTGAATTCCTTTATAATAGAAGGCTTGATTAATTTGACCCGACCGTAAGCGAACCAAGGCATCCAGAAAAGGTGATTCTAAAAATTCTCTTATGGCAGGGAGTCTGCCCTCCTCTCGGCCTCGAGCATAGGCCTGTTCGGATAATGCCTTAGCTTGCTCAAGATCTGATCTCAGCTTGGTTACCTCTTCTTCGAGGGCCCTCTTTCCGTCAAGGCCCTTCTTAGCTTCCTCGAGCTCCTTTTTGACCTCTGATAATTTGGTCGTAGTATCCCTCAACTGATCGGCTTTGGTAGCCTCAGTCGTAAGGACATTGTGAAGGGCACTTTGAGCCATCTGAGATTCCTCGCTTAGGGTGGCCAGTCGGTAAGATTGATGACAGAACAAGTCTCCGACCTAGAGGAAAAATTAAACGTTAAAGGCGAGGTAAAGATTTTAAGGAAAAGTTAGTATCTATGGAAAACTTATATACCTTTTGCAGAGCATAGGCATAATCACCCGCGAGCTCGAAGTCGTTTTTAAGGAATAGCGCTGTATTATCGTCCTTAAATCTCCCGGCCATGAACATCCGAAGAGACTTATCCACTGCATGTTCCCCGGTTGGGCCCAAGTCGGACTCGATGGTTCCGTCCTCCAGGAATCCAGCTGCCCTTGATCCTTGGAGATGGTCCTCTATGAAGTCTGCAAGATCCGGCTCGGAATGGCCACCCCGACACTGAATAGGATTTGAACCTCGACTAAAGGGTTTAACTCTCCTGGAGGACTCAGGGATATTGCTACCTCTTTTACGAGCCACCCTGGCCTGCAAAATCTCTCTTGCCCGTTCCTCCATGAGAGTATAATAACTATACCCCACTTCATTGGGATTGGAAGAGCCAGGTGGGAAAACAGATCGAAGGGAGCCGGAAGCCTGAAGGTTGGAAGTTCCCTCCATCTCAGCCTGAAGGCGAGAGGTCCCAACTCCGGCGGTTTGAGGAATAGTTACCAAAGCATTCGAAGCTGGAATGGCATCGACGCCAGCGTTAATCTTAATCGCTTTTCGGGAGATCTTCGACGTTCGAGGATGAGGACGACCTTGGTTACCCTTCGAAAATGAAGCAACGTTCCGACCAGCTACTGATGTCCGGAACTTGTCAACAATCCCAGCTGAAAAAGGAACAGGGTTAACCATGGTCATGAAAAATTAAGTCAAAATAATTCAACGCACCTAACGTAGAGGGAGCATTAGCAGGATTGATCTGAGCCTTCCCGTAATCAATTGGCGGGGCAGGAAAGGAGCACCTACTAAGCCCAGCCAACCGCAAAACTGCCTCCTGAGTCATCAAAGCTGTCTGATGAGGGTCAGCTCGAAGGGATTACAGGAATTCGTCCGAGATTTCATTATTCATTTTTCCTCTAAGGCGGCGGTTACCGTAGATCCATGATTTTACACCAGGCCACACATACGGAGTGGGCTCGGGATTATCTTCGGAGGATGGAAAATCAGGTCCGCGGACAAAAAAGAACTCATGTTTCCAGCCTTTCAAGTTGCTTCTAACGTTGGCTGATAAGATCGAGATTTTCGGTCTCTCAGAAAAATAAACATAACCAGCGTTCGAAGACGTGGAAGCACTCACTTGAAATATTCGCCAGAAGTTCTAAAAAATAGCCTTTTTCCCTTTGGCTTTCATCAGCACGCAAAAGGCTATAATAAGCCCGATCGAATTTGGTAGAATCTGGGAGGGAGTTAACTCGAAAGCTTCCAAAATACTTTCTATCAAAGGAGGAAAAGGGATACGTAAGCCATAATGGAAGTGCTTAGAATAAAAGGCTTGACATCCAGCGGGAGGGTCAGTAACTCGTTGTTCGGGAGCAGGAAGAACAATCGAGAATCCGGCGCCTAGGTATTGACCAAAGTCTGCCTGCAATTTTCCCAGATCTGTTTCCACATAGGAACAAACGATCTCATCCGTCCTATCCTCAGTCATGTTCAGTCCTGCGCTGGTCGACGGCTCCTCCCAGTTGAAGATCGTAACCACTACATTGCCGCTCAGTCTATTCTTCTTCTGTTCATTTTTCTCTAAGGGAAGGTCGCCATCCTCTGCGATTTCCTCCTCGGAGACTGTGGCTTCGCTCGAATTGTCTTCACCATTATCTTCCGATCCGGAACACGATTCTCTCTCCTCCCCATTAGATTCGGAAGGGGGACTCGAATCTCTCGAGTTCTCCACCACGGATGGTCGAACATCTACGACCTGCCTCCCCTCCTGATCATTTTCTCGACTTTCCACTACAGGGAATTTTCCCTTCAAATCTACTGAATTGGACATGGTAAATAAACGAAGAGTACTCGAAAAAGATTGTTAGAACCCACTTATCGATCTAATCGCTCCGATCTAGGGTTTTTTCTCCTTAGAATCGTTGATGAACAGCGGCCCTCCATCAAGGTATATATACAGGGACAAAATGGGAAATTGCAAACCGATCCCCGAGTAACCGCGACGGTTAAACTCCTCAAGGGTGAACTTGAAGTCGTAATTCCAATAATTGCACTTATGACCCCGATATTTTCTAAAATCACAAAATTGAAGACCAACATGGCGAAAAAAGTATTTATGGGGGCTTCGATTCCGCATTCTGCCACCGACCTACCCTATCAAAATCAAAGGAATATAGAGATATTGTTAAAGATCGACCATAGCGACACAATAGGTAACAGTGAGAAGATCCTCACCTAAAAGTCCTATACCAACACTAGATGACAAGGGTAATATCATGGTGACACCACTACATAGTTTCCAAGTTATGCACTCTTTTTCCCTGGCTCAGTTTTTATCCCAAAGGGTTTTTTCGAGTTAGGTTTTTAATGAGGCATCTCCGAAACTTATCCAAAAATGGATCGTTCACCCAGCGTCCAATTTATACTTCTTCGAGCTTAAGCTTCTCTTTACGCTCGAGAAGTGGGGGAGTATTGATGAGGGGTAAATCGGATTCAGACATTACTACGGCCTAGTGAGGTCGGACTTCATCATTTTCGATCTCATGAGCATAAATTCGAGCCCAAGGCACGGGAATCCTACGCTGACTATACTATGGAAATTCTGGGTTCAAAGTTACTGTTGGGCCGACCTCAGGCCCAGGCCTTTGGGCTAAGTAATACGCACCTATGGGTGGTTCATCTGGTCCCGGATCTCAACTATAAATACCCCAAGCATTTATGACGACGACACAACTTCCCAGGTGCTCTTCCTTCGAGACTGCTGCTCGGACTCACTTGGGAATAATAGCATAGGCTTTCTTATAAGTATTTCACCCTCTAGCTTGTACGGCATCCAATAATGCCCGGATAGGACTCCCAATTCTTGTAATATGTACTCGATCGTTCCGAATATAATATAATTGATCTTTTATCTCCATTTACATACTTTAGCACGACATTACACACAACCCTTATCGAACTAACGAAAACGCGTAAGATCACTATGTAAAAACACAAGAATTTTTATAGTGGTTATATTGATTTAAATATCCTTTAGTCCACTCTTCCGAGTCACACAGATCTTGGGTTATACTAAGAACACAAAGTAATTAGTACACTCTGCTTGCGTCAAACAACAAATGAAACGACCACAAGTGCGCAATAGGAAATCACAAAGAAGACCTATTCTACAGAGACTTATCACTCACAATGATGGATAAGAACTCCTCACAACTCTTTTCTCTCACAGATTCACTCAGAAAATGTTTTCTTGAACTTCAACGGCTTCTGTCAACAAATGAATTTCAGCAGACGAGTGAGCTGTTCTTGAGCTTTTGAGACTTAGAAATTTTTTTCTTTTTAATCGATCTCTCAGAAGTTGTATTTTTCTCTTTCTTCGTCTCTTCAGCTATTTATAGTCACTCTTTGAATTTTGTCCGTTGCAGAGAGACAAAATTAAAATCTCTTGATTTTTGGTCCTTAAAATCCGTGAATGGCTCTCTGCACAGTGACAATACTGCGAACTGTACTTTCTGTCAGGGAGCATTAAATGCACCAAGCTAATACGAGGTCATTCTTCAATCATTTGTCTTTAATAACCTTGTACTTCAGCATTTATTACTTCCAGGGGCATTTATTACCGTTGGGTAGACTTCTTGATCCTTTCCACTTGGCTGATCGAAAGTGCAAGTCTGATGATGAACGGAGCTGATCCCAAACTTGAAGAAATCTGATTTGAGTCGGCTGATCTTCACCAGTCTGATTTCTTTCCTTCAGCAGATCAGTAGTCTTCTGGACCTTGAATCTTTGACCCTTCTGATAGTCTTCTTAATTGGTCAGAATTCTTCTAAGGGATTTTACAACTAAGTTTTCCATACTTAGCTGATCTTAGGTTTTGGAAATCATCAAAACCACCCTTTACTAATTGACTTCAGTGCTCTTCATCTTCATCCTTATCCAACAATTTCCCCTTTTTTGATAATGACAAAACTTCAGCTAAGTACATGTTTACCTATACAAAAGTTTTGATCCCCAAAATTTTCTGACATAGAAAAGATGTGTTGGAAAGAGAACTTATACTTTTTATTGATAATCTGATAATGATTACAAGTTACAATTTATGTTCAGATAGGATGACTGAAAAAGAAATAAAGATAACTGATTACAATGGATTTGCTTATACTAACTATCAGCTTCCTCATCATCTCCTTCAAGCACTTCTTCATATTCATAAGAAGATTCTTCATCATCTTCTTCTTCCTCATCTTCATCAGCATCATCATCCAAAAGTAGATTGGACTTAACAGCTTCCATTTTCGCTTTGATCTCTTCTTCACTTGCTATTTCGTCCATCTTTCTCTTGATCCTCTCTTCATTCTTGAATTTGGTAAAGGGCTCTGATTTTTCTCCATCAGAATCCTTGGATGCAGCTATTTCCTTAGCTTTATCCTTTGTTTCTTCAGCAGCTTCGTCTTTGCCTTCTACTTTTTCAGTCTCTTCAGCACCTTCAGGCTTTTCATGTTCAAAGGCAGCAGCTTCCTCAGCTTTTTCCTCTTCCTTCTTCTCTTCCCCCTTTTTGTCATCATTAGAAATGGTGACACTAGCAGGTCCGATAGAAGGGTTGAGTGCAGCAGACTGAATCTTTATCGCAGCACATAAAGCCTTCAAGTTCTGATTAACTACATCATGACTGGCAGTTAGATGATTGAGAGAGGTGCTGATGGAGTCATTCTGATAATTAAGACAATCAATGTTGAGTTGCATAGTTGAAAGCTCTTCACGTATAATAGTTCCAGCTTGATTAACTTCATGCAACAGTCCAACATTAACTGCTTTCTCTTCATAGCTGATTTTGATGAAGGTTGCAGTGAGATCAGTTATGTTGTTTTCAGCTCTCTTCAAGGCAGTATGAAGATGGTTGACATCAGCCTTCACATCTTCAATATTTCTGTTCATTTCTACAACACTCTGAGTCATCTGTCGAGTATGATCCTCAGGCAGAGGAAAATTATCAATTGCATTCTTGATTGTTCTTCGTCTCTTCAGCTATTTATGATAGAAATAGTGTCCTGCAAACCAGCTGTATGGCTAGTATTTATTGTAATAAATTCGGAACTATTCAATTTCGATTAATAAATACACTTTATTAAATTGGTCATCTTTATTTTATGTAATAATTATCTACGCATAAGGATAGAAGTCCTTAGATCACAGGGCTATGGGACAACCCGTGGACTGATCTCCAAGGCCGTGATCTAGAACATATTCAAGAGTCGTAGAATCCAATCGAGATAGGACATCGTTGGATTCAGTTAGGCTCTCACTGTTGTGTATACTCCAATGAACTGGAGGACGCTGGGGTCCACGAGCGTGACTGGGATAGTCGATACACATAAGTGGGTTGCTTGCTGGGATGGCAAGCGCACTGAATACCCCAATTAGGAAATAGCTCACCATGGCAGCGGTAGTCGCATATCGGAGTTGAAGTTATTCCAAATTTATAATAGTATACGAGGAACGATCCCTAACTACTTGAGGTGATAGGGTTTATCTGGTGCGAGAACGTCTATGCTTTGATATGAGTTCCGACTGACTGGGGATCGCCAGAAAGTCTTTGTGGACTCATGTTGGGTATAGAGGAACTCGTATGCAGATTCATATCATCAACAAAGGATCCATTGACCCGACTTGATAGGATGGGAAATTCTCCAATGGATTTCTGTGAGAAATTAATTCTGGTAAAATCCTTGGCCAAGGTATCTGACGACTTTATGTAAGTAGCTCATAAAGATTAAGTCAAGAGAATTTATTTCGAGATCAGAGTACATAAGGTCAAGACAAAAGAAAAGGGAATCCGATGAAAGATCATGCCCTTAAGTCTCGACTGGGAGATTGATCGATGGAGAGATTATGTCGTATATGGAAATTATAAATGATAAAAGGTTCACTGAATTAATTCACCAGTGATTGGGCTCCATGGGCTTGTGGCTGGACATCGACCGTGGAGTGTGGGAGAATTCCCAAATTGGCAGGGGTGCTAATTTTGGAATGGTCAATCGACAGAGTGTTCGATTGATTTAGAGTAAGTCTTACTCGAATAATTAAATAATATTTAATTATAACCCACGGCCAATTATGTGGTGAACCTACGGGGGCATACACAATACACAAGTAGCGAAAGCGAGGAAATAAGAACGACCGAGTCGACTGGGTTGACTGCGTGAAAAATCGACTGGGTCGATTATATTGGGTGGGTCGACTAGGTCGACCCAATTGGAACAAATGGGATCCAATTGGAATTGGATCAGGATCATAAATTAAATTGGAATTTAATTTGTGGATTAATTAATTAAGTTGGATTTAATTAATTAGAAGGGATTTTAATTAAATGGACTTAGAGTCTGATTTAATTAAATGGGAGATTAAGTAATTAATTGGGCTATTTAATTGGGAGATTAAATACAGCCTTGTCAAATTAATTAACTGGGCCATGAATTAATTAGGAGACTTGGTCTTCTAATTAAAGAGGGCCATGGCCCATGTAGGAGAGAAGAGCCCAAGTCCTAATAGGACTAGGTTAGGCAGAAAGCTATAAGTAGATATCTTATAGTTATTTTTCACACAACTCCATAAGCAAAAATTGAGCAAGAACAAAATTTTATCTCCCTCTCCCAAGCCATAATCGACCGAACCCTGTCTTCCACTTGGAAGAGTTTTTCGTTTTTCGATCTTGTTCCAAATCGTTCCTAATTCCTAGATCATAATATATCTTGTGTTCTAGCTGATCAAGATTTATTATTTTCGTGTAATTGTGGTGTATCAACTCGTAGAGGCGCAACACGTGGGGCGCTCCTGAGAAGCTTGGATCGATTTCTGCTGGAGAAGAATTCAGAGCTCGTTTTGCTAGCCGAGGATTTGCAAGGAGATAGGTATAACGTGCAAACTTATACTATCGTTTTATTTATGTTCATATATATACACCTAGAGTAGTATCCTAGCAAGATTCCGTAAGAGGTCCTAAAAATTTTATATTCCGCTGTGCCTAGGGCTGTTTATCTTACCGAATCCCAACAATTTATTGTCACTCTTTGAATTTTGTCCGTTGAAGAGAGACAAAATTCAAATCTCTTGATTTTTGGTCCTTAAAATCCGCGAACGGCTCTCTGCACAGTGACAGTACTGCGAACTGTACTTTCTGTCAGGGAGCATTAAATGCACCAAGCTGATACGAGGTCTTTCTTCAATCATTTGTCTTTAATAACCTTGTACTTCAGCATTTATTACTTCCAGGGGCATTTATTACCGTTAGGTAGACTTCTTGATCATTTCCACTTGGCTGATCGAAAGTGCAAGTCTGATGATGAACGGAGCTGATCCCAAACTTGAACAAATCTGATTTGAGTCGGCTGATCTTCATCAGTTTGATTCCTTTCCTTCAGCAGATCAGTAGTCTTCTGGACCTTGAATCTTTGACCCTTCTGATAGTCTTCTTAATTGGTCAGAATTCTTCTGAGGGATTTTACAACTAAGTTTTCCATACTTAGCTGATCCTAGGTTTTGGAAATCATCAAAACCACCCTTTACTAATTGACTTCAGTCCTCTTCATCTGCATCATTATCCAACAATTTCCCCTTTTTTGATAATGACAAAACTTCAGCTAAGTACCTGTTTTACCTATACTAAAGTTTTGATCCTCAAAATTTTCTGAGATAGAAAAGATGTGTTGGAAAGAGAACTTATACTTTTTATTGATAATCTGATAATGATTACAAGTTACAATTTATGTTCAGATAGGATGACTGAAAAAGAAATAAAGATAACTGATTACAATGGATTTGCTTATACTAACTATTAGCTTCTTCATCATCTCCTTCAAGCCCTTCTTCATATTCATAAGAAGATTCTTCATCATCTTCTTCTTCCTCATCTTCATCAGCATCATCATCCAAAAGTAGATTGGACTTAACAGCTTCCATTTTCGCTTTGATATCTTCTTCACTTGCTATTTCGTCCATCTTTCTCTTGATCCTCTCTTCATTCTTGAATTTGGTAAAGGGCTCTGATTTTTCTCCATCAGAATCCTTGGATGCAGTTGTTTCCTTAGCTTTATCCTTGGTTTCTTCAGTAGCTTCGTCTTTGCCTTCTACTTTTTCAGTCTCTTCAGCACCTTCAGGCTTTTCAGGTTCAAAGGCAGCAGCTTCCTCAGCTTTTTCCTCTTCCTTCTTCTCTTCCCCCTTTTTGTCATCATCAGAAATGGTTACACTAGCAGGTCTGATAGAAGGGTTGAGTGCAGCAGACTGAATCTTTATCGCAGCACATAAAGCCTTCAAGTTCTGATTAACTACATCATGACTGGCAGTTAGATGATTGAGAGAGGTGCTGATGGAGTCATTCTGATCATTAAGACAATCAATGTTGAGTTGCATAGTTGAAAACTCTTCACGTATAACAATTCCAGCTTGATTAACGTCATGCAACAGTCCAACATTAATTGCTTTCTCTTCGTCGCTAAATTTGATGAAGGTTGCAGTGAGTTCAGCTATGTTGTTTTCAGCTCTCTTCAAGGCAGTATGAAGATGGTTGACATCAGCCTTCACATCTTCAATATTTCTGTTCATTTCTACAACACTCTGAGTCATCTGCCTAGTATGATCCTCAGGCAGAGGAAAATTATCAATTGCATTCTTGATTGTTCTTGCAGTAAGTAATTGCATGTGCTCAAGTTGTAATCTGTTAGACTCTGCCAATTCTTGCTGCAATTTCTTCAACTGCGTGCTGTTTCTTTCTTTCATTTCCATCATTGAATTTTCCATTAACAGCTGGAAGGCTTCCATCGATGATGAATGCAAATTTGCTGATGAAGCAGAATGAGCAGCAGCTTGATCTTCTTCACTCTCCTGGTGGACAGGAGCATCCTTCAGGTCAGTCTCCTGATCAGCTTTGGACTCCTTAGCTTTCCACACAAGTGCTAAGGGTTCATCAGCAGCTTTGGGCTGATTAGTTACATCTTCAAAGACTTTACTTATGATTTTGCCATCATCAGTAAAGGTTATTGTTTGACGGATTTGTCTTACAACATGCCATAGCTTTGGTGCAGAAGCCTTTACCTTAGGCATTTCATAGTAATCTCTTACTTCTTTACCAAACGTGATCTGTTGAATGCTTGGCAGCGAGGGCAGCTCACTTGACGAACCTTGCTGATATCTTGACTTAGCAGCCCATTTCTTCTAGGCAGTCATAACAACAATCTGAATGGCCCTTTCAACAGCATCATCAGATTTTCTTCTCTTTGCAGGCAAAGTATTCTCAATAATCTTGGTCTCCTCTGTTGCAAAATCCTTTGCATATTGATGCATAGCATCCCGTACATAATCAGGATCCAATGCTTGTTGAATGAAATCAGTCTTCAGCCATTGAAGAACCTACTTTTCTTCATCAGCTAGATCCTTCCAACTTTGAAGCTCTTCAATAGATTTATTCAATCTATAGTTTCTCCACTTCATGTATCTTAGCTTCTCATGAGTGAATAGAGTCTTCAGCATCAGTTTCTTGTCATAATAAGTTAGGGCCTTCTCAAACCTGTTGAAGATAGATTTATCAGAGTTGATAATATCAAATGATTTTCTAACTTCAAACTTGGCCTTTGGCTTGACAGTGCCAGCAGGCATCTTTGGCTTAGCTTCTTTGGATTCCCCAATCTTGATTCCACCAGCATGAACAGGTCCATGAGCATCTGTCTTGCTCAGCTCAATGACCACAGCAAGTTCAGCATCTTCAGCAGCCTTATGTTTTGCTTCAGACATCTTTCTTCTCTGTTCGTCCTTTTTGACTTGAATCTTGCTGAGTTCAAGGACCTTTTTCTCCTCCAGTTCATCTCTCTTACGCTGCTCAGCTTCCTCTCTCTTCTTTTTGTCTGCAGCAGAGATTTTCTTTCTTTTGATAAGGATTTTTCTTTTTCCTTTATCAGCTTTGGTAGGAGCAGGACCACCAGATGCAATAGCTACAACTGCTATAGGGTCGATGATCATCACATCTGGATCATCTTGAGGTTGAGCAACCTCAGCTGTTGGTTTTTCTTGAGCAGTATGTTGCGCATCAATTTGTTCAACAGCAGACGTTTCCTCAGCTCCAACAGGCCTCTCTGATGATTGAGGACTTTCTCTAACCAAATCTATTAACTCAGTAGGTTAGTCAATAAATGTCATCTTCTTCCTTATGGTTCTTTTTGTCCTTCCTCCTTGAACAGGCATGGAAGCACCTGTATCACGAAGTTAACTTCTTGTCCTGTGAGCAACATTCTCATCAGGATGTTCAGCCGATCGAGTTCTTGAAGAAGAAGCAGGAGATATATTTTGTATCTCCGCAGTAGTTTGATTTTTTATGGCATCAGCTACCTCCTTTGCCCCAGACTCTTCTGTTCTGGCTTCAACAGCTGGCTGGGATGTTTGAACAGAAGTATTGACTTTCTTTCTTCTGAGCCATTTCCTTAGGCTCTTCAGCTTTCTTCTTTTCAACAGCAAGTTGAGCTGTTTTCACCAATCTCCTTTGCTTTTTGGCAGGAACCTTTTCCTTTGTTTCCTCCTCCTCTTCATCAGCTTCGACCTCATCAGCTTTCCTCTTCAGAATAGGCACTTACTTTGCCATTGCCTTAGCAGTATGGATTTCCTTCCCATTGGTCATTTGACAACCCATCTTGTGAAGCAGATAGCTTAATGTGATCCTGTGATTGGTCTGCTGAGAAGACTTCTTTCCTTTCTTCACATGAAAGTGAGCCAGGATGTACCAGACGACAACCAACCAGTTCACTTCCAAAGAGTTATAAATGGCAAGCATGATGCTGAATCTTTTCATTGTAACAACATCCAAAGAGAATGTGAAATTCTCTATCAGCTTCGCGACCATATCAGCCATGCGCTGATACTCGTCTTTCAGTTGCCTCTTTTTGATGTTGCCAGTCAACATCTCTCCTTCTTTGGCACATATGGCCCCGAATTCTTGAAGCTTTTCTTCAGCAAGAGTGGTGACGTCATGTCGACCACTGTTTGGCAATCCAAAAGTCTCATGGAGTAGAGTAGGGGTTATGACTACAGATTTTCCCCCAACAGTGGCTTTGATCTCCATCTTCATGAAATACACTTCAGCCGATCCGTAATACTCCAAGACTTGGTTCTTCCAGACCAGACCTTCATGCAACTCCATAAAATTCACAAGTGAAGCAGCCTTGAATTTCTCCAACAGTTACTTCATCAAATCCGTACCAGATTGATAGTATGCATCGTAGACAAGATACATACCCTCCGCCTTTGCTTCAACACCAGAACTCATCTTGAATCTGTGGAAGTTAGTGAAATAGCAGGATTTGCAGAAAGTAGAGTGCAAGGAAATTTTTTTCAAAAATGCTCTAAGTATATTTGGGTGCGTAAAGAACGACAAGTCTGATCAGATCTGGATTTATAGAGTTAGGGTATTTTGGTTTCCGTGATACCATCCAACCGTTAGATCCATTTCTTGTCAGTCCTGATCGTGCGGCGTCAGTTATGCATTTTCAAATTAAAAAAGCATTTAATGATAGGCGGGAATGCGAACCACCTTACTATACTTGTAAAAGCGCATTTTTAAATAAAACGTTTTTATACAGTGAGCTTTTACACAATTGATCAGACAGATAATTAAAATACTTATCTGATGGGACTACCGTCCTGATGACAAAGCTGTTATCAGTGAAAGCCAATAGCTGATAACCTTCCTCGGCTGTTTCTCAATCCAGCTAGATAATTAATATTCAATCTTCAAGACCTCAATCTTCTGATGAAAACATAACTTCAACTAACTTTCATCAACAAATTTCATCTTTTAATCAGAAGTACCGCTAGTCTTACACGTTCCCCCTGACTTTAAGAATTCATAAGTTAACTAGTTTGTTGAGAGTTAATCCTTGAAGATATTATGATGAGTAAGCTGTTGAACTTCAGTCTTCTGATGAGTTCCCCCTCAGCTTATGCATCCAATTTTAGTAGACCTAGTTCAGCTCTTAGAGTTGAAAACCTTTTCTAACTTAGAGGTTTTGTGAAGATGTCAGCAATATGATTTTCAGTAAACACATATTCTATCATGACATTTCCTTTTTCCACATGATCTCCAATGAAATGATGTTTGATCTCAATATTCTTAGTCCTCGAATGACTTGTAGTATTCTGAGTAAGGCTGAATGCACTTATATTGTCACAGTAGATAGGTATTCCACTGATTTTTATGTTGTAATCTTCTAGTTGATGCTTCAACCATAATATTTGTGCACAACAAGCTCCAATAGCTATATATTCAGCTTCAGCAGTTGATATGGAAACTGAAGTCTGTTACTTACTCATCCAAGAGATCAGAAGACTACCTAAGAACTGACAGGCACCTGTTGAGCTTTTCCAGTCAATCTTGCAGCCAGCAAGGTCAGAATCTGAATATCCAATAAGTTCAAATCCAGATTCCCTAGGATACCACAATCCCAATTTTCAGTACCTTTAAGATATTTGAGTATCCTTTTGGGAGCTAGAAGATGAGATTCTTTAGGATTTGATTAATACCTCGCACAAACCCCAACAGAGTACATAATATCAGGTCTGCTAGCTGTTAAGTACAACAGTGACCCAAAAATTCCTCTGTACTTGGTTATGTCCACTGATTTTCCATCTTCATCTTTATCCAAACGAAGACTAGCAGACATTGGAATATTAGCAGTAGAGCTAGTTTCCATACCAAATTTCTTGAACAGATCCTTTGTGTATTTTGCTTGGCTGATGAAAATTCCATCAGGCAACTGTCTTACTTGCAAACCAAGAAAATAATTAAGTTCTCCCATCATGCTCATTTCAAACTTGTTCTGCATCAGCTTTGAGAACTTATCACACATCTGTTGACTTGTTAAACCGAAAATAATGTCGTCAACATATATTTGCACAAGCAAAATATGTTCTTCCCATTCAATTGTGAACAGGGTCTTGTCAACCTTACCTTTACGAAATCCTTTAATTAAAAGAAAATCAAATAAGGTATCATACCATGCTCTTGGATCCTGTTTCAGTCCATAGAGGGCTTTCTTCAGACGATACACCTTGTCTTCTTCTTGATAAGCTTCAAATCCAGGTGGTTGTTCAACATAAACTTCTTCTTGCAATTCTCCATTGAGAAAAGCTGATTTCACATCTATTTGATAGACTGTGAAATTCTTGTGAGCAGCGTAGGCAAGAAAGAGTGTGATAGACTCTAATCTTGCTACTGGTGCAAAAGTTTCATCAAAGACAATACCTTCTTCTTGACAATAGCCTTTGGCAACTAATCTTGCTTTATTTCTGGTGACGACACCATCTTCATTCATTTTGTTCCTGAATACCCATTTAGTGCCAATAACTCTTTGATGACTTGGTCTAGGAACTAAGTACCAGACTTCATTCCTTTCAAATGTATTTAGCTCTTCTTGCATAGCTTCAATCCAGTTTGAATCATTAAGAGCTTCTTCAATCTGTTTGGGCTCAATTTGAGATAGGAAGCTGACAAACATTGCTTCACTTGCAGCAACTCTCCTTGTCTTTACTCTATACAAAGGATCACCAATCACCAGCTTTGGTGGGTGATTCTTGAGCCATCTAAGATCAGGTTGCAAATCATAATGTTGACCTCTGTTTTAATCTTGCAACACTACTGTTGGAGTTCCAGTAGTAGTCTGTTGAATAGCACTTGTCTGCTGAACATTCTCTGGTCTGTCAGCTGTTTGCAACTCCGACAGTTAGACAATCAGCACTGTGATTTTGAACAGCACTTGAGTTACCAGCTGAGTTGAAATCAGGTAGTATGATGGGAATATATTCTTCATTCTTTTCAATACTCAATTTCTGAAAATCAGTAGACAGATTCTGATCAGTACTTTGATTTTTTTCAGAAGATTGACTAGGTTCATCAAATACTACATGAATGGATTCTTCTACAAGTAAAGTTCTTTTGTTAAAGACTCTATAAACTTTACTAATAGTAGAGTATCCTACAAATACTGATTCATCAGCCTTTTCTGCAAAATCAGTAAGGTGATTTTTCCCATTATTTTAAACAAAGCATTTACAACCAAAAATTGTAAAGTAATGAATGTTTGCCTTACTGTTGTTCCAAACATCATACGGAGTCTTGTTTTGGTGCTTGTTGATCATGCATCTGTTTTGGGTAAAGCATGCTGAATTTGTTGCTTCTGCCCAAAATCTTTGAGGCAGCTTAGCTTCCGCTATCATCGTTCTGGTAGCTTCTTTCAGAGTTCTGTTTCTCCTTTCAGCAACTCCGTTCTGTTGAGGGGTTCTGGCAGCAGAGTACTCATGACTGATTCCTCTGGCATTACAATACTCTTCAACAGTAGAGTTTGTAAATTCCGTCCCTCTATCTGATCTGATCTTCAGTATTTTCATACTCTTTTTATTCCGAATCTTCTCCATCAGATTTGTAAGATGCTCCTTGGTTTCACTTTTCTTCTTCATGAAAATTACCCAAGTGTATCTTGAATAGTCATCCACAACAGCTAGGCAGTATTTCTTTCCACCGTTGCTGATTGGATCAATGGGTCCAAATAAGTCCATATGTAGCAGCTCCAAGAACCTTCCAATGATTGGTGCTTCTTGCTTTTGAATGATGACTTGATTTGTTTACCCTTCTGACATGCGTCACAAAGATTGTCTTTGCTCATGACTTTCTTTGGAATTCCTTCTACCAGATCATTCTTGATAAGTCTGTTGATGGTCTTGAAATTCACATGATTCATTCTTTTGTGCCACATCCAACTGACTTCACTAAGTGTTGATGCCACCAAACAAACACTTGAATTCTTGTCAACAGAATTCCAGTCCACTGTGTAGACATTCCCTTGTCGTCTTCCAGATAAAATGACCTTCTTTGTTCCAATCTGTTCAACGTAGCACTTATATGTTGAGAAGATGACTGAATATCCTTTGTCACAAAATTGACTTATGCTCAGCAAATTGTATTTTAGGCCTTTAACATAGGAGACGTCAGAAATCTCAATGTTGCCTTTGATCAGCTTTCCACTTGCTACAATCTTGCCTTCCTTGCTGTCTCCAAAAGTGACTTTTGGACCATCCACAGCAACAACATCAGTCAGCTCATGTATGTTTCCACACATGTGTCTTGAACAGCCACTGTCCAAGTACCAGGTCTTCTCTACTTTACTCCTACTCCTAATCCTAACCTACAAAACAAAATAAAATTGTTTTAGGTACCCTTATTGAGAGGGTCCTGAAGGATTAGGTCCACCATTGACAACCCAAGATGTTGATGTCTTAGGCTTCTTAGGTTTCTGTTTCTGAGTTTCAGCAGGAGCATGAACAGTTTTGCCTTTATCACGTTTATCAGATATGTCATGTTGTTGATAATCAGCATGATAAGGATATTGTTCATAAGCAGAATAAGATGCATGATAAGCAGGATATGCATGCATTGGATGAGCAGGATATGGTGCATAGTAAGTTGGAAATTGAGGTGCATGATACATAGGAGGATATGCAGCAGGTTGCACATAATAAGACTCATTTCCATACAAAGCATTTTGATTTTTCTTGTTTTTATGCTTCTTTGGATTACTAGATGCTTGCTCATTAACAGACGACTTAGTTTTATCACTAGTCTGATTGGTTTTAGCCTTATCAGAAGACTTCCTAGGACTCTTCTGTTAGGACTTACCAGTCTGTTTTCCTACACTAGGCTCTTTGCTCTTTTTAGCCTTAGGAGTTTTCGTCTCCTTCAATACTTTCTCAAGTGAAGCAGGTTTAGTGGTCTGAACATATAAAATGACCTTACTATTGTCAGCTGATATAAACTTTTCAGTATGGTTCAGTTCTAACTTATCCTGATCTAAAGGTGTCTTCTGTTTACTAGTGATAAGAGTGGATGCAACAGTTGACTTTTCATGAGACTCAATTGACTTTTCAAGTTCCATGATTTTTCCTTGAAGGACTTCACATTCAGCTTTCAGAGATTCATTTTCTTACTCAAGCTGTTTGTATTCATCTGATTCTTTTGGGTTTTCAGCCTTATGTTTCAGTGAACTGTTTTGTTCTCTTAGCAATATCATCTCTTCCTTAAGCTTTGTAAATGCTTCAGCAATACTTGTATTGTTAAGCATCATTTATTCAAATGAATTAAATAATTCATTATCTAGAGGAGTTACCTCATCATCCTCATAGCCCATCAGATTCCTTAGCCATCAGGCAGAGAAGAGCAGGTCTCTCTTCATCAGAAGACTCTTCATCAGAAGTGTCTGAATCCGAATCTGATGAGTAGATAGCAGCAAGCTTTTCCGCTTCTGCCACCAGCACCTTGCCTTTCTGATGCTTTCTTTCCTTTCTGATTCTCTTTTCTTCTTCAGTGTACTTCTCAACTTTAGGATATGGGCAGTCTCTGATGAAATGACCCAATTTCCTGCAGTTATAGCACATCATTTTAGATTTATAAGAATCTTTATCTTGAGAAGAAGAAGTAGGGTTAGAAGTAAAAGCATTGTTGTATTTGTTCTTCATTTTTCGCTTGTAGAACTTCTTGAAATTATTCATCAGCAATGCTACGTCTCCAGCAGTGTACTCCTTTTTGTTGAGTAGTGTGGCGTCATCAGATGAGTCCACGTCTTTGCTTTTGTAAGCTGGCCTTCTAGGATTTTCAGCAGCAACCAGGGCAGCTGTGGGACTTGAAGTAGAGGATTCTTCAACACCCATTCTTGGCAATTTATACTCATACGCCTTGAGTACTAAGAACAACTCGGTGTGTGAGATCTTTCCCAAGTCTCTTGACTCTTCCATGGCTGTCACCTTAATGTTGAACTTAGGAGGTAGAGCATTCAGCACTCTGATGGTTATCTCCTTATCAGTGAAGGTTTTTCCAAGCTTTAAAACTTCATTCAGCGTCCTTGTAAACCTTGTATCCATCTGATCAATGGATTTCGCAGACTTCATCTTGAAGTTGTCCAGCTTTTCCAGAGCAACACTCAGCTGATGCTCTTTGATAGCGTCGTTTCCTTCGCTCATATCAGTGACCTTATCCCACATTTCTTTGGCAGTCTTGCAGTGCTTGACTTTGTCAAATCTGTCATTGTCAAGGGCCTTGGTCATGATAAAACGCCCAACTTTGTCCAGGTTGAACTTTATTTCTTCGGCTGTCATCTCTGTTAAGTCTTTCTCCACCACTATATCGACTTCATCAACCTTAATAGTCTTGGTGAATTTGAATGGACCTTTGATGATACATGTGTACATGTTATCATTGTAGGCTGCATAGAAGATCTCCATTTTGATCTTCCAGTCTTCAAAGCTCATACCAGCTATGTGGGGAACATGGCTGATACAATCAATTTTTCAAAAATTTTAATTTTTCAAAAAGATGCTCTTTTGAAAAGTTTGAAAACCTTTGAAAAACACTCGGATCAAGCTCGTTGATCAGGCAGTTGATTCTAATGAACCACCTGCTCTGATACAACTTGTTGGTCCCAAGTGGTCAGATGAGGTCTAGAGGGGGGGGGGGTGAATAGACCTCTGAAAATTTTAATCAAATTTTAACTTTAAAACTGTTGTTCAAACTTAAACAGACTAAGATGTTACCGAACTTTGAGTTTACAAGGCTGATCGCGAACAAATCTTTGAACAGCTTTGCTGACCACTAATCTGATAGTTACTTAGCTGATTTTTGTCAAAATCAGTTTTAATACCAGAATACTTGCAGCGGATTTTATAAAGTATTTTTCACAAGTATACTTAGTAGTTTGAAAAATTTAATCCCCAGTTTTATAAAAACTCATTTAAACCTTTTTCAAACAGTTAATCAAGTGTTTTTATGCAGATCTGAAAATATGCAAGTAAAAGCTATGTAAAAACACAAGAATTTTTATAGTGGTTATATGGATTTAAATATCCTTTAGTCCACTCTTCCAAGTCACACAGATCTTGGGTTATACTAAGAACACAAAGTAATTAGTACACTCTGCTTGCGTCGAACAACAAATGAAACGACCTCAAGTGCGCAATAGGAAATCACAAAGAAGACCTATTCTACAGAGACTTATCACTCACAAAGATGGATAAGAACTCCTCACAACTCTTTTCTCTCACAGATTCACTCAGAAAATGTTTTTTTGAATTTCAACGGCTTCTGTCAACAAATGACTTTCAGCAGACGAGTGAGCTGTTCTTGAGCTTTTGAGACATAGAAAATTTTTGCTTTTTAATCGATCTCTCAGAAGTTGTATTTTTCTTTTTCTTCGTCTCTTCAGCTATTTATAGTCACTCTTTGAATTTTGTCCGTTGAAGAGAGGCAAAATTCAAATCTCTTGATTTCTTATCCTTAAAATCCGCGAACGGCTCTCTGCACAGTGACAGTACTGCGAACTGTACTTTCTGTCAGGCAGCATTAAATGCACCAAGCTTATACGAGGTCTTTCTTCAATCATTTGTCTTTAATAACCTTGTACTTCAGCATTTATTACTTCCAGGGGCATTTATTACCGTTGGGTAGACTACTTGATCCTTTCCACTTGGCTGATCGAAAGTGCAAGTCTGATGATGAACGGAACTGATCCCAAACTTGAACAAATCTGATTTGAGTCGACTGATCTTCACCAGTCTGATTTCTTTCCTTTAGCAGATCAGTAGTCTTCTGGACCTTGAATCTTTGACCCTTCTTAGGGATTTTACAACTAAGTTTTCCATACTTAGCTGATCTTTGACCTTGAATCAAAACCACCCTTTACTAATTGACTTCAGTACTCTTCATCTTCATCCTTATCCAACACCCACTAATCCTCTTGTACACTCACGGTTCATACTCGTTTTGATGAGAATCTGAATGGATTAAGACATTGCTAATGGAGAAAAGGTTTCATCAAAATATGTTCCAGAACATTGTGAATAGCCTTTTTACCACTAGTCTATCCTTAGAGGCAACACCTTTTCATCCATTCCAAGCATGAAGATCCACTCACAACTTATAGGCAACTTATAGGGATAAATCCCTCGGGTGGATCAACCGAGGTTATACCTTGTTGGAATGGATGGGATCCATTCTGGATTGCATGAAATACAGTCATGCATGTGCATCTACATTGAATGTAGTTTGTTCGTATATGGTGAAACCATATCTTTCAAGCTCTTTATGAACTTGATCAGATCTATGAAGTATTGGTGTACTTGATGGTTCAGTAGTTTCTGGATTAACTCCCATTGTTTGTGGGGATGGGTCCAAATCTTGGACTTCATCGAGTTCCATGACATTCCCAATTTCCTTTGACGAGGAATTCATCAACTGTGGAATGGGTACTTAGGAGAAACAATTGTTTCTCATTGTCGTGGAACAGGTATCCAATGGATTTCGTTGGATACCCCACAATTATATACAAATTGGATCTACTAGCCAATTTATCTCCTTTCTTGTTTCTACCTTCGGCAGGATCTCCATACTCAGAAGTAAGAGCATAGAGGTATTTTGCCATACCTTTCTTGGTAAAGCTTTGTAGGCACGGACTTTGAAGGTACTTTGCTCAGTATCTTCGATGCAGTCAGGAGGACAAACCCCTAAAATGCATAAGGAAGCTTAACAAAACTCAACATGGATCGAACAATGTCTAACAATGTTAGATTCCATCTCTTAGACACTCTAATAAGTTGAGGTGTCTCATGAGGAGTTTATTGTATGAGAACCTCGTTCTCAGTAATATAATTGAGGAATCCTTGACTTAAGTATTTGCCATTTTGATTAGATCGAATAGTCGTAATACTATGTCTTTGTTGATTCTCTACTTCGTTTTGAAATACTTTGAATTTTTCAAAGGTTTCTTGAATTTGTATCTCACTAGATACATTTTTCACTAACGACCAAAGCCATTAGCAAAAATGTACGAGGTATGAGCAATCTCATCTCACACTAACTTTTAGTGGTCCATATTCATATGCATGGATTAAATCCAGATATTGTATGGTTCGCTCTGGATTCCCTGTGAAGGGAGATCTGGTCACCTCTCCTTTGAGACATGATTCGCAGGTTGGAAGTTCATCTATGATCTATTTTTCAAGAAGGTTAGGCGAAACCAACTTTGAATCCTACTCTCTGAGATGTGTCCAACTTTAGCGTGCCAAAGTTGTGGATTATTATTTTTATATTAATTTTGAACTTAACACATTAATTCAATGGAATTGAGTTAATGGTTTAATTGATTCATTTCCCTTTTCAATTAACCCTTTAATTGAAACGTTGCTTAATTAATTAAATCATCTAATCAATTAAACTTATCAGTGCCTTTCTTAGATGCAGTGGGATAATTCGACTTATAGGCTACTTGCATTCTTTCGACTACCTTTATGGTCGAATTTAGAAGAGAATAAATTCTTTTTCATTTTACTCTTCTTTGACTTTGCAGTCCATGAAGTGTAAATGATCATGACATGTTTATCCTATTTGCCTTTTACCAATACTTTGTTTGATTCATGAAATGTGATCAACTTATCAAATAAGATCAGTTGATGGGGGCTGTTTTACACCCCATATAATACTTGGATTGACTTGAAGACCTCAGATCGGTTCGACCATATAAGCTCATTCGGGATCATCCATCGATCTGATAAAAAGACGATTCTCATTGGCAAACCAAACTACAATCCGGAGTCAAGAAAGATAGATATGCCGAGTCCTAATAGGATTATGTTTTCTTGAATATCTAGGGTTGATAACATATAAATACCTAGTTAAACATTATATCAAGACAACTACGATTCAGAACATACGCCTACCTACTCTGGCTAATTGATAATAAATCTATAGAAAAGCTTTTGCTATACTATATTCAATATTCATTGGTCTTGTGTTCTTATTTGCTCTTTACATATTGTTCTTTCTTGATATCGATCCATCCGGAATAAATTAACTAGGCCCCAAATACATATAATCTAAACCTCATGAACCTCAAATATTGATTTAATCAAAACCCGACGAAAAACGGTTAAATCAGTTGGCGCCCACCGAGGGGCTGAGTTAATTATTCGATAGGCATATGGCTCGCCCGAGGAAGAACGCTCGTAACGAGGCAAGAAGTAACACGATGCATCCACATATCACGTCTGATGAGTTACAGGACGGTACGAATAATAACGTTCCAACCACCAACGATGAGAATAACCAAAGAACTAGCGACCAACCACTCAATCAGCAGGAGCATCAAAGGATCCATGCTCAAAACTCCCAAGGACAACAAGAGACTACCTCTAACCTAATACCGGAAGCTCACGTGGCTCCATCAATCCCAGTCCCTCTTCCAGAAACACGGGAGAAGTTGTTGGGATATGGCTCGATTGTCAAGACAACAAAGTGCGGAATTTAAAATTTTTCGAGTTATCCAATGGTCCCATAAATGAAATCTCCATATTATGTATACAAAAGCATGAAACAAAAACACACAATGAATAATACAAGGGGGTTTTTGCGATATACCTCACCACAGGCAAGGTGGTGGAAACCTCCAACTTCGATTCTGAATCTGGATCTGGTTCACAGGAGTGATCCAAGTGTCTCACCTCCAGGGATAGTCCACACCAATTGGATTCTGGCAACACCTCAAGATCTTAGGCTCAGAACTGGATTCAGGAGATTTGTTATTGCAGGATTGTGTTGAATCTCTTGACAGATCAAGATCTAACACAACGGAACAAGGAGAGGGCGGCGGCGGCACCAAGGCAGTCCACGGCAGCAGGTGGCGGCGGCTAGGGTTTCTAGCTAGAGAGGGCGGCGGCTACTAGGGCAAAAGGAGCTAGGGTTTTTCTTTTTGAGTGTTACACATTTGAGCTCTAGTTGTGCTCTATTTATAATCTCCTTCTGTCCTAGGTTTGCAAGACTCCTTATGGGCTTTGATTAATAAAAGCCCATGTCTTGCAATCCTTCATTTAATTAACAACTTTAATTAAATGCCCAACCTTTAATAAATCATTATTTCTTTTACATAATTAATTAGCAACTTAATTAAGTATTTAATTAATTAAGTCAACTAATTAATTAATCTCCCACTTGAATTAAATATTTTAATTCATTTAATTGATTTAATTACCTTTAAATCAATTAATTACTTTCATGTCCTTTTATAACAGTCACCGTCCAATTGTATTGTGTGTGACCCTCTGGGTTCACCATCAATTGGCAGCAGGCCCACGAATCCTTCGTGATTTAATTTATGAACAATAAATTGCTCCGGTCAATTAAACAACCTTTAATTGACCACTCCTAGAATTAAATCCTCTATTAATTCAGGAGTACCCACACTTCATGGTCGATGTCTAGCCACAAGCCCATGAAGCCCAACTTCAGGTGAATTGATATTTGTGAACCTCGTCTCATATAATTACCATGTACATACGGTCCTTCTATCGACTAATATTCCCGATCAAGACTTAGGGTGTGTGAATTGATCGGCACCTCTAAATTAGTCTCGATAACTATACTTTCTAATTCAGGATAATATTCCAGTGTGACTCGTAAATTTGGAAACCCCTTTCCAAATCCGTCACCGACCGTGGCCACGGGTTTCTTGGATATATTATCTAAGAATCGTATAGGAAATTCTCTCACCCATTACAGTGAGTCAATAGATTCCATATCGGTACTAACCACTCGCGTACATGTCCACACGCACCCAACCTAGGCATGTTATGACCAAGCTAAGTGGCCTATACCTAGATCTAAGTACGCACTTTCATGTACCGAGTTCGCCCTAGTACCTCAAGTCAAAGGACTAAATCGTACACTATTATATTCCTTGAGAAACATCCCATCACCGATATGCGTCATGCGCTTCCACAATGGGTTTCTCTGTTCGGGTCGTTCGATGCGTTCAATCCTCCATTGAACCACCTACTCATATGCACTGGCCTCAAATGCCTTGCTCATGAAACGCTACAAATTCACTCCATGTGAATCATGCATACTTGTACAAGTCTTAGCGATTCCTACGATACCCCGTCTCGTTTCGGAATCTATGACTTGGAACAGTTTTAAGATTACGACCTTTGAGACTGTTTCATGATTGCACTCAGTACTGAAGTGAATCGTCCCATAGTCAAATGTAATCTAAGGATTTCAACCAATCGCTTAAATGTATTCGCGAGAGATGAAGTTGGCCATTGTTTATCCTTATACTCGTATAAATAAACGTGCGTATTAATTCGTTTATACTAAAGAAAGATAATGATAGTTCCAATACAAGCTAAATATATTGGCTTGCAGGGCACTATTCCATCAATCTCCCACTTGCCCTAAAGCCAATCACAAACGTTTCTAGGACCCATCTTTCTAAAGATGTTCTTCGAACTCATTTCATGATATGGCCTCCTTTTAGTGGATCCGCTAAGTTGTCTTCTGAGTCGACGCAATCCATTATGTGCGTTAACTCTACCAATGATTTCTCTAATCAAATGGTACTTTTCTATCAATTGTGTTTAGATTTCTGGTAAGATCTCGAATGCTTTGCTTTAGCAATAGCTCCAATGTTATCATAGAAGATAATCATGAGCTTCGCAATGCTAGGCACTACATCCAACCATAGGATGAAGTTTTATATCTAAACACTTTCTTAAGCCGCATTTAATGCTACATTTAATGCTGCAATATATCTCGCTTCAGTGGTTTGAATGGTTACGGTGATTTGCTTGGAACCCTTTCAAATTTACCGTTACCCCATTGATGCAGGATATGTATCCAAAAATGGATATATCTAATTCATCCACATCAGACTGAAAATTCGAATCAGTGAATCCTTCGAATTTTAATTTTCCACTACCACCGTAGACCAAGAACAAATCCTTAGTCTTTGTCAAGAGTTTAAGGATATCTTTTACGGTGGTCCAGTACTTCTTCACTGGAGTTTGACTAGCAACTGCTCGCGACACTTGAGCATGTTCTACGTCTGGTCTAGTACATAGTAAAGCATGCCACATGCAACCTTTTGTTTGAAACATAAGGTATTTGAGACATCCTCCTTTGTTCTCATTTGATGTAGGGCACATCGATTTTGGAACAAGGCATACGACTCTCACTGGAAGCAATCCTTTCTTGGATTCTTCATACTGAATATTTCCAGTATTGATTCTATGTACTTAGATTTAGAGAGTGTCAGCACCTTTTTCTGATCTATTCTATAGATACGTATCCCAATACGCAAGATGCTTCTCCTAAATCTTTCATGGAGAATTGCATGGACAATCATGCTTTCGTCTGTGCTAATATTCCGATATCATCCCAGATAACGAGAACATTATCGACATATAAAATATGAGCTTCATCGCGCTCCCACTAATCCTTTTGTACACTCATTGTTCATACTCATTTTAATGAAGTCAATTGTCTTGACTATCTCATCAGAACAAATGTGAATCTAAATGGATTCAGATATCGTTAATGGAGAAAAGGTTTCAACAAAGTCTGTTCCAGAACATTGTGAATAACCCTTTTACCACTAGTCGATTCTTAGAGGTCAACACCTCTCCATTCATTCCAAGTTTGAAGATCCATTTATAACTTATAACCAACTTATAGGGATAAATCCCTTAGGTGGATCAATCAAGGTTATACCTTGGTGGAATGGATGGGATCCATTTTGGTTTACATGGCTTCGAGCCACGTACCCAAGTCTATGTCTGACATCGCTTCTTGATAGGTCTTTGGATTACTTTCCACATTCTCGTTTTCGTGAATGAGACCAAATCGCTTTGGCTCCTTACGAATTCGATCAGACCTTCGAAGAGTAGGTGTACTAGTAGGTTTAGTAAATTCTGGATTAACTCCCACTGTTTGTAGGGACGGGTCCAAATCTTGGACTTCATCAAGTTCCATGACGTTTCCATTTCCTTTGACGTGTGATTCATCAACAGAGGAACTGGTATCTAGGAGAAACGATTGTTTCTCATTGTCGTGGAACAGGTATCCAATGGATTTCGTTGGATACCCCACAATTATATACAAATTGGATCTACTAGCCAATTTATCTCCTTTCTCGTTTCTACCATCGGCAGGAGATCTCCATACTCAGAAGTAAGAGCATAGAGGTATTTTGCCATACCTTTCTTGGTAAAGCTTTGCAGGCACAAACTTTGAAGGTACTTTGCTTAGTATCTTCGATGCAGTCAGGAGCACTAACCCCTAGAATGCATAAAGAAGCTTTCACAAAACTCAATATGGATCGAACAATGTCTAACAATGTTAGATTCCATCTCTTTAGACACTTCAATAAGTTGAGGCGTCTTAAGAGGAGTTTGTTGTATGAGAATCTCATTCTCATTAAGATAATTGAGGAATCCTTGACAAGTATTTGCTATCTCAACTAGATCGAATGGTCGCAATACTTTGTCTTTGTTGATTCTCTACTTCGCATCGAAATACCTTTCTTGGTTTTTCAGATTTGCATCTCACTAGATTCATTTTCCACTAACGACCAGGGTCTTTAGCAAAAAGGTACGAAGTATGAGTAATCTCCTCTCACAGTAACCTTTAGTGATCCATACTCATGGATTAAATCCAGATTTTATTTGGTTCGCTCTTGATTCCCTGTGACGGGAGATCTGGTCATCTCTCCTTTGAGACATGATTCGCAGGTTGGAAGTTCATCCAAGTTCTATTTTTCAAGAAGCTTAGGTGAAACCAACTTTTGAATCCTACTCTTGGAGATGTTTCCAAGTCTAGCGTACCAAAGTTATGGATTATTATCTTTGTATTAATTTGAACTTCACACATTAATTCAATAAAATTGAGTTAATGGTTTAGTTCAATTAATTTGCTTCCTTTCAATTAACTTCTTTAATTGAATCCTTTTCGTTTTCAATTAACCCTTTAATTGAAACGTTGCTTAATTAATTAGATCATCTAATCAATTAAACACATCAGTGCCTTTCTTAGATGCAGTGGGATAATTCGACTTATAGGCTACTTGCATTCTTTTGACTACCTTTATGGTCGAATTAGAAGAGAATAAATTCCTCTTCATTTTACTCTTCTTTGACTTTGCAGTCCATGAAGTGTAAATGATCATGACAGGTCTATCCTATTTGCCTTTAACCAATTCTTTGGTTGATTCATGAAATGTGATCAACTTATCAAATAAGATCAGTTTATTTCAAGAGTCATTTGAATGAGCGGGAGGAGAATTTAAGAAGAAGATAATGTTAAGATCACTTGCAGGCTTAAGTTTAATCGATCCAGTTTTCAACTAGATTGATAAAACAAAGACAGTGATCCTTGACACTAGTTCCTTCAATTATTCTCGAGTTTTGAAACAATTCCTTGGAAGTCTTGAATCACATTGATTCAAAACTACTCCTCAAAACAAGCCTTTTGAGGTGGAGGTTTGTTTCAGAAGATAGGTCCTCAAAACGGGCCTTTTGAGGTGGAAATTCAGACATGCTCCTCATGTTGCTTCCATAGCTCTTTCAATCTTGATGCTTATTTTAGGAAACGATCATTTAAGATTCCCATACTCTATAGGTGATTCGTTTCACTTTTGAGATTCATCTATATATGAGAAACAATCATTAATATTCCCATATTCTACGGGTGATTCGTTTCTTATATTTTGACTTATCTCATAAGCGCATAAGGCATAGGATTGTCATTTAAGAACATCATTCCACTCTTGGAATTCAAGACAATTCTCAAGTTTCTTGCCTAGTCGATATTTTAATCCAGCTATTTTATTGGTCGAGGATAAATAGTAAAATGGATAATTATTGATATCTCAGTATCTAATTTAAAGAGAAGACAAACATTCAGTGGACTAGTTAATGAATAATACTTATAATCTACGAAGGTTGGACTTTCTATCGAAGAAGTTCTCCCACTATTTTATCGAAACAATTACCCCTTCAATTGTTCGGGAAATTCTATTTCCTAGTAGGTCTTGACGCCCCAGCGGCAATTAATTGCACCCACGACTCGTGGCCATACAACCAATTCCCCAGGTAGGCATACTTATTGCCAATTGTGTTACTCCACAACCTTCAAGCTATTTTGCCTCGGTCTTCGCACTTATCTAGCACTGCTACATCATAAGTGTTACTAATCGTTAAGTCTAACCCATCAATCATGATGAGCAACGGGCCCGGTCGTGAGTTCTCCGTAACTAGTTATCGGTCGATCCTCACATCCCGACCAATCCTCACCCTTGTCTTGTTTAGTTAAAAACAGGAGTCAAGGAATTTCACATATTGTCCCTTTCTTCGACTCGGGTGCCAGACTCTGGATCACCTCTATCGATAAGTAGACAACATACGCTAGTCCCTATTGATGGAAGGCTTGGATTTATATAAATACTTCATTTTATTTTAATCCAATATGACTTAATATTTAATTCGAGAGGGGATTTACTGGTTTGAAAGTTATGCTAACTCTCCTCGAGATCTCACCGATTCAGTTATGCTTTATCTTTTATTACGATCTAGATTCTAGCGCGCATCTCATACAAGCTAAATATAAATCGACAAATAAATAAAAGCCATACAAGCCTAGCATGCATACTACCACAATATGTTTTCGATCGGGAGCCTCCTATGTGGGCCATCATCGAGCCAATGATGTTGGCCCAATTGGTCAATCTAAAGGGTTCTCAAACGGGCCCTATGCTATTACACAATGTACCATGCATTCATGGCCTTCTTATCTTCTTGGGCTCCCACCATGCTTGTAAATGGGCCTCCATCCTAAACTAGGAAAGCAGTAAAGCCCTATTCTATTACAAAGGCTCAAAGTGGCCCAACAACATAATAGGCTCGCAGGCCCAATAAAAACCAAACATTAAATTAAACCAATCACATCTACCCTAGGGTCAAGGCTCGTCTCGATCGAAAACCACGTAAACAGTTCACGTAGAGCAAGAAACATGTAAACATCTTTTACTTTCTTCTACCTTAATTTTAAAACATCCTTTTAAAACTAACTTCCTATGATTCTTGCTTTTTAGTCACTACTAATTATGACAAAATAAAAATCCGGGTAAACAAAAATTAATTTTCTGCTCAATTTCAGATTCTGTTTTTCAACTTTTGAAAATTTCATTTTGACCCCTCAGCTTTCGAAAATTGCATTTTAACCCCAAAACTTTTTAAAAAGTTACAAAAACACCCCTGGGCAGTTTCGGGCAGCAGACCAGAAAATAAAATTTTGAATTTTGAAAATTTTCGATTTTTCAAATTGACCCCTCAAGTTTCGGTAATTTGCAAAACAGTCCCTAAGTTTTCGGAAATTGCAAAACGACCCCAAAATCCGTGCGACCAGAATTGCAAGAACAGTCCAGAATTTTCAAATTTCCAGATTTCAAAAATTTCGAATTTTCAGCCCCAAAAACCCTAATATGCGATTTTTGCCCAAAAAGTCCTGAAGTTTCCAAAAAACTATAAAAACGCCACAGATCTTGAAAAGCAGTTTTACCCAATCATAGATCTAGTCATAACAAGCAAGAATCAACTTACAGAACATAATTATCACGTGTTCTCATACATATAATTAAACATATACGGTGAACACAATTATGTTCAAGCTTTTGTATAATAATAATGGAGTTGGCTCTGATACCACTGTTGGGATATGGCTCGATTGTCAAGACAACAAAGTGCGGAATTTAAAATTTTTCGAGTCATCCAATGGTCCCATAAATGAAATCTCCATATTATGTATACAAAAGCATGAAACAAAAACACACAATGAATAATACAAGGGGGTTTTTGCGATATACCTCACCACAGGCAAGGTGGTGGAAACCTCCAACTTCGATTCTGAATCTGGATCTGGTTCACAGGAGTGATCCAAGTGTCTCACCTCCAGGGATAGTCCACACCAATTGGATTCTGGCAACACCTCAAGATCTTAGGCTCAGAACTGGATTCAGGAGATTTGTTATTGCAGGATTGTGTTGAATCTCTTGACAGATCAAGATCTAACACAACGGAACAAGGAGAGGGCGGCGGCGGCACCAAGGCAGTCCACGGCAGCAGGTGGCGGCGGCTAGGGTTTCTAGCTAGAGAGGGCGGCGGCTACTAGGGCAAAAGGAGCTAGGGTTTTTCTTTTTGAGTGTTACACATTTGAGCTCTAGTTGTGCTCTATTTATAATCTCCTTCTGTCCTAGGTTTGCAAGACTCCTTATGGGCTTTGATTAATAAAAGCCCATGTCTTGCAATCCTTCATTTAATTAACAACTTTAATTAAATGCCCAACCTTTAATAAATCATTATTTCTTTTACATAATTAATTAGCAACTTAATTAAGTATTTAATTAATTAAGTCAACTAATTAATTAATCTCCCACTTGAATTAAATATTTTAATTCATTTAATTGATTTAATTACCTTTAAATCAATTAATTCCTTTCATGTCCTTTTATAACAGTCACCGTCCAATTGTATTGTGTGTGACCCTCTGGGTTCACCATCAATTGGCAGCAGGCCCACGAATCCTACGTGATTTAATTTATGAACAATAAATTGCTCCGGTCAATTAAACAACCTTTAATTGACCACTCCTAGAATTAAATCCTCTATTAATTCAGGAGTACCCACACTTCATGGTCGATGTCTAGCCACAAGCCCATGAAGCCCAACTTCAGGTGAATTGATATTTGTGAACCTCGTCTCATATAATTACCATGTACATACGGTCCTTCTATCGACTAATATTCCCGATCAAGACTTAGGGTGTGTGAATTGATCGGCACCTCTAAATTTGTCTCGATAACTATACTTTCTAATTCAGGATAATATTCCAGTGTGACTCCTAAATTTGGAAACCCCTTTCCAAATCCGTCACCGACCGTGGCCACGGGTTTCTTGGATATATTATCTAAGAATCGTATAGGAAATTCTCTCACCCATTACAGTGAGTCAATAGATTCCATATCGGTACTAACCACTCGCGTACATGTCCACACGCACCCAACCTAGGCATGTTATGACCAAGCTAAGTGGCCTATACCTAGATCTAAGTACGCACTTTCATGTACCGAGTTCGCCCTAGTACCTCAAGTCAAAGGACTAAATCGTACACTATTATATTCCTTGAGAAACATCCCATCACCGATATGCGTCATGCGCTTCCACAATGGGTTTCTCTGTTCGGGTCGTTCGATGCGTTCAATCCTCCATTGAACCACCTACTCATATGCACTGGCCTCAAATGCCTTGCTCATGAAACGCTACAAATTCACTCCATGTGAATCATGCATACTTGTACAAGTCTTAGCGATTCCTACGATACCCCGTCTCGTTTCGGAATCTATGACTTGGAACAGTTTTAAGATTACGACCTTTGAGACTGTTTCATGATTGCACTCAGTACTGAAGTGAATCGTCCCATAGTCAAATGTAATCTAAGGATTTCAACCAATCGCTTAAATGTATTCGCGAGAGATGAAGTTGGCCATTGTTTATCCTTATACTCGTATAAATAAACGTGCGTATTAATTCGTTTATACTAAAGAAAGATAATGATAGTTCCAATACAAGCTAAATATATTGGCTTGCAGGGCACTATTCCATCAGAAGTTGCGACAGATCGCTATGCTGTTTAATTCACTATGCCCGGGGGAACTACTGATCCCCGAGCAAGTTCTTAGAAACCCTAGAACTATTAGGGCAAATCCTGTTCAAAGAACTCATAGGCAGGTCGATCAAATCTCGCAACAAGCAGATAGCCCTATGAGCGAACATCGATCGTTGCTCAGTCCGTGAAAGAGCAATACAAAGCCAACCGATGAGCGAATCCGGTGAAAAACAGATCGGACAAGACCACAACCTTCCCTCCGAGAATCGAAGGAACATACCATAATACCCGTGGAGGATGATGTCGCTGATGAAATACTTAATCGACAAAGAGCAGTCCGAATCTCGGAGCGGGAAATTGAGAAGATGGTACAAGAACGTCTAGAGCAACGTTTTCGGACCATCCAAAATCCATGGGCCAGAAACACGGAGCTCCAAGAAAGCTTAGCAGCATGCTCCCCCTTTTGTAGGGAGATAAAAGAAGCTCAATCATCCGGCCAGGTCCCCGGACGACTACCGAGATATGATGGAACCACCGATCCCGATGATTATATTTTTAGCTTCACGAATATTATGAATTTATATGCTCACTCGGCGGAGTACACCGCCAAACTGATGGTTACAGCCTTTGAAGGACGAGCTTTGGATTGGTTCGCAAAACAACCCACCAACTCTATCTTCAGTTTTCGTGAATTATGCAATAAGTTGACACATCAATTCGCTAGCCAGAAGAGACAGAAACTGCCAATGAGCTACCTCGGAACCATCCATCAACAAGAAGGAGAGTCTTTGCGAAATTGGTTGGCGAGATTTAATGTCGAATTAATAAAAATCGATTCCCCAAACATCGATTACATAATCTCCATACTCTTCGATCTTACCGAAAACAGGCAATTCGGGAATGCTCTCAACAGAAAGCAACCAAGAACTTTTGCTGATATTATGACCTTGGCATCAAAATACATGACTCAGGAGGAGATGAATTCTTTCAAAGACAAGAATAGAAACAAAACTGCCACCGCCGGATCGAGGCGGCAAGATAAAGCTCTTGCCTTACGACCTATTGATTATGATCGATCCTTCAAAAGAGGAAATGTCTTTCAACGACTAGAATAAAATCGGAACGATCAGGATAAGAGACCTAATATATATCCTAGATCAAGGTCAACAGAACCGTCTAACAAGAATCGAATAAATCAGGTAGCATATCCTCGACTGACTGTTCCTATCGAAGAAATTCTTGTAGTATTAGAAAGGAACAACTGGATTCCGCCGGCGAAAAGAATTGCACAACCTAGGCCCGGTGCGCGAAACTACAATCTATATTGTAGGTATCATCGCGCCCATGGACACCGAACGGAAGACTGTTTTCACCTAAAACAGGAAATCGAGAGACTAATCGAACAGGGAAAATTGGACGATTACCTAGAGCGGAACAACCGCAAGAGGAATAGAAGCAGGAGTCCTCGAAACAATAATCAGAGAAGGACCCCGAGAAGAAGGTCCCCTAATAATGGTCAAGCACAAGAATTGAACGATGATCAAATTAATGGCACCATCCATACCAACTCAGGTGGACCAGCCGGAGGAGACAGTCGTAATGCTCGCCGTAGAATCGCCAGATCTTTGTTAGGAAATGTAAGACGTCCTGAAGAAATATGGACACTAGAAAACAAACCACCAAAATAACAACTCATTAGTTTTAATGAGAATGAAGTACCGAGAAACTTCATTTGGGATACGAAAGAAGACAACCCCGACCTCCCGATGGTGGTATCACTCGAGATAGCAAACTACAATGTTAAGAGGATCCTAATCGACAATGGAAGCTCAGCAAACATTATATCTAAGGAGGCCTTAACGCAGATGAATTTAGGAGAAATAACATTCCAAAAGGTAGCCACTCCTTTAGTAGGATTTGGAGGCTCCGAGATAGTCCCCTATGGGACAATAAATCTAAGTGTATCGCTGGGAAAGAAACCACAGCGCACAGTGAAACTAATAAAGTTTCTGGTAGTAGAGACTCCCTTTGTGTACAATGCGATATTAGGACGACCTGCACTCAATCTATTCCGAGCAGTGGTATCGACGTACCATCAGAAAATATAGTTTCCGACAGATATGGGGATCGGAGAAATACTAAATGATCACTTTATGGCATGGGATTGTTATAATACATCCTTAACACTGGGGAACCGCTCCAAATCATTTACCCCTGCTAAAAGAAAGCTCGAGAATGATATCGAAAGAACCGAAGTCGAAATCCCCAACACTGACAGGATAGATAAGAAAGGAAAGGAACCAATCGATTTAACCATAAAACCGTCAGAACATAAGGATATTATGCTGGTACAAGGAGACCCATCGAAAACGACCAGAATTGGGACAGAACTTAGCTCGGAAGGGGAAGTATTGCTAGTAAACTTTCTCAGGATGAACGTCGACATATTCGCCTGGAGTGAAAACGATATCGAGGGCATCGACCCAAGAGTAATTACTCATTCACTAAAAATCGATCCAACGGCGAAACCAGCACGACAAAAGAAGAGGAATCACGGGCCAATAAAAGACAAAATAATAAAAGCAGAAGTCGAAAGGCTGCTCAAAGCTAAACAAATTCGGGAATTACACTTCTCGGAATGGCTATGCAACGTTGTGTTAGTTGCTAAAGGAGATAAAAGGGATAATAAATGGAGGATGTGCAACGATTTCACCGACCTTAATAAATTATGCCCACGTGACCCCTATCCCCTCCTTAGAATCGACTTGTTGGTCGACTCAACTGTAGGATTTGCTATCTTTAGCATGATGGTGTTGGGTTGCCTCGATTGTCAGAACAACAAAAGTGCAGAATTTTAAAATTTTTCGAAGCATCCAAGGTCCCATATATTAGATCTCAATATTATGTATACGAAAGCATGAAACAAAACACACAATGTATTAAAACAAGGGGGTTTCGATTTTTACCTCAACACAGGCTAGGTTGTGGCAACCTCCAACTCTGATTTTGATTCTAGTTCACGGGAGTCATCCAAATGTCTCACCTCCAGAGTTTAGTCCACAGCAACTGGATTCTGGCAACGCCTCCTAGTCTTAGACTAAGAACTAGATCTAAGAGGTTTGTTAATGTAGGACTGTGCAGATCTACTTGGCAGGGCAAGATCCAGCACGGAGGAACTAGGGAGAACTCACGGCGGCACTATAGCAGCTCACGGCTAGCAGGAGGCGGCGGCTATTGGTGGCGGCGCAGGGTTTGGGGCGGCGGCTACTAGGGCAGAGAGGACTTAGGGTTTTGTGCTAGGGTGTTAGCTTTTTGAGCTCATGCAGAACCCTATTTATAAGTCTTATACTTGACCTAGGTTTGCAATACTTCTAATGGCTTTTAATTAAAGGCCCATGTCTTGCAAGTCTTCTTTTAATTAACTACTTTAATTAAAAACCCAATCCATATTAATAAATTAATATTTCCTTTAATTAATTAATTATCAATTTAATTAAATCAACTAATTAATTAATCTCCCACTTGAATTAACACTTTAATTCATTTAATTGATTTAATTACCTTTAAATCAATTAATTCCTTTTACATCCTCTTATAACAGTCACCGTCCAATTGTATTGTGTGTGACCCTCTGGGTTCACCATCAATTGGCAGCAGGCCCACGAATTCCTCGTGATTTAATTTATGAACAATAAATTGCGCCGGTAAATTAAACATCCTTTAATTGAACACTCCTAGAATCAAATCCTCTATTAATTCAAGAGTAGCCACACTTCATGGTCGATGTCTAGCCACAAGCCCATGATGCCCAACTTCAGGTGAATTGATATTTGTGAACCTCGTCTCTCTTATAATTGCCATGTACATACGGCCCTTCTATCGACTAATATTCCCGATCAAGGCTTAGGGTGTGTGAATTGATCGGCACCTCTAAATTTGTCTCGATAACTATACTTTCTAATTCGGGATACTATTCCAGTATGACTGCTAAATTTGGAAACCCCTTCCCAAATCCGTCACCGACCACGGCCGTGGATTCCTCGGATATATTATCTAAGAATCATATAGGAAATTCTCTCATCCATTACGATGAGTCGGTAGATTCCATATTGGTACTAACCTAGGCATGTTATGATCAAGCTAAGTGATCTATACCTAGATCTAAGTACGCACACTTATGCACCGAATTCGGCCTAGCACCTCAAGTCAAAGGACTAAATCGTACACTATTATAAGCCTTGAGAAACATTCCATCACCGATATGCGTCATGCGCTTCCACAATGGGTTTCTTTGTTCAGGTCGTTCGATGCGTTCAATCCTCCATTGAACCACCTACTCATATGCACTGGCCTCAAATGCCTTGCTCATGAAACGCTACAAATTCACTCCATGTGAATCATGCATACTTGTACAAGTCTTGGAGATTCCTACGATACCCCGTCTCGTTCAAAATCTATGACTTGGAACAGTTTTAAGATTACGACCTTAGAGACTGTTTCATGATTGCACTCAGTACTGAAGTGAATCGTACCATAGTCAAATGTAATCTAAGGATTTCATCCAATCGCTTAAATGTATTCGCGAGAGATGAAGTTGGCCATTGTTTATCTTTATACACATATAAATAAACATGCGTATTAAGTCATTTGTACTAAAGAAAGATAACGATAGTTCCAGTACAAGCTAAATGTATTGGCTTGCAGGGCACTATCCCATCAATCTCCCACTTGCCCTAAAGCCAATCACAAACGTTTCTAGAACCCATCTATTTAAAGATGTTCTTTGAACTCATTTCATGATATAGCCTCTTTTAGTGGATCCGCTAAGCTGTCTTCTGAGTCGACGCGATCCATTATGTGTGTTAACTCTACCAATGATTTCTCTAATCAAATGGTACTTTTCTTTCAATTGTGTTTGGATTTCTGGTGAGATCTCGAATGCTTTGCTTTAGCAATAGCTCCAATGTTATCATAGAAGATAACCACGAGCTTCGCAATGCTAGGCACTACATCCAACCATAGGATGAAGTTTTATATCTAAACACTTTCTTAAGCTGCATTTAATGCTACATTTAATGCTGTAATATATCTTGTTTCAGTGGTTTAGATGGTTACGATGATTTGCTTGGAACCCTTTCAAATTTACCGTTACCCCATTGATGCAGGATATGTATCCAAAAATGGATATACTTAATTCATCCACATCAGACTGAAAAATTCGAATCAGTGAATCCTTCGAATTCTTAATTCTCCACTACCACCGTAGACCAAGAACAAATCCTTAGTCTTTGTCAAGAGCTTAAGGATATCTTTTACGATGGTCCAGTACTCTTTACTGTTGTTTGACTAGCAACTTCTAGCGACACTTGAGCATGTTCTACGTCTGGTCTAGTACATAGTAAAGCATGCCACATGCAACCTTTTGTTTGAAACATAAGGTATTTGAGACATTCTCCTTTATTCTCATTTGATGTAGGGCACATTAATTTTGGAATAAGGGATACAGTGTCTCACTGGAAGAAATCCTTTCTTGAATTCTTCATACTGAATATTTTCAGTATTGATTCTATGTACTTAGATTTAGAGATTGTCAGCATCTTTTCTGATCTAATTCTATAGATACGTATCCCAATACGCAAGATGCATCTCCTAAATCTTTCATGGAGAATTGCATGGTCAACCATGCTTTCGTCTGTGCTAACATTTCGATATCATCCCAGACAACCACAATATTATCGACATATAAAATATGAGCTTCATCGCGCTCCCACTAATCTTCTTGTACACTCATGGTTCATACTCGTTTTGATGAAGTCAAATACCTTGACTGTCTCATCAGAACAAATGTGAATCTTGAATGGATTCAGACATTGCTACTAGAGAAAAAGGTTTCATTAAAGTCTGTTCCAGAACTTTGTGAATAGCCTTTTTACCACTAGTAGACTCTTAGAGGCAACACCTCTCCATTCATTCCAAGTTTGAATATCCACTTACAACTTATAGCCATCTTATAGGGATAAATCCCTCGGGTGGATCAATCAAGGTTATACCTTGTTGGAATGGATGGGATCCATTTCGGTTTGCATGAATTCCAGTGTTGGTCCCAAGTGGTCAGATGAGGTCTAGAGTGGGAGGGGGGGTGAATAGACCTCTGAAAATTTGAAAGTGTTTTCCACAAGTAGACTAAGTCCTTCAAATGATTTTATCCCCAGTTTTAAAAACTCCTTTAAAATCTTTTAATAATTCCAAGTGTAAACTTATGCAATTTTGAAATATGCAAGAAAACTTAAATGCAAAAACAACACAAAGAATTTTTATAGTGGTTATATGGATAAAAATCCTTTAGTCCACTCTTCCAGATCACTTAGATTCTGGGTTATACTATAAACACAAAGTTTACAATATTTCTCCACTTACACCTAGACAACAAATGAAAAGGCTATAAGCTCGCAATAGGAAATCACTCAGAAAACCTATCCTCTCAAGTTAAATCACTCACAAAGACGGATTTAAGCTTCGCACAACACTCAGCTAATACAAATTCACTCAGAATATGTTATTCTTTTTGCTTCAACTGGGTTTCTGTCAACAGATGACTTCCACCAGACGAGTGAGCTGTTCGAGCTTCTTGAGACTTAGAGAAATTTCTGCTTCGGAATCAAAATCTCAGAAGGTTGTTGTGTGTCTCTCTCTTCTAAATCAGCTCTATTTATACTAGGATTTAAAATTATGACCGTTGAAGGAAATCAAACTTCAAATCCATAGCCTTTAGCCCAAATTCAGAACGGATCCCTGCTACAGTACCTTTTCTGCTGTACTTTCTTGTAGCTGCATTAAATGCACCATGCTGATCCGAGAATATTCTTCAATCATATGTCATTACTACCCTTCTCTTGCAGCATTAATTACACCAAGTGCATTTATTACCGTTGAACTATCTCATGATATCTTCTACTATGCTGATCGAAGCAACTCTGCTGATAGATACTCTGCTGATCGAATACTGAACTAATCTGATTTGAGTCAGCTAATGACCTACCCTTCTGATTGTTGTTTCAGCATGAGATCAGTAGTCTTCTGGGCTTTGAACTTTGAACTCTTCTGATGTCTTCTTTACTTGTTCAAAATTCTTCTAAGGGAACTAAGCTTTCCATACTTAGCTGATTTTGACGTTTTGGAAATCATCAAAACCTTCCCTTATCTTCTTATCTTCTTTGCACTTCATCTTCATCTTCATCCAACAATTTCCCCCTTTTTGATGAAGACAAAACTTCAGCTAAGTACCTGTACCTATACTAAAGTTTTGATCCTCAAAAATTTCTGAGATAGAAATAGTTTATTGGATTCAAATTTGAACTTTTATAGATTTTGAAAAATATTACATAGTACAAGTTCAATCAGATGAGATGTGCAAAAAAATAAAAATTACAAAGATTTCAAGCATAAGTTACCTAGACTATACTAGTCTTCTGCTTTGTCTTCTTGCTTGTCCTCTTTTTCTTCTTCATCAGATTTGGAAGTCTCTGCTTCTAATTCCTTGAAGAACTTTTGTTTTAACAGCTCCAACTTCTTTTGTTTAACATTAGGATTAAGCTGTTCTTCAGGTGAGTCCTTGGCAGCATCAATCTCTTTATCAGACTTTGCTGTTTCCTTAGACTTTTCTTCAGCTTCAGCTTTATCTTCTTCTCCTGCATTTAACTGATACTGGTCTGCTAGTGCCTTCATCAGCTTTTTCATCTTCAGCAGATTCTTCCAGTACTTCAGTGTTTTCAAATTCATCAGTCTTTTCAAGAGATTTGTCATCTTGCTTATCTTCTTCTTCACCAAGTACCCTATCTTCTCCCTTTTTGTCATCATCAGCAGGGTTGATTGGATATATTGGTAAGACTGGTGTGATTTGAAGTGAATCATAGAGAAGCTTGATGTTTTCTTCCATAGCATCAAGTTGAGCTTGCTGTCTGAGTTGATTGGCCTCAAAAGCTTCCATTCTGTTAAGGACAACTTCTCCTTGGTCACCTAGCTGAATCTGAGTTGCCAGAATCATATCAGTAGATGCCTTGAAGTCCTTCATCATATTTCCTAAGGCTTCATCCTCAGCTTGAATGGCCATTTCAACTGTTTCAGTGATGTCTCTCCAACCAGCAGCTGTACTTTGTGTTCTGGCTTGAATCACATCCATATCCTCTCTGATAGCTTTCACATTATGGGCAGTGTCTTCAATCAAATCAGTAGGAATGGGAGCAGCTCTCTGGGTTGGTTGACTTAAAGCAGCCAGCAGATTTGCAGTCACCTTTTCTTCTAACTCCTTCATAGATTTTGAAATCATCTGCTGAATTGAATTCAACAGAGAAGACTGCAAGTCTTGAGAAGTACACGGTTCATCAGTTGGAACAGGAGGTAAGGCAAGAGTTTCTGTTTCTGTCGTCTGATCTGCTGAACCAGAAGTAATCTCCTTCTCCTTAGTCTCATCAGCTTGACTGGGAGTGCTTTCATTCTCCTCAGTCTGATCAGCTTGTTCAGATGTGCCTTCCTTTTCTTTGATCTGATCAGCTGGATTTGGAGTGCTTTCCTTCTCCTTATCAGCTGGCTCAGAGGTTTCCTCCTTTTCTTTGTTCTGATCAACAAGATCAGAAGTACCTTCTTTTTCTGGTTCTTTGTTCTGATCAGTAGGGTCAGATGTACCCTCTTTTTCTTTCTTTTGATCAGCATCATCAGAAGTCCCTTCCTTTTATTTGGCAGAATCAGAAGCATCTTCTTTCTCTTTATCTTTATCAGCAGGAGGTGCTTGGATCTTCTTAACATTGATAATGATGCGCCTTGTGCCAGCTGATGGGATAGTGCCCTGCAAGCCAATAGATTTTAGCTTGTATAAGGACTATCACGTGATAAGCTTTCTCTAGTATAAATGAATTAATACGATCGTTTGTTTATGTTATGTAAATCAAACAATTGCCAACTTCATCTCTCGCGAATAACTTAAGCGATTGGATGAAACCCTGAGATCACTCATGACTACGGGATTATTCACTTCAGTATTGGGTGCGATTAATCATGAAACAGTCTCAAAGGTCGTGATCTCGAAAATGTTTCAAGTCATAGATTCCTATCGAGACGGGGTATCGAGGGAATCGCAAAGACTTGTAGGTTATGCATGATTCACATGAAGTGAATTTGTTGTCGTTTCATGAACAAGATATTTTGATGTCAGTGCATATGACTAGGTGGTTCGATAGGGGATCGAACGCATCGAACGACCCGAACAGAGAGACCCATTGTGGAAGTGCGTAAAAGCATATCGGTGATGGGATGTCTCTCAAGACTTATAACAGTGTACGATTTAGTCCTTAGACTTGAGATGCTAGGGCGAATTCGGTATACGGGTGTGCATACTTTGATTTAGGAGCCGGGCACATAGCTTGTCCATTGTGCGCCTACGTTGGGTATGTATAGTCGTATGCGCGGATGGTTAGCATCAAAATGGGATCTACCGACTCAACGTAGTTCGTTGAGAGAATTTCCTATACATTCTTAGATAATATATTCCGAGAAACCCGTGGCCATGGTCGGTGACGGATTTGGAAAGGGGTTTCCAGATTTAGCAGTCACACTGGAATTATTATCCTGAATTAGAAAGTATTGTTATCGAGATAATTAGAGGTGCCGACCAATTCACACACCCTAGGTCTCGATCGGGAAATTAGTCGATAGAGGGACCGTATGTACATGGTACTTATAAGATGTGAGGTTCACTGAGATCAATTCACCTGAAGTTGGGCCTCATGGGCTTGTGGCTAGACATCGACCATGAGGTGTGGGTACTCCTGAATTAATAGGAAGATTAATTCTGGAGTGGTCAATTAAAGTGGTTAATTGATCGGAGCAATTAATGAAATATTAATTGCTCACTAATTAAATCACGTAATTGTGAGCCTGCGGCCAATTGATGGTGAACCTAGAGGGTCACACACAATCAGTTAGAACTGTGACAGTCAACTGAAGAAAGAATTGATTTAAAGAATTAAATCAATAGAATTAAAAGGTTAATTCTAAGAGAGAGAAAATTAATTGGATTATTCTAATTAATTAAATTATTAATTAAAGGGTTAATTAAAATATTAAATCTTTAATTAGATTTAATGGGCTATTTAATTAAAGTGTTAATTAAATGAATGGGCCATTTAATTAAACTGTTAATTAAATGAGTGGGCTATTTAATTAAAGTATTAATTAAATAGATGCAAGACATGGGCCAGTTTAATTAGTGGCCCATTAACTAAAGTCTTGCACAAGGAGTTAGGGTTTTTTGGTATTCTCTATAAATAGGGAGTCTTAGAGACTCAAACCTAATGGCAAAATAGTGAGAGAATCCAAAAGGGAAGAAACACTAAAACCCTAACCCTAAACCTACATAGCCGCCGCCCCTTCAACCCTAGCCCTAGTGAGCCGCCGCCTCCCAACCCTAGCCGCCGCCACCGCCGATGTGTGCTACTGGGATCGGCCGCCCCCTTTCTCTCTTCCTTCTTCATGTACATCTAGAGTTGGATCTTGATCCAACTCTTGATTTTGACACGTTTCCATCCTAGTTCTGAGCCTGAGGATCGAAGCAGTCACGGATCTAGCTGGTGTGGACTATTCTCTAGAGGCACAACGCATGGGGTGCTTCTCATGAACCAGATCCATCAGATCTGAATGAAGACCGGAGGAAAAACCACCACCTTGCCTGTGGTGAGGTAAATTGCTATTTACCATCTTATAATTTAGTAATTTGTTTGCTGAATTGTATTCAACCTTTTCGTATCTGCTAATAAGTAAATCTTGGGAATTGGTGTATGAAAAATTTTAAATTCCGCACCGTTGTAGTTGACAATCATACCCATAAAATCCCAACAGTGGTATCAGAGCCTAACTTATTATGCACATATGAAAAAGGCCTGAACACATCAAATTATATGTTTATATGTGATTGTTGTGTTCCGATCTTTGATTCTTGCTGTTATGATAAATTGAATGTTCGGATCTATGCACTTTTCGGTTTTTGGGCCAAAAATGTAATTTCCGAAAATTGGAGGGCTTATTTGCAAATTGCGATTTTTTCAAAATCTGGATAGAAAGTAAATTTTTCATTTTCTGCAATTCTGGACCAAAATTGTAATTTCTGGAATTTTTTAAAATCTGGACTGTTTTGCAATTTACGAAAGGTTAGGGGCTATTTTTGCTATTTACGTAAAGTTGGGGTCTGTTTTGCAATAAACAAAAGTTTCTGGAAATTTTGTTAATTTTCTGCTTTCTGGTCCAATTTGCATGTTCTGGAAATTTTGGGGCTAATTTATAATTTCCAAAAGTTGAGGGGTCAAAGTGTAATTTTCGAAAATTCAGGGGCCGAACTGCAATTTTTCAAAGTTGAAAAACAGAAACTGTTTTGTGCACTAAAAGGGTTTAGTGGATCTGGAAAGTTAATTTTATCATAATTAGTAGGGACTAAAAGTGAGAATTAAAGGGTCATTTTAAAACGGGTTTTAAAATGATGATTAGAGATTGTTTTAGAAAGGGGTTTTAAAACTAGAATCTATAGGTATTTTAAAAGGTGGTTTTAAAATTTGATAAGAGATTAGAAATAAGAAAATAACTTTTGCTTGTTTCTTGCTCTACGTGAACTGTTTACGTGGTTTTCGATCGCGCCGAGCCTTGACCCTTAGGGTAGATGTGATTGGTTTATTTAATTTTGTTGGTTTTATTGGGCCTGCGAGCCTTAAGTTTTTTGGGCCACTTTGAGCCTTTGTAATAGATAGGGCTTTACTGTTTTATTAGTTTAGGATGGAGGCCCGTTACAAGCAAGGTGGGAGCCCAAGAAGACTAAAGGCCATGTATGCATGGTAGTATGTGTAATAGACTAGGTCTCTTAGAAACCCAATTAGATTGACCAATAGGACCATCGTCTTTGGCTCGATGGTGGTCCACATAGGAAGCTCCCGATCGAAAACATACTGTGGTAGAATGCATGCTAGGTGTGTATGTTTTATTTACTGATTTATCTTTTAGCATGTATGGTAATGCGCGCTAGTAATTTAGATCGTAAATAAAAGGTAAAGCATAATTGGAACGGTGAGATCTCGAGGAGAGTTACCTCAAACTCTTAAACCCGAAAAACCCCTCTTGAAAATAATATTAAGTCATATTGGATTAAAATAAAATGAAGTATTTATATAAATCCAAGCCTTCCATCAATAGGGACTAGCGTATGTTGTCTACTTATCGATAGAGGTGATCCAGAGTGTTGGATGAAGATGAAGATGAAAGAAGACAAGTAATTAAGGGAAGGTTTTGATGATTTCCAAAACATCATAATCAGCTAAGTATGGAAAGCTTAGTTCCCTTGGTAGAATTTTGAACAAGCAAAAGAAGACGTAAGAAGAGTTCAAAGTTCAAAGCTCAGAAGACTAGTGATCTCTTGCTGAAACAGCGAACAGAAGGGTAGATCATCAGCCGAGTCAAATCAGATTAGTTCAGTATTTGATCAGCAGAGTATCTATCAGCAGAGTCGTTTTGATCAGCAGAGTGGAGGAGATCAAGAGATTAGTCCAACGGTAATAAATGCACTTGGTGTAATAAATGCTGGAAGAGAAGGGTAGTAATGGCAAATGATTGAAGATATCCTCGGACCAGCAGAGTGCATTAAATGCAGCATTAAATGCAATGGACAGAAAAGTACTGTACACTGTACGGTTTGCTGCAGGGAGCCGTTTCAAAAAGAGCTGAAGGATGGATTTGATTTGTGACTTGTCTTCAACGGTCATAATTTCATCTCCATGTATAAATAGAGCTGAATTTCAAATCGAGCAACACACAACAACAATCAGAGATCGAAATTTTGAAGCAGAATTTCTCTAAGTCTCAAAAGCTCGAACAACTCACTCGTCTGGTGGAAGTCATCTGTTGACAGAAACCCAGTTGAAGAAATCAGAAAAACATTATCTGAGTGATTTTGTAATAGCTGAGTGTTGTGCGAAGTGAGAATCCATCTTTGTGAGTGATTCTACTTTAGAGGATAGGTCTTCTTTGTGATTTCCTATTGTGAGCTTACAGCCTTCTCATTAGTTGTTTAGGTGTAAGTGGAGAAATATTGTAATCTAAGTGATTATAGTATAACCCAGAATCTGTGTGATCTGGAAGAGTGGACTAAAGGATTTTTATCCATATAACCAATATAAAAATTCATTGTGTTATCTTGCATTTAAAGTTTTCTTGCATATTTTAAAGTTTGCATTTTAAACACTTTGAATCAATCAAGAGATTTTATAAGGAGTTTTAAACTGGGGATAAAATCTTTCTAGAACTTAGTTTACTTGTGAAAAACACTTTCAAACAATCCGCTGCAAGTATACTCTTGGAAAACTGTTTTGCTGAAAAACAGCTAAGTCACTGTAAGAAGAGTGGTCAGTCGTCTGTTCAAGATTTGTTCACGATCAGACTAGTCTGCTTACTGTTCTTCATCAGCTTAGTCTGCTGACAGAAGACTGAAAAGTTTTTAAGTTCAAAAATTTTCAGAGGTCTATTCACCCCCCCCCCCTCTAGACCTCATCTGACCACTTGGGACCAACAAGTGGTATCAGAGCATGTGGTTCATTAGAATCAGCTGCCTGATCAACGAGCTTGATCCAAGTGTTTTTCAAAGGTTTTCAAAACTTTTCAAAAGAGCATCTTTTTGAAAAATCAAAACTTTTTGAAAAATGGATTGTATCAGCCATGTTCCCCACATTGCTGGTATGTCTTTTGAAGACTGGAAGATTAGAATGGAAATCTTTCTAGCAGCCTACAATGACAACATGTACACATGTATCATTAAAGGTCCATTCAGATTCACAAAGACCATAAAAATAAATGAAGTAGATACGGTTGTGGAGAAAGACCTTCATGAGATGACTCCAGAGGAGATAAAGCTTTACAATCTAGATAAAGTTGGGAGATTCATCATGACTAAAGCCCTTGATAATGATCGGTTTGACAAGGTCAAACATTGCAAAACTGCAAAGGAAATGTGGGACAAAGTCAGAGATATGAGCGAAGGCAATGATGCTATTAAAGAGCATCAGCTCACTGTTGCATTGGAAAAACTTGACAACTTCAAGATGAAGTCTGGAGAAACCATTGATCAGATGGATACCAGATTCACCAGAACTCTGAATGAAGTTTTAAAGTTGGGAAAGACCTTCACTGACAAAGAGATCACTGTCAGAGTACTAAAGGCTCTACCTCCAAAGTTCAACATGAAAGTTACAGCAATGGAAGAATCAAGGGATTTGGGAAAAATCTCTCTTACTGAGCTGTTTTCTGTACTCAAGGCATTCGAGTATAAACTGCCTAGAATGGGAATTGAAGAAACCTCAACTTCAGGACCCACAGCTGCACTGGTTGCTGCTGAAAACCAAAGAAGACCAGCTCAAAGAAATGCTGAAGTGGACTCATCTGATGAAGCCACTCTACTCAACAAGAAGGAGTACACTGCTGGAGATGTTGCACTGTTGATGAATAATTTCAAGAAGTTCTACAAAAGAAAAATGAAGAACAAATACAACAATGTTTCTTCTTCTAAACCTAACTTTTCTTCTCAAGATAAAGATGATTATAAATCAAAACTAATGTGTTACAACTGCAGGAAATTGGGACACTTCATCAAAGACTGCCCATATCCAAAAGCAGAAAAGTACACTGAGGAGGAGAAGAAAGTGAGAAAAGAAAGAAAGCATCAGAGAGGAAAAGCAATGATGGCTGAAGCAGAAAAGCTGACTGCTGTCTACTCATCTGATTCAGATTCAGACTCGTCTGATGAAGAATCTTCTGATGAAGAAAAACCTGCTCTCCTGTGCCTGATGACAAAGGAATCTGATGACTCTGAGGATGAGGTAACTCCTCAAGAAAATGAACTGTTTAATTCTCTAGAGCAAATGATGTTGAATAATACTACTATTGCTGGAGAGTTTGTTAAGCTTAAGGAAGAGATGAACTTGCTAAAAGAGCAAAATAGTTCACTGAAACTCTTAGCTGAAAAGCCAAGGGAATCAGCTGAATATAAACAGCTTGAGCAAGAGCATGAATCTCTGAAAGCTGAGTGTGAGGTCTATAAAGGAAAAAACATGGAACTTGAGAAAATTATTGAGTCTCATGATAAGTCAACTGTTGCATCCATGCATACATCCAGTAAATAGGAGACACCTTTAGAAAAGGAAAAATTAGAATTGAACCATACTGAAAAATTCATTTCTGCTGACAATAGCAAGGTCATTCTGTATGTTCAAACTTCTAAACCTACCTCATCTGAGAATGTGTTAAAGGAGAAGAAATCTCCTAAGGCTAAAAAGAGCAAAGAGCCTAGTATAGGAAATCAGACTAGTAAGACCAAACAGCAGAGTCCTAAGAAGTCTGCTGATAAAGCTAAAGTCAATCAGACTAGTGGTAAAACTAAGTCAAAATCAAATGAGCAAGCTTCTAGTAAACCAAAGAAGCATAAAAACAAGAAAAATCAGAATGCTTGGTATGGAAATGAATCATATTATGTGCAACCTGCTGCATATCATCCTATGTATCATGCACCTCAATTTCCTAGTTACTATGCACCTTACCCTGCTCATCCAATGCATGCATATCCTGCATATCATGCACCTTACCCTGCTTATGAACATTATTCATATCATACTGATCATCAACATGACTTATCTGATAACTATGATAAAAATGAAACTGTTCATGCTCCAAAAACTCAGAAACCTAAGAAGCCTAAGACATCAACATCTTGGGTTGTCAAGGGTGGAACTAATCCTTCAGGACCCTCTCAATAAGGGTACCTAAAACAATTTTATTTTTGTTTTGTAGGTTAGGATTAGGAGTAGGAGTAAAGTAGAAAAGATTTGGTACTTGGACAGTGGATGTTCAAGGCACATGTGTGGAAACATACATGAGTTGACTGATGCAGTTGCTGTGGATGGTCCAAAAGTCACTTTTGGAGACAGCAAAGAGGGCAAGATTAAAGCTAAAGGAAGATTAATCAAGGGAAACATAGAGATATCTGACGTCTCCTATGTTAAAGGCCTAAAGTATAATCTGCTGAGCATAAGTCAATTTTGTGACAAAGGATATTCAGTCATCTTCTCAACAGATAAGTGCTACGTTGAACAGATTGGTACAAAGAAGGTTATTTTATCTGGAAGACGACAGGGAAATATCTACATAGTTGACTGGAATTTTGTTGACAAGAATTCAAGTATTTGTTTGGTGGCATCTGCACCAAGTGAAGTCAGTTGGCTATGGCACAAGAGGATGAATCATTTAAACTTCAAGACCATAAACAGATTAATCAAGAATGATTTGGTAGAAGGGATTCCAAAAGCAGTCATGAGCAAAGACAAGCTCTGTGATGCATGTCAGAAGGGTAAACAAATCAAGTCATCTTTCAAAAGCAGGAAGCATCAATCTTCTGAAAGAATATTGGAGCTACTACACATGGACTTATTTGGACCCATTGATCCAGTCAGCAATGGTGGAAAGAAATACTGCCTAGCTGTTGTGGATGATTATTCAAGATATACTTGGGTGATTTTCATGAAAAAGAAGAGTGAAACCAAGGAACATCTTACAAATCTGATGGAACTGATCCAGAATGAGAAGAGTATCAAAATATTGAAGATCAGATCAGATAGAGGGACAGAGTTTACAAACTCTACTGTTGAAGAATATTGTAATATCAAAGGAATACATCATGAGTATTCTGCTGCAAGAACCCCTCAACAGAATGGTGTTGCTGAAAGGAGAAACAGAACACTAAAGGAAGCTGTCAGAACCATGATAGCTGAAGCTAAACTGCCTCAAAGATTTTGGGCAGAAGCAACAAACACAGCGTGCTTTACCCAAAACAGATGTATGATCAACAAAAATCAGAACAAGACTCCATATGAAGTTTGGAACAACAGAAAGCCAAACATTCATTACTTTAAGATTTTTGGTTGTAAATGTTTTGTATTGAATAATGGGAAAAATCACCTTACTGCATTTGCAGAAAAGGCTGATGAAGCTGTTTTTGTAGGATACTCTACTGTTAGTAAAGCTTACAGAGTCTTTAACAAAAGAACATTACTAATAGAAGAATCTATCCATGTAGTATTTGATGAGCCAAGTCAATCTTCTGAAAAGAATCAAAGTGTTAATCAAGATCTGTCTACTGATTTACAGAAGCTAGACATTGGAAGAAATGAAGAATATGTTCCCATCATACTACCTAATCTAAGTTCAGCTGCTAACTCAAGTGCTGTTCAAAATCACAGTGCTGATTGTCTAACAGACGAGTTGCAAACAGCTGACAGACCAGAGACTGTTCAACAGACTACAAACGTTCAACAGACTACTACTGGAACTCCAACAGTAGTGTTGCAAGATCAAGACAGAGGACAACATCCTGATCTACAACCTGATCTCAGATGGCTCAAGAATCACCCTCCTGAATTAGTTATTGGTGATCCTTTAGATAGAGTGAAAACAAGAAGAGCTGCTGCACAGGATGCCATGTTTGTCACTTTTCTATCTCAAATAGAGCCTAAGCAAATTGAAGAAGCTCTCAATGATTCCTTCTGGATAGAAGCTATGCAAGAAGAGTTGAATCAATTTGAAAGAAATGAAGTCTGGTACTTAGTTCCTAGACCAAGTCATCAAAGAGTAATTGGCACTAAGTGGGTATTCAGAAATAAAATGAATGAAGATGGTGTTGTCACCAGAAACAAAGCAAGACTAGTGGCCAAAGGATATTGTCAAGAAGAAGGAATTGACTTTGATGAAACTTTTGCACCAGTAGCAAGACTTGAAGCAATCAGACTGTTTCTAGCCTATGCTGCCTACAAGAACTTCACTGTCTATCAGATGGATGTGAAGTCTGCTTTTCTCAATGGAGAATTGCAAGAAGAAGTGTATGTTGAACAACCTCCTGGATTTGAAGTATATCAAGAAGAGGACAAAGTATATCGTCTGAAGAAAGCCTTATATGGACTGAAACAGGCTCCAAGAGCATTGTATGATACCCTATCTGATTTTCTTTTAATTAAAGGATTTCGAAAAGGTAAGGTAGATAAAACCTTGTTCACAATTGAATGGGAAAACCATATATTACTTGTGCAAATATATGTGGACGATATTATTTTTGGTTTAACTAACCAACAGATGTGTGATAAGTTCTCCAAGCTGATGCAGAATAAGTTTGAAATGAGCATGATGGGTGAACTTAATTACTTTCTTGGATTGCAAGTTAGACAGTTGCCTGATGGAATATTCATTAGCCAAGCAAAATACACAAGAGATCTGTTCAAGAAATTTGGTATGGAAACTAGCTCAACAGCTACCATTCCTATGTCTACAAGTCTTCGTTTGGATAAAGATGAAGATGGCAAATCAGTGGACATAACCAAATATAGAGGCATTATTGGTTCATTGTTGTATCTAACAGCAAGCAGACCTGATATAATGTACTCAGTTGGAGTCTGTGCAAGATTTCAATCAAACCCCAAAGAATCTCATCTCTTAGCTGCCAAGAGAATATTGAAATATGTTAAAGGCACTCAAGAATTGGGATTGTGGTATCCTAGAGAATCTGGATTTGAACTTATTGGTTATTCAGATTCAGATCTTGCTGGCTGCAAGATTGACAGAAAGAGCACAACAGGTGCCTGTCAGTTCTTAGGTAGTCGTCTGATCTCATGGATGAGTAAGAAGCAAACCTCAGTTTCTATATCTACTGCTGAAGCTGAATATATAGCTGCTGGAGCTTGCTGTGCACAGATACTTTGGTTGAAGCATCAACTAGAAGACTACAACATCAAGATCAGTGGAATTCCAATCTACTGTGACAATACAAGTGCAATCTCACTTACTCAGAACACTACAAGTCATTCAAGGACTAAGCATATTGAGATCAAACATCATTTCATTAGAGATCATGTGGAAAAAGGCAATGTTTTGATTGAGTATGTTCATACTGATAATCAGATTGCTGATATCTTCACCAAACCTCTAAGTGAAGCAAGATTCTCAACCCTAAGAGCTGAGTTAGGACTACTTAATTTGGATGCATAAGCTGAGGGGGAACTCACCAGAAGACTGGAGTTCAACAGCTTAGTCATCAGTTATTTATTTCAAGAATTAAATTTCAACAGACTAGTTAACTTATGAATTCTTAAAGACAGGGGGAACGTGTAAGACTAGCGGTACTTCTGCTCTAAAAGATGAAATCTGTTAATGTCAGTTAGTTGAAGTTAAGATTATCAAGAAGACGTGTTCTTAATTCTTGAAGATTGAAGATTATTTTATCTTGCTGGATTGACAAACAGCAGAGGAAGATTACTAGCTATTGGCATTCTCAAGTAATAACAGATAACAGATCACTCGTCTGTCAGATAAGTTAAACTCTACTCATCTGATACATTATATAAGCATGGTCATAAAACGCATCATTAGAAACGCGCTTTTATAAGTAACAGATTAGTGTCGATAGAGTTTCCCGCCCATCTGACAATAAAATAATAAAATTGAAATCCGTCTCTCCTGTCCACACGATTAAAAACTGTCAAATTAGATCAACGGTTCTGATAAATCACGGAAACCTAATCAAAAGGAAACCTATAAAATCCGATCTAAACAGTACAGTCGTCTTACGCACCCAAATATTCTCAAAACTCTCTAATTCTCAAACCCTTCTGTTGCGAAAAAGTTAACTGCATCTTTGTAGATTTCTACTCTCAATATTTCAGAAATGGAGAAGATTATCGAAGGAAGGTACTTCAACTACAGCAAATTCCATTTTTCGGGCATTGATCTGATGCGCTCGTTGCTGGAAAAGATTAAGGAAGCTTCGTTAGTTCCTGTTTTGGAGGCACACGAAGAAAGAGTCTACTTAGAAGATGTTGAGCACTTCTACATAACCAGGAAGTTCTCTAAAAATGACACGTTCATGTCTGCTGAAATAGGTGGAAAGAAGATTGCGATCTCGGCTGCTGTTCTCCGTGAGATCTATAAACTATCAGACAAGGGAGGAGATGTGACCTCGTTAGGGTCAGAAAAGGAAGAGGAGTTCTGGGCAATTTGTGCTAAGAAAGGAGAACAGATGACTGGGACTTTGATGAAGACCCAGCTGAAGGATGAGTACCAGAGATTTGCTGACATCATAGCAAAGGTTCTGGATTGTGCTACGGGTTCTTTGGATGGGTTGCCAAGGAAAAGATACTACACAATGGTGTGTATATATTATGGGTTTAAGGTTAACTGGGCTGAACATGTGTATGAGCTGCTGAGTGACAAAAGGCCTTCACATGCCATCTTATTGAGCAATCTGTTTGCATCCCTACAATGCCCTATGGGAGGTGGAAAGCAAACCCATGGTAGCAAAGAGTTCAAACTCTATGAACCGGTGAGACAGTTAGTAGCTGCTCCAAAGAGGAAGGCTGCTGCAAAATCGAAAAAGACTCCTTCTAAGAAGAGCAAGAAGGAAGGTCAGACTAGTCAGTCTGCTGAGCAAACAGCACAGTCTGCTGATGAGACTGTTTCAGCACCTCTTGAAGATGAAGTTCCTGAGAAGGAAATTGAAGACTTTACAAAGGAGATTGAGCAGATGAGCACTGCTTCCTCTCCTGAGAGAACAGAATCTGAGGAAGAAATTCCTCTTCAAAGATTGAAGAGGATGAGAACAAAGAGTGAGGCAAGGGGACCTCCTACTGCCAACCCCGTTGTCAAAAAGATTGCAAAGTCAAAGGTTAAGAGAAAGGTTACTTTCTCTGAAGAACCTGTTGCAACTGTCAGAGAGACAACATCAGAAGCAGAGAGACCATTGACAATTAAAGAGCCTGCTACTGAAGTTAAAGTTGTTTCTGAAGCTGGAGGATCAACAGAAGACTCATCTGCTGTACCATCTGCTGAAGTTAAAGGAGCACAGCAGAGAAGTACAACACATGAAGGAGATGCACCTCTGTTGCATCCTACCCCAGTTGCTGCAATCCCTCTTCAAGCAATTGAGAGTCCTGAAACAAGGAGAAGAAGGACTGGCAAGATTGCTACCTATCTGACTGCTGCAGAAAAGAAAAGACAAGATGATGCTGAAAAGCTAAGGAAGGCTGCAGAGAAGGCAGAAGAGGATAGGCTGAAAAGCCTAGAATTGAAAAGGCTGGAAGAAGAAGCCAGCAAAATGACCCAAGAGCAAAGGGATGCTCTTGAGGCAGCAGAGTTGGAAGCTGCTATTAAAGCAAGCACCAAGGATGCTCACGGACCTCAGCATACTGGTGGGATAGTCATTGGTGAGCAAAGAGATCCAAATAAACCAATACCAGCTATGCCTGCACCCAAAATAAAGCCAAAGAAGAGAGAAGAGATTAGACTGTCTTTAGAGATTGTCAGGGAAGACCCTGCTATCTTTGAAGAATTCCTAAAAAGGCTTGATGCTGAAAATGAAAGGGTCAACCGCCTGACACAGTTCACAAATCAGAAGATCAGATACAACAGGTGGAGGGAATTCAGACTGACAAAGAGTCCAGCTGAAATGACCAAATGGAAAGCCTTTGCTGTTGAAGAAGCATGGGTATTGAAGTGGCTTGAGACAGATTCTCTCATTCAAGCAATTGATTCAGAATTCTTTCTGGATAGGTTAAGAATGAGAATAAGTCACATAGTCAAAGAGGAAGCCAAGAAGATCTTTGCGTCCATCTCTGAAGATTATGATGAATCAGTGGACCTCAAAGAAAGATCAATTAAGTTGGCAATTGCTCAAGCAATGGAGCTTTGGGCAAAGAAGTCAAGGAAGTTAAGGGGACAACCAAGCTCACTGGTTCCACTTCCTAACATCAAACACATTGTCTATGGACCAAACATCAAACCCTATGAAGAGCTGCCAGAGGAACCATCATCTACTTTCATTCCTCTTGACAACTTTACTTGGATTTGTAACAGGTCAGCAGTGGACAATGAAGGACTGATGAAGACAGTTGAAACTGTCAAGAAGATAATATCACCTGCTGATGAAGAGAAAGATAAGTCTTCTGATCAACCAGAGCAAAAAGAGGGTAACTCAGACCCATCTGATCAGAACACTGCACAGGATGATAAGTCTGATGCTGCTGATGATTCAAAGAAGGAAGAAGATATTCCAGCAGATCAGAACAGAGTTAAAGAAGTTGCTGCTGAGGTAGATGATCAAGCTAAGGAGAAGGAAAGCACTCCAAGCCTTGCTGGTGAATCAGCAGATAAATCTCTTGCATTGACAACTCAGCCAACAGAGCAACTTATGAAAGATACATCTGCTGCTACTTCAGATATGCCTTCAACCTCTCATGGTGTTCAGACAAATCTGTTGGACTCCATCCAACAAATGATCACCAACTCTCTGAAGGATATGAAGAAAGAACTAGCTGCAGAAGTGATAGCTGCTGTTAAACAACCAGATCAGAAAGCTGCTGCAGTCCCATCTGATTTAATAGAAGACACTGCTCACAATGTTAAATCCATCTGTCAGGATATGGACATACTTAGAAGAAGGACTCAAAGCACTACTGAAGGTTGGAAGCAGATAGAACAAACTGTTGAATTGGCTCTCCAAGCAGAAGATGAAGTCATGGGCAACATGATGAAAGACTTCACTGCTTCATCTAATTGGATTTCGGGAACTCAAATACAATTGGGTGATCAAGGAGAAGACTTGCTCAAAGAAGTCAAAAATGTTAAGGCCAATCAACTCAAACAACAAGCTCAGATTAATGCTATGGAAGAGAACATCAAGCTTCTCTGTGATTCACTTCTAATCACACCAGTTGTGCCACAATATCCACCTGTCCCTGCTGATGATGACAAAAAGGGGGAAGAAAGGATATTTGGACAGCAAAGGGTTGATTTCCAAAGGGAAGAAGGAAATCAAGATGCTGAAGAAACTGAAGTATTAGAAGAATCTGCTGGTGAGACTGAAAGAGACATGGGAGAATCAAGCAGACCAACAGATGAGAAGATTACAGATGAAGAGCAAGCTGAACTTGAAGAATCTGAAGCAAAAGCCAAATCTGATAAGGAAATAGCTGCTGCCAAAGATTCAGCTGAAGAACAGCTTGATCCAGATGTCAAGAAAAAGAAGCTAGAGCTGTTGAGGAAAAGATTCTTTGAAAACTTGGAAGCTGAGACTTCTAAGTTATCTGATGAAGAGTCTGAAAAAGAAGACAAGGAAGCTACAGAAGAGAAGAAGGAAGAAGACTAGTTTAGACTAGATTTCTTTATCTTAAAAACCTTGTAATCTTTTACTTTGCATCTTTTACTCTTCAAAACTTGTAAAATGTAATCAGTTCAATATCTATAAAATTGCAAGTTTGACTCCAACATATTATTTCTATCTCAGAAATTTTTGAGGATCAAAACTTTAGTTTAGTGATTTAACCGTTTTTCGTCGGGTTAATTTAATATCAGTGAATTTGTGATATCGGGGGTTTGGATATTGAATTATTCAGTATATTGGGCTCTGTTACTTTATTCTGGATGGATCGTTTACAAAGAAAAGCAATAATCAAAGGCAAGAAGTAAAACCATTAACAAAATTAAGAACACAACGATATGAAGGTAAAATACTACAATAATAATGGATATTATTGAGTTCTATTGTTATCAATGTATTCTTGTGTAATCTCAGAATTAAGAGAATTCGTGGTTGTCTCATACAATGATTAACTAGGTATATATATTACGCTAAACCTAGTATTACAAGGAATCATAGTCCTGTTTGGACTCGGCCCAGCTATCCTTCTTGGGTCCGGAGTATAATCCTTACTCGGAGCGAGCAGCATTTGGCAGGGTCTGTAAGAAGATCCCGATCTTTATAATTGGTCGAACCGATCTTATAATCTTTGTTCGATCTGATCAGTATGTAGGGTGCGAAATAGCCCCCATCAGTACTCCCTCACTTCTTCGAGCGTATAGATGATAGGAGCTCGTAGAAGTAGATAAATCTGGTCGACTGTTTCTTTTCTATGAACGGAGCCTCGTTAAAAACCTTACTTAAGAAAAAACCCAGTGGGAAAAAATCTTAAGTAAGGAAAAGAGTGCTACGTATCATAGATAGTCGTTTCTTCTGTCTAATCATGGATCGCCACGCGTCTATTCAGGAGGCTTTTTGTATCCTTCCGTTTTTGGCGGGAATTTGAGTAGCTGCGATGAGTTCGAAACGTCTTTTCTCCTTTCCTTATAAATAGGTGGCTTTCGAGTTTGCCATTTCTCTTTTATATTTGCTTTTAGATCGCAGTCATTTTCTAGTTTGGTCGTTCGTCGTATAAAATTTTCCTTTCGTCGACCTTCTTCTTCCGAGAACTAGAATATAGATGGCTTCCGTTATAAGATCTTCCTCTTCTCCTAGAGAGATCATTGCCCCCGATAACGGGGAGGAGTTACATTCTAATCCTCTGGGTGAACAGACTACGGTATCTGACCTTGTTATCCCTGTAGAAGATACTTACAAGGTACGAATCCTTTCCGATGCGGATGTAGCCGCTCGAGCCAAAAAGGGCAAAGGTACTGTTCCTCAGATTTCTGAACCAATTGAGGATGTAGCTTGCGCATATACAGAGGAAACATTCCCTGAAGTCGTGAATAACTATACCAAATATTTTCCGGAAGGTTCTGAAATAATTCTTCCTTCCCCTACTGATAGGGTCACTTCTCCACCGGAGGGATGTCGAGCCTTTTATACGGCTCACTTTAATAGCGGACTGCGTCTTCCTTTGTCTCCCCTTTTTCTGGAAGTTCTAAAAACTTTCAGCGTGTGCTTGACACAACTGGTTCCAAATTTTGTTGCTTTCGTGGTTTGTTTTTCCGTTCTGATGATTGCAAAGGGATTTAAACCTTCTTTTCGTAACTTTACGCAACTTTTTCGTTTTAATATTTCTAGTTCTTCAAACCGTGGATACTTCTTCGCTAGTCAGCGGCCCAGCCGAGCAATCTTTGATGCTCCGGTTTCTAGTAATCCTTCCTGGAAATCTCATTTCTTCTTTGTTCGTCCTCCGTCTAATCTCCGTTTGGCGGATGGTTCGACCACGCCTTTCTCGTGGGATCATGGTTCCAGATGGATTCCCGGAGGTCGCTCACCGACTGGTGAACTTGTTCCTGACGATGTACAGTTTATCACTGAGATTCCCGAGATGCGTACAAACAAATATCAAAGCGCTCTTCTGATTGGGGAATCTTTTCTTCGTAGGGCGGGGTTAAGTGTCCATAATTTTCCCATCAGTTCATCATCTGAACCTCTAGGTTAGCATTTTATTTGATCTTTAGTATTGTCACTATACTTTTCATAAGAAGAAATTAACTTTATTTTGTTTCTTTTTCAGCTCATATGGTAGAAAACTCCCGACATTCTTCGAAGGGAAAAATGGTGCTGTCGAAATCTTCCAAGTCAGTGGAGAATAATCCTATCGAGCAGAGGGCGTCTCGGAAAAGGAAATTGGAGTTGGGTCACGAATCCGAGGAGAATAGAGAGGAATCTCCGGATTCTTCACGTGAGTCCCCTATTCGTCAGGGCATGGGATCCGGTTATCCTCCGCTTCATCTTAGAACTTCTTTGGGTATTCGAGGATGTCGCAGCTGGTCAATGCCTCACCCATCTGATAATCCAGCTAACAGGAAGAGGAGCTACTATGGACGTTCTGGTGACGACCTTTCTTTACTCGGGGATAAACATCCAAATCCTACTCTGGTCGAAATGATCGAGGATCACTTAGAGGGAAGGAGGGCCGCCGGTTATTCCGAGAAGGATTCTCTTATTCATGATAACAACGAGAATGCGGTCGATAAGGCGACCCGTATTCTTTTATCTGGCGTTCTTACTCGCGATCTTAATAAGCTTCTTCATAAGGATCCTTTGGAGAAATTCCAGCGAGCTTCTCTTTACGCTGAAAAGGTGAGATCCTTTTCTTTCTATTATTCTGATGAAGTGATCTTCTAGGATTTTCTTTAATTCGCTAATTCGTTTCTTTCTGACCCCTTCGTTATTTCAGGTTAACACCTGTCTGACATCGTACGCCTATGAAAATTCTCTCTGGAAACAACAGTGCGATTTTCTTGAAGAGAAGTATAAAGCTTTACTTCATAAATCTTCCGGTTCAGAAGTTGGTCCCTCGACATCTTCCTCTGTTCCTATCGTAGAGACTCGTGCTGCCGGGACCGAAGATCAAGAAACGATAGATAGGGTGATAGAGGTTTCTCGTGCTCAAGAACAAGCCAATCAAATGGCAAGAAAATTAGAGGAATTGCAGTTGCAGAGCACGACTCGAATTAGTGAGCTTGAATCTCAAGTATCAACCCTTGAAGCTTCTTTAGAGGAGTATGAAAATGATGTCCCACTTAGGCAAAGAGATCGATATGTTAGGAAATCTGACGAACAAGTTGTTCGTGAATTCCTCAACTCTCCTGTTCATACGGCGTTGGTGTACCGGATGGTCGGCCCTCTTCTTGAGAATACTTTTAAAAAATCGATTCATCAACTGGTCGCTTTGGAGATGATCGACGATCGTCGGAAGGAATATTTTAAGGCAGCACATATCCGGTTGAACCGTTATGGCGAGCTTTATTCTTCTTCCGAGGTTCCAGATGTCGAATATCAAGGTTTTCCTCTGGCTCATCTTGTCGAGGAATTTGGAAATCCATTGCCGATTCCTCCTTCTGATGTTAACGATGAGCTCGATAATACTTTCATCGATCCGGTAGACGAAGAGGAAGAAGGAGACGATACAGGCATGACTGAGGACATCGATAGTGAGCAGAAGATTCCGGAAAGCGACCAGGCTTCTTGAAATAGTGATTTATTTTTGAAATAATCTTTGTAATTATCCGCTTGTAGGTTTAATTGTAGCTTAGCTTTCCCTACTTTGTACACTAAACGTTTCTTATTCTGACAGTCGTGTCCTTTCACATTCGCTGTAATGATTCAGACAAGTCATTTAATTTGCCGTAATCTTCGGGTCAGTCGCGTCTTTTCGTGTAGTATAAATACGAGAGGTAAAATTTGACTTGTTTTTTACTGCTATTCTCCTCTCTCAACAGAATACTCTTTCTTTAGCTAGTCGATAAACTTTCTCGATAGTAATTTGTATTTTTCTTTAGTCCGATCATGAGTAACCTTTTCGGTAATACTTCAAAGCGACCTTCTCGTGAGGGCGCTAGAGATAATAGATCTAAAAAATCTCGAAGAGAAGGGCCTTCGATGGAGCCTCCTCGTTCGTCCTCAGTTAGTAGTTCGATGATCGATACTCCTATTACCACGTTCCAACCTTTATCAGAAGTTAGTTCGTCGCTCCTCCAACCAAACTTTTCTTCTACCCCCGCGGGAGGTAATAGATCTTCCCCAGGTCGATTAGCTTTCGGAGACCCGTCCAACATGGAACAGGTTTACGACATACCTGTTTCTTCAGGTTTTTCTTCTTACGAGTATGGATCTCATGGAGGGGATTTTGTTAGTTCCCTTCCCTTTTCTACTTCTACTGCCCTGCTAGTTAGTGAAGGGCAAGTCGGTGATGGTTTTTCTGTCAATCCTTCCATAACGCAGTCTATTTCGCAATATGGTCCTGAATATCTGTTTCATGATACCACTGTAACGACTGCTTCTTTTGAGTCTGGGGGACCTTCTGGAGGTCGATCTGGTTCCAGGTCTGGTCGTCGAACGGTTATTTCTGCCTCGGGCAAGGAGACCTCTGTTAGTCCCGATGGGAGAGAATCTCCTCGTCTATTAGATGATCGATGTATCTTCGAGCAAGTTAAAGATATTATGTTGTCAGAGACACCTCGTTCTGATGGCGTCCCTTCTAATAGTGAATTGCCTGGCTCAGTTGAGCCTGATGCTTTATCTTGGGACTTAGGCATGAGTACTATTTTGCCCGGCGAATTGAGGAAGCTCGAAGGTACTTCCAATGTTCGCCTTGTTCAATCTCTGGTGAAGATATGTGAACAGGTAAACATATTTCGAACATTTTTCCTGTTCTTTGTTTTGAATTCTTTGTTGTACGGCGGTTTTTCTTACTCTTTCTGTTTTTAGGGCAAGTATTTTGCACTCCAGCTGGGTGTGCAAAATGACGAACTGTGGACGAGTAAGCGTGCTTATCAACGTCAGTTAGAGTCGGAAAAAGCTAAAGCTGCAGGGCTGACGCTGGAGCTTCAGATTGCCAGAGATGATCTCCAAAAATTGGAGGCTGATAAAGTTGTTCTTGAAAAAGAGAAAAATGATTTAATACAGGCTGCTGCCCTTGCAGAGGAGTCTCAACGGCGGTCCTATGAGGAAGGGTATGACGCTGGTTATCTGAAGCGTCAAGAGGAGCTGATGGCCTTTGCTGGTAATTTGACTCCTCGGAGGACTGTTTCTAGTAGTCGGCCTACTGACCGTCTTTCTCAGTGATCTTTTGTTCGTCCTGGCAGGCCTTGGACTGTCTTTTTTTTTTTTTTTTTTTTTTTTTTTTTTATTTCGCCCACTTTGTGCACTTGTTTGGGCTGGAAATTATTTTGTAATGGGAGAAGTACTAAATTGGAAATATTAACCTTCAGGCAGATTCTCGCCTATATCTATTTTCTTCTCTTTGTTATGCACAATTTGTCATTATGCAAAAATATAATCATCATAAAATAATCAGTATTGTATAGCATACTTATCTGAAATTGATCTTTGCCAAGAATGTAGAATAAGGTAGCTTTGATCTCGATGTTTGTTTTGCGAATCCAATCTTTGTCGATCAACCCGGTATAGTCCCTTGGGTTATATTCAAAATCCTGCTTGCGTATAATCATGCAGATAGTAGGCTTATTCGTATCGATCTGATTTAGGGAACGTTCAACATTTTGGTCGATGTTCGATCCATGCCTTATAAATTTGTCCTTATATGACATATATCTTATATAAGGAGGTTATTGTTCCTCCTGTTGAATTCCAGTTTTTCTTTCCCTCAAAGGGAAATTTTCCTTTAGGTGCTTTTCACCTATCCATGTCTTCCATCATTAGCTTTTCAATTATACATTTCTCTAGCCAGTATATCATACTCTTGATATGGGAGGAATTGGAAAATGTAACAGTCCTGGCCAGATCTGACCCGTTCAGACCTCCTTCAGCAATTCTTTGGAAAATTAGGCAGTGACGGCCTTATAGTTTCGAATAGGGAGGGCTATTCTCCTGATTTCGATGTCAGATTTCTTGGATTCCAAATGGAATTCTTGTATGGCCAACTTAGTAGTCCCCCAATGATGTATGAGGCAGTTACGACCCCCATATTGTGGAGGCTCTGGTCGTTTTTAAGCAATTATCCTCTTTTAACGGTTCAACTTTGCATGCCTTCGTTGAGGAGTTCTTAATATATTCTATTAGGCGACCCTCATATATGATCGTGCAGATCGTTTTGGTCTTTGAACTTCTTTTAAGTTTTCTTGGATTATTTCGTTGATCGCTTCGATCTGTAGATTTGTTTGTCATCGATCAGTTGAGTCGATCAGACGGGCGCCGTTCCAACTTACTAGCATTTATTTCGGGAAGTCAAAGGGTCGCGTTCTCATCCCTTGATTAAACTCCTATCGTCCGTAGGATTATTCTCACGAGCGCCTATAAATAAGTTGGCAGTTTCCTTATTTTCCATTCATAACAATGGATATCTCGGTTTCCTTAGATTTCATTTTGCCTTCGGACCCCATAATGTTCAAGAAGTCACATTATCGTGATTTGTTCGTTCGCAGTAAAGGAATTGTCCCCAGTCTTGTATTGACGGGTCCCATGTCAGCCCTTCCTTGTATCGACGGATCCCATGAGATCTCTGCTTTGGTCTTCATCACCTTAGAGGTCCGTGGTTTCCGTCTGCACATGGGGGGTTCATACTTGCCAGTCACCCTCGCTCTTGGATGTGACTTCCGGAGTGATAGACCGCCGGGGTGGCTGGTAAACCTACCGTTTCACGACGGTCCCGAAGAGATGCTGCTCTAGAGTAAAATGTTTTATAGATAAAGTAAAAGCAGTATCTTCTTCTGGGTGAGAGAGCATTGCTAGCTTATCTGGCTGGTAGTGTTCATTTCATCTGGAATCACATTTGATCTTCAGAGCCCTGCCATCGAACCAAAGAAGTCGACCATCCTGAGCAGCATGCTTCTTAGGTGGTTTATTATGATCGATGAGGTACTAGGGAGGAGATTGGTGTTTCCGTGGACATTGTCGTGAAGATAGTCGATCCCATAGGATCAATTTAACTAGATCATTGTAACGATCTTTAGATAGCAAGCAGATTTTTGTAACGTAGGATATTTGTATGTAATTGATTTGATGAATAAAATATTATTTATTTCTTGCATCTTCTTTGTCGATGTTACCGTAATTTATTCTTCAATTGTAATCGAGGAGTGTTTATTGAGCGAATCAATGTGTACTCGATCTTGCTATAATTTAGACTTAGGATTTCATACCAAAAGCCTTTTTTATCGTTGTAATTAATCGAGGAGTTTTTATTGAGCGGATCAATGTTTACTCAACTCGTTTTGTTTAGACTTAGGTTTTTAACCCAAAAAATCTTTTTGATCGTTGAACATATATCGAGGAGTTTTTATCGAGCGGATCGATGTTTACTCAACTTGTTTTGTTTTAGACTTAGGTTTTTAACCCAAAAAAGTCTTTTTTTGATCGTTGAATATATATGCTGAGGAGTTTTTATCGAGCGGATCGATGTTTACTCAACTCGTTTTATTTAGACTTAGGTTTTTAGTACCCGAAGTCTTTCAATCATTATAGATATATCGAGGAGTTTTTATCGAGCGGATCGATGTTTACTCAACTCGTTTTGTTTAGACTTAGGTTTTTAGTACCTGAAAGTCTTTCAATCATTATAGATATATCGAGGAGTTTTTATCGAGCGGATCGATGTTTACTCAACTCGTTTTGTTTAGACTTAGGTTTTTAGTACCTGAAAGTCTTTCAATCATTATAGATATATCGAGGAGTTTTTATCGAGCGGATCGATGTTTACTCAACTCGTTTTGTTTAGACTTAGGTTTTTAGTACCTGAAAGTCTTTCAATCATTATAGATATATCGAGGAGTTTTTATCGAGCGGATCGATGTTTACTCAACTCGTTTTGTTTAGACTTAGGTTTTTAGTACCTAAAAGTCTTTTTGATCATTATAGATATATCGAGGAGTTTTTATCGAGCGGATCGATGTTTACTCAACTCGTTTTGTTTAGACTTAGGTTTTTAGTACCTGAAAGTCTTTTTGATCGTTGAATATATATCGAGGAGTTTTTATCGAGCGGATCGATGTTTACTCAACTCGTTTTGTTTGGACTTAGGTTTTTCGCACCAATAAGTCTTTATCTTTGTTGTGTTCGATCGAGGAGTTTTTATTGAGCGGATCAATGTTTACTCGACTCGTTTTGTTTTTGTGGTCGGAATGAGGAGTGTTTATTGAGCGGATCAATGTATACTCGACTCATTATAATTTAGACTTAGGTTTGTAACCTAAAAGTCTTTTTTTTGCCGTTGACATAATTCGAGGAGTGTTTATTGAGCGGATCAATGTATACTCGACTCGCTTCGACCTGATATTTATCAAATATGCTAGTGTAATTCCACAGAGCGTTAATCGAAATAATCGATGTATAGAAAATGCTAAAATTTTTACTAATTGAACTCTAGGCTGAGGCCTTTGTTACAAGGATTAAAACTTGATAAAGTAAAGTAAAATAAAACAATGCAGTATAATCTGCTAAAATTTATTTACCATAGTATTTCCTAAGGTTGACTGCGTTCCAGGTTCTTGGTAAGGCTGTCCCATCCATGTGTGCAATTTTGTATGAACCTTTCTTTCCTACGCCAATGACGATGTAAGGTCCATCCCAATTTTGCTGTAACTTTCCCACATGCTTGGATACTTCTACCTTTTTCAAAACCAAGTCTCCTTCTTTGAAGGTTCGGACGCGTACTTTTTGATTGTATGCTTTCTCCATATTTGCCTTAGTGGCTTGTAGGCGTACGGCAGCTTTATCCCTTAAGGCTTCTGTTAGATCGACGTCATTTTCTCTTGCCTTTTCATTTTCTTGTTCATCAAACATCTCTATTCTTGGCGTTGGAATTAAAGTTTCCACAGGAATAACAGCTTCCGACCCATATACCAAGCTGAATGGGGTTTCCCCAGTTGAGTTTCTTACCGTGGTTCGATTAGCCCACAATACTCCTGGTAGTTCATCGAGCCATTTTCCTTTGGCTGATCCTAATCTTTTTTCCAAAGATTTTATTATCTCTCGGTTTGCTACTTCGGTTTGTCCGTTCGCTCTTGGATGCCCGACTGAAGTGAAATTTTGTTGAATTCCTAGTTTCGAACACCATTCTATCACTTGTTTTCCAGCGAATTGGGTTCCATTATCGGAAATTAGGATCCTAGGGATGCCAAATCGACAGACTATGAACTTCCAAAGGAAGTTGATCACTTGGAATTGAGTTATTCGCGCTAAGGCGATGCACTCTATCCATTTGCTGAAATACTCTACAGCGACCAGGACGTAAGCTTTCTTTGATCTGGCCGCTGGGAAAGGCCCCACGATGTCCATTCCCCATTGATCGAAAGGCCAACAAATTGGAATCGGGTGCATATTTTCTGCTGGTTGATGACATACGTTGGCATGTACTTGGCAATGATGACATTCTCGGACGTAATTTGCGGCGTCCTTATTGACAGTAGGCCAATAGTAACCTGTTCTGAGGCATTTTAAAGCCAATGCCCTCGATCCGCTGTGATTTCCCGCGTCTCCTTCATGTATTTCTCGCAGTATTTCAGCGATTTGGGATTCAGAGACGCATCTCAGGAGAATTCCTGATACTGACCTTCGGTAGAGTTTTCCTTCTACGAGTGTATATTTTGGGGCTCGATATTTTATTTTCCGAGCTTCATTCTGATCAGATGGTAGTTTTCCTTCACGAAGATAGTCTATCATTGGTGTCATCCAATTATCTTCGACTTCTTCGATTTCCATTATATCGACTGTCGGTGTCTCATCGATGTCGACAGCCGGTGTAGAAGAGATTAGCCAGTTGATCACTCGTTCGGTCTTTCCGTCTTGGGATCCTGTAAACTTAGATAGTTGATCGGCCCATTTATTTTCCGAACGTGGAATGTTTTGTATGTCGAAATCTTCAAACTTCTCGGCCAGTGCTTTTACTTTGGCGAGGTATTTGATCATGTTGAATTCCTTAGCCTCGTATAAGCCTTCTATTTGCCTTTGTACTAACTCTGAGTCGGTTAATACTTTCAGTTTCTTTATGTTGGCTTTGATTGCCATTTCCATTCCTGCGATTAACGCCTCATACTCTGCTTCGTTATTTGTTACGACAAAGTTCAATGTAATAGCATAATTCAAATCTTCTTCATTAGGTCCGGTGAAGTTGATTCCGGCGCCTCCTCCTTCCCGGCTTGAAGCACCATCTACATGCATTAACCAGGTTTGATCTTCTATGATCAATATATCCTCATGGAGGGTGTTTGATGATTGTGTTGGTGTTTCCAATAAAAAATCAGCCAATACTTGGGCCTTGATGGCGACCCTTGGTTTGTAGTTGATATCGAATTGGCTGAGTTCGATGGCCCATTTGATTAGTCTTCCGGAGGCTTCTGGTTTTGCTAGGATCTGCCTAAGCGGTTGGTTCGTCAAAACGATGATTTTGTAGGTTAAGAAGTAGGGTCGGAGTTTTCGAGCAACCACTACTAAGGCCAGCGTGAATTTTTCTATTTCCAAGTAATTCTTCTCCGCCCCTTGTAATAATTTGCTGAGATAATAGATAGGCTTATGCTCTGAACCTTCTATCTTAATTAGTACTGAGCTAATGGCCGTATCGGAGATGGAGATGTATATGTACAATGGTTCCCCTTCTGTTGGTTTGGCCAACATCGGAGGGGATGTCAAATATTCTTTGAGTTGTTCGAAGGCTCGTTCACATTCTTCGGTCCAAACGAAGTTTTTCGCTTTCCGAAGCGTTTGGAAAAAGGGCAAGCTTCTGTCCGCAGATTTAGATATGAATCTATTCAATGCTACGATCTTCCCAACCAAGCTTTGCACTTGAGAGATGGTCTTGGGAGGTTTCATTTCAGTTATTGCTCGAATTTTTTCTGGGTTGGCTTCTATTCCTCGCTGGTGTACCAAATATCCCAAAAATTTTCCTGACTTAACACCGAAGGTGCATTTTGCAGGGTTCAACTTCATACGGTATTTTCTTAGGATTCGGAAACATCGATCTAGATGTCTTACGTGATCCGCTTCATTCATACTTTTTACTAACATGTCGTCTACATAGACCTCCATTATTTCTCCGATTAATTCCCTGAACATTAGGTTTACCAATCTTTGGTATGTAGCCCCGGCGTTCCTTAATCCGAACGGCATTACTATAAAGCAGTATACTCCCTGTTCGGTTATGAATGCGGTCTTCTCTTGATCCCGCTCGTCCATGTATATTTGGTAAAAACCTTGGAAGGCGTCCATCATGCTGAACAGCGCGAAGCCGGCGGTCGAGTCGACCAATAAATCAATTCTCGGGAGGGGGTAAGGGTCGTGTGGACATAACTTGTTAAGGTCGGTGAAATCATTACACATCCTCCATTTGTTGTCCCTTTTATCCCCTTTTGCTACTAGTACAACATTACATAGCCATTCCGAGAAATGTATTTCTCGGATTTGTTTTGCTTCCAGCAGTCTCTCAACCTCGGCTTTGATAATTTTATCTTTTACTGGTCCATGATTTCTTTTCTTCTGTCTGGCGGGTTTCGCTGAAGGGTCAATTTTTAGGGTATGCTTGATTACCCTAGGATCGATCCCTTCGATGTCATTTGCACTCCAGGCGAAGACGTCCACGTTATTTCTTAGAAATTCGATTAACATTATTTCTCCTTCTTTGCTCAATTCTGTACCAATCCTTGTCTTTTTGGACGAGTCGCCTTCTACCAGAATTATATCTTTATGTTCTGGGGGTTGCAAGGATAATTCTAGTGGTTCTTTCCCCTTTTTATCTAATCGATCAGTAATAGGAATTTCGACCTCATTTCTAGTGAGATCGTCTACGATCTTTCTCTTGCTCGGAGTAATTGACTTGGGGTGTTCTTTCAACGTTAATGATGTGCTGTAGCAGTCCCATGCCATACAGTGGTCGTTCGTTATTTCTCCGATGCCGCTGTCGGTTGGAAATTTTATTTTCTGATGATAGGTAGAGACTATAGCTCGAAAAAGGTTAAGGGCTGGTCGCCCTAATATAGCGTTATAAGCGAAGGGTGTATCTACCACTAGGAATTTTACCAACTTCACGGTCCGAAGCGGTTTCTTTCCGAGCGATACACTCAAAGATATCTTTCCGCTGGGGATGATCTCGGAGCCTCCAAAGCCTACTAACGGCGTTGCTACCCTTTGTAGGTTTATTTGCCCGAGGTTCATTTGTGCTAAGACCTCTCTGGAGATGATGTTTGCTGAGCTTCCATTATCGATTAGGATTCTTCTCACATTATAATTTGCTATTTCTAACGACACTACCATAGGGAAATCTGGGTTATCCTCTTTTGTATCCCAAGTGATGTTTTTAGGTACTTCACCTTCGTTAAAGCTGATCGGCTGGTGATTTGTTGGCCTGTTTTCTAATGTCCATATTTCTTTTGGATATTTAGAATTTGCCATTATGGATCTGGTCGTTCTTCGTCTAGCATTACGACTATCTCCACCCGCAGGCCCCCCGGATATAGTGTGGATAGTCCCATTGACCTGGTCGTGATTCAATTCCTGAGTAGGCCGACGTTCAGGTGATCTTCGATGGGAACTTCTCCTTTGAGTTCCGTTTCGGGGGCTTCTGCTTCTTTCCCTTTTGCGATTATCTCGTTCTATGTATTCGTCTAGTTTTCCTTGCTCGATCAGTTTTTCAACTTCTCTCTTAAGGTGAAAATAATTTTCCGTTCGATGCCCATGTGCCCTATGGTACTTACAGTATTGATCATAGTTTCTAGACCCTGGTCTGGGCTGAGCGATTTTCCTCGCCTCGGGAATCCAATTATTCCTTTCTAGAACTTCCAAGATTTCTTCCATTGGAGCATTTAATCTTGGGTGTTCTACTTGATTTACTCTGCTTCTGATTGGTTGTTCAAGGTTTCTTGGTCTTTGGTAGAAATTAGGTTGCCTTTCTTGGTCGGCTCTGCTGTATTCCAGTCGCTGGAAAACGTTACCTCTCCTGGAAGATCGCTCGTAATCCAAGGATCTTTGGGCGGGAATCTTGTCATGCCGCTTAGACCCTGTAGCCGCGACTTTGTTTTTGTTCTTATCCTTAAAGGAATTCATCTCTTCTTGGGTCATATATTTAGACGCCAGGCTCATGATGTCGGCGAACGTTCTTGGTTGCTTTCGACTGAGGGCATTTCCGAACTGCCTGTTTTTAGTGAGATCGAAGAGGATTGATATTATGTAATCGATATTTGGGGAATCTATTTTAAGTAATTCTACGTTGAATCTGGCCAACCAATTCCTTAGGGATTCTCCTTCTTGTTGATATATAGTTCCAAGGTAGCTCATCGGAAGTTTTTGTCTCTTCTGACTGGCAAACTGCTGCGTTAATTTGTTACAGAGTTCTCTAAAGCTGAATATGGAGTTGGCAGGTTGTTTCGCGAACCAGTCCAATGCGAGTCCTTCGAATGTAGTTACCATTAACTTGGCAGTGAATTCGGCAGAGTGGGCATATAAATTCATTATATTCGTAAAGCTAAAAATATAATCATCCGGGTCAGTGGTTCCATCATAGCTAGGTAGCCTACCCGGGACTTGTCCGATCGATTGTGCCTCTTTTATTTCCCTGCAGAAGGGAGAACAGGCCGCAAGGCTCTCCTGGAGTTCCGTGGTTCGGGCCCATGGATTTTGAATAGATCGTAAGCGTTGTTCGAGTCGGTCCTGCACCATCCTTTCAATTTCTCTTTCCGTCAGTCGAGCCGTTCGTGGTCGATCAGGGATTGTATCGTCTATGTCATCCTCAATAGGGATAATTGTACGTTCCCTGGATCCACTGCGCTTCGCCTGGGTTTTTCTGTGACCTGGTTTTCTTCGAGGATTATTGTCGGAGGGTTTTGAATTGTCCTGTTGTGGACTGTGTAGTGAGCGGTGCTCGCTTGGTGGGCTATCAGCTTCTTGAGATACTTGATCGTTTTGTCCGGGCGTTCTCCGAGCAGGAATTGTCCTGGCAGCCCTAGGGTTCCGCGGAATTTGATCAAGCACAAGTAATTCTCCAGGGGAGAGCGATTTAACGAGCATCGCTATTTGTCGTAATTTCTCCTGAGCACCCGGGAGAGGAACAGGGATCTCGGGGACTTCCGGCTCTTCCTGTATCGTACCGGGAGGACCTTCTAGGGGTTCCTGATGTCGGGGATGGGTATTCTGCAAATTCTCGTCGGTGTTGGGAACGTTATTATTGTTGTTCTCCTGTGGATCTTCAGATGTGTCATGTCCGGTGGTTGTGTTACTTCTTGCTCCGACACGGGCGCTTTTCCTTGGGCGAGCCATATGTCGATCGAATAATTAACCTAGCCCCACGGTGGGCGCCAACTGATTTAACCGTTTTTCGTCGGGTTAATTTAATATCAGTGAATTTGTGATATCGGGGGTTTGGATATTGAATTATTCAGTATATTGGGCTCTGTTACTTTATTCTGGATGGATCGTTTACAAAGAAAAGCAATAATCAAAGGCAAGAAGTAAAACCATTAACAAAATTAAGAACACAACGATATGAAGGTAAAATACTGCAATAATAATGGATATTATTGAGTTCTATTGTTATCAATGTATTCTTGTGTAATCTCAGAATTAAGAGAATTCGTGGTTGTCTCATACAATGATTAACTAGGTATATATATTACGCTAAACCTAGTATTACAAGGAATCATAGTCCTGTTTGGACTCGGCCCAGCTATCCTTCTTGGGTCCGGAGTATAATCCTTACTCGGAGCGAGCAGCATTTGGCAGGGTCTGTAAGAAGATCCCGATCTTTATAATTGGTCGAACCGATCTTATAATCTTTGTTCGATCTGATCAGTATGTAGGGTGCGAAATAGCCCCCATCATTTAGGTACAGGTACTTAGCTGAAGTTTTGTCATCATCAAAAAGGGGGAAATTGTTGGATGAAGATGAAGATGAAAGAAGACAAGTAATTAAGGGAAGGTTTTGATGATTTCCAAAACATCATAATCAGCTAAGTATGGAAAGCTTAGTTCCCTTGGTAGAATTTTGAACAAGCAAAAGAAGACGTAAGAAGAGTTCAAAGTTCAAAGCTCAGAAGACTAGTGATCTCTTGCTGAAACAGCGAACAGAAGGGTAGATCATCAGCCGAGTCAAATCAGATTAGTTCAGTATTTGATCAGCAGAGTATCTATCAGCAGAGTCGTTTTGATCAGCAGAGTGGAGGAGATCAAGAGATTAGTCCAACGGTAATAAATGCACTTGGTGTAATAAATGCTGGAAGAGAAGGGTAGTAATGGCAAATGATTGAAGATATCCTCGGATCAGCAGAGTGCATTAAATGCAGCATTAAATGCAATGGACAGAAAAGTACTGTACACTGTACGGTTTGCTGCAGGGAGCCGTTTCAAAAAGAGCTGAAGGATGGATTTGATTTGTGACTTGTCTTCAACGGTCATAATTTCATCTCCATGTATAAATAGAGCTGAATTTCAAATCGAGCAACACACAACAACAATCAGAGATCGAAATTTTGAAGCAGAATTTCTCTAAGTCTCAAAAGCTCGAACAGCTCACTCGTCTGGTGGAAGTCATCTGTTGACAGAAACCCAGTTGAAGAAATCAGAAAAACATTATCTGAGTGATTTTGTAATAGCTGAGTGTTGTGCGAAGTGAGAATCCATCTTTGTGAGTGATTCTACTTTAGAGGATAGGTCTTCTTTGTGATTTCCTATTGTGAGCTTACAGCCTTCTCATTAGTTGTTTAGGTGTAAGTGGAGAAATATTGTAATCTAAGTGATTATAGTATAACCCAGAATCTGTGTGATCTGGAAGAGTGGACTAAAGGATTTTTATCCATATAACCACTATAAAAATTCTTTGTGTTATCTTGCATTTAAAGTTTTCTTGCATATTTTAAAGTTTGCATTTTAAACACTTTGAATCAATCAAGAGATTTTATAAGGAGTTTTAAACTGGGGATAAAATCTTTCTAGAACTTAGTTTACTTGTGAAAAACACTTTCAAACAATCCGCTGCAAGTATACTCTTGGAAAACTGTTTTGCTGAAAAACAGCTAAGTCACTGTAAGAAGAGTGGTCAGTCGTCTGTTCAAGATTTGTTCACGATCAGACTAGTCTGCTTACTGTTCTTCATCAGCTTAGTCTGCTGACAGAAGACTGAAAAGTTTTTAAGTTCTAAAATTTTCAGAGGTCTATTCACCCCCCCCTCTAGACCTCATCTGACCACTTGGGACCAACACAGAGTCTGGCACCCGAGTCGAAGAAAGGGACAATACGCGAAATTCCTTGATTCTTGTTTTTAACTAAACATGACAAGGGTGAGGACTGGTCGGGATGTGATTATCGACCGATAACTAGTTACGGGGACTTCACGACCGGGCCAGTTGCTCATCATGATTGATGGGTTAGACTTAACGATTAGTAACACTTATGATGTAGCAGTGCTAGATAAGTGCGAAGACCGAGGCAAAATAGCTTGAAGGTTGTGTAGTGACACAATTGGCAATAAGTATGCCTACCTGGGGAATTAGTTGTATGGCCACGAGTCGTGGGTGCAATTAATGGCTGCTGGGACGTCAAGACCTACTAGGAAATAGAATTTCCCGAACAATTGAAGGGGTAATTGCTTCGATAAAATAGTGGGAGAACTTTTACGATAGAAAGTCCAACCTTCGTAGATTATAAGTATTTTTCATTAACTAGTCTTCTAGATTTTATGTCTTCTCTTTAAATTAGATATTGTAATATCTACATGAATTATCCATTATTTACTATTTATCCTCGACTTATAAAATATCTGGATTAAAATATCGATTGGCTTAGAAACCTGAGGATTATCCTCAATTCCGAAAGCCGGAATCGTGTTCTTAAAAACCAACCTATGCCTGATGCATTTTGAGATGAGTCTCAAAAAGGAGGAACGAATCACCTATTGAATATGGGAATCTTAATTATCGTTGCCTCATACAAGCATCAAGATTGAACGAGCTAAAGAAGCGACATAAGAAAATGTCTGAAGCTTCTAAAACGTACCTTCACCTCAAAACGCTTGTTTTGAGGAATAGTTTTCGAATCGTCTGATTTGAGATCTATAAGGTATTGTTTGAAACTCGAGAATAAATGAAGGAACCAATGTCAAGGATCACTGTCATTGTTTTATCAGTCTGGTTGGAAAACTAGATCGTTTAAACATAGGTCTGCAAGTGATCTTAACGTTGACTTCCTCCTAAAATTCTCCTCCCCGCTCATTCGAACTATTCGAGAACAACTCTGAACTCCTTTGATAAGTTGATCAAGTTTCTCGAAATAACCAAAGTATTGGTGAAAGGCAAATAGGAACCTTTTAAAGAGGTATACCTGTCATGATTGCTTACACTTCAAGGACTGCAAAGTCAAAGAAGAGTAAAAGGAAGGAGAAAGGGTTCTCTTCCAAAGCGAACATAAAGGTAATGGAAAGAACGCAAGTAGCCTAAAATCGAAATTATCCCACTGCACCTAATAAAGGCACTGACATGTTTTATTGATTAGAAATTCTAATTAATTAAACAACATCTCAATTAAAGAGTTAATTGAAAGAAAAGTCTCAATTAAAGAATCAATTGAGCCGCAACGATTCAATTAAGGAATTAATTAAAAAGGGGAAATGAATCGATTAAAGTGTTAATTGAAGGCAACGTTTCAATTAAAGAGTTAATTGAAAGGAAATTGATTGAATTAATATATTAAATTCAATCAATACAAAGATAATAATCCGCAATCATATGGCACGCAAGATTATGTCGCGTTTCCACAGGAAGGAATCAAAAGTTGGTGTCGTCGATGCTTCTTGAAATACAGGGCTTAGATGAACTATCAACTTACTAATCCTGTCTGAAGGGAAAAGATGACAAAGTTACCGTTTGCTAGGCATCCGGTGCGTACCAAACCAACTTTGGATTGAATCCATACGAATGAATGTGGACCACTAAAGTGTTAGTGAAAGAGGAGATTACTCATACCTCGTAAGTGTTACCGATGACTTTGGTCATTAGTGATATGTATATCTTATGATGTACAATTCGAAAATCTTGAAAGTATTCATAGAATTTCGAAACGAAGTAGAGAATCAAACTAGGCATAGTATTAAAGTCATTCGATCTAATCGAGATGGCAAATACTTAAGCTAAAAGTTCCTCAATTATCTTACTGAGAAAGATGTTCTCATACAACGAACTCTATCCGTCTTGAGTTTCGTTCAACATCCTTATACATACTAAGGATTGACCCTAATGGTTGCATTGAAGATACTGAACAAAGTAACTTAAAAGTTCGTGCCTGTAAAACCTTACCAAGAATGGTGTGGTAAAATACCTCTATACTATTTTGAGTATGGGGATCTCCTGCCTATATCGGGAACAAAAAGGAGATAAATTGGATAGTGGATCCAGTTTGTACAAATTTGTGGGGTATCCAAAGAAATCCATTTGGATGCCTGTTCTACACTCCTAAAGAACAAACGATGTATGTTTCAAGGAATATCCATTTCTTAGAGGATGGCTTCCTCGTGAATAGAAATGATACCGTAGTAGAACATGATGAGGTCCAAGAAGTGGAACTCATCCCCACAAACAGTGGGAGTTAATCCAGAAACTGCTGAACCATCAAGTACACCAGTACTTCGTAGATCTGATCGAGTTCGTGAGGAACTTGATAGATATGGTTAAACCATATACGAAGAACCTACATTAGATGTAGACGCTCATGTATGCAAGAGGTCATACAATCCTAAATGGATTCCATCCATTCCAACAAGGTACTAACCTTGGTCGATCCATCCAAGGAAATGACCCCATGGAAAGCAAATGGATCTTCAAGCGCAAGCAAGGAATGAATGATAAAGGTGTTAACCTATAAGGCTTGCCTAAGGACAAAGGTTATTCATAAAGGCCTGGAACAGACTTTGATGAAATCCTTTCTCCATTTGGCAATGTCCGAATCCATTTGGACTCACATTCATTTTGATGAGAAAGTCAAGGCATTCGACTTCATCGGAAAACAAATGTGAAACTGGAGTGTACAAAGGATTAGTGGGAGCTCTTTGGAGTTCATTAATTTTACATGTCGATAACATATTTATTATCTGGGATGATATTGGAATGTTAACACAGACGGAAGCATGATTGTCCATGCAATTCTCCATGAAAGATTTGAGAGAGACATCAGGAAAGATGTTGGAACTCTCTCAAACTAAGTACATAGAAGCAAATACTGAAAGTATTCAGTATGGAAGAATCCAAGAAAGGATTGCTTCCAATGAGACACTATATCTCTCCTACATAATCAATGTGCCCTACATTGAATTTGAAAGGGAGAATGTCTCAAATACCTTATGTTCGAAACAAAAGGAAAGCATGTGGCATGCTTTACTATGTACTAGACCAGACGTAGAACCTGCTCTAAGAGCCATGAGCAGTTACTAGTCAAACTCCAGTGAAGAGTACTGGATCGCCGAAAAGGATATCCTTGAGCTCTTGAAAAGGACTAAGGATTTGATCTTGGTCTGCGGTGATAATGGAGAATTGAAATTCGAAGGATTTACTGATTCGAATTTCTGATCTGATGTGGATAAATATATGTATCCAATTTTGGATACATATTTTGCCTCAATGGGGTAGCGGTAAGTTGGAAAGGGTTCCAAAGGAAAGCATCGTTACCATCTAAACCACTGAAGCAAGATAACACGCAGCAAGGAGTGCAGCGTAAGAAAAGTATTTGGATGGAAAAACTTCATCCAAAATGATGGATGAAGTGCCTAGCATTGCGTAGCTCGTGCTTATCTTCTAAGATAACATATCGAGCCATTGCCAAAGCAAAGGTAGATCTCACCGGAAATCTAAACACAAGATAAAAGTATCATTTGATTAGAGAAGTCATTGGTAGAGTTGACGCACGTGATGGATCGCGTCGATTCGGAAGACAAATCTAGTAGATCCACGAAACAGAGCTTTTTCACAAAATGAGTTCGAATAACATCTATGAAAGATGGGTCTTAGAAACGTTTGTGATTGGCTTTAGGGCAAGTGGGAGATTGATGGGATAGTGCCCTGCAAGCCAATAGATTTTAGCTTGTATAAGGACTATCACGTGATAAGCTTTCTCTAGTATAAATGAATTAATACGATCGTTTGTTTATGTTATGTAAATCAAACAATGGCCAACTTCATCTCTCGCGAATAACTTAAGCGATTGGATGAAACCCTGAGATCACTCATGACTACGGGATTATTCACTTCAGTATTGGGTGCGATTAATCATGAAACAGTCTCAAAGGTCGTGATCTCGAAAATGTTCCAAGTCATAGATTCCTATCGAGACGGGGTATCGAGGGAATCGCAAAGACTTGTAGGATTATGCATGATTCACATGAAGTGAATTTGTTGTCGTTTCATGAACAAGACATTTTGATGTCAGTGCATATGACTAGGTGGTTCGATAGGGGATCGAACGCATCGAACGACCCGAACAGAGAGACCCATTGTGGAAGTGCGTAAAAGCATATCGGTGATGGGATGTCTCTCAAGACTTATAACAGTGTACGATTTAGTCCTTAGACTTGAGATGCTAGGGCGAATTCGGTATACGGGTGTGCATACTTTGATTTAGGAGCCGGGCACATAGCTTGTCCATTGTGCGCCTACGTTGGGTATGTATAGTCGTATGCGCGGATGGTTAGCATCAAAATGGGATTTACCGACTCAACGTAGTTCGTTGAGAGAATTTCCTATACATTCTTAGATAATATATTCCGAGAAACCCGTGGCCACGGTCGGTGACGGATTTGGAAAGGGGTTTCCAGATTTAGCAGTCACACTGGAATTATTATCCTGAATTAGAAAGTATTGTTATCGAGATAATTAGAGGTGCCGACCAATTCACACACCCTAGGTCTCGATCGGGAAATTAGTCGATAGAGGGACCGTATGTACATGGTACTTATAAGAGGTGAGGTTCACTGAGATCAATTCACCTGAAGTTGGGCCTCATGGGCTTGTGGCTAGACATCGACCATGAGGTGTGGGTACTCCTGAATTAATAGGAAGATTAATTCTGGAGTGGTCAATTAAAGTGGTTAATTGATCGGAGCAATTAATGAAATATTAATTGCTCACTAATTAAATCACGTAATTGTGAGCCTGCGGCCAATTGATGGTGAACCTAGAGGGTCACACACAATCAGTTAGAACTGTGACAGTCAACTGAAGAAAGAATTGATTTAAAGAATTAAATCAATAGAATTAAAGGGTTAATTCTAAGAGAGAGAAAATTAATTAGATTATTCTAATTAATTAAATTATTAATTAAAGGGTTAATTAAAATATTAAATCTTTAATTAGATTTAATGGGCTATTTAATTAAAGTGTTAATTAAATGAATGGGCCATTTAATTAAAGTGTTAATTAAATGAGTGGGCTATTTAATTAAAGTATTAATTAAATAGATGCAAGACATGGGCCAGTTTAATTAGTGGCCCATTAACTAAAGTCTTGCACAAGGAGTTAGGGTTTTTTGGTATTCTCTATAAATAGGGAGTCTTAGAGACTCAAACCTAATGGCAAAATAGTGAGAGAATCCAAAAGGGAAGAAACACTAAAACCCTAACCCTAAACCTACATAGCCGCCGCCCCTTCAACCCTAGCCCTAGTGAGCCGCCGCCTCCCAACCCTAGCCGCCGCCACCGCCGATGTGTGCTACTGGGATCGGCCGCCCCCTTTCTCTCTTCCTTCTTCATGTACATCTAGAGTTGGATCTTGATCCAACTCTTGATTTTGCCGGAGGAAAAACCACCACCTTGCCTGTGGTGAGGTAAATTGCTATTTACCATCTTATAATTTAGTAATTTGTTTGCTGAATTGTATTCAACCTTTTCGTATGTGCTAATAAGTAAATCTTGGGAATTGGTGTATGAAAAATTTTAAATTCCGCACCGTTGTAGTTGACAATCATACCCATAAAATCCCAACACCAGCTTCATCCAAAGCAGTCCTGTGAGTGATCCATGTTAAATCATCAATTGGAACAAAAGGGGAGATTGGATCCTCAGGTAACTCTTCATATGGCTTAATATTAGGGCCATAGAAAATCTGCTTCAGACTGGGAAGGGGAATCATGGAGCTTGGTTGTCCCTTCATCTTCCTAGTCTTCTTGGCCCATGTTTCCATTGTCTGGGAAACTGCCAACTTTATTGAACGTTCCTTTAAGTCTTCATTTTCAGCATACTCCTTAGGAACAGACTCATAAAGCTTCTTTGCTTCAGCTTTGACAACATGACTGATCCTCAGTCTTAGTTTGTCCAAAAAGAATTCTGAGTCTAATGCTTGAGTTAGTGAACCTGTCTCAAGCCATTTTAGCACCTCGGCTTCTTCATCAGCAAAGGCTTTCCAATTTTCAATTTGATCCTTGCTCTTTGTCAGACGATAGTCCCTCCATCTGTTATATCTAATTTTCTCTTTATTGAACATCGTCAGACGAGTGATCTTTTCATTCTCAGCATCCAACCTTGCAATAAACTCATCAAATGCAGCAGGGTCATCTCTGACAATCTCCAGTGCCAGTTTCACCTCTGCTTTTCTCTTAGGTTGTATTGCTGGAGTAGGCATGACTGGTTTAGGCTTGGTTGGATCTCTTTGTTCATCAATAACAATGCCACCAGTATGCTTTGGACCATGAGAGTCCTTAGTACTTGCTTCAATTGCAGCAGCCAACTCTGCTGCTTTAACAACATCTCTTTGTTCTTGAGTCATTTTACTGGCTTCTTCTTCCAGTCTCTTCAGCTCAAGGGCCTTTAGGCGATCTTCCTCAGCCTTTTCTGCGGCCTTCCTTTTTCTCTCTGCCTCATCTAATCTCTTCTTTTTAGCAGCAGTGATGTAAGGAAGCACAATTTTACCAGTCCTTCTCTTCTTTGCTTCAGGACTTTCCACAGACTGAAGTGGAGTGGCAGCAACAGGAGTAGGGTGCAGAAGGAGTGCATCCCCTTCATTTGTTGTGCCAGTCTGCTATTCTTCTCTAACTTCAGCAGACAATGCAACAGATGAGTCTTCAGTAGGCTCAGCAGCAGGTTCTTCAATGATAACTGGTCTCTCTGCTGATGCTGATATCTCCCTCACTGTTTCAGTTGGTTCTTCAGAGAATGTAACTTTTCTTTTTGCCCTTGACTTGGCAATTTTCCTTGAGGGTTTAGATTGAGGAGGTCCTTTAGCAGCGCTCCTTGTCCTCATTCTCTTGGCAGGTCGAATAGGAACAACTTCCTCAGATTCTGTCCTTTCTGGAGATGATCCAGTCTCCATTTCTTCAACTTCTTTAGTGTAGTCACTGACTAATTTGTCAGAAACTTTAATTACTGGCTCAGCTGATCCAGCTTCAACAGTAGTGGTTACTGTTTGATCAGCAGACCTACTGGTCTGACCAGTTTTCTTGCTTTTCATGGCAGGGGCCTTAGTAGCCTTAGCAGGAGCCTTTCTCTTAGAAGTGCCCACACTTCTCACTGGCTCATACAGTTTGAATTCCTTGCCACCATGAATAGTCTTTCCACTTCCCAAAGGACATCCCAGGCTCATAAACAGATGACTGAGCAGAATACCATACTTGACCTTCTTATCACACAGTAGGTCAAACATATGAGCAGCCCAGTTGATTTTCAACCCATAGTATATGCAAATCATAGTGTAATACCTCCTTCTGGGGAAACCATCCAAAGAACTAGTGCTGCAGTCCAGCACCTTAGCAATAATGTCAGCGAACACTACAAAAAAAAGAGGCTTCACCTACGACCTGATTCCAACGAAAATAAATCTGTCGCTATTAGTGACGGATTAGTAACCAAATACCAACAAATTTGAATTAGAAAATCTACCTTCAATAATAGCTACAAATTACCGACGGAATGTCGACAAAATTATTTTTTGTAGGAATTCGGTTGTTAAGTTGTAGGGAAAAGTTATTCATAGCGACAAAATCATTCCAACGGAAAATTATCCGTCGCTATTTAGATTTTAGTAACTGAACAGCGACGGAACCATCAATAAAAATATGTTCCGCTAATAATAATGACAAATAACCAACAAGAAATTGGGAAAAAATATTTTTCGTAGGAATTCAGTTGTTAAGTTGTAGGAAAAATTTTATCCATAGCGACGAAATCATTCCAGCGGAAAATTATCCGTCGCGATTTAGATTTTAGTAACTGAACAGCGACGGAACCATCAACAAAAATAGGTTCCGCCAAGAATAACGAATAATAAGCAACGAATAATTGGGAAAAATATTTTTCGTAGGAATTCAGTTGTTAAGTTGTAGGAAAACTTTATCCATAGCGACGAAATCATTCCAACAGAAAATTATCCGTCGCTATTTAGATTTTAGTAACTGAACAGCGACGGACCATCAACAAAAATATGTTTCACCTATAATAACGAATAATAACCAACGAAAAATTGGGAAAAAATATTTTTCATAGGAATTCGGTTGTTAAGTTGTAGGAAAAAGTTATCCAAAGCAATGAAATTGTTCCAACGGAAATTTCCGTTGCTATTTATCTCTAGTAACAAATGTGTAACTGAATAGCGACAAAACCAACGATAGAAATATGTTTCCCGAATATTTTCATTGATTAAATTTATTTTCCAATGGATTAACCAATTTTTTATCGATTCATAAATTTTATATATTTTCACTGATTTTACACTTCGATAAAATTAGTGAAAAACAAGTTACTCGGCGAAAAAATGTGTAAATCTGTAAATTGGTGGGAAAATGGTGAAAATGGGTTAAGTCATTGAAAACAGGTGATTTCAGTTAAATTGAAGAAAAAAATTGGTGAATTCGATTTAAAATGACTTTAACCTATCAGGAACATGTAAATTTGATGAAATTCGTAAAAAATTGAATCAAATCGGAAAAAAAAAATTAATTGTTTTGAAACATGTTGAATCAGCTAACATAGTTAAAAATAAGTGAAGTCGATGAAAAATGGGTGAATATGGTTAAATTTGATTAAATTATTGAAAAAGAGAATGAACATGGTGGAAAAACTATTAAAATTGGTCAAAACAATTTAAATGATGAAATTAAGGGGAAAAACTAGTTATATCGATAAAAAAATAATTAAATCAACAAATTTGGGGAAAAATTGAGAGAAATCAATGAAAAAATGGGTTCAATCGATGAAATTGAAAAAAAAACTTATGAGATTGGAGAAAAAAATGAGTTAAGTTGGTCCAAAACAGTTTAAATCGCTGAAATTTGTGAACAAAACGTGTTAATCGATGAAATTAATGATAAAACAGATGAAATCGGTGGGAAATGGGTCAACGGTTAAAAATGATTTAAATCGATGAAAACTTGGTGAAATAAACTATTAGTTGGCTCATATATATAATTGTCTAATGAAAATACAACAAGGTTGTCCAGCTCAACTGGTTTGATCCTTTAATATGTATATATGAGGTCAAAGATTCAAATCCCACATCTAACAAGTTAATTAAAATTACATTGCCTAGTCGCCCAGGCGTCGCCCGGGCGCACATTGCCTAGGCCAAGCCTAAGCGAGACCTAGGCACCTAGGCCAAGCCCAGGCGAGCTCGAGGCAGTCCCATGAGTGGCATTGGCGCCTAGGCCAAGCCCAGGCGATACAGAGGCGCCCGGGGCAGCCCCATGAGTGGCCCCGATGCCTAGGCTATAACCAAGCATGGCCTAGGCGCCTCAGTCTAGCTTAGGCAAGACCTAGACACCTGGGTCAGCCTCAGGCGCGCCCAGGAACGACTCAGTCAATGCTAAGTCGAGGTTTAATTTTTTGCTCCGACCCGATTGCTAGTAATGGAATCAGCAACAAAAACCAAGCATGGCCTAGGCGCCTCAGCCAAGCCCAGACGAGACCTATGCGTCCGGGTAAGGCTCAGGCGCGCTCAAGAACGACTCAGTCAATTCTAAGTCGAGGTTCAATTTTTTGCTCCGACCCGATTGCTAGTAACGAAATCAGCAACAAATAAGTTGCCACTATGTTCCAACTGATTTCCTTCAAATTAGTGACAAAAATAAACTAACGGAAACATTTCAACGCTAAATCCGTCAGAATGATTCCAACCGATTGACGACAAAATACCGACATATTTATGCCGTTGGAAATTAGTTAGTAACTTTCCTACGCATTTCCAACAACAAAATTGTCGCAAAAAATAATCGGGCTCGATCGTTCATCCGACGCTTTTTCCAACAAAAATACCAACAAAAACAAACTGTTGCAACATTTACCAACAGAAAAAAACCTGTTGCTTCATTTACCTACGGGGCCTTCACCTACGGATCAACTAACGGAAAAAAAGCGTCGCTATGCATGAATACCAACGGAAATCAAGGCTTCACCAACGGAATCTGCCGTAGGTGAAGCCCAGTTTTCTTGTAGTGGAACCTCTGATACTTATCATTTAATTGAGTCTTCATCAGAGTTCCTGTCATCTCCTCTCCCTCCTTAGCACATATTAACCAGAATTCCTCCTCTTTTTCAGACCCTAGGTCTGTCACATCTCCCCCTTCATTTGTTAGCCCATAAACTTCACTTAAAACGGCAGCCGAAACATAAATCTTCTTTCCTCCAACAGTGGCAGTCATAGTAGTCCTTTCAGTGTTGATCTTTCTGGTTCTGTAGAAATCCTCAACATCTTCAAGATACACATGCTCCTCACGAGCTTCCAGAATGGGTACTAGAGATGCTTCCTTGATTTTCGTCATGATTTCCCTCATCAGATCAGTACCAGATAAGAAGAATTTGTCGTAGCTTAGATATCTTCCTTCAATGACATCCATTTTGTGATTAAGTGATGTAATTCTGTAAGAGATTGAGAGCTAGAAAACAGGGAGCTTAGAGAGTTATAGAATTTTGGAATTTTTGTGTGCGTAAGACGACTGATCTGTTCAGATCGGATTTTATACGTTTCTTTCTGTTTTGGTTATCGTGATTAATCTGAATCGTAAGATTGATCTGACAATTTTAAATCGTGCGAGTGAGAATAACGGATTTCAAATTTATTATTTTAATGTCAGACGTGCGGGAAACTCTATCGGCACTTATCTGTTACTTATAAAAGCGTGTTTCAAAAGATGCGGTTTATAACCATGCCTATATAATGTATCAGATGAGTAGAGTTTAACTTATATGACAGACGAGTGATCTGTTATCTGATATTACTAGAGAAAGCCAATAGCTAGTAATCTTCCTCTGCTGTTTGTCAATCCAGCAAGATAAATTAATCTTCAATCTTCAAGAATTAAGAACACATCTTCTGATAACATAACTTCAACTAACTGTCATCAACAAAGTTCATCTTTTAATCAGAAGTACCGCTAGTCTTACACGTTCCCCCTGACTTTAAGAATTCATAAGTTAACTAGTCTGTTAAGAGTTAATCCTTGAAAATAATAACGGATGACTATGCTGATGAACATCAGCTATGCATCCAAATTTAGTAATCCTAGTTCAGCTCTTAGAGTTGAAAACCTTACTTCACTCAAAGGTTTAGTGAAAATGTCAGCTATCTGATTGTCTGTATGAACATACTCAATCATGACATTGCCTTTTTCCACATGATCTCTAATGAAATGATGCTTGATCTCAATATGGTTAGTCCTTGAATGACTTGTAGTATTCTGAGTAAGAGATATTGCACTTGTATTATCACAGTAGATTGGAATTCCACTGATCTTGATATTGTAATCTTCTAGTTGATGCTTCAACCATAGAATCTGTGCACAGCAAGCTCCAGCAGCTATATACTCAGCTTCAGCAATAGATATGGATACTGAATTCTGTTTCTTACTCATCCATGAGATCAGACGACTGCCAAAAAATTGACAAGCACCTGTTGTGCTCTTCCTATCAATTTTGCAGCCATCAAGGTCTGAATCTGAATATCCAATAAGCTCAAATCCAGATTCTCTAGGGTACCATAATCCCAATTCTTGAGTGCCCTTAATATATTTCAGTATTCTCTTGGCAGCTAAGAGATGAGATTCCTTAGGATTTGATTGAAATCTCGCACAAACCCCAACTGAGTACATGATATCAGGTCTGCTAGCTGTTAAGTAAAACAGTGACCCAATAATGCCTCTGTATTTGGTTATGTCCACAGATTTGCCATCTTCATCTTTATCCAAACGAAGACTGGTAGACATTGGAACAGTAGCAGTGGAGCTAGTTTCCATACCAAATTTCTTAAACAGATCCCTTGTGTATTTTGCTTGGTTGATGAAAATTCCATCAGGCAACTGTCTAACTTGCAAACAAGAAAATAATTTAGTTCACCCATCATGCTCATTTCAAACTTATTCTGCATCAGCTTGGAGAACTTGTCACACATCTGTTGGTTAGTTGAACCAAAAATAATATCGTCTACATATATTTGCACAATTAATTTATGATTCTCCCATTCAATTGTGAACAAGGTTTTGTCTACCTTACCTTTACGAAATCCTTTAATTAAAAGAAAATCAGGTAGGGTATCATACCATGCTCTTGGAGCCTGTTTCAGTCCATAGAGGGCTTTCTTCAGACGATACACCTTGTCTTCCTGTTGATAAGCTTCAAATCCAGGTGGTTGTTCAACATACACTTCTACTTGCAATTCTCCATTGAGAAATGCTGACTTCACATCCATCTGATAGACAGTGAAGTTCTTGTAAGCAGCATAGGCTAGAAACAGTCTGATTGCTTCAAGTCTTGCTACTGGTGCAAATGTTTCATCAAAGTCAATTCCTTCTTCTTGACAATAACTCTTGGCTACTAATCTTGCTTTATTTCTGGTGACAATACCATCTTCATTCATTTTATTTCTAAAAACCCATTTAGTGCCAATTACCCTTTGATGACTTGGTCTTGGAACTAAGTACCAGACTTCATTCCTTTCAAATTGATTCAACTCTTCTTGCATAGCTTCAATCCAGAAGGAATCACTAAGAGCTTCTTCAATTTGTTTAGGCTCTATTTGAGATAGAAAAGTGACAAACATAGCATCTTGTGCAACAGCTCTTCTTGTCTTCACTCTATCTAAGGGATCACCAATCACTAACTCTGGTGGATGATTCCTGAGCCATCTGAGATCAGGTTGTTGGTCTGGATGTTGTCCTCTGTATTGATCTTGCAACACTACTGTTGGAGTTCTAGTAGTAGTCTATTGAACAGTTGTAGTCTGTTGAACAATCTCTGGTCTGTCAGCTGTTTGCAACTCGTTTGTTAGACAATCAGCACCGTGATCTTGAACAGCACTTGAGTTAGCAGCTGAATTGAGATTAGGTAGTATGATGGGTACATATTCTTCATTCTTTCCAATATCCAACTTCTGTAAATCAGTAGACAGATCTTGATTAGTACTTTCATTCTGATCTTACTGGTTTTTGTTAGTTCGATCAAGGGTGGGATGTAATACAATAATAACAATAATAAAGTAAAGCAAAGACCAAAGTAATTGTATTCGAATTGAATGAGTACAAATACAAGTAATCAAGGGTCCTATTCGAGCATTATTGGATGCCGTACAAGCTAGAGGGTGAAATACATATGATCCTAAGCCTATGCTCCTAAACGGTTCCGAGCAATAGCTTCGAGGAGGGAGCACCTGGAAAGTCGTGTCCGGTATCATAAATGCATGGGGTATTTATAGCTGAAATCGGGGTCCAGGTGGTCTACCCGCAGTCATGCAGTTTTTCGGCCCATGAGTTTGGATCAGTGTTCGGCCCAACAGTAACTTTGGATCTGGGCTATCTTGTACTTACGGTATTCGGGCATTGAGGTCGAACTCGATCTTCCGAGATAAGTACTGCTCGATCTCATATGATTGTGAAGAAAAGTACAGCCCAAGATCTCCCTCATCAATACTCCCCCACTTCTCGAGCGTAAAGTGGAGCTTAAGCTCGAAGAAGTATGTATAGTCAAGGACAAAGAGGTAGGATGAATCGACCTCGGCTTAACGTTTCGGGTATGCCTCATTAAAAACCTGGCTCGGAAAAACCCTTCTGGGATAAAAACCGGGTCAGGGAAAAAGAGTGCATACCTAAGAAACTTCATAATAGCGCCGTTTTTGACATCTTCCTTGTCGTTCGTTGTATGGATCTTCAATTTAGGAATTCCAGAAAGTACGGGGGCTGTAGGTGTAATTTCTGGAAATATGACTTTGAACACACCTCAAGGGAGTTTAACCGTCGCGGTTACTCGGGGACCGATTTGCAATTTCCCATTTTGTCCCTGTATATATAGTTATACGGAGGGTCGCTGTTCCTCAAAAATTCAGAGGAGAGAACTTTTGATCGGAGCGGTCAGGTCGATAAGTGAGTTCTAGCAGCCCATTTTGAACAGTTTTCACATATATTCATTATGTCGAGTTCAGTAGACTTAAAGGGAAAATCTCCTTTAGAGGAAAAAGAGGTCGGTAATCAGAAAGGGAAAGAGGTTGTAGAAACTCGATCGTCCGAGACCGAGAATCCGCAAAGCTCGAGTTCCGCCTCGGACTCTAGCGGGGAGGAACAGGAGTCGAATTCTGAAACGGAAAATAGCGAAGACGGAAATTCGGGCGAAGCAACAATTTCTGATGAGGAAAACGTAGAGGATGAGGAGCTTCCTTTGGGAAAGAATGAGCAGAAGAAATATAGACTGAACCGTAATGTGGTGATCACGATCTTTAACTGGGAAGAGCCCTCGACTAGTGCAGGTCTAAACATGACTGAGGAGAGGGCAGACGAGATCATCTGTTCTTATAAGGAAACCGATTTTGAACAGTTGCAAGCAGAATTCGGTCAGTATCTAGGCGTCGGTTTTTCGATTGTGCTTCCTACTCCTGATCAACGGGTTACCGACCCCCCAGCGGGTTGTCAAGCCTTTTATTCCAAACATTTCCATTACGGTTTACGCATCCCCTTCCCTCCTTTGATAGAGAACCTTCTTGATGCATTCGAGTTGACTCCTTGCCAGATCTTGCCGAATTCGATCGGTTTAATTATAGCCTTTTGTGTGCTGATGAAGGCCAAAGGGAAAAATGCGGCCTTTCAGAACTTTTGGCGGATATTCCAGATGAGTGCTTCCACTTCTTCAAACGCAGGCTATGTATATTTTTCTCAGAGGCCAAAGATTTCGATCTTATCGGCCAACGTTAGCAGCAATTTGAAAGGGTCGAAGCGAGAGTTCTTCTTTGTTCGAGGACCGGAGTCTCCGCCTTCTGAAGATAATCCCGAGCCTACTCCCTTCGATTGGCCTGGAGCAAAGGCGTGGATATACGGTAAACGCCGTCTTGTGGGAAGTAGGAAAAATGAGATAACAGATAAATTTCTGCAATCTCTTCGTGCTGACCCTTATCAGACCGCGTTGATGACTCAGGAAGCGGTCTTGCGGTTGGCCGAGCTCAGTACTTGCACTTTTCCTGCCGATCTGATCGATTATGGGAAGGCTCAGATCGATCCCGCTAACCCCCCTTCCACGTTAGCTGATATTGTCGATAAATTCCGTACCTCGATAGCTGGTCCACATGTTGCTTCCTTTTCGAAAGGTAATAAGGGTCGGCCTCGTCCTCAAACGTCAACAACTTTTCGGAAGGCGAAAAAATTCAAGGCCCAAGTTGGGATCGCGTCAACCTCAAATGCCTTGGTGGTTATTCCCCCAATTTTTGAAGTAGGAACCTCTCGGTCTCGGGCCGAGGCGGAGGGGATCTCCAACTCTCAAAGTCCCGGTATTCTTCGATCTGTTTTTTCGACTGTATCTACTAATCCGAGTGATGAGGGGTACAGTAGCTATACTCTCCTGGAGAATCGCGCCAGAGATATATTGCAGGCCAGGATGGCTCGCAAGAGAAGTAGCGATGTTCCTGAGTCCTCCAGGAGAGTCAAACCCTTCGGTCGAGAACCGAACTCTCTATCATGTCGGGCTGGCCATTCCGAGCCGGATTTGGCTGATTTCATCGAGGATCATCTACAAGGACCTAGGGCGGCTGGATATCCAGACTGTGGGACTGTTGAATCTGATTTAGGCCCCGAGGGTGAGCACACGGTGGATAAATCTCTTCGGATGTTCCTGGCCGGAAGATTCAAGGATGACACTATCCAATCTTTTGTTAAGAAAGATTTCGAGATACTAGGCGATTATGCCCATGCTCATCAAAGAGTACCGTCTTATTCTGAAAGTTTCTAGCTTTTTCTTGTGATTCTTATCTTGTGTTTTTATATATCTTCTTCTTTGTAGGCCGGAGACCTGTTTACTCAAACTGCTCTCCGACTGGCCGTATTGAGTGAAGAATCTCAGGCAGCACAGAAAGCCCTATACAATATTCTGAAGGATGAGGCTACGAAGGCCAGTCAGTTAGAGGATGCCAAGATTAAGTTGTCTGAGGTCGAAACAGAACTCGAGAAGACTAAGAAGGAGTTGGAAGCGAAGAGGGCCTTAGAGGGTGAAGTGGAGAAATTAACGCTGGAGCTTGAGCAAGCCAAAGTGTCCGCCGAACAACTTTATGAGCGAGGTCGAGTCGAGGCCAGGCTTCCCGCCATAAGGGAGTTCCTGAACTCTCCGATCCTTGATGCCTTAGTTCGCGTGCGGTCGGGCGAAATTAATCAGGCCTTCTACTATAAGGGAGCTCAGCACCTCCTTACAGCTGCCCAGATCGAAGGCGCCCTCGACGACTATCTTCCCAATATGAACCCTTATAAGAATATCTTCGGGAAAGATTATAAAGCATCTTCCCTTCCTCCCAAGCTCGAGGATTTGGCCGCTCATGAGTTTGCTCCTTTTCTTGAAGAATTTGGAGTGCCGATGCCAAATCCTGATGCGCTCGAAGCCCAATCGGAGAGTGAAGATGTGGATATCGAAGGGGATTCCCGTGATCAGGAGGAACAAGGTACTCCTTCTTCTGGTTCGAGTAAATCTGCGGCTGGTGTGCAAAGTAATGATGGAGAAGGCAGTAGCTCGAATACAGGTGATTCTGGTGGCTCGGAAAATGGTTCTAGCGAAACAGAGGAAGAAGATAGATCGGACCATGGTTCGGGCGTGAAAGAATCTAATCAGTAACGATTGCCATGTAATAGGACTGACTTAGCGCACCACTGTACTTGTATACCTATGATCTTTTGCTTTTGCCTCTTAAGTGTATGCTTGAATTTGAATTTCTTTCCTTTATGCTATTTCTTAGGCTATTGCCTGTTTGAACTTTCTGTTTGAATATTATAACGTCATTCTTGCGTACTCAGCATCGTCATTGAATCTTTCTTGGGAGTAGCGATTTATCAATTATTGCGATTTGTATGATGCCGTTTCTCTTATAAATAGCAAGGCCTCCTTATGATGCTTTCGCACTGATATTGCTCACAGTGTTCGAAGCTTCCTAAAAATTATTCTGGTTTGAACTTTTACCCGAAAATCAAGAGATGAATAAGAATTCGAACGCTCTCGTGGTATCTTCCACGCCTTTCTCCAGGCCAAGCGTCGATAGGAAATCAAGGAAAAGAAATCGACCGTCAATTACATCCGTTAGTTCAGGTCAGCAAAACTTCCATGCGGGAAATGAACATTCAACCGTTTCCCTTTCTTCATGCTTGAAAACTGGGGGGTCCCACAAGAGGATAAAAAAGGTTACTTTTGCGGAGGATGTAATTGAGCGCGTTCCTTTCCAATCCGTACCTTCATTGGTCAGAGGATCTTCGTTTAAAAGGGACACAGTTCCTTTTGATAAAGTGTCACATGAGAAATCTGATCTGACGCTTCTTCGGGCCGATTTTTCTGTCTCCGAAGCGGTTTTTTCGACTGGAGAATATTCCTCGTTCCTGTTTTACTCTGGGTTGGAATCCCTTGCCCAAGTAATTCTTTCTAACTCCTTTATCATGATTCTCTAACTTTTTTATTTCTGCCATAACTTACTTTCTTATAAGTTCAGGCTGGTAAAGTCTTCTCTAGGCTTTATGCGTTAGCCAAGCATGAGATCGAACAACGAGCTTCTATTTCGCTCGAGCTGATCGGGAAAAAGATTGAGCTGGAACGTGCACTGAAAGCTAATAGATTTTTCAAGGAGAGATTGTATCAGGATAAATTAGTTTCGGAATTAGAGAGACTCAAAAATATCTACGAACGTGAGAAGAGAAGCTCTGAGCTTCGTGAGAAAGAAGCTTACATCCGCGGGTATACTGATCGTAGTGCTGAAGTTCGAAAAATCCTTTTCGAAAATAATTTCGTTTAGTAATACTGTGGTTTTCCTTTGTATTATGAGCTTGCTCAGATAAATCTTTGTTGTAACACTGTCTTTGTTGTAACGATTTTCCTTTCTTGTTGTAGTATAACCCTTGTTGTAATGATAATATAACATTTGCTGGAATGATATTCTATGTCTCTCTCTCTCTCTTTTTTTTTTTTTTTTTTTTAGTCCCTTATTTCTCGGGAAGTGAAACGGTCAGAGCTTTTAATGCTCGTATGCCATTCAGCCCAAGAGATCTATACCGTTGATGCCGAATCCTTTCCCCTATATATAGTTCTAGATTTACTCTCATTTTTTACTTGTCTATAAATGTCTCGTTCGATCGATACGGTTGTGTTTTTACTTTCGTCGATCAATTCCATACTCCATTCAATGTCAGTGATTATAGCATTCGAGATTTTTATTCGAACCTTCTTTTCCGAACTCTTCGGAGTTCCCCTATGATAAATTTTCGGCTAGGGTATCGACAGGCGAAAAGATCCACGACTAGGGCACCGGCAGGCGACCTGCTCTCTCTGATTCCAAATCTTTGAGTCGGTCTCGACCTCCTATACCCTGTTCTCTATCCAGTTGGGATAGTGGGTCTACTGCTGGAGGGGTTTTCCTGCTCTCGATCTCCACGTCTTCGAGGCGACTTCTTGAAAGGTGTGGCCTTCGAGTTTACTAGAAGCGCCTCCAACTGGAGTTGCTTCCCTGTTTTTCGATTAGGTCCTTCATGGGCTTGTTTGCAAGGAAGCACTGGATGAAGGGTAGAAGTGTACCAGCCTCACTTTCCTCCTTCGGGTATCCATAGGGAATAACCATTTGTAGTAGGGTTGGACTAGATGTAAAATATTCCAATTAGCTCGATTTCTTGAATGTAACAAGAGTTCACATGTAATTTGTCTGAAAATTTATGAATGAACATCTTCTTTTATATTGTTGTTGATCTCTGAATTCGTTCTTAGTAATTTGCAATTTTTCGCGAGATATTTCTTATAATTTAGGTCCTTTTTCGGCGCCATAGTCGTCGTAGAGAAATTATATAATAGAATTTAGATCAATCTTCAATAGAATGTTTGTTTCGATCTAAGGGGCATAGCAGAGGCTCTCACCCTTGGTCGTTTTCGGAGCATCTTCAGCTCGAGGGTCCTAGCAGAGGCTTTCACCCTTTTTGATAATTTCGATCTAAGGGGCATAGCAGAGGCTTTCACCCTTAGTCGTTTTCAGAGCATTTTTAGCCCTAGGGTCGTAGCAGAGGCTTTCACCCTTTTTGATAATTTCGATCTAAGGGGCATAGCAGAGGCTTTCACCCTTAGTCGTTTTCAGAGCATTTTTAGCCCTAGGGTCGTAGCAGAGGCTTTCACCCTTTTTGATAATTTCGATCTAAGGGGCATAGCAGAGGCTTTCACCCTTAGTCATTTTCAGAGCATTTTTAGCCCTAGGGTCGTAGCAGAGGCTTTCACCCTTAGTCGTTTTCAGAGCATTTTTAGCCCTAGGGTCGTAGCAGAGGCTTTCACCCTTTTTGATAATTTCGATCTAAGGGGCATAGCAGAGGCTTTCACCCTTAGTCATTTTTAGAGCATTTTTATCCCTAGGGTCGTAGCAGAGGCTTTCACCCTTTTTGATAATTTCGATCTAAGGGATCTAAGGGGCATAGCAGAGGCTTTCACCCTTAGTCGTTTTCAGAGCATTTTTAGCCCTAGGGTCGTAGCAGAGGCTTTCACCCTTTAATAGTTGATGGGGAAAAATATAGATCGATACTAGATGAATATAGATCGAGAATATCCAGAATATGACGAATAAACAAGAATTTAGGCGAAATAAACTTTCATCGAACAAATACTCAGTCTGAATAAACACTCCTCGAATAACTCAATCGAAATAAATCTTCATTGAATACGTAATTCACTAAATCACTAGAGACAAAGAAAATAGAACAAGATAACTAAAAAGTAGAAGCCTTAAACGTAACTATCTTCCATAATATCTTCTTAAATTAACCGCATTCCATGCTCGAGGTAGAATCTTTCCGTTTGGGTGAGCAATCTTGTAAGAGCCTTTTCTCCCAACTTCCACGATCACAAAGGGGCCCTCCCAATTGGGTTGTAGTTTACCGACGTGTTTTGATACTTCCACTTTCTTGAGCACCAGATCTCCTACCTTGAAAGACCGAATCCTCACACTTCGATTGTAAGACTTTTCCATGCTGGCCTTGGCGGCTTGAATTTTCAATTTCGCGCGGTCTCTTCGACCATCTGCGTGATCAACTTCCATTTGCCTCAGCGATTGGTTTTCTTCAGGATCATAAAATTCGACCCTGGGAGAAGGAATAAGATTCTCTACTAGGATAACAGCCTCTGACCCATAAACCAAACTAAATGGAGTTTCTCCAGTTGCCGCTTTGACTGTTGTCCTGTTGGCCCATAATACTCCTGGTAGTTCATCCAGCCACTTCCCCTTCGCCTCCAACAGGCGCTTCTCCAGAGATCGAACAATTTCCCGATTTACCACTTCGGTTTGTCCATTAGCCTGAGGATGGCCAACAGACGCGAAATTTTGTTGTATTCCGAACTTTTCACACCAATCCGTGATCCTTTTCCCTGCAAACTGCGTTCCATTATCTGATATCAGAACCCTGGGGATTCCGAACCTGCAGACTATATTTTTCCATAGAAAATTAATAACTTGAAACTGGGTGATCTTTGTCAAGGCAACACATTCGACCCACTTGCTGAAATATTCCACAGCCACTAGTACGTAATTTTTTCTGGCTCGTGCTGTTGGGAAAGGTCCCACAATATCAATGCCCCATTTGTCGAAGGGCCAACAAATAGGAATCGAATGCATATGCTCGGCCGGTTGGTGTATCAAGTTCGAATGAATTTGACAGTGATGGCATTTTTTCACATAATCGACAGAATCGAAAAAAAGTGTAGGCCAATAATATCCAGATCTTGAGCATTTAAGAGCTAATGCTCGAGCGCCACAATGATTTCCCGCTTCCACTTCATGAACTTCTCTTAATATGGTATCGTAGTGTGATTCGTGGATACACTTCAATAGAATTCCCGAAGAGGACCGCTTATAGAGTTGATTGTCCATCAAAGTAAATGATGGCGCTCTATATTTGATTCTCCGAGCCTCATTTGCATTTTCCGGCAGTTTTCCATCCTTAAGGTAGGCGATAAGAGGGTCGCTCCATGACCTACTTGGCTCTTCAATTTCCATAACATCAATTGTAGGGGCTGCGTCTAACTCGATAGCAGACATATTCGATAGGAGCCAAGTGATCGTCCTCTCCGTTTTTCCGTCGGCCAGTCCTGTAAACTTCGATAATATGTCGGCCCAAAGATTCTCCTCTCTTGGTATAGGCTGAATGTCAAACTTATCGAACTCTGAGATTAACTTCTTTGCTTTGTTTAGATATTTTATCATGTTGAACTCTCTAGCTTCGTAAGTGCCTTTCACCTGTCTGTGAACAAGTTCCGAATCTGTTAGCACGATAATCGATTTTACCTTTGCCTTAATGGCCATCTCTAGTCCAGCTATCAACGCTTCATATTCGCCCTCGTTGTTGGTGACGACAAAGTCCAAGGTTATCGCGTAGCTCAGATCCTCAGCATTGGGCCCTTGGAAGTGAATCCCGGCTCCACCTCCCTCTTTGGTCGAAGATCCATCCACATGCATCAGCCATATTTGATTGTTTACTTCTTCCACCATACCTAATTCCGAGGTCGTTCCTTCTTTCACATTTGATATGTTGGTTGATTCAAGTACAAAGTCAGCTAGCACCTGTGCTTTCACAGCAACCCGCGGTCGGTATTCGATTTCGAATTGGCTGAGCTCGACCGCCCATTTTATTAACCTGCCTGAAGCTTCTGGCTTGGACAGAACCTGTCTTAAAGGTTGGTTAGTTAAAACAATGATTTTGTACGTTTGGAAATACGGCCTTAATCTCCGGGCAGCCATAATTAGGGCAAGTGCGAATTTTTCAATCTCCATGTAGTTCTTCTCGGCACCCTGCAACAATTTACTTAAATAGTAAACTGGTTTATGTTCAGCTTTATCAAGTTTAACCAGAACCGAGCTAATGGCTTCTTCTGACACAGCTATGTACAAATATAGGGGTTCCCCTTCAGATGGTTTTGCTAGCATTGGTGTTGAGGTCAAGTACGTTTTCAGCTCTTCGAAAGCCTTATCGCATTCAGCGTTCCACTCGAAGTTCTTAGATTTACGCAAGAGTTTGAAGAAAGGTAAGCTCTTGTCAGCAGATCTGGAGATCAGTGATTGCTCGGATTTTTTCGGGATTTGCTTCGATCCCCCTCTCATGAACTAAATACCCAAGGAACTTCCCTGATCGCACCCCAAATGTGCACTTTGCTGGATTTAACTTCATCCCATACTTTCTCAGAATTTGGAAACACCTGTCTAGATGGTTAATATGATCCTCTTCGGACATGCTTTTTACGAGCATGTCATCTACGTATACTTCCATGATTTCTCCTATCAACTCTTTGAACATCATGTTGACTAACCTCTGATATGTTGCACCGGCGTTCCTTAAACCGAAAGGCATAACGATGAAGCAGTATACCCCTCGCTCGGTGATAAACGCCGTTTTGTCCTGATCTTTTTCATTCATGAAGATCTGATAAAATCCTTGAAAAGCATCCATCATGCTAAATAACACAAATCCCGCAGTGGAATCTACGAGCATGTCAATTCGAGGTAAGGGATAAGGGTCCCTCGGGCATAATTTGTTTAAGTCGGTAAAATCGTTGCACATTCTCCATTTGTTCTCGACCTTCTCTCCTTTGGAGACTAGGACTACATTACATAGCCATTCCGTGAATTTTATCTCCTTGATTTGTCCCGCTGCTAGCAATCTATCGACCTCCGCGTTAATTATCTTGTCTTTTTCTCGTCCGTGATTACGCTTCTTCTGTCTCACTGGTCTGGCCTTCGGGTCAATATTTAAGGAATGCGTTATCACACGCGGGTCGATGCCCACTATGTCGTCCGAGCTCCAGGCGAAAACATCCACATTTTCCTGCAAGAATCCGACGAGCTTTGCTTCCAGGTCGTTACTCAATTCGGTTCCTATTTTTGTGAATTTTTCTGGGGATCCAGGGACCAAATTCACTTTTTTGTGGTCAGGTGCTTGCACACTCATGTCAAGAATTCTTCCTTTCTTTCCTTCTAGTCTTTCATAATCGGGAACTGGAGTTCCGGAGTTGGAGACCAACTAATTTATCTTTCTTTTGCCAGGGAGCTCGGGCTCTACTTTCTCCTTGATAGTTAAGGATGAACTATAGCATTCCCAAGCCATGTATTGGTCGTTCCTCATTTCTCCTACTCCTCCCTCAGTTGGGAACTTTATCTTTTGATGGTAGGTAGATACGATAGCTTTAAAAGTATTCAGAGCAGGTCTACCTAAGATGGCGTTGTAAGCAAACGGCGTATCCACTACTAGGAACTTGATCATTCTTGTGACATTCTTTGGTTTGATCCCTAGAGTGGTACTCAACAGTATGGTCCCGAGCGGAATGATTTCCGATCCCCCGAAACCGACAAGAGGGGTGGTTACCTTATCCAAATGTGGATGACAGAGATTCATTCTTGTAAGAGCTTCCGACGAAATTATGTTTGCCGAGCTCCCATTATCGACCAGCACTCTTTTGACATCGAAATTTGCAATTTTTAGTGTCAACACCATGGAAAAGTCTGGATCGTCTTCATTCGTATCCCAACTAACATCCGCGGGTCGATCTGCCTCGCTAAAGCTAATGACTTGATTCTCCATCGATGGAAACTCCAATGATAGGACTTCCTTTTTTGTAGATACTCCTGCCCTGATTGACCTCAAGGACCTCTTTCTGGCATTCCTACTATCTCCACCCGCCGGTCCGCCTGCAATCATATTTATCACTCCGTTCGATTGTTCTTCTGCCTGACTTCGAATTTGCTTTTGCCTAGTGTTAAATTTTCTCGGACTACGGGATCTATAACGGTTGTTATAGTTGCCATTTTTAACAAATTCTTTGAGTTTTCCTTGGTTGATTAATTTTTCGATCTCGACCTTCAACTGATAACAATTTTCCGTACTATGACCTCTAGCTCGATGATATCGACAGTACTGGTCATATCCAGGCGCACCCGGCCTCGCCTGTGTGATCCTTTGGGCTTCCGGAATTAAATTCCCTTCTTCCAATACGGTCAACACTTCTTCTTTTGAACTGTTATGTTCAGTAAACTGAATTTTACCCGTTCTCGGAGCTCGATTTTGATCATAAGGAGGTCCGTATGAGTTCGGACCTTGGGGTGGCATATGCGGCTTAAAAGTGTTGATTCGATGCCAAACGGATCCTTTATTTGACCCTCCGTAATCACCTGGTTTTGGGATCGGAGTCCGATCTTGTTTTTTGTTGATATGAGACTTATCTGAATGTGAGCTCTCAATTTGTTCATCTCCTCCTGTATCATATATTTCTCAGCAATTTCCATTATCCGTTCAAAGGATTTTGGTTGCTTTCTACATAATGCATTCCCGAACTGGGTGCTCCTAGTTAGCTCAAACATCAACGAGGACAGATATTCAATCTGCGGGGTATCTACTTTTAAGAGCTCAATACTAAATCTTGCTAGCCATTGCCTCAACGTCTCTCCTTCCATTTGTTTCACAGTGCCCAGATGATTTGCTGGCAGTCTTGGCTTCCTTTGGCTAGCAAACTGATGCTTCAGCTTATCGCAAAATTCTTCAAAAGAAAATACGGAGTTCGGAGGTAATTTCCCGAACCAATCGAGAGCAATCCCTTCAAAAGTGGTGACCATAATCTTGCAACAGAAATTTTCCGAGTGTCCGTACAGGTTCATCACATTAACGAAGCTGTTAATGTGTTCTTCGGGTTCGGTAGTCCCGTTATACCGTCATATGCACTGGCCTCAAATGCCTTGCTCATGAAACGCTACAAATACACTCCATGTGAATCATGCATATTTGTACAAGTCTTGACAATTCCTACGATACCCTGTCTCGTTTCAGAATCTATGACTTGGAACATGTTTTAAGATCACGACCTTAGAGACTGTTTCATGATTGCACTCAATACCGAAGTGAATAGTCCCATAGTCTAAATGTGATCTAAGGATTTCATCCAATCGCTTAAATGTATTCGCGAGAGATGAAGTTGGCCATTGTTTATTCTATACAGATATAAATATACGTGCTTATTAATTATAGAATCAAAGATTGTTATTTACAGAATAGACCTATTACAAGCTAAAATGAACTGGCTTGTCGGACACTATCCTATCAGTTTCTTTGTTTAGTTTGGACTGAGAGACTTTTCACTTTGTTTACTTTTGATTCTATAAATATTGTAACTTTCCATATTTTGATCTTATTTGCAGGTTTAAGCATCTATTTGGATATTTCGGTCAAGCTTAAGCAAGTTAGAAATATTTTGTTCAATCAAGACCCTGGTGAGGGATACATTCATTTTGGAACATACTACAAAGTCTATCTTTTTAAAGGAGTTACAAAGTGTCCTAAGAATTGGTATGAATTGAGATATTTATGTTATGTTGTTTACTTTAGAAGCAAAATTTTATTGTAATCCAAGATTCATTTATGTTGGATTTAATTGTACCAAAATGTTTTACTTCTTATATAATATATGTATAGTTTTATATTCAATTAAAATTTTAATTTTGCAGCTTGTTTTGTGCATTGATTTACGAAAAGATGTGGACTTTTTGATTGCTTCTAAACATGTTTTATATTAACAAGAAATTAAGGTTATTGATGACCATCATGCTGCATTATTGAAACAAAATTGAATATTTATTATATGACAAAATAAATAGAAAAGGTAAAAATTATTTTTGGTTCCTTATTCTTTGGTAACAAAAATTTATTATATATTTATAATTCATCAATTCAATTATTGGTAACGTAAACATTTTTAGCAACAAACCAAATCATCTTTTTGTGATGAAGGTGTAGTTACCAATGGATGACATATGGTAACAAAATCTTCTTTATTACCATATCAATTGTAACAAACACTAATTTTTAGTTACTAAAACTTTCGCGACGGACATTAAAAAACAAATCATGTCACGAAAATATTTCGTTACCAATACATGTGGTAACGAATATTGCATTTATTGTAACCAAAAACTTTGTTACCAAATGTGCAGTTTCTTGTAGATCCAAGGCCAGAGGTCTGGCTGTGCTATCTTTGATCCACCCATTTCTAGTAATTCCGTCTAGAAATCCAGCTATTTCTTCGTTCGACCTCCAACCCATCATATATTGGCAGACGGATCTACCGTGCCTTTCGAGTATTCCTGGGACCACGGTTCCGCTTGGACATTTGGTGGTCGAAAAATTAAGGGCGAACTGATTCCTGACGACCTTGCCTTTTGAGTATGATAAAAGAAATGAGGTCGGACAAATATCAGTGTGTTGTTCTTGTGGGAGAGGTTTTTCTTCAAAAAGCCAGATTAAGCACCCTGATTATCCCTCACCAGTTAATGATCAATATCTAGGTAAGCTTCCTTAGTGGTTTTGTACCCTCTGTCCTCTCCACGTTTAAGGTCTCTTTAATTCGTTTTGTTCCTCTTGCAGCATCTATGGTTGAGGGTTCTAGACATTCAAAAATTGGAAAGATGGTTCTCTCCAAATTGACCAAGTCTGCTGACAACCATCCCAGAGAACAAAGAAATTCTCGGAAGAGAAGAAGGGATCCGGGCCAGGATTCTGAAGACAATAGGGAGGATACTCCAGAGGTTTCTGACCTTACTAGGAATTTTCCTCCAGAGTCTACCTCTTCACAAGCTCAGCCATCTTCATCAACCACCGGATCGGGCTTAGGATATCCTCCAATAAATTTGAGAACAGCGTATAGATCCTTGGTTGCAAAACATGGCCTGAGCGTAATCAAACTGGTCCCATTATGAAGAAAAAGAAACATTTCTATGATCGCCATGGCTAGAATCTTACGCAAGGCAGTGGCACAAATCATAACGGTTCTTTGCTCGAGATGGTGGAGAATCATCCTGAAGGGAGAAGGGCAGCAGGATATTCCGAACGTGATGCGCTAGTGTCCGACGATAAGGAAAACACCACAGATAAAGCTGCTCAACTTCTTCTCTCGATCGGTTTTACTAGGGAATGCAACATTTCCTGGACAAGGATCCTTAGAGAGGCTAACCAAGGCCACTTACTCCCATATTAAAGTAAGAAGATATACTCTGCAATCTTTAATTTCTTCATTCATTATCCAGAACCCCTTTTAATTAGTCAAATCCTTTTTTTTTCAGTCCGGAGCATTCATGGTGTCTTCTATGTATGAATCGGCATTGCTAAAGCAGCAGTGTCAATTTCTGGATGAAAATAATAAGGTTCTTCTGCAAAGGGTAGCGGATTTGGAAGAGAAGTTAGCAGCAACTAGGTCTGCCACATCCTTCTCCCATCAGACCGCTCATAACAATAACACGAACATGGAGACAGACCATCCTCACATAATAAACACTGTTATGGAGCCCACCTGGGCTCAAGAGCTAGCGAATAAACTGGCTAAGGAACTAGAAGATCAACAAATCCAACATGTTACCAGGGTTAGTGAGCTCGAGTCTCAGCTGCACGCCTTCAAGCTCGCCTCGACGAGCAGGATGAGGATGAAGATCTTGAAGCTTTGATTAACAGGGCTGGTGTTGATCCGAAGGAGAAGGTCATCTGGGAGTTCCTTGCATCTCCGGTTCATACTGCCCTGGTGCATCAGATGGTTGGGCCGCTTTTGGAGAATACATTCAAGAAAGCTATTCATCAGTTAGTGGCCCTCAAACTGATTGAAGATCGTAAGAAAGAGTTTTTCAATGCTATCTACGTCAGTAAAGATCGGAATGGCCAGTAGTATTCTTTTGAGGATGTTCTAACAGTCGAGTATGAGTATCTTCGTTGGGAACATTTGGTGAAGGAGCTTGGGCTTCCTTTGCCTGTGCCTCCTCCTAATAGTGACCCTCATAACGTTGATGGTGAAGGTGCTTCCGGCTCGAATCATGCAGATAGTCCTCGAGACAAGGAGGGGGAGGAGGATGCGGATCATGAGGATACTAATGGCAAAGAAACTTGAGACGAATAGGAGAATTAATTTAGGATATGTTGTTTTTGTATAAGAAAAACTCTTTGCTAACTTATTTCCTTTCTTTCCTTCTGCCTGTAATAGATAATTTAGACATAAGCCTTTTACACTATAATTTGTAATTTGTTTTCTTTTATCGAAATTATTTCGTTGAACTGATAAATCGACTTCGTTAACTTCCTTTTTCAAATTTGCTTTTTGCGCCTCCTCGAGGGACCGTCCCATCTTTTCCTTTACTATAAATACTGGGGTAAAAAGTTCTCACTATTTTACCGCGCGTCCCCACTTAGATAAATATTCTCTCAAGTTGTTCCCAATTTTCACTTTAATTTTTCGAGAATGAGTTCCCTCTTTTCGAATACCTTAAAACTTTCTTCACGTGATTCCCCGAGGAATAATGTTCCGAGGAAGAAGTCGCGTATTGGCGGTACTTCTTCCGAGCCTTCACCAGTCTCCCAATTCCCGTGCTACTGCTAACTCGAATATTCCTACCCCTTCAATTTCTTCGAATTCAGCACCAAATCCTTCTAGCCCTTTAACTCACTCATCGACCATTCAACAAGATATTTCGTCTAGCTCCCCTCGTACATCGAGTATCCCAAGATGGGCTTCTCCTGGGCGAATAGCCTTTGGAGACTCTGTTTCGGGTGATCGATCTTCAGAGGTCGAGATCCCTACTACCAATCCTTTTACCGAACATGGTCCTCAAGAACATGTTCAAATAGAGATCCCGAGAGGGAATTCTGCTGCTGACCTCACAAATGATCAGACAAGGGAAGTCAGTGGGAACGTACTGGTCAGAGGTGCTTCAGGAAGCCAAGGCCAGTTTAACCAAACATCATATCCACATCCGGGAGGCTTACTTGATAGGTCCATGGTTGACAATCTCACAAACTATCTTTTTACTGATGCCACAACCTCCATGCTCATTTCTTCAATTGAAGAGGCTGGAACTTCTTCACAGGGTCAGGCAGATCCTCGGGTTGAAACCAAGGTTATTTATTCTGCTTCGAGGAAGAACCCCCTGGCGAGTCCGAACTCGAAAAGTTCCCCAGTGATGTTAGATGATCGTTGTCTTCGGGAGCAGGTTGATGATATCCTGGATTCCAACTATCCTCGTCCTGATGGGATCCTACCCAGCTCAGTTTTTCCCGGTTTTGTGATCCCGACCCCTTATCCTGGAATCTTGGATTCAGTTCGATTCTTCCTGGCGAGCTATAGAAGAATGAAGATCCGACTAATCTCTGCCTGGTTCAATCCATCTTCAAGCACTTTGAGCAAGTACTTCTTTCTTGTTTTTTATCCTCGATGTTCCATACTTTGATTTCTCTACTAATTTGTTTACCTACTTTTTAGGCAAAACATCAAGTCCTGCAATTAGGCCTTCAAAATGATGATTATTGGTTTAGTAAAGAAGCCTTCAAATTCCGGCTAGAGAGTGAGTCCAATTCTCATCGGGCAACTTCGCTCGAGAAGAAACTCCTTGCCGACGAAATCCAGAAGCTGCGTGCTGAGAAAAAGGATTTTTCTCAGACTATTGCCACTATGAAGTCAGAGAATGAGGCTCTACAGAAGGAGAGAGATGATCTGGCTCAGCTAAATGAAAACTTGGAGAACACAATTGAGTCTCGTATTCAGCGAGCACGAGAAGATTGTCGACAAGCTGCTTTTGACGATGGTTTCGATAAAGGCTATCAACAGCGCCAGGATGAGATGATGATCTTTCTGAGTCATGGCACCAATCCTCTAGAGAATCCAAGGCGCAATTCTTCGACTAGGCCTTCCACTTCCGAGCAGCAATAGTCTAGTTTTTATTTATTTATTTATTATTTTTTCTTATACATACATATGTAAATGAACAAGTAAAAAGTTTTTGCAATTTGAAGAATATTGATTTTCTGATCATCTGTATAGGTGAAATTTCATATGAACACTTGGTTAATTACTTTCATCGTCGAAATGTAGTACTATTCACTGTCGACTAGACATAAGTCTTTAGGAATCTGAAAAGTCACATTTAAAATTGGCGCTTCATTCTAAGAGTGCGATGTTTTTTCTTCCTATCGATAGGAATGAAATTGTTTGCATCTACAAAATATGGAAGGGAGTTTATCCAAATCCCACAAGATGGATTATGATAATTCAATCGCATCCTCCCCTATCATGTTTCAAAAGTTATCATATGAAATCTTTCGTTGAACCAAATGGCGACACTCGTCTTTAAATATCTCATCACTTTGGTATGGGTGGAATTGGAAAATGGAGGATTCGTCTTTTACCAAGGGATCCTTTATACCAAAACCAGTTTCACGGAAAATTGGCAGTTCATTAAAATGGGCAACACTTCCCTACCTAGGTACTTCCTTCGATTAAGGCGGATACTTTGTAAGGGTTAGGTAAAATCCCTTGTTGAATATGCCGGTTCTCCCCGATTGGGGATTATAATATGTGATTAAGGGGTAGTGTCCTTCTCTGATCAAGGAGGATACTTCATAATCAAGGAGCCTGTTTCGAGAAATTTAACTTTCCATAGTAGCTGTAGACCCAAATGTAATAGGAAAGTAACATCAATTTGTAATATTGTTCTTACGAATGTAATAATTTATCAATAAAATTTATTTGATATAAATCTTTTATTACCATGCTTATCAAACATTGTGAATCTTGCTTTTATCTTATGAATCCAAAATGTCTTGTTAAAATACTCAAATCTCTTAATATGCCTTGTCGAAATATATTTCCGTAGGTCGGAGATCCCCGACACGATACAACCGTTCAGATTTGATTTCTGAAAATCTATTTAAGGGCCTTCACAATTTACTCAAATTCCTTAAAAATGAAGTTGTCCGTAAGATATAACTTCCTTTTTTCGAGAATTAAACATTCAGCCCTTTTAAGACATAAAATTCATAATGAACAATCTTTGGTATGGGTGGAATGGGAATGTATTGACTTGTCATTTTGCTCTAATGTCCCCAGATCTCTCAATATGATATTCTGGAATGTGAGGCAGTGACAAGTTCAAATAACTGCTCGGGAAACAACTGCTGCTCCTTATACTATAGGAGGTTTTGCCGAGCGTAGAGGAAAGGGGGATTCTATTCTAGCTTTCCTTATATAGATGTCGAAAGTCTTCTTCAAAGCATGTAACTATCTAAAGTAGGTTGTATGCTGATATAACCGTTTTTCGTAGGGTTTGATTAAATCAATAATAATGGTTTATTGGGGTAAAATTATATGGAGATTATAGGGCCTAGTTAATTTATTCCGGTTGGATCAATCTCAAGGAAGAATAACAAGCAATAATGTAATGAACGAATTGATAATCAATATGTATAGCAAAAGCTCTTTATTATATTAATCTCAGAATGCTCAAGTATGTAGGCGTAAGTTCTGATATGTTGTTGATGAGGGCTATTTCGCACCCTACATAATGTGCGGATCGACTAAAGAACATAAGATCGGATCGACCAAATAAGACAGTTCGGGATCATTTTATCGACCCGGCCGAATACAGCTCTCTTCGACCAAGAAGACTATACTCCGGACCCAAGAAGGATATTTGGGCCGAGTCATATTAGGATTATGTTTCCTTGTAACGCTAGGTTTAGTATGATATAAATACCTAGTCAATCATTGTATTAAACAACTCTGAATCATAAGGCAAATACGCCATTGAATTCTGCATAAACAGCACAACTCACCGTTATTCAATAAAGAAAGAACTTTCTCTTCATATTTGTGTTATTTTCCTGTTGGTTTCGATATTTACTAATTGTTCTAAATTGCTCTTCCTTGAGTTTTGATCCATCCTGAATAAAGTAACAGAGCCCTATTAAATATATATATTGAAAACTCCCCAATTCCACAATTTTACTGATACCTATAACCCGACGAAAACCGGTTAAATCAGTTGGCGCCCACCGTGGGGCTAGGTTAATTATTCGATCGACATATGGCTCGCCCAAGGAAAAGCGCTCGTAGTGGAGCAAGAAGTAACACAACCACCGGTCATAACACATCTGAAGATCTACAGGACAACAACAATAATAACACTCACAACACCAACGAGAATTTGCAGGATACTCGCCCCCATCAGCAGGAACCCCAAGGAGATCTTCCCGGTACAATACCAGAAGAACCGGAAGTCCCTGTGATCCCCGTTCCTCTCCCGGGCGCTCAGGAGAAATTGCGACAGATCGCGATGCTCGTTAAATCACTCTCTCCAGAAGAATTACTTGTACTTGATCAAATTCCTCGAAACGCTAGGACTGCTAGGGCAAATCCCGCTCAAAGAGCGCCAAGGCAAAATGATCAAATCTCTCAACATGCCGACAGTCCGACGAGCGAGCGACGCTCGCTACATAGTCCCCCGCAGGGCAATTCGAAACCCTCCGATAACCATCCCCGAAGGAAACCAGGGCAAAGAAAACCACAGCCGGGGCACAGTGGGTCCAAGGAACGTACAATAATCCCTATCGAGGATGACATAGATGATGCAGTCCCAGATCGACCACGAACGATGCGATTCTCAGAGAGAGAAATCGAGAGAATGGTGCAGGAACGACTCGAACAACACCTACGATCGGTTCAAAACCCGTGGGTCCGAACCACGGAACTCCAGGAGAGCCTTGCGGCCTGTTCTCCTTTTTGCAGAGAAATAAAGGAGGCACAGTCAATCGGACAGGTCCCGGGTAGGTTACCCCGATACGACGGAACCACTGATCCGGATGACTATATTTTTAGCTTCACGAATATAATGAACTTATACGCTCACTCGGCGGAATTCACCGCCAAATTAATGGTGACCACGTTCGAGGGACTTGCTTTAGACTGGTTTGCCAAGCAACCGGTCAACTCCATATTCAGTTTTCGGGAATTGTGCAACAAATTGACACAGCAGTTTGCCAGTCAGAAAAGGCAAAAACTTCCGATGAGCTATTTAGGAACTATACACCAACAAGAGGGAGAATCCTTATGAAACTGGTTGGCGAGATTTAACGTAGAATTACTTAAAATCGATTCCCCGAATATCGATTACATAATTTCTATTCTCTTCGACCTCACGAAGAATAGGCAGTTCGGAAATGCCCTCAGTCGAAAACAACCAAGAACGTTTGCTGACATCATGAGCTTGGCGTCTAAATATATGACCCAGGAAGAGATGAATTCCTTTAAAGATAAAAACAAAAACAAAGCCACAACTTCAGGCTCCAAAAGGCATGATAAAATTCCTGCCCAAAGATCCATGGATTATGAGCGATCTTTTAGAAAAGGCAACGTCTTTCAGCGGCTGGAATACAACAAAGTCGACCAAGACAGACAACCTAATTTCTACCAAAAACCAAGAAATTCCGAACAAGCGATAAGAGGTAGGGTTAATCAAGTAGAACATCCAAGGTTAAATGCTCCGATGGAAGAAATATTGGAAGTCCTAGAAAGGAATAATTGGATCCCTGAAGCGAGGAAAATCGCTCAGCCCAGACCAGGATCTCGAAACTACGACTTATACATTAAATACCATCGGGCACATGGACATCGAACGGAAAATTGTTTTCACCTTAAAAGAGAAGTTGAAAAACTAATCGAACATGGAAAACTAGACGACTACATAGAGCGAGATAACCGCAAGAGGGAAAGAAGTAGAAGCCCTCGGAATAATAATCAAAGAAGAAGTTCTCGTCGAAGGTCATCCGAGCATGGTCCTACGCAGGAATTGAACCATGACCAGATCAATGGAACTATCCATACAATATCCGGGGGACCCGCAGGCGGGGATAGCCGTAACGCCCGACGAAGGACATCTAGATCCATAATTGGAAGCTTAAAATACCCAAAAGAAATATGGACTCTGGAAAACAAGCCATCAAACGATCAGCTGATCAGCTTTAACGAAGGTGAAGTACCTAAAAACATTGTTTGAGACACGAAAGAGGATAACCCCGATTTCCCGATGGTGGTGTCGCTAGAAATAGCGAATTATAATGTCAAACGGATCCTAATCGATAATGGGAGTGATAGGATAGTGCCCTGCAAGCCAGTTCTGTTAGCTTGTAATAGATCTATCCTGTATGAAACGATCTTTGATTTTATAATAATACGCATGTTTATTTATATATGTATAAGGATAAACAATGGCCAACTTCATCTTTCGCGAATACATTTAAGCGATTGGTTGAAACCCTTAGATTACATTTGACTATGGGACGATTCACTTCAGTACTGAGTGCAATCATGAAACAGTCTCAAAGGTCGTAATCTTAAAAGTGTTCCAAGTCGTAGATTCCAAAACGAGACGGGGTATCGTAGGAATCGCCAAGACTTGTACAAGTATGCATGATTCACATGGAGTGAATTTGTAGTGTTTCATGAGCAAGGAATTTGAGTCTAGTGCATACGAGTAGGTGGTTCAATGGAGGATTGAACGCATCGAACGACCCGAACAGAGAATCCCATTGTGGAAGCGCATGACGCATATCGGTGATGGGATGTTTCTCAAGGATTATAATAGTGTACGATTTAGTCCTTTGACTTGAGGTACTAGGGCGAATTCGGTGCATGAAAGTGCGTACTTAGATCTAGGTATAGGCCACGTAGCTTGGTCATAACATGCCTAGGTTGGGTGCGTATGGACATGTACGCGAGTGGTTAGTACCGATATGGAATCTATTGACTCACTGTAATGGGTGAGAGAATTTCCTATACGATTCTTAGATAATATATCCAAGGAATCTGCGGCCGCAGTCGGTGACGGATTTGGAAAGGGGTTTCCAAATTTAGAAGGTCACAAAGGTATATTATCCTGAATTAGAAAGTATAGCTATCGAGACAAATTTAGAGGTGCCGATCAATTCACACACCCTAAGTCTTGATCGGGAATATTAGTCGATAGAAGGACCGTATGTACATGGCAATTATATGAGACGAGGTTCACAAATATCAATTCACCTGAAATTGGGCTTCATTGGCTTGTGGCTAGACATCGACCATGAAGTGTGGGTACTCCTGAATTAATAGAGGATTTAATTCTAGGAGTGATCAATTAAAGGTTGTTTAATTGACCGGAACAATTTATTGTTCATAAATTAAATCACGAAGGATTCGTGTGCCTGCTGCCAATTGATGGTGAACCCAGAGGGTCACACACAATACAATTGGACGGTGACTGTTATAAAAGGACATGAAAGGAATTAATTGATTTAAAGGTAATTAAATCAATTAAATGAATTAAAAGTATTTAATTCAAGTGGGAGATTAATTAATTGGCTAACTTAATAATTGAGTTGCTAATTAATTATGTAAGAGAAATATTGATTTAATTGGACTGGGCATTTAATTAAAGTAGTTAATTAAATAAAGGATTGCAAGACATGGGCTTCTATTAATTAAAGCCCATAAGGAGTCTTGCAAACCTAGGTCAGAAGGAGCTTATAAATAGAGCACAACTAGAGCTCAAAAGAGAAACACCTAAGAAAGAAAAACCCTAGCCTCCTTCTGCCCTAAGTAGGCGCCGCCCCCTCCAAGCTAGCAACCCTAGCTACCGCCACCGCCACCTTAAGCCGCCGCCACCTGCTGCCGTGGGCTCCTTGGTGCCGCCGCCGCCATCTCCCTGTTCCATTCTGTTAGATCTTGATCTGTCAAGAGATTCAACACAATCCTGCAATAACAAATCTCCTGAATCCAGTTCTGAGCCTAAGATCTTGAGGTGTTGCCAGAATCCAATTGGTGTGGACTATCCCTGGAGGTGAGACACTTGGATCACTCCTGTGAACCAGATCAGATTCAGAAACGAAGCCGGAGGTTTCCACCACCTTGCATGTGGTGAGGTATATCGCAAAAACCCCCTTTGTTAATTCATTGTGTGCGTTTTTGTTTAAGTTTTTGTATACATAATATGGAGACTTCTTATATGGGACCATTGGATGACTCGAAAAATTTTAAATTTCGCACTTTGTTGTTTGACAAAATCGAGCATATCCCAACAGTGGTATCAGAGCCAACTCCATTATTATTATACAAAAGCCTGAACATAATTGTGTTCACCGTATATGTTTAATTATATGTATAAGAACACGTGATAATTATGTTCTGTAAGTTGATTCTTGTTTGTTATGACTAGATCTATCATTGGGTAAAACTGCTTTTCAAGATCTGTGACGTTTTTATAGTTTTTGAAAACTTCAGGACTTTTTGAGGCAAAAATCGCATATTAGGGTTTTTTTTTTGGGCTGAAAATTCAAAATTTTTGAAATCTGGAAATTTAAAAATTCTGGACTGTTCTTGCAATTCTGGTCGCACGATTTTTGGGGTCGTTTTGCAATTTTTGAAAACTTAGGGGCTGTTTTGCAATTACCGAAACTTGAGGGGTCAATTTGAAAAATCAAAAATTTTCAAAATTCAAAATTTTATTTTCTGGAATCAGCCCAGGGGTGTTTTTGTAACTTTTTAAAAGTTTTGGGGTCAAAGTGCAATTTTTGAAAGTTGAGGGGCCGAAAATGCAATTTTCAAAAGTTGAAAAACAGATTCTGAAATTGAGCAGAAAATTGTTTTTTTTGTTTACCCGGATATTTATTTTGTCATAATTAGTAGTGACTAAAAAGCAAGAATCATAGGAAGTTAGTTTTAAAAGGATGTTTTAAAATTAAGATAGAAGAAAGTAAAAGATGTTTACATGTTTCTTGCTCTACGTGAACTGTTTACATGGTTTTCGATCGAGACGAGCCTTAACCTTAGGGTAGATGTGATTGGTTTAATTTATTGCTTGGTTTTTATTGGGCCTGCGAGCCTATTATTATTTTTGGGCCACTTTGAGCCTTTGTAATAGAATAGGGCTTTACTGCTTTCCTAGTTTAAGATGGAGGCCCATTTACAAGCAAGGTGGGAGCCCAAGAAGATAAGAAGGCCATGTATGCATGGTACAATGTGTAATAGCATAGGGCCTGTTTGAGAACCCTTTAGATTGACCAATTGGGCCAACATCATTGGCTCGATGATGGCCCACATAGGAGGCTCCCGATCGAAAACATATTGTGGTAGTATGCATGCTAGGCTTGTATGGCTTTTATTTATTTGTCGATTTATATTTAGCTGCGCGCTAGAATCTAGATCGTAATAAAAGATAAAGCATAACTGAATCGGTGAGATCTCGAGGAGAGTTAGCATAACTTTCAAAACCAGAAAACCCCCTCTCGAATTAAATATTAAGTCATATTGGATTAAAATAAAATGAAGTATTTATATAAATCCAAGCCTTCCATCAATAGGGACTAACGTATGTTGTCTACTTATCGATAGAGGTGATCCAGAGTCTGGCACCCGAGTCGAAGAAAGGGACAATACGTGAAATTCCTTGACTCCTGTTTTTAACTAAACATGACAAGGTTGAGGACTGGTCGGGATGTGAGGATCGACCGATAACTAGTTACGGAGAACTCACGACCGGGCCCGTTGCTCATCACGATTGATGGGTTAGACTTAACGATTAGTAACACTTATGATGTAGCAGTGCTAGATAAGTGCGAAAGCCGAGGCAAAATAAGCTGGAAGGTTGGGGAGTAACACAATTGGTAAAATGTATACCTACCTGGAGAATTGGTTGTATGGCCACGAGTCGTGGGTGCAATTAATTGCTGCTGGGACGTCAAGACCTACTAGGAATTAGAATTCCCGAGCAATCAAAGGGGTGATTGTTTCGATAAAATAGTGGGAGAACTTTTTCGAAAACAAGTCCAAATTCGATAATTATAAGTATTAGGCATAAGATCAGTTAGCTAAATGTTGTCTTCTTTCCAATTGTAGATATTAAGTACAATGTCTAAGAATCCATTATTTGTTATCCTCGACGCAAACAAATTGAATGGCTCAAACTTTGTTGACTGGCTGAGAAATCTCAGAATCGTGCTCGACTCCGAGCGACGTAGCTATGTGCTCGACACACCCATGCCTGCTGCACCCGCAGCACGAGCTAGTGAGGAACAACGAACCGCCCATGCTAAAAGGGTTGATGATGATCTTCAGGTTCGATGTCTCATGCTGGCCTCGATGTCGAATGAACTGCAGAAACAGCATGCTGCTATGCCGCTTGCTAGAGAGATACTTCTCCACCTCCAGCAGATGTTTGGAGAGAGGTCTCGCACCGAAAGGTTCGCGACCACTAAGGAGCTGTTTCATCTCAAGATGGCTGAGGGAAGCAGTGTCAAGGATCACTGTCTGCGTTTCATCAACCTGGTTGAAAAACTGGGGCGATTGGACGTGGATTTGCACGCTGATCTTAGCACTGACCTCCTCCTCCATACGCTGCCTCGTTCTTTTGACCAGTTCGTGTTGAACTTCAACATGGAGGATAGAACCCTCGCTCTTCACGAACTGACCAATTTGTTGGTAACGGCAGAATCGACTCTCAAGAAAGAGAAGTCGGTAATGATTGCACACCAATCGAAGGCTGCAAAGCCCAAGAGAGGTAAGAAGAAGAAGAAAAGTGTTTCTTCGAAGGCAATCACCAAGGTGGTTGAAAAGAAGCGCAAGAGCCCAGAAGACGAATGTTTCCACTGCAAGAAAGCAGGGCACTGGAAAAGGAACTGCCCAGACTACCTAAAGATGAAATTGGTAGCCAAAGGTATTTTCTTGCTTGAAGTTAATATTTCTATTAACTGTGCATCGTGGGTGTTAGACACCGCAGCAGATTCTCATATCTGCAATGATTTGCAGGTGATGGGAGCAGTAAGATACCTGAAGCCCGGGGATAGAATCCTGCATTTTGGAAACGGAGCTAGGATCGCCGCTGAGGCTATTGGGGACGTCGAATTGGTTTTAGGAAATTTTACTTTGGTTTTAAGGGATTGTCTGTACGTACCAACGATAATTAAGAACATCATTTCTATACCAATGCTAGACATTGATGGTTTTAATTTTTCCATTCAAAATGGATATCTTTGCATATTTAAAGGTGGTTTAATGTATGCTCGTGGTACTTTGATGGATGGTCTTTATTCCCTAGAACCTGTTAAATCCGACGTTATGCACATTCAATCTAGGAAAAGAAAATATGATAATCAAACTCCACAACTTTGGCACGCTAGACATGGACATATTTCCAAGAGTAGGATTCAAAAGTTGGTTTCCTCTAAGGCTCTTGAAATAAAGAACTTGGATGAACTCCCAACTTGCGAATCTTGTCTCAAAGGAAAGATGACCAAATCACCCTTCACAGGGAATCCCGAGCGAACCAAGCAAACATTGGATTTAATCCATACTGACGTTTGTGGACCATTGAGTGTCAATGCGAGAGGAGGATTCTCTTACTTCGTAACATTCACCGACGATTTTAGTCGTTATGGATATGTGTATCTCATGAAACACAAATCCGAAACTTTTGAGAAATTCAAAGAGTTTCGAATGGAAATTGAGAATCAACTTGGACATAGTATTAAAGCACTTCGTTCTGATAGAGGTGGAGAGTACTTAAACCAAGAATTCCTTGATTATCTAAAAGAGAATGGAATTCTCGCCCAGCGAACTCCCCCTAGGACGCCCCAACTCAATGGAGTGTCCGAGCGGAGGAACCGAACTTTGTTAGACATGGTTCGTTCCATGATGAGCTTTGCTGACCTTCCCTTTTCGTTTTGGGGCTTGGCCCTATTAACTGCATCGAAGATACTAAACATAGTACCTTCGAAGTCAATGCCGACAACACCACACCAAGTATGGTATGGTAAGGCACCCGTGTATTCGTACTTACGAGTATGGGGATCTCCTGCGTATGTAAAGAACAAGAAGGGAGATAAGCTAGATAGTAGATCTAGTTTGTGCAAATTTGTGGGGTATCCAAAGGAATCCATTGGATACCTGTTCTTCGATCCTAAAGAACGTAATACGTTCGTATCTAGGAACGCCCACTTCTTGGAAGAGGATTTCCTCTCCAACCGAAATGGGACAATCGTAGAACTTGATGAAGTCCAGGAATCGGACCCATCCCCACAAACAGTGGGAGCTGAACCAGAATTTACTGAACCTACTAGTACACCTACTCTTCGAAGGTCTGATCGAATTCGTAAGGAGCCAGAGCGATCTGGTTTCATTCACGAAAACGAAAGAGGTGATAATGATCCAAGGACCTATCAAGAAGCGATGTCAGACATAGACTCGGGTGCGTGGCTCGAAGCCATGCAATCCGAAATGGATTCCATGCATTCCAACAAGGTTTGGACCTTGGTCGATCCACCTGAGGGAACTATCCCTGTAGGATGCAAATGGATCTTCAAGCGCAAGCTTGGAATGAATGGAGAGGTTTTAACTCACAAGGCACGCTTAGTGGCAAAGGGGTATTCTCAAAGGCCTGGAATAGACTATGAGGAAACCTTGTCTCCCGTAGCGATGTCCAAATCCATTCGGATATTGCTTGCCATTGCCGCATGGCATGATTAGGAGATATGGCAAATGGACGTAAAGACCGCCTTCCTCAATGGAGACATTGACAAGGAGATCTTTATGCAACAACCTGAAGGTTTTGCGTCCAAAGGAAGTGAACACAAATTATGTAAACTTCAAAGGTCGATATATGGCCTCAAACAGGCATCCCGAACCTGGAACATACGATTTGATGAGACAGTCAAAGCATTTGGCTTCATCAAAAATGTATATGAACCTTGTGTGTACAAGAAGAATAGTGGGAGCACAATACAATTCATTGTTTTGTACGTCGATGACATTTTGTTGATCGGAGACGATATCAAGATGTTAGCACAGACTAAAGCGTGGTTATCCGCGCAGTTCTCTATGAAAGATATGGGAGACACATCTTACGTATTGGGAATACGTATCTATAGGGATAGATCGAAGAAGATGATTGGACTCTCCCAGTCTCAGTACATTAACACAATCTTGAAAAGATTCAAGATGGAAGAATCCAAGAGAGGATTGCTTCCAATGAGACATGGTATCTCTCTTTATAAGTCTATGTGCCCTACAACCGACGAAGAAAAGATGAGAATGTCTCTCATACCTTATGCCTCTGCTATAGGGAGCATAATGTATGCGATGTTGTGTACTCAACCAGACATAGCACACACTCTAAGTGTAACGAGCCGCTATCAGTCAAATCCAGGCGAAGAGCACTGGACTGCCGTAAAAGCAATCCTAAAGTACCTGCGAAGGACTAAGGATATGTTTTTGGTCTACGGTGGTAGTGGAGAACTGAAACTTGAAGGATTCACTGATGCAAGTTTCCAGTCTGATGTGGATTACTTCAAATCCAACTCTGGATACATATTCCGCATCAATGGTGGAGCAGTTAGTTGGAAGAGCTGTAAACAGTCTACCACTGCTGATTCAACCACAGAAGCAGAATATATTGCAGCATCAGATGCAGCAAAAAAAGTGTATGGATGAAAAACTTCATCCAAGAACTGGATGTTGTTCCTAGCATTGCTGAACCTGTAGTCGTCTTCTGTGACAACAACGGGGCGATAGCTCAAGCGAAGGAGCCGAGACCACACCATCAATCCAAACACGTACAGATGAAATACCACGTGATCAGGGAGATCATGGGTAGAGGTGACATGCACATGGAGTATGTCAAATCGGAAGACAACGTATCTGACCCACTAACTAAGCCACTTTCACAAAAGGCGTTCGATAGTCATCTAGAGCAGATGGGTCTTAGAACCATAGGTGAATGGCTTTAGGGCAAGTGGGAGATTGATAGGATAGTGCCCTGCAAGCCAGTTCTGTTAGCTTGTAATAGATCTATCCTGTATGAAATGATCTTTGATTTTATAATAATACGCATGTTTATTTATATATGTATAAGGATAAACAATGGCCAACTTCATCTTTCACGAATACATTTAAGCGATTGGTTGAAACCCTTAGATTACATTTGACTATGGGGCGATTCACTTCAGTACTGAGTGCAATCATGAAACAGTCTCAAAGGTCGTAATCTTAAAAGTGTTCCAAGTCGTAGATTCCAAAACGAGACGGGGTATCGTAGGAATCGCCAAGACTTGTACAAGTATGCATGATTCACATGGAGTGAATTTGTAGTGTTTCATGAGCAAGGAATTTGAGTCCAGTGCATACGAGTAGGTGGTTCAATGGAGGATTGAACACATCGAACGACCCGAACAGAGAAACCCATTGTGGAAGCGCATGACGCATATCGGTGATGGGATGTTTCTCAAGGATTATAATAGTGTACAATTTAGTCCTTTGACTTGAGGTACTAGGGCGAATTCGGTGCACGAAAGTGCGTACTTAGATCTAGGTATAGGCCACGTAGCTTGGTCATAACATGCCTAGGTTGGGTGAGTATGGACATGTACGCGAGTGGTTAGTACCGATATGGAATCTATTGACTCACTGTAATGGGTGAGAGAATTTCCTATACGATTCTTAGATAATATATCCAAGGAATCTGCGGCCGCAGTCGGTGACGGATTTGGAAAGGGGTTTCCAAATTTAGAAGGTCACAAAGGTATATTATCCTGAATTAGAAAGTATAGCTATCGAGACAAATTTAGAGGTGCCGATCAATTCACACACCCTAAGTCTTGATCGGGAATATTAGTCGATAGAAGGACCGTATGTACATGGCAATTATATGAGACGAGGTTCACAAATATCAATTCACCTGAAATTGGGCTTCATGGGCTTGTGGCTAGACATCGACCATGAAGTGTGGGTACTCCTGAATTAATAGAGGATTTAATTCTAGGAGTGATCAATTAAAGGTTGTTTAATTGACCGGAACAATTTATTGTTCATAAATTAAATCACGAAGGATTCGTGGGCCTGCTGCCAATTGATGGTGAACCCAGAGGGTCACACACAATACAATTGGACGGTGACTGTTATAAAAGGACATGAAAGGAATTAATTGATTTAAAGGTAATTAAATCAATTAAATGAATTAAAAGTATTTAATTCAAGTGGGAGATTAATTAATTGGCTAACTTAATAATTGAGTTGCTAATTAATTATGTAAGAGAAATATTGATTTAATTGGACTGGGCATTTAATTAAAGTAGTTAATTAAATAAAGGATTGCAAGACATGGGCTTCTATTAATTAAAGCCCATAAGGAGTCTTGCAAACCTAGGTCAGAAGGAGCTTATAAATAGAGCACAACTAGAGCTCAAAAGAGAAACACCTAAGAAAGAAAAACCCTAGCCTCCTTCTGCCCTAAGTAGGCGCCGCCTCCTCCAAGCTAGCAACCCTAGCTACCGCCGCCGCCACCTTAAGCCGCCGCCACCTGCTGCCGTGGGCTCCTTGGTGCCGCCGCCGCCATCTCCCTGTTCCATTGTGTTAGATCTTGATATGTCAAGAGATTCAACACAATCCTGCAATAACAAATCTCCTGAATCCAGTTCTGAGCCTAAGATCTTGAGGTGTTGCCAGAATCCAATTGGTGTGGACTATCCCTGGAGGTGAGACACTTGGATCACTCCTGTGAACCAGATCAGATTCAGAAACGAAGCCGGAGGTTTCCACCACCTTGCCTGTGGTGAGGTATATCGTAAAAACCCCCTTTGTTAATTAATTGTGTGCGCTTTTGTTTAAGTTTTTGTATACATAATATGGAGACTTCTTATATGGGACCATTGGATGACTCGAAAAATTTTAAATTCCGCACTTTGTTGTTTGACAAAATCGAGCATATCCCAACAGGGAGCTCAGCGAATATCATCTCCCGGGAGGTTTTAGCCCAGATGAACTTGGGACAAATAAACCTACAGAAAGTAGCTACGCCGTTGGTAGGGTTTGGAGGATCCGAAATCGTCCCCAGCGGAACAATAACCTTAAGTGTATCGCTAGGGAAAAAACCACACCGGACAGTGAAGCTAGTAAAATTTCTAGTGGTAGAAACACCCTTCGCTTATAACGCAATATTAGGACGACCAGCCCTCAACCTATTCCGAGCCGTTGTCTCTACTTATCACCAAAAGATTAAGTTTCCGACCGATAGAGGTATCGGGGAAATAATGAATGATCACTGTATGGCATGGGATTGCTACAGCACCTCATTAACTTTGAAAGATCACCCCAAATCAATTACCCCGAGCAAAAGAAAACTCGAAGACGATCTCGTTAGAAATGAAGTTGAAATCCCTAGTACTGATCGAATAGATAAAAAGGGAAAAGAACCGCTAGATTTAGCTTTAAAGCCACCAGAACATAAGGATGTAATTCTAGTACAAGGGGACTCGTCCAAAACAACAAGAATAGGTACTGAATTGAGCAAAGAAGGGGAAGTAATGTTGATCGACTTCCTCAGAGATAATGTCGACGTCTTCGCTTGGAGCGCGAATGACATTGAAGGAATTGATCCTCGAGTAATCAAGCATTCACTAAAAATTGATCCCATGGCAAAACCCGCTAGACAAAAGAAGAGAAATCACGGGCCAGTAAAAGATAAAATTATCAAAGCCGAAGTAGAAAGGCTACTTGAAGCAAGACAAATCCGAGAAATACACTTCTCAGAATGTCTATGTAATGTTGTTCTAGTAGCAAAAGGGGATAAGAAGGACAACAAATGGAGAATGTGTAATGATTTTACCGACCTTAACAAGTTATGCCCACGCGACCCATATCCCCTCCCAAGAATCGACTTATTAGTTGACTCAACCGCAGGTTTCGCGATCTTCAGCATGATGGATGCCTTTCAAGGGTTTTATCAAATATACATGGATGAGCGGGACCAAGAGAAGACTGCATTCATAACCGAGCAAGGAGTATATTGCTTTATAGTAATGCCATTCGGCTTAAGGAATGTCGGGGCTACTTACCAAAGGTTAGTAAACCTAATGTTCAAAGAGTAAATAGGAGAGATAATGGAAGTCTATGTAGACGACATGTTAGTCAAAAGCATGAACGAAGCGGATCACGTAAAACATCTTGATCGATGTTTTCGAATCTTGAGAAAATACCGCATGAAGTTAAATCCCGCTAAATGAAGTTTTGGTGTTAAGTCAGGAAAATTTTTGGGCTATTTGGTACACCAACGAGGAATAGAAGCCAACCCAAAAAAAAATTCGAGCCATAACTGAAATGAAGCCTCCCAAAACCATCTCCCAAGTACAAAGCTTGGTTGGGAAAATCGTAGCGTTGAACAGATTCATATCAAAATCAGCAGACGGAAGTTTGCCCTTTTTCCAAACGCTTCGAAAAGCCAAAAACTTTGTTTGGACCAAAGAATGCGATCGAGCCTTCGACCAACTCAAAGAATATTTGACAACACCCCCGATGTTGGCCAAACCGACGGAAGGAGAACCATTGTATATCTACATCTCAATCTCCGACGCGGCCGTTAGTTCAGTACTAATCAAGATAGAAGGTTCAGAACATAAGCCTGTCTATTATTTAAGCAAATTACTGCAAGGGGCGGAGAAGAATTATTTGGAAATTGAGAAATTCACTCTGGCCTTAGTAGTGGCTGCACGAAAACTTCGACCTTACTTTTTAACCAACAAAATCGTGGTTTTAACAAATCAACCGCTGAGACAAGTCTTAGCAAAACCGGAAGCCTCCGGAAGACTAATCAAATGGGCAATCGAGCTCGGCCAATTCGAAATAGATTACAAACCGAGAATTGCGATTAAGGCCCAAGTGTTCGCTAATTTTCTACTAGAAACTCCGACACAGGCAACCGAACTATCGAATAGCCTCAACGACGATATCTTGATCATAGAAGATCAAACTTGGTTAATGCATGTTGACGGTGCTTCATGCCGAGAAGGAGGAGGCGCCGGAATCAATTTCACCGGACCGAATAAAGAAGATTTGAATTATGCGATAACGTTGGACTTCGTCGTAACAAACAATGAAGCAGAATATGAAGCGTTAATCGCCGGAATGGAAATGGCGATCAAGGCCAACATAAAGAGCCTTAAAGTATTAACCGATTCAGAGTTAGTGCAAAGACAAATAGAAGGCCTATACGAGGCTAAGGAATTTAATATGGTTAAATACCTCGCCAGAGTGAAAACACTAGCTGAGAAATTCGAAAGCTTTGGTATACAGAATATTCCACGTTCGGAAAACAGATAGGCCAATCAACTATCTAGGTTCACAGGGGCACATGACGGAAAAACCGAAAGAGTGATCAACTGGTTAATCTCTAATACACCGACGATCGATATCGATGAAACACCGGAAGTCGATATAATGGAAATCGAAGAAGCCGAAGAAAACTAGATGACTCCAATGATAAACTATCTTCGAGAAGGAAAACTACCGCCTGATCAGAATGAATCTCGGAAGATAAAATATCGGGCTCCAAAATATACATTGGTAGACGAAAAACTCTACCGGAGATCAGCGTCAGGAATTCTTCTTAAATGCGTCTCTGAATCACAAACCATTGATATTCTACGAGAGATACATGAAGGAGACGCGGGGAATCACAGCGGAGCAAGGGCATTGGCTTTAAAATGCCTCCGAACAGGTTATTATTGGCCTACCATCAATAAGGATGCCGCTCAGTATGTCCAAGAATGTCATCATTGCCAAGTCCATGCTAATATATGTCATCGACCAGCAGAAAACATGCACCCAATACCGGTATGTTGGCCTTTTGATCAATGGGGAATGGACATCGTGGGACCGTTCCCAGCGGCTAGATCCAAGAAAGCTTACGTCCTGGTTGTTGTTGAATACTTCAGCAAATGGATTGAATGCGTCGCCCTTGCACGAATAACTCAGTTCCAAGTGATCAACTTCCTATGGAAATTCATAGTTTGCAGATTTGGTATCCCGAGGATCCTAATTTCTGATAATGGAACCAAATTTGAGGGGAAACAAGTAATAGAATGGTGTTTCAAACTAGGGATTCAGCAAAATTTCACTTCGGTCGGGCATCCTAGAGCGAATGGACAGACTGAGGTGGCGAACCGAGAGATAATAAAATCCTTCGAAAAAAGATTAGGAGCGGCCAAAGGGAAATGGCTTGATGAACTCCCAGGAGTACTTTGGGCTAATCGAACCACTGTCAGGAGCTCAACCGGAGAAACCCCATTTAGTTTGGTATATGGTTCGGAAGCTGTTATTCCTGTTGAAACTCTAATCCCAACACCAAGAATCGAAATGTACAATGATCAGGAAAATGAAAAGACAAGAGAAAGTGACGTCGATTTAACAGAAGCTTTAAGAGAAAAAGCCGTTGTACGCCTGCAAGCCACTAAAGCAAATATGGAAAAGGCATACAATCAAAAGGTACGCATCCGAACCTTCAGAGAAGGAGACCTGGTCTTGAAAAAGGTAGAAGTATCAAAGCATGTTGGAAAATTACAACAAAATTGGGATGGACCTTACGTTGTAAATGGCGTAGGAAAAAAAGGTTCATACAAAATTGCACACTTGGATGGAACAGCCTTACCAAGAACCTGGAATGCAGTCAACCTTAGGAAATACTATGGTAAATAAATTTTAGCAGGTTATGCTGTTTTATCTTATTTTATTAAGTTTTAATCTTTGTAATAAAGGCCTTAGCCTATGTTTCGATTATTAAAGATTTTAGCAATTTTAAATATTAAGCCAAGATTCTGTATAAATCGAGTGTTTCGGTAAAACACTCCTCAATCCAACCATACAAACGTGTCGAGTATACATTGATCCGCTCAATAAAAACTCCTCGATCAGTTCTTCAACAATCAAAAGACTTTTGGTATGAAAACCTAAGTCTAAACAAGACGAGTCGAGTATACATTGATCCGCTCAATAAACACTCCTCGATCTACTTATAACGATTAATAGACTTCTGGTATTAAAAACCTAAGTCTAAACAAGACGAGTCGAGCATACATGGATCCGCTCAATAAACACTCCTCGATCTACTTATAACGATTAATAGACTTCTGGTATTAAAAACCCAAGTCTAAACAAGACGAGTCGAGTATACATTGATCCGTTCAATAAACACTCCTCGATCTACTTATAACGATTAATAGACTTCTGGTATTAAAAACCCAAGTCTAAACAAGAAGAGTCGAGTATACATTGATCCGCTCAATAAACTCTCCTCGATCTACTTATAACGATTAATAGACTTCTGGTATTAAAAACCTAAGTCTAAACAAGACGAGTCGAGTATACATTGATCCGCTCAATAAACACTCCTCGATCTACTTATAACGATTAATAGACTTCTGGTATTAAAAACCCAAGTCTAAACAAGACGAGTCGAGTATACATTGATCCGCTCAATAAACACTCCTCGATCTACTTATAACGATTAATAGACTTCTGGTATTAAAAACCTAAGTCTAAACAAGACGAGTCGAGTATACATTGATCCGCTCAATAAACACTCCTCGATCTACTTATAACGATTAATAGACTTCTGGTATTAAAAACCTAAGTCTAAACAAGACGAGTCGAGTATACATTGATCCGCTCAATAAACACTCCTCGATCTACTTATAACGATTAATAGACTTCTGGTATTAAAAACCCAAGTCTAAACAAGACGAGTCGAGTATACATTGATCCGCTCAATAAACACTCCTCGATCTACTTATAACGATTAATAGACTTCTGGTATTAAAAACCTAAGTCTAAACAAGACGAGTCGAGTATACATTGATCCGCTCAATAAACACTCCTCGATCTACTTATAACGATTAATAGACTTCTGGTATTAAAAACCCAAGTCTAAACAAGACGAGTCGAGTATACATTGATCCGCTCAATAAACACTCCTCGATCTACTTATAATGATTAATAGACTTCTGGTATTACAAACCTAAGTCTAAACAAGACGAGTCGAGTATACATTGATCCGCTCAATAAAAACTCCTCGATCTACTTACGACGATTAAAAAGGCTTTTGGTATGAAAACCTAAGTCTAAACAAAAAACGAGTCGAGTATACATTGATCCGCTCAATAAAAACTCCTCGATCTACTTACGACGATTAAAAAGGCTTTTGGTATGAAAACCTATGTCTAAACAAAAAACGAGTCGAGTATACATTGATCCGCTCAATAAAAGCTCCTCGATCTACTTACGACGATTAAAAAGGCTTTTGGTATGAAAACCTAAGTCTAAAGAAAAAACGAGTCGAGTATACATTGATCCGCTCAATAAAAACTCCTCGATCTATTTTTAACGATCTAAAAAGGCTTTTGTTATAAAAACTTAAGTCTAAATTATAAAAGAGTTGAGTATACATTGATCCGCTCAATAAACACTCCTCGACCTATTCCTAACGATCTAAAAATGATCTGCCAATACACCTAAGTCGTGAATACGAGTTAAGTATGAATCCATCTGCTCGGAAAATGCTCCTCGTAAATAAATTATGACAACATCAACAAAAAGGAGAATGCAAGGGATAAAAGTAATATTTTTATTCATCAAATCAATTACATACAAATGTCCTAAATTACAGAAGTATACATACTACTTAAACATCGTTACAAGGCTTTAGATAAAAAGACCCTATAGTTCTGCGATCTTCACGACAATGTCCACGGAAACACCAATCTACTCCCTAGTACCTCGTCGATTATGATAAACCACCTAAGAAGCATGCTGCTGAGGATGGTCGACTTCTTTAGTTCGATGGCCAGGCTCTGAAGATCAAATGTTCCTCCAGACGAAATGAGCATTACCAGCCAGATAACCGGCAATACTCATTCACCCATAACAAGATACTGCTTTTACTTAAAATAAAACATTTTACTCTAGAGCAGCATCTCTTCGGGGCGGTCGAGAATTATTAATATTTACCAGCACACCCCAGCAGTCTATCACTCCGGAGGTAACATCCAAGAGCGGGGGTGACTGGCAAATATGAACCCTCCATGTGCAAACAGAAACCACGGACCTCAAATCTGTGAAAACAACATTTGAGGCCTCATGGGACCCATTAGTACAAGGTAGGGCTTCCATGGGACCCGTTAGTACAAGGCAGAAGAACATCAAGCTATTACAGTATGAATCACGATAATGTGACTTTTTGAATATTATGGGATCTGAAGGCAAAATAAAATCTAAGGAAACTGAGATCTCCATCCTTTTTGAGAAATGGCAAATGAAGTATGCAAACCGCCCCCTATTTATAGGGATAGATCTAAGCAATCCAACGGATGAAAAAGTATCTAATCAAGGGACAGAAATGCGACCTTTTGACTCCCCGTTATAAATGCAAGTAAGTTGGAACGGCGCCTAACTGATCGACTCATTGAATCGGAAATAAAAACGAAAGTAGATCGTTTCGATCAATACAGCAGAAAGCAGATCTAAAAGTGCTCCGGACTAAGGAAATTTACAGACTCAAATATGCCATTCGCTCATGCAAATATGGTGTTCGGACCTACGAGGGTCGTAACTGCCTCATACGTCATATAGGAAACTATTACAGTAGCTATACAAGTACTCCATTGGATTCCAAGAAATCTGACGTCGTTACTAAGACGATTAATACCACCATGTTAGACTGCAAGGCCGTCACTGCCTAATTTTCCAAAGAATTGCTGATGGAGGTCTGAACAGGTCAGATCTGGCCAAGACTTCTACATTTTCCAATTCCTCCCATATCAAAGAAATGCTATAGTGAAACACTGGTTGGGGAACATATAGTTCACAATTAATATAGAAAAACATAAGGGAAGATACTGAAAGAGATATCTTCCCTTAATCTTATGAAAAGAAAGGTAGAGTTCATCTGAAGGAATAAAAAGCCTCCTTATGTAAGATATATGTCACAAAAAGACAAATTTACAAGGAATGGATTGAACATCGACCAAGATGCTAAGCATTCCTTAACTGCTATTCAATCGATTATCGATACGACTGACTTACTATCTACATTTTGAGGAACAAAGAGGTTTTGGGTATAACCCAAGGGACTATACTGGGTTGTTCTCCGTTCTTGGTATTCTTATAAAGTGAGGAATTATCAAACCGGTATATCATTCAAATTATAGATAAAATGACCGAGCAAGATGAAGCTACCTTATTCTCCATTCTTGGTATACTACGCAAGGATCAATATCAGATAAGTATGCCAAATCTATGCTGATTATTTCATGATGTTATATTTATGTATGACAGCAAATTGCGCATACCAAAGAATATCAACAGAATAAAATTGATCAAGGCAAGAATCTGCCTACAAAATATCATAATTTCCAATTTAGTGTTCTCCCAATACAAAAAATTCAGCCCAAAACAACTACACAAAAAAGTTGGGCACTAAAAAAAAAAAAAAAAAAAAAAAACAGAGAGACAGTCCAAGGCCTGCCAGGTCGAATAAGATCACTGAGAAGAATCGCCAGCAGGACGACTAGCAGAAACAGGCCTCCGAGGAGTCAAGTTGCCAGCAAACGCCATCAACTCCTCTTGACGCTTTAGATAACCAGCGTCATAACCCTCCTCATAAGACCGCCGTCGAGACTCCTCCGCCAAGACAGCAGCCTGAACTAGATCATTTTTCTCTTTCTCAAGAATGACCCTCATGGCTTCAAATTTTTGAAGATCATCTTTAGCAAGCTGCAGTTGCAGGGTCAGCCCTGCAACCTTCGCTGATTCCGACTCCAACCATTTTTGGTAAGCATCGTTACCATTCCACAGGTCATCGTTCTGCACACCCAGCTGAAAGGCAAAATATTTGGCCTAGAAAAGAAGAAGAATGAGAAAAACCCTCACACAACAAGAAAATCGAAATAAAAGTAGGGAAAATTATCAAAAGATATGTCTACCTGCTCGCAGATCTTAACCAGCGACTGAATAAAGCGTACATTGGAAGTACCCTCAAGCCTCTTCAACTCTCCGGGCAAAATAGTGCTTAAACCCAGATCCCAAGACAAAGCATCAGGCTCAACTGAGCCAGGCAATTCGCTATTAGAAGGGACACCGTCAGGGCGTGGAGTCTCTGACTACATAATATCCTTAACCTGCTCAAGGATGCATCGATCGTCTAACAGGCGAGGAGAATCTCTCTCATTGGGGCTAACAGAGGTCTCCTTGCCCGAAGCAGAAATAACGGTTCGACGACCAGACCTCGACCCAAACCGACCCTCAGAAGGTCCTCTAGATTCGAAAGAAGTAGTCGTCACAGTAGTATCATGAAACAAATATTCTGGACAATCTTGCAGAATAGATTGTGTTGTGGAAGGATTGACAAAAAAGCCATCACCAACTTGCCCTTCGCTGGCGATCGGGGCAGTAGAAGTAGACAAAGGAAGGGAATTAGCAAAATCCCCTCCATGAAAAACATGCTCGAAGGAAGAAACGCCTGAAGAAACAGACATATCAAAGGTTTGCTCCACGTTGGATGTATCACCAAAAGCCACCCGACCAGGGGAAGGCCTATTCCCAATTTCAGTAGAAGAAGAAAAATTTGGTTGTACAAAAGACGAACTAATTATGGAAAAAGGTTCAGAAGGGATAACATGAGTATCAATCACCGACCTAGTTAATGGAGACGAACGAGGAGGCTCCATCGAGGGCCCGTCTCTTCGAGATTTTTTAGATCTGTTATCCCTAACGTTCTCACGCGAAGGACACTTCGATGTGTTACCGAAAAGATTAGTCATAATCGAAATTTAAGAAGTAAAATCAAAAAATCGAGAAGGCTTATCGACCTGGTAAAAGAAGAGTATTCTGTTGAAGAGTTAAACAAAGCGGTAAATAGCGAGACAAATTTTTACCTTTTTATATTTATACTACACGAAAAGACGAGACAAGCCCAAGGAAAGGGCGCGAAATAGTAAAACTGATCTTGGAATAAACACTGGAATTTGAAAAGACACACGCATAATGATTACGGCGAAGTTAATAACTTGTCTGAATTATTACGGCAAAAATGAATGGACGTGACTGTCAGAATATGAAACGGTTGGCGTACAAAGGAGTAAAAATGTAAAATTACATTTAAGACCTACAATAAATGGTTACAAGTATATCTCCCTAAATCAATCTATCATACAGCCTGATCGCCCTCCGGAATCGTCTGCTCGTTAACAACATCTTCTCCTATTGTCGGCTCGTAAACCTCTTTCTCTTCCTCTGGATCGATAAAAGTATTATCAAGCTCATCGTTAACATCAGAAGGAGGAATCGGCAATGGTTTTCCGAACTCTTCGACAAGGTGAGCCAAAGGAAAACTTTGATATACGACATCTGGAAGTTCAGAAGGAGAATAAACTTCTCCATAACGGTTCAACCGAATATGTGCCGCCTTAAAATATTCCTTTCGACGATCATCGATCATTTCCAAGGCGACCAGCTGATGAACCGCAGGAGAGTTAAGGAATTCGCGAATCACTCTTTCATCAGGGTTCCTACCATAACGATCCCTGAGTCCACTCAAAGGAATATCCTTCTCATACTCCTCTAATGAAGCTTCAAGATTTGATACTTGAGATTCTAGCTCACTAATTCGAGCAGTACTCTGAAACTGAAATTCCTCTAACTTTTTAGCCATTTGATAGGCTTGCTCTTGAGCACGAGAAGTCTCTAGGACTTTGTTCATGATCTCCTGGTCTTCAGTACCTGTAACCCTAGTCTCAACGACCGGAATAGAAGAGGACGTTGAAGGGCCTACCTCTGAACCAGAGGATTTATGAAGTAAAGCTTTATACTTATCTTCCATGAACTCACACTTGATCTTACGCGTTTTCGTTAGTTCGATAAGGGTGATGTAAAATGGTGTGCAACGTAAATAAATGGATATAAAAGATCAATAATATTGTATTCAATGTGATCGAGTACATATTACAATAGTTGGGAGTCTTATCCGAGCATTATTGGATGCCGTACAAGCTAGAGGGCGAAATACATATAAGCTAGTCTATGCTATTATTCCCAAGTGAGTCCGAGCAGCTGTCTCGAAGGATGAGCACCTGGGAAGTTGTGTCGTCGTCATAAATGCTTGGGGTATTTATAGTTGAGATTCGGGACCAGGTGAACCACCCACATGAGTGTATTACCCAGCCCATAGGCCTGGGCCTGAGGTCGGCCCAACAGTGATTTTGGACCCTAAACTTCCGTAGTAAAGTTAAGCTGGATTTTTTTGTCCCTGGCTCGAATATATATTCCAGAGATCGAAAAAGATGTTTTTTCGACCTCACTATGCTGCTAATAAGATTTGAGCCCAATTTACCCCTCATCAATACACCCCCACTTCTCGAGTGTAAAGAGAAGCTTAAACTCGGAGAAGTATAAATAGAAAGCTGGAATGAGACGAGCCGTTTTTCTCGCATAATTTTCGGATATGCCTCATTAAAAACCTAGCTCGGAAAAACCCTTTGGGATAAAAACCAGGCTAGGGAAAAAGAGTGCATATCTTGGAAACTATCTAACGGTGTCATCATGATATTAGCCTTGTCGTCTAGTGTTGATATAGGATTTTATGTTGGGATCTTCTTACTGTTGTCTATTGTGACGTTTTTAGCCGATCTTTAACAGTATCTCTATATTCCCTTGACTTTGATAGGGTAGATCGGCGGTAGAATGTGGAACCGACGCCCCTACAAAATATATTTTTCCACATTAGTCTTCAATTTCGTAATTTTAGAAAATATCGGGGTCATAAGCGCAATTATCGGAAGTATGACTTCAAATTCACCCTTGAGGAATTTAACCGTCGTGGTTACTCGGGGACCGGTTTGCAATTTCCCATTTTATCCCTATATATATGCATCTCGGTTGGGGGCCGCTGTTCAGCACAAAGTTTGAGCGAAAAACCCTAGATCGGAGCAAATAGATCGATAAGTGAATTTCAGAAGTCTCTTCCGATCCATCTTCACGTAATTAACATGTCTAGTTATATAGATCCGAAAGGCAAATCCTTGGTAATGGAAGATCGAGAAAATAATCCTGATGAAGGGCAAACTGAGGATATTCGAGCACCCGTGTTGGAGAACATTGGTGACCCAACTCCCAATTCCGAATCCGACAGGGAGGAGGAAGAATTGGATCCTGATTCAAAAGATTCTGAAGAGAATAATTCTGACGAGGCTACAGTTTAAGACGGGGAGGTCGAAGAGGACGGCAATCTCCCATTAGGGGAGAATGAACAAATGAAATATATCATAGGTGGAAGAGTTGTGATTACGATTTTTGACTGGGTAGAGCCATCGACCAGCGCGGGATTGAATATGACTGAGGATAGGGCAGATGAGATTATTTGTTCCTTTACTGAGAAAGATCGGGAGCACTTGGAGGCGGAGTTCGGACAATATATTGGCACCAATTATTCAATAGTTATTCCGAGCCCCGAACAACGAGTTACGGATCCTCCTGAGGGATGCCAAGCTTTTTACACTAAACACTTCCACTACGGCCTGCGCATTCCTCTCCCTTCTCTGATCTGCAGTATTCTGGAAGCTTTTACGTTAAGCCCTTCTCAAATTTTGCCGAACTCTATTGGACTTATAATAGCTTTTTGCGTGCTGATGAAAGCCAAAGGAAAAAAGGCAGCCTTCCAAAATTTCTGGAGAATTTTCCAGATGAGCTCCTCCACGGCTTCGAATGCTGGTTATGTATACTTTTCTCAGAGACCGAAAACATCGGTCTTGTCCTCCAATGTTAGCAGCAATTTGAAGGGTTGGAAGCACGAATTCTTTTTTGTTTGTGGTCCGGATTGTCCTCCTTCCGAGGGTAATCCCTACTCCACATGAATGGCCCGGAGCTAAATCGTGGGTTTACGGCAAACGACGCGTTAAGGGAGATATGATTCATGAGATTTCCGACGAATTTTTGCAATCCCTCCGAGTCGATCCTTATCAGACTCCTTTGATGACCCAGGAGGCTGTTTTACGATTGGCCGAGCTCAGCGCGTGTTCTTTTCCTGCCCTTCCGATCGAATATGGGAAAGCTACGATCGATCCTGCAAATGCTTCCTCCACATTAGGTGCGTTGAATTATTTCGATTTATGTCTTTACGCTTATATCTAATTTCCTTTTATTTTTTCAGCTGGGATCGTTGATAACTTCCGAACCTCGATAGCCGGTCCGGTCGTCGCTTCTTTCTCGAAGGGTATCCAAGGTCGGCCTCATCGCCAAACATCGAAGGTTTCCCGTAAGGCCATACAGTCCAGCTCTGGGGTCGATACTGCAGTGGCACAGAATGCAGTGGTGACTTTTTCCCAGACCGCCGTCGCGGGAACCTCTCACCCTCATTCCGCGGCCGAGGGGACTTCTCAATCTTGAATTCTCAATCTCCGATCCGTTTTTCCAACCGGCTCCTCTAACCCAAACGAGGAGGGACTCAACCACTACGCCCTACAAGAGGTCCGAGCTCAAAAGATGTTAGAAATGAGGATGGCTCGCAAGAGAAGCAGTGATATCCCTGAATCATCCAGAAGAGTGAAGCCTTTTGGTCGAGGACCGGGTCCGATCAGATGCCGGGCCGGTCATTCTGAACCAGACCTGGCTGATTTCATAGAGGATCATTTCCATGGACCGAGGGCGGCTGGATTCCCGGAGGATGGGACCATCGAGTCTGATTTAGGCCCAAACGGGGAACATACAGTGGATAAGTCTCTTCGGATGTTCATGGCCGGGAGATTTAAGGACGACAATACTGCGCTATTTCTTAAGAGCGACTTCGAACTTGCGGGTGATTTTGCCTACGCTCTTCAAAAGGTATACAAGTTTTCTCATGAATGTTAACTTATCCTCAAAATTTTGCTTCTCCTTTAACGTTTAACTTCTTCTCTAGGTCGGTGATTTGTACAGTCAACAAGCTTACCGACAGGCCACTTTAAATGAGGAATCTCAGATGGCACAGAGTGCCCTTCATAACGTTCTTACGGCGGAGGCCACCAAGGCTGATCAATTGAGGGATACCACGACCAAATTATCTGAGGCTGAAAAGGAGCTTGAGGAAGTCAAGAAAAGCCTAGACGGCAAGGGGGCCCTCGAGGAAGAGGTAGCCAAATTGAGGTCGGACCTTGAGCAATCTAAGGCGCTATCCGAACAGGCCTATGCCCGGGGCCGAGAAGAGGGCAGACTTCCTGCCATAAGGGAGTTTTTAGAGTCTCCTTTCCTTGACGCCCTAGTTCGCTTGCGGTCGGGTGAAATTAACCAAGCTTTCTATTATAATGGAATTCAACATCTTCTCTCAGCTGGAAGGATTCAGGGCACTTTTGACGACTTTCTTCCTTACATGGATCCTTACAAGAACATTTTCGGTAAAGATTACAAGGCTTCTTCCCTTCCTCCGAAGCCCGAAGATTTAGCCGATCACGAGTTCGCTCCCTTTCTTAAAGAATTTGGAGTGCCAATGCCAAATCCTGATGCGCTCGAAGCTCAATCTGAGAATGAAGATGTGGATATTGAAGGGGATTCCCGCGACCAGGAAGAGCAGGGCACTCTGACCTCCAACTCGAGTAAATTTGTGTCTGGCGCGCAAAGTAATGATGAAGAAGAGAGCAGCTCGAGCAGTGATGATTCTGATAGCTCGAAAAGCGATTCAAGTGAAGGGAAAGAACAAGAGAGATCGGACCACGGTTCTGGTGTGAGGGAATAATTATCATGTAATAGGATTTACATAGCGAACTATTGTAATTCCAAATTAGTTTTTATAGTCTCCTGTTTTTATCTATCTGGTGGATGATCGAATTCACATTTTTCCTTGTCTCATCAATATTCACATCTTTCCTTTAGTGCCGTGCTTAATTCATTGCCTGTCTGACCATTTAGTTGAACTCTTATAATGTCATTTTTGCATAGTTGTATGCGTCATCGAATCTTTCTTGGGAGTGGTGACTTACCAATCATTGTAAATCGCATGATGCCGTATCTCTTATAAATACTAGGGCCATTTTACCTTGTTTTTACGATAACATCATATACAATGATCGAAGCTTTAGGAAATTTTTGCAGTCGGATAACTATCTGAAAGCCAAGAGATGGATAAAAATTCGAACGCTCCTGTAATTCCTTCCGTGACTTTTCTCAAACCCAGCTATAGTAGAAACATAATGAAAAAGAGACAAGCTCCAGTTAAGTCCATTACTGCCGACGAGCAAACCTTCCATGGAGGAGGTAAATCTTCGACTGTTGGATGAAGATGAAGATGAAAGAAGACAAGTAATTAAGGGAAGGTTTTGATGATCTCCAAAACATCATAATCAGCTAAGTATGGAAAGCTTAGTTCCCTTAGAAGAATTTTGAACAAGTAAAAGAAGACATCAGAAGAGTTCAAAGTTCAAAGCTCAGAAGACTAGTGATCTCTTGCTGAATCAGCGAACAGAAGGGTAGATCATCAGCCGAGTCAAATCAGATGAGTTCAGTATTTGATCAGCAGAGTATCTATCAGCAGAGTCATTTTGATCAGCAGAGTAGAAGAGGTCAAGAGATTAGTCCAACGGTAATAAATGCACTTGGTGTAATAAATGCTGTAAGAGAAGGGTAGTAATGGCAAATGATTGAAGATATCCTCGGATCAGCAGAGTGCATTAAATGCAGCATTAAATGCGATGGACAGAAAGGTACTGTACACAGTACGGAATGCTGCAGGGAGCCGTTTCAAAAAGAGCTGAAGGATGGATTTGAATTGTGACTTGCCTTCAACGGTCATAATTTCATCTCCATGTATAAATAGAGCTGAATTTCAAATCGAGCAATAACACAACAACAATCAGAGATCGAAATTTTGAAGCAGAATTTCTCTAAGTCTCAAAAGCTCGAACAGCTCACTCGTCTGGTGGAAGTCATCTGTTGACAGAAACCCAGTTGAAGAAATCAGAAAAACATTATCTGAGTGATTTTGTAATAGCTAAGTGTTGTGCGAAGTGAGAATCCATCTGTGTGAGTGATTCTACTTTAGAGGATAGGTCTTCTTTGTGAATTCCTATTGTGAGCTTACAGCCTTCTCATTAGTTGTTTAGGTGTAAGTGGAGAAATATTGTAATCTAAGTGATTATAGTATAACCCAGAATCTGTGTGATCTGGAAGAGTGGACTAAAGGATTTCTATCCATATAACCACTATAAAAATTCTTTGTGTTATCTTGCATTTAAAGTTTTCTTGCACATTTTTAAAGTTTGCATTTTCAACACTTTGAATCAATCAAAAAGATTTTATAAGGAGTTTTAAACTGGGGATAAAATCTTTCAGAACTTAGTTTACTTGTGAAAAACACTTTTTAACAATCCGCTGCGAGTATACTCTTGGAAAACTATTTTGCTGAAAAACAGCTAAGTCATTGTAAGAAGAGTGGTCAGTCGTCTGTTCAAGATTCGTTCACGATCAGATTAGTCTGCTTACTGTTCTTCATCAGCTTAGTCTGCTGACAGAAGACTGAAAAGTTTTTAAGTTCAAAAATTTTCAGAGGTCTATTCACCCCCCCCCCCTCTAGACCTCATCTGACCACTTGGGACCAACAAGTGGTATCAGAGCAGGTGGTTCATTAGAATCAGCTGCCTGATCAACGAGCTTGATCCGAGTGTTTTTCAAAGGTTTTCAAAAACTTTTCAAAAGAGCATCTTTTTGAAAAACAAAAACTTTTTGAAAAATGGATTGTATCAGCCATGTTCCCCACATTGCTGGTATGTCCTTTGAGGACTGGAAAATCAGAATGGAGATTTTCCTTGCTGCCTATAATGACAACATGCATACATGTATCATTAAAGGTCCATTCAGATTCACAAAGACCATAAAGATAAATGAAGTAGATACGGTTGTGGAGAAAGACCTTCATGAGATGACTCCAGAAGAGATAAAGCTTTACAATCTAGATAAAGTTGGGAGATTCATCATGACCAAAGCCCTGGATAATGATCGGTTTGACAAGGTCAAACATTGCAAAACTGCAAAGGAGATGTGGGACAAGGTCAGAGACATGAGTGAAGGAAATGGTGCTATTAAAGAGCATCAGCTCAGTGTTGCATTGGAAAAGCTGGACAACTTCAAGATGAAGTCTGGAGAAACCATTGATCAGATGGATACCAGATTCACCAGAACTCTGAACGAAGTTTTGAAGCTGGGAAAGACTTTCACTGACAAAGAGATTTCTGTCAGAGTACTGAAGGCTCTACCTTCCAAGTTCAACATGAAAGTGACAGCAATGGAAGAATCAAGAGATCTGGGCAAGATTTCTCTAACAGAGCTGTTCTCCGCACTCAAGGCTTATGAGTATAAACTGCCAAGGATGGGAATTGAAGAAACCTCAACTTCAGGACCCACAGCTGCACTTGTTGCTGCTGAAAACACCAGAAGACCAGCCCAAAGAAATGCAGAAATGGACTCATCTGATGAGGCCACTCTACTCAACAAAAAGGAGTACACTGCTGGAGATGTAGCATTATTGATGAACAACTTCAAGAAGTTCTATAAGAGAAAAATGAAAAATAAATACAATCATGCTGCTTCTACTTCTAAACCTAACTTTTCTTCTCAAGATAAAGATGATTATAAATCAAAACTAATGTGTTACAACTGCAGGAAATTGGGACACTTCATCAAAGACTGCCCATATCCAAAAGCAGAAAAGTACACTGAAGAGGAGAAGAAAGTAAGAAAAGAAAGAAAGCATCAGAGAGGGAAAGCTATGTTGGCTGAAGCAGAAAAGCTTGCTGCTGTCTACTCATCTGATTCAGACTCAGACTCGTCTGATGAAGAATCTTCTGATGAAGAAAAACCTGCTCTCCTGTGCCTGATGGCAAAGGACTCTGATGACTCTGAGGATGAGGTAACCCCTCAAGAAAATGAACTGTTTAATTCTCTAGAGCAAATGATGTTAAATAATACTACTATTGCTGGAGAATTCGTTAAGCTTAAGGAAGAGATGAACTTGCTGAAAGAGCAAAATAGTTCACTGAAACTCTTAGCTGAAAAGCCAAGGGAATCAGCTGAATATAAACAGCTTGAGCAAGAGCATGAATCTCTGAAAGCTGAATGTGAGGTTTATAAAGGAAAAATCATGGAACTTGAGAAAATTATTGAGTCTCATGATAAGTCTACTGTTGCATTCATGCATACATCTAGTAAACAGGAGACACCTTTAGAAAAGGAAAAATTAGAGTTGAACCATACTGAAAAATTTGTATCAGCTGACAATAGTAAGGTCATTCTGTATGTTCAAACTTCTAAACCTACCTCATCTGAGAAAGTGGTAAAGGAGAAGAAATCTCCTAAGGCTAAAAAGAGCAAAGAGCCTAGTGTAGGAAATCAGACTAGTAAGACCAAACAGCAGAGTCCTAAGAAGTCTGCTGATAAAGCTAAAGTCAATCAGACTAGTGGTAAAACTAAGTCAAAATCAAATGAGCAAGCATCTAGTAAACCAAAGAAGCATAAGAATAAGAAAAATCAAAATGCTTGGTATGGAAATGAATCATATTATGTGCATCCTGCTGCATATCATCCTATGTATCATGCACCTCAGTTTCCTAATTACTATGCACCTTACCCTGCTCATCAAATGCATGCATATCCTGCATATCATGCACCTTACCCTGCTTATGAACATTATTCATATCATACTGATCATCAACATGACTTATCTGATAGCTATGATAAAAATGAAACGGTTCATGCTCCTAAAACTCAGAAACCTAAGAAGCCTAAGACTTCAACATCTTGGGTTGTCAAGGGTGAAACTAATCCTTCAGGACCCTCTCAATAAGGGTACCTAAAACAATTTTATTTTTGTTTTGTAGGTTAGGATTAGGAGTAGGAGTAAAGTAGAGAAGATTTGGTACTTGGACAGTGGATGTTCAAGGCACATGTGTGGAAACATACATGAGCTGACTGATGCAGTTGCTGTGGATGGTCCAAAAGTCACTTTTGGAGATAGCAAAGAAGGCAAGATTAAAGCTAAAGGAAGATTAATCAAGGGAAACATAGAGATATCTGACGTCTCCTATGTTAAAGGCCTAAAATATAATCTGCTGAGCATAAGTCAATTTTGTGACAAGGGATATTCAGTCATCTTCTCAACAGATAAGTGCTACGTTGAACAAATTGGTACAAAGAAGGTAATCTTATCTGGAAGACGACAAGGAAATGTCTACATAGTTGACTGGAATTCTGTTGACAAGAATTCAAGTGTTTGTTTGGTGGCATCTGCACCAAGTGAAGTCAGTTGGCTATGGCACAAGAGGATGAATCATTTAAACTTCAAGACCATAAACAGATTAATCAAGAATGATTTGGTAGAAGGGATTCCAAAAGCAGTCATGAGCAAAGACAAGCTCTGTGATGCATGTCAGAAGGGTAAACAAATCAAGTCATCATTCAAAGAAAAGAAGCACCAATCTTCTGGAAGAATATTGGAGCTGTTGCATATGGACTTATTTGGACCCATTGATCCAGTCAGCAATGGTGGAAAGAAATACTGCCTAGCTGTTGTGGATGACTATTCAAGATACACTTGGGTGATTTTCATGAAGAAGAAAAGTGAAACCAAGGAATATCTTACCAATCTGATGGAACTGATCCAGAATGAAAAGAGTATCAAGATATTGAAGATCAGATCAGATAGAGGGACAGAGTTTACAAACTCTACTGTTGAAGAATATTGTAACATCAAAGGAATACATCATGAGTATTCTGCTGCTAGAACCCCTCAACAAAATGGTGTTGCTGAAAGGAGAAACAGAACACTAAAAGAAGCTGTCAGGACCATGATAGCTGAAGCTAAGCTGCCTCAAAGATTTTGGGCAGAAGCAACAAACACAGCATGCTTCACCCAGAACAGATGTATGATCAACAAAAATCAGAACAAGACTCCATATGAAGTTTGGAACAATAGAAAACCAAACATTCATTACTTTAAGATTTTTGGTTGTAAATGTTTTGTATTGAATAATGGGAAAAATCACCTTACTGCATTTGCAGAAAAGGCTGATGAAGCTGTCTTTGTAGGATACTCATCTGTTAGTAAGGCTTATAGAGTTTTTAACAAAAGAACATTACTAATAGAAGAATCTATCCATGTAGTATTTGATGAGCCAAGTCAATCTTCTGAAAAGAATCAAAGTGTAAATCAAGATCTGTCTGCTGATTTACAGAAGTTAGACGTTGGAAGAAATGAAGAATATGTTCCCATCATACTACCTAATCTAAGTTCAGCTGCTAACTCAAGTGCTGTTCATAATCACAGTGCTGATTGTCTAACAGACGAGTTGCAAACAGCTGACAGACCAGAGACTGTTCAACAGACCACAAATGTTCAACAGACTACTACTGGAACTCCAACAGTAGTGTTGCAAGATCATAACAGAGGACAACATCCTGATTTGCAACCTGATCTCAGATGGCTCAAGAATCACCCTCCTGAATTAGTTATTGGTGATCCTTTAGATAGAGTGAAAACAAGAAGAGCAGCTGCACAAGATACTATGTTTGTCACATTCCTATCTCAAATAGAGCCTAAACAAATTGAAGAAGCTCTCAATGATTCCTTCTGGATAGAAGCTATGCAAGAAGAGTTGAATCAATTTGAAAGGAATGAAGTCTGGTACTTAGTTCCTAGACCAAGTCATCAAAGAGTAATTGGCACTAAGTGGGTATTCAGAAATAAAATGAATGAAGATGGTGTTGTCACCAGAAACAAAGCAAGACTAGTGGCCAAGGGTTATTGTCAAGAAGAAGGAATTGACTTTGATGAAACTTTTGCACCAGTAGCAAGACTTGAAGCAATCAGACTGTTTCTAGCCTGTGCTGCTTACAAGAACTTCACTGTCTATCAAATGGATGTGAAGTCTGCTTTTCTAAATGGAGAATTGCAAGAAGAAGTGTATGTTGAACAACCTCCAGGATTTGAAGTCTATCAAGAAGAGGACAAAGTATATCGTCTGAAGAAAGCCTTATATGGACTGAAACAAGCTCCAAGAGCATGGTATGATACCCTATCTGATTTTCTTTTAATTAAAGGATTTCGAAAAGGTAAGGTAGATAAAACCTTGTTCACAATTGAATGGGAAAACCATATATTACTTGTGCAAATATATGTGGACGATATTATTTTTGGTTCAACTAACCAACAGATGTGTGATAAGTTCTCCAAGCTGATGCAGAACAAGTTTGAAATGAGCATGATGGGTGAACTTAATTACTTTCTTGGATTGCAAGTTAGACAGTTGCCTGATGGGATATTCATCAGCCAAGCAAAGTACACAAGAGATCTGTTCAAGAAATTTGGTATGGAAACTAGCTCAACAGCTACCATTCCTATGTCTACAAGTCTTCGTTTGGATAAAGATGAAGATGGCAAATCAGTGGACATAACCAAATATAGAGGCATTATAGGTTCATTGTTGTATCTAACAGCAAGCAGACCTGATATAATGTACTCAGTTGGAGTCTGTGCAAGATTTCAATCAAACCCCAAAGAATCTCATCTCTTAGCTGCCAAGAGGATATTGAAGTATGTTAAAGGCACTCAAGAATTGGGATTTTGGTATCCTAGAGAATCTGGATTTGAACTCATTGGCTATTCAGATTCAGATCTTGCTGGCTGCAAGATTGACAGAAAGAGCACAACAGGTGCCTGTCAGTTCTTAGGCAGTCGTCTGATCTCATGGATGAGTAAGAAGCAAACCTCAGTTTCTATATCTACTGCTGAAGCTGAATATATAGCTGCTGGAGCTTGCTGTGCACAAATACTTTGGTTGAAACATCAACTAGAAGACTACAACATCAAGATCAGTGGAATACCAATCTACTGTGACAATACAAGTGCAATCTCACTTACTCAGAATACTACAAGTCATTCAAGGACTAAACATATTGAGATTAAACATCATTTCATTAGAGATCATGTGGAAAAAGGCAATGTTTTGATTGAGTATGTTCATACTGATAATCAGATTGCTGATATCTTCACCAAACCTCTAAGTGAAGCAAGGTTCTCAACTCTAAGAGCTGAGTTAGGATTACTTAACCTGGACGCATAAGCTGAGGGGGAACTCATCAGAAGACTGGAGTTCAACAGCTTAGTCATCAGTTACTTAATTCAAGAATTAACTTTCAACAGACTAGTTAACTTATGAATTCTTAAAGACAGGGGGAACGTGTAAGACTAGCGGTACTTCTGTTCTAAAGATGAAATCTGTTAATGACAGTTAGTTGAAGTTGTGTTATCATGAAGATGTGTTCTTAATTCTTGAAGATTGAAGATTATTTTATCTTGCTGGATTGACAAACAGCAGAGGAAGATTACTAGCTATTGGCATTCTCTAGTAATATCAGATAACAGATCACTCGTCTGTCAGATAAGTTTAACTCTACTCATCTGATACCTTATATAAGCATGGTCATAAAACGCATTATTAGTAACACGCTTTTATAAGTAAACAGATTAGTGTCGATAGAGTTTCCCGCCCATCTGACATTAAAATAATAAAATTGAAATCCGCGACTCTCATCCGCACGATTAAAAACTGTCAGATTAGATCAACGGTTTAAATAAATCACGAAAACCAAATCAAAAGGAAACCTATAAAATCCGATCTGAACAGCATAGTCGTCTTACGCACTCAAAAATTCTCAAACTTTCTATCTCTCAAACCCTCTTGTTGCGAAAGTTCACTATTTTGCAGAATTTACTCACAAATCTCAGAAATGGACAAAGTTATTGAAGGAAGATACTTCAACTACAGCAAATTCCATTTCTCTGGCACCGATTTGATGCGCGCTTTACTGGAAAAGATCAAGGAAGCATCTTTGGTCCCAGTCTTGGAAGCACACGAAGATAGGGTTTATCTTGAAGATGTATACCACTTCTACACTTCCAGGGAGTTCAACGATGATGACACCGTTATGACTGCTGTCATAGGTGGTAAGAAAATCGCTGTATCTGCTGCTGTTCTTCATGAAATTTATAAGCTGACAGACAAGGGAGGAGATGTGACCTCGTTAGGGTCAGAAAAAGAAGAGGAATTTTGGAGAATCTGTGCTAAGAAGGGAGAGGAGATGACTGGGACTTTGATGAAGACCCAGCTGAAGGATGAATACCAAAGATTTGCTGATATCATAGCAAAGGTTTTGGATTGTGCTACAGGTTCTCTGGATGGCCTACCTAGAAGAAGGCTTCACACTATGATTTGCATTTACTATGGGATGAAAGTGAACTGGGCTGCTCATGTTTATGAGCTGTTAAGTGACAAAAGGCATTCTCATGCCATTCTGCTGAGTAACTTGTTTGCTTCTCTGCATTGCCCTATGGGTGGAGGAAAACAAACCCATGGAAGCAAAGAATTCAAACTCTACGAACCAGTGAGGCAACTGGTGGAAAAACCAAAGAGAAAAGCCCCCAAACAGTCTAAGAAGACTCCTTCTAAGAAGAGCAAGAAGGAAGGTCAGACTAGTCAGTCTGCTGAGCCAACAGCACAGTCTGCTGTTGTGGCTGGATCAGCAGAACCCGAAATTGAAGTCTCTAAGAAGGTGGTAGATGACTTCACTGTTGAAATTGAAAACATGAAGACAGGGTCATCCTCTGAAGGAACTGAATCTGAAGAGGAAATTCCACTTCAAAGACTGAAGAGACTAAGGACTAGGAGTGAGGCAAGGGGACCTCCTACTGCCAACCCCCCTGCTATCAAGAAGATTCCTAAGTCAAAGGCCAAGAGAAAGGTCACTTTCCCTGAAGAGCCTGTTGGAACTGTAAGAAAAACAACAACTGAGGCAGAAAGGCCATTAAATGTTGAAGAACCAGTTGTTGAAGCTGCTAAGGCTGCTACTGATGAGCCTGAAAGTGTTACTACAGTTGAAGTGACAACAGAAGCCTCAACTGCTGCACTATCTGCTGATGTGGAAAAGGAACAGCAGACTAGTACACCTCTAGAGGGAGAAATTCTGTTGATACATCCTACTCCAGTTGCTGCAACACCTATCCAAGCAGTTGAAAGCCCTGAATCTAGAAGAAAGAGGTTAGGCAAAACCTCAACTTATGTGACTGCTGCAGAGAAGATGAGACTGGATGCTGCTGAAAAGCAAAGGATTGCTGCTGAGAAAGCAGAAGAAGATAGGCTGAAAAGCCTAGAACTGAAAAAGCTGGAGGAAGAAGCCAGCAAAATGACTCAAGAGCAGAGAGATGCTTTTGAGGCAGCAGAGTTGGCTGCTGTCATTGAAGCAAGCATCAAGGATGCTCATGGTCCTCAGCGTACTGGTGGGATAGTTATTGGTGAGCAAAGAGATCCAAGCAAACCAATCCCAGCTATGCCTGCACCTAAGATCAAGGAAAAGAGGAGAGATGAAATAAGATTATCTTTAGAGATTGTCAGGGAAGATCCTGAGATCTTTGAAGAATTTCTCAGAAGACTAGACGCTGAAAATGAAAGAGTCAACCGTCTGACACTCTTCCATTCTGAAAAGATTAAATACAACAGATGGAGAGAATTCAGATTGACAAAGAGTCCTGCTGAAATGGCTAAGTGGAAAGAATTCAAGGCTACAGAAGATTGGGTATTGAAGTGGCTTGAGACAAATTCACTCATTCAAGCACTTGATTCAGAATTCTTTCTGGACAGGTTAAGGATGAGGACATGTCACATAGTCAAGGAAGAGGCCAAGAAGATCTTTGCATCCATTCCTGAGGATTTTGATGACTCAGTAGATCTCAAAGAAAGATCTATTAAGTTGGCTATTGCTCAAGCAATGGAGCTTTGGGCCAAGAAAGCAAGGAAGCTAAGAGGACAACCAAGCTCACTGGTCCCACTTCCAAACATCAAACATATTGTCTATGGTCCAAACATCAGACCCTATGAAGAGCTGCCTGAGGAACAATCATCTACTTTTATTCCTCTTGACAACTTTACTTGGATTTGTAACAGGTCTGCAGTGGACAATGAAGGTTTGATGAAGACAGTTGACACTGTCAAGAAGATTATATCACCTGCTGATAAAGAAGGAGCAGAGTCCTCTGATCAACCAAAGCAAATTGAGGGTACTTCAGACCCATCTGATCAAGACAAAGTGCAGGATGATAAGTCTGATGCTGCTGATGAATCAAAGAAGGAAGAAGAAATTCCAGCAGATCAGTTAGAGGAGAAAGAAGTTGCTGATAAAGGAAATGATCAGGCTAAGGAGAAGGAAAGCACTCCAAGCCATGCTGGTGAACCAGCAGATCAGTCCCTTGCAATGATAAATCAACCAACAGAGCAACTTACCAAAGAAACACCTGCTGCTACAACAGAGACAAATCTGTTGGACTCCATTCATCAAATGTTTACCAATTCCATGAAGGAGATGAAAGAAGAGTTAAAAGCAGAAGTGTTAGCTGCTGTTCATCAACCTGTTCAGAAGGTTGCTGCTGCTGTCCCTACTGATTTAATGAAAGATACTGCTCAAAATGTACAATCCATATGTCAGGATATGGATATACTAAGGAGAAGGACACAAAGCACTACTGAAGGTTGGAAGCAGATTGAACAAACAGTTGAGATGGCTCTCCAAGCAGAAGATGAAGTCATGGGCAACATGATGCAAGAATTCAAGGCCTCATCAAATTGGATTCTGGGAACTCAAATCCAATTAGGTGATCAAGGAGAAGATCTGCTCAAGGAGATGAAAGCATTCAAAGCCAATCAACTTAAACAGCAAGCTCAGATCAATGCAATGGAAGAGAACATCAAACTTCTATGTGATTCTCTTCTAATTACACCAGTTGCACCACAATATCCACCTGTCCCTGCTGATGATGACAAAAAGGGGGAAGAAAGGATATTTGGACAGATGAGAGTTGGAACTTCCTATGGAAGAGTCAGAATATCTGTTGAAGAGGAAGAAGACAACCAAGATGAAGCAACTGAAGTGTTAGAAGAATCTGCTGGTGAGACTGCTAAAAACATGGAAGAATCAAGCAGACCAACAGATAAGAGAATAACAGAAGAAGAAGACCAAGCTGATGAGGAAGAATCTGAAGCAAAAGCAAAGTCAGACAAAGAACTAGCTGCTGCCAAAGATTCAGCTGAAGAACAGCTTGATCCAGATGCTAAGAAGAAGAAGTTAGAGCTGCTGAAGAAAAGGTTCTCTGAAAATTTGGAAGCTGAGACTTCTAGATTATCTGAAGAAGAATCTGAGAAAGAAGACAAGGAAACTAAGGAAGAAAAGAAGACAGAAGACTAGCCTTAGCTAGATTCTCTTTATGTTAAAAATCCTTGTAATCTTTTAAAGTATTTTGTACTTCTCATCTTTCAACTTGTAAAATGTAATCAGTTCATTATCTATAAAATTGCAAGTTTGACTCCAACACATCATTTCTATCTCAGAAATTTTTGAGGATCAAAACTTTAGTTTAGGTACAGGTACTTAGCTGGAGTTTTGTCATCATCAAAAAGGGGGAAATTGTTGGATGAAGATGAAGATGAAAGAAGACAAGTAATTAAGGGAAGGTTTTGATGATCTCCAAAACATCATAATCAGCTAAGTATGGAAAGCTTAGTTCCCTTAGAAGAATTTTGAACAAGTAAAAGAAGACATCAGAAGAGTTCAAAGTTCAAAGCTCAGAAGACTAGTGATCTCTTGCTGAATCAGCGAACAGAAGGGTAGATCATCAGCCGAGTCAAATCAGATGAGTTCAGTATTTGATCAGCAGAGTATCTATCAGCAGAGTCATTTTGATCAGCAGAGTAGAAGAGGTCAAGAGATTAGTCCAACGGTAATAAATGCACTTGGTGTAATAAATGCTGTAAGAGAAGGGTAGTAATGGCAAATGATTGAAGATATCCTCGGATCAGCAGAGTGCATTAAATGCAGCATTAAATGCGATGGACAGAAAGGTACTGTACACAGTACGGAATGCTGCAGGGAGCCGTTTCAAAAAGAGCTGAAGGATGGATTTGAATTGTGACTTGCCTTCAACGGTCATAATTTCATCTCCATGTATAAATAGAGCTGAATTTCAAATCGAGCAATAACACAACAACAATCAGAGATCGAAATTTTGAAGCAGAATTTCTCTAAGTCTCAAAAGCTCGAACAGCTCACTCGTCTGGTGGAAGTCATCTGTTGACAGAAACCCAGTTGAAGAAATCAGAAAAACATTATCTGAGTGATTTTGTAATAGCTAAGTGTTGTGCGAAGTGAGAATCCATCTGTGTGAGTGATTCTACTTTAGAGGATAGGTCTTCTTTGTGAATTCCTATTGTGAGCTTACAGCCTTCTCATTAGTTGTTTAGGTGTAAGTGGAGAAATATTGTAATCTAAGTGATTATAGTATAACCCAGAATCTGTGTGATCTGGAAGAGTGGACTAAAGGATTTCTATCCATATAACCACTATAAAAATTCTTTGTGTTATCTTGCATTTAAAGTTTTCTTGCACATTTTTTAAGTTTGCATTTTCAACACTTTGAATCAATCAAAAAGATTTTATAAGGAGTTTTAAACTGGGGATAAAATCTTTCAGAACTTAGTTTACTTGTGAAAAACACTTTTTAACAATCCGCTGCGAGTATACTCTTGGAAAACTGTTTTGCTGAAAAACAGCTAAGTCATTGTAAGAAGAGTGGTCAGTCGTCTGTTCAAGATTCGTTCACGATCAGATTAGTCTGCTTACTGTTCTTCATCAGCTTAGTCTGCTGACAGAAGACTGAAAAGTTTTTAAGTTCAAAAATTTTCAGAGGTCTATTCACCCCCCCCCCCTCTAGACCTCATCTGACCACTTGGGACCAACATCGACTGTCACCCTTTCTTCGTGCTTGAAAACCACGGGCTCGTATAAGAAAGTAAAAAAGGTTTCTTTTGGAAAAGAGGTATCTGAGCATGCGTCTTTTCCTATTCGGTACGTTCCTCCGAAAGCTGCTGAGTCTTTCAACTTATTGTTTCCTTCTGGCGTTTATCCCCTAAAGAGGGATATAACTCTTTTTGATAAGGTTCCGCATGAGAAATCCGCCCCGAGACTTCTTCGGGCCAACGTTTCTTTCTCCGAGGCAATTCTATCGAACATAGAATATTCTTCGTTCTTGTTTCAGTCTGGGTCGGATTTTCTTACCCGGGTAACTCTTGCTAATTTCCTTATCCTAATTTTCTAGTCTGTTTATTCTTAGCCTTGATATGTTTTCTCATAAGTTTAGGCTGGCGAAGAGTTCTCTGGTCTTTATGCGTTGGCAAGGCATGAGATCGAACAACGAGCAATTATTACTCTCGAGCTGGCCAGGAAGAAGGCTGAGCTGAATCACACACTGGAGACTAATAGATTTCTTGAGGAGAAACTGTCTCGGAGTGAGTTGAGCTCGGAATTTGATAGGCTTAAAGATATCTATGATTGTGAGAAGAAAAGCTTCGAGCTTCGGGAGAGGGAAGCTTATGCTCGTGGTTATGCAGATCGTAGTGCCGAAGTTCGAAAAATTCTATTCGAGAATAATTTCGTTTAGTTGTATTAAGATTGCGTTGTGACATAAGCTTTGCTAAAATTTGTAACATAAGCTTGCTAAGTTTTTTCTTTGTTGTAACATAAGCTTGTTGTGATATTGTCGAACTTGTTGCTTGTTGTAATACTGTCGAACTTGTTGTTCTTTCTAAAATTTGTAACATAAGCTTGTTCTTTCTTTTATCCTCCTTCCCTCTCCCCCCCCCCTTTTTTTTTTTTTTTTTTTGGGAAGTGGGATGGGCAGAGCGTTTAATGCTCGTATCGTGTCCGTTCATCCCACCAGATCTACGCCGTTGATGCTAAATTCCGCCTATATATAGTTCCAAAATTACCTTCATATTTTTACTTGTCTGTAAATGTTTTGTCCGATTGGCATGGTTGTCTCTTTACTCCCTTTGATCAACTTCATGTTGCATTTGATTTCTGCAATTAAGATGTTCGAAATTCGAATTCGAACTTTCTTTCTTGACCTCTCCAGCGTCCTTACATAGGAAACATTTTCGACTAGGGTATCGACAGGCGTAAAGGATTGCGACTAGGGTACCGGCAGGCGACCTGCTTCTTTGGATTCATCCCTTCTGTGACGGGTTAGAATTCCGATACCCTGTCGTTTCATCCGGTCGGTTAGTGGACTAGATGCGCATCCATCTTTCCTTGACCGGTTAATAGTCTTGGAGAGCTTGCGGGGATCCGGTAGCAAGAATGCTGGAAAATTGTTTTCTCGCCAGAGATCTCGAATTTAGTATTTGTAATAGGAGAGGAATGAATGTAATGTCTTCGAACTCGAATCCTCTTTTGTTGTAATTTTTTCTCTGTACCTCGATGAATTATTTGTAATTGTTCGAACAACTTATAAATGCAATTGTCTATCTTTGTAATTCTCTTTTTCTACTTCAACGTATAGTGATTTTGACCTCCTGCAACTTCGTCGTTCTATTATCTTGTTAACTTATGCAAATCGAAAACGTTTAACGGAAGCGAACTTTAATTCTCGTTGTTTAGTGATCCATGATCTTGTTGCTTCCTAAAACGCCTTCCAAATGAATTCTCGGAGGTTCCTTAAGCTAGAAGAGATATTTCTTTTTGTTCAAATAATATTCTTGACGTTCAACTTAGCGACTGCGTAGGAGAAATATGATAGAACTTTAATCGATTATAATTTTCGATCTAAGGGGCATAGCAACGGCTTTCACCCTTGGTCGTTTCAGAGCATTTTTAGCCCGAGGGTCGTAGCAACAGCTTTCACCCATTCAATAATTTCGATCTAAGGGGCATAGCAACGGCTTTCACCCTTAGTCGTTTCAGAGCATTTTTAGCCCGAGGGTCATAGCAACGGCTTTCACCCATTCAATAATTTCGATCTAAGGGGCATAGCAACGGCTTTCACCCTTAGTCGTTTCAGAGCATTTTTAGCCCGGGGGTCGTAGCAACGGCTTTCACCCATTTAATAATTTCGATCTAAGGGGCATAGCAACGGCTTTCACCCTTAGTCGTTTCAGAGCATTTTTAGCCCGAGGGTCGTCACCCTATTTGTTTAGATCCAAGGGGCGTAGTGATGGCTTTCACCCTTGGTCGATTTTCGAGGGTCGTAGCAACAGCTTTCACCCTTTTTAATAGAGATTGATAATAGATGAATAGAGATCGAGAATATCAGAATATGACGAATAAATAGGAGATTTGACGAAACGAAATTTCATTGGATAATTAATTCAGTTAAAATAAACTTTCGTTGAACACATAGTTTTCTTGATTGCGAGAAACAAAGAAACAGAATGAGATGACTAAATAGCAGTAGCCTTGAATTTAACTATCTTCCATAATATCTTCTCAAATTAATAGCGTTCCATGCTCGAGGTAGTACCTCTCCGTCAGGATGAGCAATCTTGTAAGAACCTTTTCTTCCAACCTCAACAATCACAAAAGGGCCCTCCCAATTAAGTTGGAGTTTTCCAACGTGCTTCGACACTTCCACTTTCTTGAGCACCAAATCCCCCACTTTGAATGTTCGGATTCGAACATTTCGATTATAAGATTTTTCCATGCTAGACTTTGTGGATTGGATTTTCAACTTTGCACGGTCCCTTCGACTATCTGCGTGATCGAGTTCCATTTCCCTTAGAGATTGGTTTTCCTTGGGATCGTAAAATTCGACTCTGGGGGAAGGTACGAGGTTTTCTACTGGGATAACGGCCTCTGACCCATAAACCAGACTAAATGGAGTTTCTCACGTTGCTGCTTTAACAGTAGTTCTATTGGCCCATAAAACCCCTGGAAGTTCATCGAGCCATTTTCCTTTTGCCTCAGATAGGCGTTTTTCTAAGGATCGAACGATCTCTCTGTTCACGACTTCCGTTTGCCCATTAGCTTGGGGATGCCCTACAGATGCGAAGTTCTGTTGTATTCCGAACTTTTTGCACCATTCCGTGATTCTTTTTCCGGCGAACTGCGTTCCGTTATCAGATATTATGATCCTAGGAATTCCAAATCTGCAGATAATATTTTTCCATAAGAAATTAATAACTTGGAACTGAGTGATCTTTGTCAGAGCAACACATTCAACCTATTTGCTGAAATATTCAACTGCAACCAGTACATAATTTTTTCGAGCTCTTGCTGTTGGAAAAGGCCCGACAATATCAATGCCCCATTTATCAAAAGGCCAACAAATAGGAATAGAATGCATATGCTCAGCCGGTTGATGAATCATGTTCGAATGAATTTGGCAATGATGGCATTTTTTTACATAATCAACAGAATCAGAGAAAAGGGTAGGCCAATAATATCCGGACCTCGAGCATTTAAGAGCTAAGGCCCGAGCACCACAATGATTTCCCGCTTCCCCTTCGTGAACTTCTTTCAAAATAGCATTATAGTGTACTTCGGAAATACATTTCAATAAAATTCCAGAAGAAGATCTTTTATAGAGTTGATTGTCGACCAAAGCGAACGATGGAGCTCGGTATTTGACCCTTCGAGCTTCGTTTGAGTTTTCTGGAAGTTTTCCTTCTCTGAGATAAGCAATAAGAGGGTCGATCCAAGAAATCCTAGATTCATCGATTTCCATGATGTCGACCGAGGGAATCACATCTAATTCGATAGCAGATGTATTCGATAATAACCATGTGATTATTCTTTCATTCTTCCCATCAGCAAGCCCTGTAAACTTCGATAATAAATCTGCCCATATGTTTTCCTCCCTTGGTATGGGCTGAATATCGAACTTGTCGAATTCAGAGATCAACTCTTTTGTTCTGTTCAAATATTTTATCATATTGAATTCCCTGGCCTCGTAAGTGCCTTTCACCTGTCTATGAACGAGTTCAGAATCAGTTAGCACAACAATTGATTTTACCTTTGCTTTTATTGCCATTTCCAACCCAGCGATCAATGCTTCATATTCTGCTTCGTTGTTTGTAACGACGAAGTCCAGAGTGATAGCATAACTCAAGTCCTCACCATTGGGTCCTTGAAAATGAATTCCTGCTCCACCTCCTTCCCTGGTCGAGGAACCATCCACGTGCATCAGCCATAACTGATCTTCCGCTTTTTCAACCATTTTTACCTCGGAGATTGCCCCTTCTTCCGCATTCAGTCTACCTGTTGACTCGACTATGAAGTCAGCCAATACCTGTGCCTTTATCGCAACTCGTGGTTGATATTCAATTTCGAATTGACCCAGCTCAACTGCCCATTTTATCAATCTGCCGGATGCTTCAGGCTTCGATAGGACCTGTCTTAGTGGCTGATTTGTTAAGACAATGATCTTGTATGTTTGAAAATAAGGTCTTAACCTTCGCGCAGCTACTACTAAGGCCAGCGCGAATTTCTCAATTTCCAAGTAATTTTTCTCCGCACCCTGCAATAACTTGCTCAAATAGTACATCAGTTTGTGCTCGGATTTTTCGAGCTTCACCAAGACCGAGGTGATAGCCTTTTCTAACACAGCTATATATAAGTATAGCGGCTCTCCTTCAAATGGTTTGGCTAGCATGGGTGGTGAGGTTAAGTATGCTTTCAGTTCTTCGAAGGCCTTATCACATTCTGCACTCCATTCGAAGTTCTTAGATTTTCGCAAAAGTTTAAAAAATGGTAAACTTTTGTCGGCAGATCGTGAGATGAATCTATTCAATGAAATAATTTTTCCAATCAAACTTTGGACGTCTGAGAGCTTTCGTGGTGGTTGGAGATCGGTGATTGCTCGAATTTTTTCAGGGTTTGCTTTGATTACTCTTTCGTGGACTAGATATCCGAGGAATTTTCCCGATCGCACACCAAAAGTACCCTTGGCTGGGTTCAGCTTCATCCCATATTTTCTCAAGATTTTGAAACATCTATCCAGATTGCCAATGTGATCCTCCTCCGTCATACTCTTTACGAGCATGTCGTCTACATAGACTTCCATTATTTCGCCTATCAGTTCTTTGAACATCAAGTTAACTAGTCTCTGATAGGTTGCACCTGCATTCCTTAAGCCAAAAGGCATAACAATGATGCAGTACACTCCCCGCTCGGTGATGAAGGCTGTTTTATCCTGGTCTCTTTCATTCATAAAAATCTGATAGAAACCTTGGAAGGCGTCCATCATACTAAACAACACAAAACCTGCAGTGGAATCTACTAGCATATCGATCCGAGGTAATGGATAAGGGTCTCTCGGGCATAATTTGTTTAGGTCGGTAAAGTCATTACACATCCTCCATTTGTTTTCGACCTTTTCGCCTTTAGAGACCAGGACCACATTACATAGCCATTCCGTGAACTTGATTTCCCTGATCTGACCTGCTGCTAATAATCTATCGACCTCTGCATTGATTATCTTGTCCTTCTCGCGAGCATGATTGCGCTTCTTCTGCCTTACCGGTTTGGCTTTCGGATCGATATTTAATGAATGTGTTATCACTCGTGGGTCGATTCCCACGATATCATCCGAACTCCAAGTAAAAACGTCCACATTTTTCTGTAAAAATTCCATGAGCATGGTTTCCATGCCCTCGCTTAACTCCGTTCCAATTTTAGTGAACTTTTCAGGGGATCCTGGCACTAAAGTTACTTTTTTGTGATCGGACGCTTGCACGCTCATCTCAACGTTTTTTCCTTTCTTTCCTTGAAATTTTTCGCAGTCGGGAATTGGTGTTTTTAATTCAGATCTTAAATCACTTATCTTCCTCTTAACCGGGAGCTCGGGCTCCACTTTCTTTTTAATGCTCAAAGACGAGTTATAACACTCCCATGCCATGTATTGGTCGTTCCTCATATCTCCCACTCCTCCCACAGTTGGGAATTTTATCTTTTGATGATAGGTAGATACGACTGCCTTGAAGATATTTAGGGCTCGTCTCCCTAATATGGCGTTATAAGCGAACGATGTATCTACTACCAGGAATTTGATCATTCTTGTTACATTTCTTGGTTTGCTTCCTAGAGTCGTGCTTAAAAGAATGGTTCCAAGCGGAACGATCTCCGATCCACCAAATCCGACCAAAGGAGTGGTTACTTTATCTAGATGTGGGTGACAAAGATTCATCCTTGTGAGAGCTTCTGACGAAATAATGTTTGCCGAGCTTCCATTATCGACTAGCACCCTCTTGACCTCGAAATTAGCGATTCTCAATGTCAACACCATGGAAAAATCTGGATCGTCCTCATTTGTGTCCCAACTAACATCCGTGCGTCGATCGGCCTCACTAAAGCTTATGACCTTATTTTCCATGGAGGGAGATTCTAAGGACGGAATTTCCTTCTTAGCAGAGACTCCCGCCTGTATCGACCTCATAGTTCACTTTCTAGCATTTCTGCTATCACCTCCCGCTGGTCCGCCTGCGATCATGTTTATCACTCCATTCGACCTCTCTTCCACTTGGGTTCGAATTTGCCTTTGCTGATTGTTAAATTTCCGCGGACTTCGGGATCTATAACGACTGTTATAGCTGCTGCCTTTGACAAATTCTTTTAATTTTCCTTGGGCAATCAATTTTTCTATCTCGACTTTCAATTGGTAACAGTTTTCAGTACTATGTCCTCGGGCTCGATGATATCGACAATATTCTTCATAACCATGTGCGCCTGCTCTAGCCTGGGTGATCCTTTGAGCTTCAGGGATCAAATTTCCTTCTTCCAACACGGTTAGCACTTCTTCCTTTGAGGTGTTAAGTTCAGTAAACTGGACTTTACCCGGTCTCGGAGCTCGAGTCCGATCGTAAGGAGGTCCATATGAATTTAGACCTTGGGGCGGCACATGCGGCTTATAAGTATTAATTCGTTGCCAAACAGATCCTTTGTTCGATCCCCCATAATCACCAGGTTTTGGGATAGGAGCCCGATCTTGTTTCTTGTTGAGGGGAGATTTGATAGCATGCGAATTTTTCAATTTGTTCATCTCTTCCTGAATCATATACTTTTCAGCGATCTCCATTATTCGTTCGAAAGACTTTGGTTGTTTCCTACACAACGCGTTTCCGAACTGGATACTCCTAGTCAGTTCGAACATTAGGGAGGACAAATATTCGATCTGCGGGGTATCAACTTTCAAGAGTTCAATACTAAACCTTGCTAGCCACTGCCTCAACGTCTCTCCTTCCAATTGTTTTACAGTTCCCAGGTGATTTGCCGGTAACCTTGGCTTCCTCTGGCTAGCGAATTGATGTTTTAGTTTATCGCAGAATTCTTCGAAGGAAAATATGGAGTTGGGCGGTAATTTTCCGAACCAATCGAGAGCAATTCCTTCAAAAGTGGTAACCATGATCTTGCAACAGAAGTCCTCTGAATGTCCGTATAAGTTCATCACATTAACAAAGCTGTTGATGTGTTCCCCGTGGTCGGTAGTCCCGTTATACCGTGGTAGCCTTGTTGGCACCGTTTTCGAGTTTCGAGCTTCTCGTATCTCTCGACAAAACGGCGAGCAGCGCATGATACTGTTAGAAACCTCCCTATCTCGTGGGTTCCCTCTAGTTAGAGTGTTTTCCCCTCGCCTGGCGGCCTGATTGTTGCGGGGAATTTCTATCACCGTATCTTTCTTTTCCAATTCCTTAGCTACTCTCTCCCGTACCATCTTTTCCAGCTCTGATTCAGTAATTCTTTTGTAGGTCGGTTTTCTGCCTCCAACAGCGCCAGCAGTGTGGCTCTCTCCTACCACATAATCCTCCAAATTATGTACCGATCTTGGTGGGTTTTCCGATCGGGCATTGATTTTCGAAGGCATAGCTCGAGGAGGGTTTGTTGCTGGGGCATGCGATAGAGATCGCAGTATGCTGTTTTCCTTCTGGATGTTTGAAGATGGTATTTCAGGTCTGTCGTGAATTCCTGGTTGGTCTACGGGTGATTGATCGGCCCTTCCGCTGTTCAGGAATTCCCTGCACATTGTGCCTATGATAGATCTCAGATCACCGACGGTTGTGTGGATTGGAACATTATCCTGAGGAACTGCCGGTGGAATTTCCGGTTGTTGAGCTGCGCGCGATAGGTTATCTGGCTCGTTGTTGACTGAATTTTGCGCTCCCACTGCATGGGAAGGTTCTCCTCTGATATATGTATTTCTCCTCGTAGTAGGCATTTTTCGATCTAACACTCGAATAAGGCCCCTCGGTGGGCGCCAATTGATCTTACGCGTTTTCGTTAGTTCGATAAGGGTGATGTAAAATGGTGTGCAACGTAAATAAATGGATATAAAAGATCAATAATATTGTATTCAATGTGATCGAGTACAGATTACAATAGTTGGGAGTCCTATCCGAGCATTATTGGATGCCGTACAAGCTAGAGGGCGAAATACATATAAGCTAGTCTATGCTATTATTCCCAAGTGAGTCTGAGCAGTTGTCTCGAAGGATGAGCACCTGGGAAGTTGTGTCGTCGTCATAAATGCTTGGTTATTTATAGTTGAGATTCGGGACCAGGTGAACCACCCACATGAGTGTATTACCCAGCCCATAGGCCTGGGCCTGAGGTCGGCCCAACAGTGATTTTGGACCCTAAACTTCCGTAGTAAAGTTAAGCTGGATTTTTGTGTCCCTGGCTCGAATATATATTCCAGAGATCGGAAAAGATGTTTGTTCGACCTCACTATGCTGCTAATAAGATTTGAGCCCAATTTACCCCTCATCAACACTGTTGTTTCCAAAGAGCATTTTCATAAGCGTATGATGCCAGACAAGTTTTAGTCTGGAAGAATAAAGAGAGCAAGAAGAAATGGGTTAACAAATTAAGAAAGATCCTTAAAGAAAAATTACTTTTTAAGCATGATCAAAGAAAAAGAAAAATCACCTTTTCAGCATAAAGAGAGGCTCGCTGAAATTTCTCCAGAGGATCCTTATGGAGAAGCTTATTCAGGTCGCGAGTAAAAACCCCGGATAAAAGGACACGAGTTGCCTTATCAACTGCATTCTCGCTCTCGTCATGAACAAGTGAATCCTTCTCAGAATAACCAGCGGCTCTTTTCCCCTCTAAATGATCTTCGATCATTTCGACCAAGGTAGGTTTCGGATGATTGTCGACGATCAGAGAAAGGTCGTTACCAGAACGACCGTAATAGCTCATTTTTCTCCCTACTGGATTGTCGTTAGGATGAGGCATCGACCAACTGCGGCACCCGCGAATGCCCAAAGATGTTCTAAGTTGAAGAGGAGGATAACCAGATCCTGTGCCCTGACGAATAGGGGACTCACGAGAAGAATCTGGAGATTCCTCTCTATTCTCCTCAGACTCATGACTCAATTCCAGTTTCCTTTTTCGTGACGCTCTCTGCTCGATAGGGGCGTTCTCTACGGATTTGGAAGATTTAGACAGCACCATATTTCCCTTCGAAGAATGTCGAGAGTTTTCTACCATACGAGCTAAAAAAGAAACAAAATAAAAGTCAGCTTCTCTGTATAGAAGGTATCATCACAACCCTAAGCTAAAATGAAGTACTTACCAAGAGGTTCAGACGATGAACTGATTGGAAAATGATGAGCACTCAACCCCGCTTTACGGAGGAAAGCCTCCCCAATCAGAAGAGCACTCTGATATTTGTTGGCACGCATAGCAGGGATTTCACCAATAAACTGAACGTCATCCGGAACAAGTTCACCAGTCGGTAAGCGACCACCAGGAACCCAACTGGAACCATGATCCCATGAAAAAGGCATGGTCGAACCATCCGCCAAACGAAGACTAGATGGAGGACGAACAAAGAAGAAATGAGATTTCCAAAAAGGATTACTAGAAACAGGGGAATCGAAGATTGCTCGACTAGGCCTTTGACTAGCGAAGAAATATCCACGATTGGAAGAACTGTAAATGTTGAACCGAAAAATTACGAAAAGAAGGTTTATACCCCTTTGCGATCATCAAGACAGAAAAACAAACCACAAAGGCCACATAATTTGGAACTAATTGTGTCAAGGACACACTGAATATTTTCAGAATATCAAGGAAGAGGGGAGACAACGGAAGACGCAGGCCGCTATTAAAGTGAGCCGTGTAAAAGGCTCGACATCCTTCTGGTGGAGAAGTAACCCTATCAGAAGGGGAAGGAAGAACTATCTCAGAACCCTCCGGGAAATATTTGGCGTAGTTATTCACAACCTCTGGAAAAGTGTCTACCGTATAGGCACAAGCTAGGTCCTCAATTGATTCAGAAATCTGAGGAGCAGTACCTCTGCCCTTTTTGGCTCGGGCAGCGATATCTGAATCGGAAAGGATTTGTACCTTAAAGGTGTCTTAAATTGGAGCGACAAATTCAGGAACCGCAGTTTGATCGCCCAAAATGTTAGAATGCAACTCCTCCTCGTTGTTAGGAGCGACATTCTCCCTAGAAGAAGAAGAAGATTTATTAAAGAAGCCATATTTTCAGATTCTCGGAAGATGTAGGTCGATAAAGGGAAAACTTTATATGATGAACGACTAAGCAAGAAAATGACTACGAACTATAAGCAAGTATAAAGGAAAAATGACGAACTCAAAAGTCACCTATTTATACTAAGATGAGAAAAGACGTTTCGAACTCGTCGCAACTAATCACATTCCCGCCAAAAATGGAAGGAAGTTAAAAGCCTCCCTAATGGACGCGTGGCGATTCGTAATTAGAAAGAGAAAACGACTATCTATGATGCGTTGCGCTCTTTTCCTTACTTAAGATTTTTTCCCACAGGGTTTTTTCTTAAGAAAGGTTTTTAACGAGGCACCATTCATAAAAGATAAACAGTCGTATAAAATTGTCTACTTCTACGAGCTTATATTATCTATATGCTCGAAGAAGTGAGGGAGTACTGATGAGGGCTATTTCGCACCCTACATAATGTGCGGATCGACTAAAGAACATAAGATCGGATCGACCAAATAAGACAGTTCGGGATCATCTTATCGACCCGGCCGAATACAGCTCTCTTCGACCAAGAAGACTATACTCCGGACCCAAGAAGGATATTTGGGCCGAGTCATATTAGGATTATGTTTCCTTGTAACGCTAGGTTTAGTATGATGTAAATACCTAGTCAATCATTGTATTAAACAACTCTGAATCATAAGGCAAATACGCCATTGAATTCTGCATAAACAGCACAACTCACCGTTATTCAATAAAGAAAGAACTTTCTCTTCATATTTGTGTTATTTTCCTGTTGGTTTCGATATTTACTAATTGTTCTAAATTGCTCTTCCTTGAGTTTTGATCCATCCTGAATAAAGTAACAGAGCCCTATTAAATATATATATTGAAAACCCCCCAATTCCACAATTTTACTGATACCTATAACCCGACGAAAACCGGTTAAATCAGTTGTCTATTACAAAGATGAATCTAGGTATTTATATGTTACAAACCCTAGACATACAAGGAAACATAGCCCTATTAGGACTCGGGATATCTATCCTTCATTAGTTCGGATTACAGCTTGGTCGTTGTGGAGAGTTGTCCCGGATCTGGTCGACCTGTGGTTATATATGAGCTACATGGTCGAGCCGAACTGATCTTCTCGGGTCAATTCGAATATCATAAGGGGTATAAAATAGCCCCCATCAGTACTACCTCACTTCTTTGAGCGTATATGTAATAGAAGCTCGTAGAAGTAATGGGCTTTGTACGACTGACTTCTCTATGAATTGTGCCTCATTAAAAACCTTACTCGGAAAAAACCCTATGGGAAAAAATCCTAAGCAAGGAAAAGAGTGCAACGTTTCATAAAGAGTAGTTATGTCATTACCGAGCTGTTTCTTCACCTAGTTTCGAGAAGTCAGCTCTCTTCGTTTAATGGCGGGAACATGAATAGTCGCGCAAGGGGTTAAAAGGTCCTTTCATTTTTATATATATATATGTGTTCCTGGTTTCACCCACATTTTTTATTTTCCGCCTTTTGTCTCTTAGCAGTAAATTTCTTAGTCGATAATTCACCCAAATATCGTATTTGTTGATCATCATCTCACGAGAATCCTTGTCATGGCTTCAAATTCGAGAAAAGCCATCTCCTCTTCTTCTCAGAATGCTAACCCTGTTATTGATGTGGAGGCTTCTCTTAGACCTCCTCCAGAGCAAACGCGAATGCTCAATGTGAACATCCCCGCGAAGGATACATTCAGGGTAAAAATTCTTTCCGATGCCGAGGTGGCTGCTATGGCTAAGAAGAGTAAGGGTGCCAATCCTCAGGTATCTGATCCTGTTGAAAGTCTTGCTTGTGCTTATACCGACGAGAATTTTCACGAGGTTCTGGATAATTACACAAAGTATTTTTCCTGAGGGTTCGCAAATTCTTCTCCCATCCTCTACTGATAGGGTAACTTCTCCGCCGGGCGGCTGCCGTGCCTTTTACACTACTCATTTCAACCATGGTCTTAGACTCCCATTATCTCCTGGAGATATTAAAGATATTTAGTGTTTCCTTGACTCAGTTGGTCCCCAATTTTGTGGCGTTCGTCATTTCTTTTTATGTACTGATGATTGCCAAAGGGTTCCATCCTTCCTTTCGTAATTTTAGTCAGTTATTTCGTTTCAACATTTCCAGTTCCTCCAATCATGGTTACTTTTTCGCAAGCCAAAAATCTGGTCAATCTATCTTTGATTCTCCAGTTTCCAGTAAATTCCGACTGGAAGTTTCGCTTTTTCTTTGTTCGCCCTCCCACTAATCTGACTTTAGCAGACGGTTCCAGCGAACCCTTCTCCTTCCGAGTGGATTTTTGGTGGTCGCTCCATTGAGGGTCAGTTTATCCCCGATGATCCGAAGTTGTTAGAAGAGATAGAGGAAATGCGTGCGGATAAATATCAATGCGTTGTTCTCATTGGCGAAGCTTTTCTTCGTAAGGCTGGCCTAAGTTCTCACACTTATCCTGTATCCTCCTCCTCTCAGTCACTCGGAAAGTATTATGTTTGACCTCCATATTCCTTTTATCATTATTCCCAATGATGTTTATAACTGGATTTTTCGTTCTTTTCAGCCTCCATGGTCGAGAACTCCAAGCACTCTAAAAAAGGAAAAAAATGGTTCTTTCAAAGTATACAAAGACGGTGAATCATCCCATTGAGCAAAGGGTGTCAAGGAAAAGAAAGTTGGAATTAGGCCAATATTCTGATGATAACAGAGAAGAGTCCCCAGATCCTTCCCGGGAGACTCATGATGAACCTTCTTCTTCCCAAGGTCCAGGTTCCATAAGTACTAGACAAGGCTATCATCCCCTGCAACTAAGGACTTCCCTAGGCATTCGGGGCTGCCGTAATTGGTCGCTACCCAATTCATCTGGTTCTGTGGCTAAAAGAAAGAAGCAGGTCTATGATCGTTCCGGTGAAGACCTTTCTTTACATGGCGACCTGCATCCCAGACCTACCCTTGTCAAAATGATAGAGGATCACCTTGTGGGGAAGAGAACGGCTGGTTACTCCGATCACGATTCTTTGATCCATGATGACAAGGAAAATGCAGCCGATAAGGCTACTCAAATTCTTCTTTCTACCCTTTTTACACACGACGTTCAGAAATTACTTCACAAAGATCCCCTGGAGAAGTTGCAGAAGACTTATCTTTATGCTGAAAAGGTGGATATTTTATCTATTTTTCTGTTTATGTTAACTTTTCTCGAGGGGTTTTATTTAAACAGTTTATTCCTTTGACTCCTCAGACTAGTACTTGTTTGCTATCCTTCGCTTATGAAGCAGCTCTTCTGAGGCAACAGTGTGAATACTTGGAGGAGAGGAATAAAACATTGCTTCAGAAAGGGACAGGATCGGAACATGGTGCGACAGGGGCTGATCCTTCCACGTCTTCTGTCCGTCCATTCCAGGTCGATGGTACTCAGGCTATGGGGAACGATAATCCCCATATTTTAAATATTATTTTGGTAACATCTCGTGCTCAAGATCGAGTCAACCAGTTGTCCAAAGACCTTCCTCTTGGTGCACTTACTGATCGATACGGTAGGAATCCTAAAGAGAGAGTGATTCGTGAATTCCTCAATTCTCCTGTTCATACTGCTTTAGTCTATGAAAAAGTGGGCCCTCTTTTGGAAATCACTTTCAAGAAAATTGTTCATCAGATGGTCGCCAAGGGTTTGATCGAGGATCGTCGAAGGGAATATTTCAGGGCCATTCATGTTAGCCTCGATCGTCATGGTCAGAAGTATAGCTCCTCTGATGTTCATACTGTCGAATACGAGCATCTTCCTTTGGCGCAATTGGTAAAGGAATTTGGAGTACCTTTGCCAACACCTCCTCCTGATGTTGATCCCGAGCAGGATAATGATTCAGGCGACCAGGAAGAGGAAAAGGAGAACCCTGGCCTTACAAATAATGTTAACGAGAATGATCAGGTTGAGGGCGACGAGCGAGCTGAGGGTGAAGCCGAGGAGCGGAACACAGACGAGGATGATCATCAAAATCAAGGCAAGGGCGAGCAGTAGTTTTAGGAATAGTAATCATCACACTGTGACTTGTAATTTTACAGTATTAACCCTTTATTCTGAGACGATTTGTATCCCATCATTATGATTTAACTGTCTCGTTAATCTCGCCTGTTCAGACATAAGTCTTTTCAGTATATTTATCATGCGCACGCTTCTTTGAATTCTGTGCGACTGTTCATTAGCTAGGTAATCTCTTTCGCGCCTGTTTGTAAGGTCCAATGCGTCTTTTCCCTTAGTATATATACTCGAGGTAAAAAGTTCTTCGCTATTTTACTGCGCGTCCACACTTAGATAAAATATTCTCCCCAGCAGATCGATAACTCCACTCGATATCGCAATTATTTTCTCAATTTCCCGAGAATGAGTAGTCTATTTGGCAATACGTCCAAGCGCTCTTCGCGCGATCGTTCTAGAGATACAAGGTCAAAAAGGTCCTGCACTGAAGGGCCTTCTACTGATCCTTCTCATCCTCGAACATCCACCAGCTTGGGGGCACAAGTCTCTACTGTCCCCACTAGTGGTTCTACAGGTACAACCGATGCTAATGCTCGCTCAAACCTTTCTCAACAAAATCCCCTTTCATCTTCAGAGGTTCAACAACGACCTTCTCCAGGTCGGATTGCCTTTGGGGATTATCTAATGAGGATCAATCCTTGGATATTCCCAGTCGACGTCCATTCCCTTGCTCGAGCAAGAATTAAACACTTATGCTCATGATGATTCAAGTTTATTGAATTCTTCTGCTGACCCAGTCTTCAGCCAGGGTCAAGTAAACGATATTGTTGGGCCAGTAAGCAGTGGCCTGGTTATAGGTCCTTCTTCGGGTAGTTCCAATCCTCAGTCAGTCACCCAAAGCTTCACGGATTTTTTACTTTCTGACACCACTACCGTGACTACTTCTTTTGAGGCTGGTGATCCTTCCGGAGGTCGGGCAGGACATAGGTCTGGTCGGAGGACCGTAATCTCCTACTCAGGGAAGGAAACTTCTGTGAGTCCTAACGAGAAGGAATCCCCTCGACAGTTGGATGACCGTTGTATCCTGGAGCAGATCAGGGATATAACCGAGTCTGATTCTCCTCGTCCTGGTAAGATTCCTCTTAATTCTGTTCTGCTGGATTCTTGTGAACCGAACCCGCTCTCCTCGGATCTGGGTTTTAGTACTACTTTGCCCGGCGAGTTGAAGAAACATGAGGGTACTTCTTCCCTTCGTCTTGTTCAGTCCCTCTTCAAACAATTTGAGCAGGTATGTATCTTTTCGTTTATGTCTTTGTATTATTTTTTTGTTGTTTGTGGCTTATTTCTTCTTTCTTCTCAGGGGAAGTATTATGCTCTGCAACTGGGTGCCCAGTGTGATAACTTGTGGTTCAGCAAAGAGAACCCGAGGCATTGCCTGGGTGCAGAGAAATCAAAGGCTGATGGACTTGCCCTTCACATTGAGCTACTCAATGATGATCTCCAAAAGTTACGCGATGAAAAATTAGCTCTTGAGAAGGAAAGGGATGATCTGGCTCAAATGAATGCCAATTTAGAAGAGTCTCGTCGGCGTGCCTTTGAGGAAGGCTATGATGAAGGTTATCAAAAGCGTCAGGAGGAGCTGAAGACGTTTCTTGATATAACTACTCATCGGAAGGGTGCTTCTTCGAGCAGACCCTCTGGTGGCGAGCAGTCCTGATGACTTCTCTCCTTTTTTTTTTTTTTTTGTGACACAAAGCCTGTATATGGTCGCTTGGGGGTAATTTATCCTTAGCATTTTTCGTATGACCGCAATATTTTTGCTGTAAATATTGTATGTTAATTCCAAATTTTATGGAGAACTAAATCGAATTACCTGACCGAGTAGACAAATTTGGATTTAAAACATCTGTACGTCATCACTTTTGTAAGCAAATTTAGACTGCTTGTTAAGTAAGTGATTTAAACATAGAGCTCCATAGAAGCTTAACTGGACTGGCTTGGCATAAACTGCATTATTCATCTTCAAAAATGCTTGCTTGAGGGCGACCAGTATTGTGGAAAGGAGTAATTTGTTGCTGTCGACCAGACATGAGTTCTTTCAAAAATTAAGAAGTTACTCCTAGTCTAATTCTTTATTGTCGATGTGTCGGAGTTAGTAAGCCTGGTTACAGGTCAGAGATTTAGGCCATCACATTTGAATAATAGAAGTTTGAACTTGTAATTCTACTGAAGTAATTATTTCATGTTCACCCATTCGTTCACTATGCATAGTCCTTAGCCAACCCTTGTAATCATATTGGATTTCAAAATTTGTTGATTGTTGGAATATAAGAAGCTGGGTAGTAAGCTTGTCGTGTTTATCAATGATCGATCAGTCATCGTTGTCAGACATAATTTTGTCTTTTATGAAGTCCTATATAAGGGCCCCTTTGCAACTTTTCTTCAATCATTACTTTTTCTTAAAATTGAATCTCTTAGTAAGGCTTGTCTGCTACTTTTTTAAATTCGATGTTTCTGTGTACTGATTTTGAGCTTCATTTTCCTCAAATAAAACAACCATTATGCCTTCCGGTCATATCTTTTGGTGTGGGAGGAATTGGAAAATGTAGAACCATTAGTTAGATCCAGCTTGTTTAGACCTCCTTAAGCAATTCTTTGATATATGAGGCAGTGACAAGTTCGTATGCCCTAGCAAGAACGACTACCTCTTCTACTTGTCCGTCAGATTTCTTGGACTCTAAGAGGAAAGTTGGATTCTATGTCGTTGGGTTCTCCTTAGTCGTCAAAACAGTCAACTATTTTGTCTTTCCCGTGTTAGATCGTAATATGTGTAGATCATTCATTTTTTTTTGTAGAAGTACTTATTCCTCGTTGTATATCCCCCTTTTCTCAAGGATTCTGATTGTCGGTTGAGCATTCTTTGTAAAGTTCTAAGTTGTCTCTTAATGAATCAACTTTAATATGTATGGATTTTCACATGTTAGACGTTTTGACCTTCATATCTCATTCTCATTGAGCAGCTTCATCGACTAATCTAGCGCCGTTCCAACTTACTCGCATTAAATAGGGGAAGTCAACAGTCGCATTCTCGTCCCTTGATCAAATTTTTATCCAACCGTAGGATTAACATAAAATCTCCCTATAAATAGATAGGCAGTTTCTTCCCATATCTATTCGTACCGTATGAAATGGAGATATCAGTTTCATTGGGTTTTATCTTGCCCAGTGATCCCATAATTTTCAAAAAGTCACATTATCGTGATCCACTATCTTATAACAACTAAAGAATCATTTGCCTTGTACTGACAGGTCCCATTGATGCCCTACCTAGTACTGACGGGTCCCATGTGGCCTCAGCCTTTGTCTTCATGGGTTTGGGGTCCATGGTATTTTGTTTGCACATGGATGGTTCGTACTTACCAGGCATCCCTTTCTTGGAGGTTACCTCCGGAGTGCTTCCCTGCTGGGGTGTGCTGGTAGATTTTCACTTTCACGGTGGTCCGTGCGGGATCTCGCTTTGGACGAACAACTGCAGCAATCTCTCAAGCGGGATCTCGTTTCGGTCGAATAACCGCTACAAGCTATCAGACTTTTTAGAGGTTGTCTTACCGTAAGGAACGTAGATCATCCGAGCCTAGCCATCGAACTAAAGAAGTCGACCATCCTGAGCAGCATGCTTCTTAGGTGGTTATAGAAGAATGTCGACGTACTAGGGAGGAGATTGATGTTTCTGTGGACATTGTCGTGGAAGGTTCCAACTTATAGGATTTTCTATTTTTGTATTTGTAACCACCTGTAAAGCAAAAGATATACTTGTATACAAATGATTTCAATAAAATCTTTTTATTCTTCACCTTTGTTGCATATGTTTTTATTTACAGTGTTATCATTATATTGACTGCAATAGTTGGTTTTAACCCTTGTTAAGTCGTAGTTTGGAGATCGTTTAGTGTTTTACTCGATTTAGCACTTAGGTTTCCTACCAATTATTGGTTTTAACTTTTATTGTTCGATATTTGTAGATCGACGAGTGTTTACCGACCCAATCGGTTTTACTCTGTCAGTACTTAGGTTTTTTACCAATTATTAGCTTCAACCTTTATTGTTCGATATTTGTAGATGGACGAGTGTTTACCGACCCAATCGGTTTTACTCTGTCAGTACTTAGGTTTTTTACCAATTATTGGCTTCAACCTTTTAATTGTCGTTTTTTTTTTTTTGGAGATCGATGAATGTTTTTCGAGCGGATCGATTTTACTCAACTTTGTACTTAGGTTTTTTTACCAATAATTGGCTTTAACCTTTTAATCGTCGTTTTTTTGGAGATCGATGAGTGTTTATCGAGCGGATCGATTTTACTCAACTTTGTACTTAGGTTTTTTACCAATAATTAGCTTCAACCTTTAATCATCATTTTTTTTTTGGAGATCGATGAGTGTTTTTCGAGCGGATCGATTTTACTCAACTTTGTACTTAGGTTTTTTACCAATAATTGGCTTTAACCTTTTAATTGTCATTTTTTTGGAGATTGATGAGTGTTTATCGAGCGGATCGATTTTACTCAACTTTGTACTTAGGTTTTTTTACCAATAATTGGCTTTAACCTTTTAATCGTCATTTTTTTTGGAGATCGATGAGTGTTTATCGAGCGGATCGATTTTACTCAACTTTGTACTTACGTTTTTTTACCAATAATTGGCTTTAACCTTTTAATCGTCATTTTTGGAGATCGATGAGTGTTTATCGAGCGGATCGATTTTACTCAATTTTGTACTTAGGTTTTTTTACCAATAATTGGCTTTAACCTATTTAATTGTCGTCTTTGGAGATCGATGATTGTTTATCAAGCGGATTGATTTTACTCAATTTTGTACTTAGGTTTTTTACCAATAATTGGATTTAACCTATTTAGTTGTCGTCTTTGGAGATCGATGAGTGTTTATCGAGCGGATCGATTTTACTCATTTTTAGGACATAGGTTTTTTACCAATAATTGGCTTTAACCTTTTGAAGTCCTTGCTTTGGAGATCGACGAGAGTATACCGAACAGGTCGGCTTTACTCGATTTTGTATTTAGGTTGTTTACCAATTATTGGTTTTAACCTTTGAATCTTTGGTTTGGCTAATAACTCATAACCAATGGACATATTTCAAAAGAATTTTTTAAGCAAAGACTTTTATTGCAACAAACAGTACGAGAAGTTTGACGAAAGTAAATAACAATTAAGATAATTAAAAAAAAGTAAGGATAACTTGTAGGATTCATCGTCGATGTATCTTCTCAGGTTAACTGCGTTCCAAGTCCTCAGTAGGGGTGTTCCATCCATGTGTGCAATTTTGAATGAACCTTTCTTTCCTACACCGACGACGATGTAAGGTCCATCCCAATTCTGTTGCAATTTTCCGACGTGCTTGGGCACCTCTACCTTCTTCAGTACTAAGTCCCCTTCATTGAAGGTTCATATGCGGACCTTTTGGTTGTAGGCTTTTTCCATATTCGATTTAGCGACCTGCAATCGTACTGCAGCTTTTTCTCTTAAGGCTTCGGTCAGGTCGACATCATCTTCTCTAGCTTTTCCATTTTCCTCGCTATCATACATCTCGATCCTCGGTGTCGGGACCAATGTTTCGATTGGAATCACAGCCTCCGAGCCGTACACCAAACTGAACGGGGTCTCGCCAGTCGAGGCCTCGACAGTTCTCCAATTTGCCCAAAGCACTCCAGGGAGTTCGTCCAGCCATATCCCTTTGGCTGCCCCTAATCTTTTTTCCAAAGATTTGACTATTTCACGGTTTGATACTTCACTTTGTCCGTTGGTTCTTTGATGTCCTACCGAGGTAAAGTTTGTTGAATTCCCAACTTAGAGCACCATTCCAACACTTGTTTTCCCGCGAATTGACTTCCATTGTCAGAGATTAGGATTCGTGGGATGCCAAATCGACATACTATGAACTTCCATAGGAAATTAATTACTTGAAACTGCGTTATCCAAGCCAGAGCGATGCATTCTATCCATTTACTGAAATACTCGACAACGACTAGAACATAAGTTTTCTTTGACCTGGCCACTGGGAAAGGTCCCATGATGTCTATTCCCCATTGATCAAAAGGCCAGCATACTGGTATATGGTGCATCTTTTCGGCGGGTTGATGGCCTACATTAGCGTGTACTTGGCAATGGTGACACTTTTGCACATATTCAACGGCATCTTTGTTTAAGTTAGGCCAATAGTATCCTGTGCGGAGACATTTCAAAGCTAAGGCCCTGGCTCCACTGTGGTTCACTGCCTCCCCTTCGTGTATTTCTCAAAGTACATCATTGGTTTGAGGTTCAGATATGCATTTTAGTAGAATTCCTGATACCGATCTTCTATAGAGTTTTCCCTCTAACATCGTATATCTTGGTGCTCGATATTTTATTTTTCGAGCCTCATTTAGATCAGGTGGCAGGTTTCCTTCCCATCATTGGAGTCATCCAGTTCCTTTCTGCTACTTCAATTTCCATCATTTCAGCGACAGGTGTGTCGTCAATGTCTATTGCTGGGGTATTCGAGATCAACGAATTGATCACTCTTTCTGTTCGGCCATCTCTCGATCCCGTGAATCTAGAAAGTTGATTAGCCCATTTGTTCTCTGAGCTGGGAACATTCTGTATTTCGAAGTTCTCGAATTTTCCAGCCAGCTCTTTTACTTTGGCGAGGTACTTGATCATGTTGAATTCCTTTGCTTCGTAAAGGCCTTCCATTTGTCGTTGTACCAACTCTGAGTCAGTTAATACTTTAAGGCTCTTTATGTTAGCTTTGATGGCCATTTCCATTCCTGCAATTAATGCTTCATACTCTGCTTCGTTATTAGTTACCACGAAATCTAGCGTGATTGCATAATTTATGTCTTCATTGTTTGGCCCGGTGAAATTGATTCCAGCTCCGCCTCCCTCTCTACTCGAGGCACCATCGACATGCATTAACCAGGTGTGATTTTTGACAATCAAGATATCATTATCATGACCGGTTGCGTCGTTAGGTTCTTGTATCGAAGTTGGAGTTTCTAATAAGAAGTCGGCCAGAACATGAGACTTAATAGCGATTCGTGGTCTATATTCAATTTCAAATTGTCCTAATTCGATCGCCCATTTAATCAATCTGCCAGAGGCTTCTGGCTTCTCCAAGACTTGTCTTAGTGGTTGATTTGTGAACACGATAATTTTATAGGTCAAAAAGTATGGTCAGAGTTTGCGTGTTGCCACCACTAAGGCTAAAGCAAATTTTTCTATCTCCAAATAATTCTTCTCTGCTCCTTGTAGTAATTTACTTAGATAATAGACAGGCTTATGTTTAGTGGCTTCTATTTTTACTAATACCGAGCCAATGGCGACTGTGGAGATTGATATGTAAATGTATAACGGTTCACCTTCGGTTGGTTTGGCTAATAATGGGGAAGAAGTTAAGTACGCCTTTAGTTGGTTGAATGCTTGATCGCATTCCTAGGTACAAACAAAATTCTTTGCCTTCCGTAATGTTTGGAAGAAGGGCAAACTTCTATCTGCTGACTTGGATATGAATCTGTTTAACGCGACAATTTTTCCTACTAAGCTTTGCACTTGGGATATTGTCTTAGGTGGTCTCATCTCCGTTATGGCTCAATCTTTTCGGGATTAGCTTCAATTCGTCGCTGATGAACCATATATCCCAAAAACTTCCCCGATTTAACCCCAAATGTACATTTTGCGGGATTGAGTTTCATGCAGTATTTTCTCAATATCTTGAAACATCGCTCGAGATGTTTTACGTGGTCGGCTTCATTCATGCTTTTGACCAGTTTATCGTCCACGTAAACTTCCATTATTTCTTCGATCAGCTCCCTAAACATTAAGTTAACTAGTCTTTGGTAAGTGGCACCAACATTCTTTAGGCCGAATGGCATGACAATAAAGCAATATACTCCCTGCTCCGTTATGAAAGCAGCTTTTTCTTGGTCTCGCTCATCCATGTAGATTTGATAGAAACCTTGAAAGGCGTCCATCATACTGAAAATAGCAAATCCTGCCGTTGAGTCGACCAATAGGTTGATCCTCGGTAGAGGGTAGGTATCTCGTGGACATAATTTATTGAGGTCCGTGAAATCGTTGCACATCCTCCATTTATTATCCTTTTTATCTCCTTTAGCCACTAAGACAACATTGCATAGCCATTCCGAGAAATGTATTTCTCGAATTTATTTAGCTTTGTGATCTTACGCGTTTTTGTTCGTTCGATCTAGGTGGTAAGAAGTGCCGTACAAATGCTTGTAAATAGAAGAAAAAGATCAATAGTATTTGTATTCGGGATGTTTGAGTACAAATTACAAGTATGGAGAGTCCTATCCGAGCATTATAGGATGTCGTACAAGCTAGAGGGTGAAATACATATAAAACAGCCTATGCTATTCTTCCTAACTAGTTCCGAGCAGCAGCCTCGGAGGAAGAGCACCTGGGAAGTTGTGTCATCGTCATAAATGCTTGGGGTATTTATAGCTGAGATCTGGAGCTAGGTGATCCACCCACAGATGTGCATTTCTCGGCCCACAGTCCTGGGTCTGAGCTCGGCCCAACAGTGATTTTGGACCCTAAGCTTCCTTTTGTAGAATCGGCATAGGACTCTTGAGCTTTGGGCTCGAATTTATGCCTCTGAGATCGAGATCCGTGACTTTCGACCTTGCTGGACTGTAGAAATGCCGAATCCAAGATACCCCTCATCAATACTCCCCCACTTTTCGAGCGTAAAGTGGAGCTTAAGCTCGAAGAAGTATAAACTGTTTCGAACGCTGGGGTGAGATGAGCCATTTTTAGGATAAGTTTCGGATATGCCTCATTAAAAACCTAACTCGGAAAAACCCTTTGGGATAAACACCGAGCTAGGGAAAAAGAGTGCATATCTCGGAAACAATATAATGGCATCGTCTTGATATTACCTTTGTTGTCTATGGTTTGTATAGGACTTCCAGATCAGGATCTTTTTACTGTTGCTTACTATGATGCTTTAGTTGATTTTCAGCAACGTCTCTTTATTCCTTTGATCTTAAAATGATGGATCGGTGGGATAATATGGAATCGGCATCCAAGGAAAGTGTCTTTTCAAATGTTGGCCTTCAGCTCATGATTCCGGAAAGTATAGGGGTCATAAGTGCAATTATTGGAAATATACTTTTAAATTCACCCTGGGGGAGTCCAACCGTCGCGGTTACTCGGGGACTGGTTTGCAATTTCCCATTTTGTCCCTGTATATATATATATATGTTGATCGTGGGCCGCTGATCTGCATAGGTTCTAAGAAACCCTAGATCGGAGCGAATAGATCGATAAGAGAGTTTTAGCAACTTCTTCAACCAATCTTCATACATTCAATATGTCCAGCACCATAGATCTGAAAGGTAAGTCCCAAGTAGTGGAAGGTCAAGAGAGTGGTCCTGAGGAGATGCAGATTGAGGATATTCGACCGTCCATAGTGGAGAATATGGGAAATCCGAGCCCCAATTCCGATTCCAACGGAGAGGGAGGAGAATCGATAATGAATCAGAGGATAGCGGAGATGATAATTCGAGCGAGGCGACAGTCTTCGCCGAGGAAGTCGAAGAGGATGACGACCTTTCTTTGGGGAAGAATGAGCAAATGAAGTATAGCATAGGCGGCAGTGTCGTGGTCACGATCCTTAACTGGGTAGAGCCGTCGACCAGTGCGGGGCTAAATATGACCGAGGATAGGGCAGATGAGACCGTTTGTCGCTACACCGAAGGAAATCGGGAGCAATTGGAGGCAGAATTTGGCATGTATATCGGCACTGGGTATTCGATCGTCATTCCGACCCCCGAACAGCGAGTCATCTATCCTCCTGAAGGGTGTCAAGCTTTTTATACTAAACAGTTCCACTACGGTTTACGTATTCCTTTCCCTCCTTTGATACGCAGTATTCTGGAAGCTTTCAAGCTTACTCCCTCTCAAATCCTGCCAAATTCAATCGGATTTATAATAGCCTTTTGCGTCCTGATGAAAGCCAAAGGAAGAAAGGCAGCTTTCCAAAATTTCTGGCGAATTTTCCATATGAGCTCTTCCACGGCTTCGAACGCCGGTTACGTATACTTTTCTCAGAGACCGAATATATCGACTTTATCGACCAACGTTAGTAGCAATTTGAAAGGCTGGAAACAGGAATTCTTTTTCGTCCGTGGCCCAGACTCTCCGTCTTCTGCGGATAATCCCGAGCCGATTCCACATAGATGGCCCGGGGCAAAGTCATGGATCTATGGCAGACGACGCCCTAGGGGAGATATGAGCCATGAGATCTCAGATGAATTCTTGCAATCCCTTCGAACCGATCTTCATCAGACTCCTTTGATGACCCAAGAGGCGGTTTTGCGATTGGCTGGGCTCAGCACATGCTCTTTTCCTGCCCCTGCGATCGATTACGGAGAGGCTACGATGACGCCAAATAACAATCCAACCGAGTAACCTGGAAGGGTCGAAGGAGAGGTCAACCCTGTTGTTGCTCCCTCCACTTTAGGTGCGTCAAATTATCATATACATCTCAATTTATCTTTCTATAATCAGAGCTAATTTCCTTGTATTTCGCAGCTGGGATCATTGATAAGTTCCGGACGTCGATAGCTGGTTCGGTCGTCGCTTCCTTTTCGAAGGGTAGCCAAGGCCGACCTCGCCGTCAAAAATCAAAGGTTTCCCGGAAGGTTGTAAAATCCGTTCCTGGGGTCGATACCACCGTGGTTTCGAACGCTATGGTGACTCTTCCCCAAACTGCTATTGAGGGAACTTCTCAACCTCATGCTGCGATCGAGGGAACTTCCAATTCTCGAGCTCTCGGTACTCTTCGGCTCATTTTTCCAACCGGTTCTTCTAACCCGAATGAGGCAGGATACAACCATTATACCCTTAAAGAGGTCTGAGCCCAAGAGATACTGGAGGCGAGAATGGCTCGTAAAAGAAGTAGCAATGCCCCCGAGTCCTCTAGAAGAGTGAAGCCTTTTGGTCGAGGACCGGGTCCGATCCAATGTCGGGCTGGCCATTCCGAGCCAGACCTAGCCGATTTCATAGAGGACCACCTTCAAGGACCAAGGGCTGCTGGATTCCCGGAGAGTGGAACCATCGAATCCGATTTGGGCCCTCATGGTGAACATTCAGTGGATAAGTCTCTTCGGATATTCATGGCCGGGAGATTTAAGGATGATAACACCGAACTATTTCTTAAAAACGACTTCGAGATCGTGGGTGATTACGCCTATGCTCTACAAAAGGTACTTGAGTTTTCAAATATATTAATTTTCCCTCAAAACTTTTTGCTTCGTCATTAATATTTATTTTCTTCTGTAGGCCGGAGACTTATTCAATCATCAGGCTCACCGACTGGCCATATTAAACGAGGAGTCTTAGATGGCCCAGAAAGCCCTTTACGATATCCTGAGGGAAGAGGCTACTAAGGCCGATCAGTTGGAGGATACCATGACTAAGTTATCTCGGGTCGAGAAGGAGCTTGAGGAAGCTAAGAAGGAACTTGATGAGAAAAGGGCCCTCGAGGAACAAGTAGAAAAATTAAGATTGGATCTCGGGCAAGCTAAGGCACTTGCTGATCAATCTTATGATCGGGGGCAATCCGAGGCCAAACTTCCATCCATAAGGGAATTCTTGGAGTCCCCGTTCCTTGATGCTCTTGTCCGATTACGATCAGGGGAAATCAACCAATCCTTCTACTATAAAGGAGTTCAACAGCTCATTTCGGCTGGACAAATTAGTGGTGCCCTTGGGGATTACCTCAAGTTCATGAGTCCCTACAAGAACGTCCATGGAAATGATTATAAAGCCTCCTCTCTACCTCCGAAAATTCCGAACCTTCAAAACCACGAGTTTTTTCCCTTCCTTGATGAATTTGGAGTGCCGATGCCAAACCCTGATGTGCTCGAAGCGCAATCTGAGGATGAAGGGGTGGATATCGAAGGGATTCCAGCGACCAGGGAGAGCAAGGCATTCCGTCTTCCGAGTCAAGTAAATCTGCAGCTGATGACCAAAGTAATGATGAGGAAGAAGGTAGCTCGAGCAGTGGTGATTACGATAGCTCGGAGGGCGATTCTGGTGAAGGTAATGAGCAAGAGAGATCGGATAACGGTTCTGGCGTGAAGGAATCTAGCCATTAACAATTATCATGTAATAGGGTTTACTTAGCGAACCATTGTAATTGCAGATTTGTTTTTATAGTCTTATGCCTTTCTTATTTTGTGGATGCTTGAATTTACACTTTTCCCTTTGTGCTATGTTTAATCTAATGCCAGCTCGACCATTTTGTTGAACTTTATAACGTCATTCTTGCATACTTGGTTGCGTCATCGAATCTTTCCTTGGGAGTGGTGATTTATCAATTATTGTGATTTGAATGATGCCGTGTCTCTTATAAATACTAAGGCCATTTTACCTTGCTTTATGATAACATCATACACGGTGATCGGAGCTTCGGGCAAAAAATCCAAATTCGAGCTCCCAGACCCTTATTTTGACCACCTACGAATCCATCTTTCTATGATCTCGAACAGTCGGAAATTATTACGGGCGAATAATTATCCGAAAGCCAAGAGATGAATAATAATCCGAACGTTCCCGTAATTCCTTTCGTGCCTCTTCCCAAACCTAATGATGGCAGAATTATAAAGAAAGGGAGACGAGCTCCAATTAAGTCCATTACCTCCGACGAGCTGATCTTCCATGAAGGAGATAAATCTTCGACTGTCGCCCCTTCTTCATGCTTGAAAACCAGGGGCTCAAACAAGAAAACTAAAAAGGTTTCTTTTGGGGAGGATGTCTCTGCGCGCGCACCCTCTCCTGTTCGGTCCGCTCCCTCGAAGGTCGGAGAATCTTTCAATTTATTGTTTCCTTCTGTTGTCTTCCCATTTAAAAGGGACATAATTTATTTTGACAAAGTATCGCATGAGAAATCCGATCCGACCCTTCTTCGGGCCAATATTTCCATCTCCGAAGCAATTTTATCAAAAGGAGAATATTCTTCGTTCTTGTTTCAGTCTGGGTTGGATTTCCTTGCCCAGGTAATTCTTGCTAACCTCTTTATCCTGGCTCTCTAGTTTTCTTATTTTAGCCTTGACATGTTTGATAGAAATAGTGTCCTGCAAGCCAGCTGTATGGCTAGCATTAATTGTAATTAATGAGGAACTATTCAATTTAGATTAAAAAATGCACTTTTATTAAATGGTCAACTTTATCTTATGTAATATTTGTCTACGCATAAGGATAGAAGTCCTTAGATCACAGGGCTATGGGACAACCCGTGGACTGATCTCTAAGGCCGTGATCTAGAATATATTCAAGAGTCGTAGAACCCAATCGAGATAGGACATCGTTGGATTCGGTTAGACTCTCACTATTGTGTATACTCCGATGAACTGGAGGACGCTGGGGTCCACGAGCGTGACTGGGATAGTCGATACACATAAGTGGGTGGCTTGCTGGGATGGCAAGCGCACTGAATACCCCAATTAGGAAATAACTCACAATGGAAGCGGTAGTCGCATATCGGGGTTGAAGTTATTCCAATTTACAATAGTATACGAGGAACGATCCCTATCAACTTGAGATGATAGGGTTTATCTGGTGCGAGAACGTCTATACTTTGATATGAGTTCCGACTGACTGGGGATCGCCAGAAAGTCTCTATGGACTCATGTTGGGTATAGAGGAACTCGTATGCTGATTCATATCATCAACAAAGGATCCATTGACCCGACTTGATAGGTTGGGAAATTCTCCTATGAATCTCTGTGAGAAATTAATTCTGGTAAAATCCTTGGCCAAGGTATCTGACGACTTTATGTAAGTAGCTCATAAAGATTAAGTCAAAGAGAATTTATTTCGAGATCAGAGAACATAAGGTCAAGACAAAAGATAAGGGAATCCGATGAAAGACCATACCCTTAAGTCTCGACTGGGAGATTGATCGATGGAGAGATTATGTCGTATATGGAAATTGTAAATGATAAAAGGTTCACTGAATTAATTCACCAGTGATTGGGCTCCATGGGCTTGTGACTGGACATCGACCGTGGAGTGTGGGAGAATTCCCAAATTAGCAGGGGTGCTGATTTTGGAATGATTAATCGACAGAGTGTTCGATTAATTTAGAGTAATTAATTGCTCGAGTAATTAAATAATATTTAATTACAACTCGCGGCCAATTATGTGGTGAACCTACGGGGGCATACACAATACACATGAAGCGAAAGCGAGGAAGTAGGAACGAACCAGTTGACTGGGTCGACTGGGTTAAAATCGACTGGGTTAAAATCGACTGGGTCGATTAAAGGGGTGGGTCGACTGGGTCGACCCATATGGAACGAAAATGGATCCAATTGGAATTGGATCAAGATTATAAATTAAATTGGAATTTAATTTATGAGTAAATTAATTAATTATGATTTAATTAATTAATAGAATAATTAATTTAATTAGACGTGGAGTTTAATTAATTAATTGGGAGATGATTTAATTAATTGGGCTATTTAATTGGGAGATTAAATAAAGCCCTGAAAGATTAATTAATATGGGCCATGAATTAATTAGAAGACTTAGTCTTCTAATTAAAGAGGGCCATGGCCAATGTAGGAGAATTAGTATCCTAATCCTAGAAGGATTAGGTTTTATGAGATATCTATAAATAAGAGACTAGGTCTCATATCTCACACACAACTCTACAAGAAAATCAAGAAAAGCAAAATTCTCTCCCTCTCTCCCTTGTGATCGGCCGAACTCACTTCCACTTTGGAAGAATTTTTCGACTTCGATTTTTCGTTCCAAAGTTGTTCTAAAACCTAGATATTAATATACCCTATGTTCCAGTTGATTAGGATATATTAATTTTCGTGATATTGTGGTGTATCAACTCGTAGAGGCGCAACACGTGGGGCGCTAAACAAAGGTGTGGGTCGATCTTACCGAGGTAGAATTCAGAGCTCGTCTTGCTAGCCGAGGATTTGCAAGGAGACAGGTATAAATGAGAAAACTTATACTGTCGTTTAATTATATTCATATATATACAACCAGAGAATATCCTGGCAAGATTCTTTAAGAGGCCCTAGAAAATTTTTATATTCCGCTGTGCCTAGGGCTGTTTTTCTTACCGAATCCCAACAGTGGTATCAGAGCCAACTCTAGGCTTTGTATATATATGAATTTGCGAATTCTGTGTTTATTAAATCATATGTTTGATTTATGTGGCTAGTTCTTTAACTGTGCATGTTATAGGACATATGTTTAATTAACTTGGAGTTAATGTTTAATTTAGGATTCGAAAATTTTATCATGTTGATGTTATTTTGAATTAGGATTTAATTGACTGGGTTTGTTGAATTAAATCTGTGGGTAATCGAAGAAACACAAAAAAAAAAATTTTTTTAGATCCGACTCGCGGTGGCACGCGGCGGTGCGCGGCAGCGCACCGCGGCTGGGCGGCCACCGCAAGCCGCTGCCAACGGCAGCGTGCTGGCAGCACGCTAGCCGCACACGCTGCGCGCAGCAGCAGCCTTCGGGCTGCTGTTTACGCGCTGCTGTGCGCGGCTGCTCGCTGCCGCACGCAGCCGCGTGCAGCGGCTGCTGCCGCAGGCAGCTCACGCGCCGCCTTGGTGGTCGCGCGTGGGCTGTCCTACGTGGCAGTCCGTGATTGGCCTCGTCTGGTTGATTTCTGGTTGGACTCTAATTCTGCCTATTTTGAAAGTCCTGAAAATCTTGGAGAATTTTGGAAGATTAGGAAACTTGGAGTTTTTGGATAAGGTAGTTACTTAGTTAAACTTAAACACTACCTTAATTAACTAATCTAGTCAAAATAGGATTATCTTGAGAATCTTGGAGATTTGGGAATTTTGGGAAACTTAGAGTTTTGGATAAGGTAAGAATCTTAGAGATTTAGATTACCTTAATTAACCAATTTAATCAAGATAAGAATTGTAGATTACTTATAGCTCAAGTAAGAGCTAATTAATCTTAGAGGTTAATTGTTAATTCAAAATTAATTAACTTGGATGAATTTTTGCGAATTAAAATTAATGAAGCCGGTAAATTTACATTATTGCCCTTATGTGAATTTATGCATGTTCTTGAGTGAATATGTGGATTGGTCGATTTTGCCCTTAAGCCCTGTGTTGTTTTTGGTTTATTTAATTTTGGGTTGTAATTAAATGGGCCTGATTGGTGCCCTTGCTTGCGCAAACAAATGTAATAGAATAGGACCATTTAAATTATGTAAGCTAGGCTTAGATTAGGCTTGGAGCCGAGAAGACCTCATGAAGACTTGGAGATCCACATGGAGGCCCATTTACCTTGGAGGACATGGAGACCCAATTCATTACATGGAGGCCCAATCAAGCTGGATATTACAAGAAGGCCCATGATGTATGGGTTTAAAAATTGTAATAGTTAGGACATTTAATTTTCACCCTAGACTGACCAATTGATTCATCACGTGGCTCGTGATGGATCGCATAGGATGGGCAATCGACCAATCATATCTTGCTAGGTGATGAATGTTTACTTTTTCGCAAATTATTCTTTGATGTATGAGATGCATGCTTAGGATAGAAAACGTAAACAAGATAAGCATAATCTGATGAGACCTCGCACACTTAGAAACCTCCAATTGAACTTAAAATTCAATTAGAATATTAAATCGAATAACGGGCGCATATGAATAGTGTCTATGGTCCGAGCCTATCCAATTACTAGGTCTTAGGCATATTATACGAATATATCTCGATGTCTCACGAGTCGTGGGTCGAGCTATAGGAAGATGATATGTCTATTACCTCGATGCACGAGTTTAGTGCCAAGGGAGGGGATAGCAAGGTTTTAGGCGCTGTCTCACGAGTCGTGGGGCGTCTAGAATTGAACTATTTCTCTCCACGAGTATTGGACATGATTTAACGCTAGTAAGTATGGATGTCTCACGAGTCGTGGGTCCATATCGAAAAACGAGGCTAAATGAACTTAAGGGTTAGCTGCGATGGTTAACCGTTGACGTAGTCGACCACCAAGTGGATCAAATAGTATGGCCAACGAGTCGTGGGTACTAGGAGATTGCATTTGGGCCTTAAGCCCGCTAGGATATTTTAAATTCCCGAAACTTATGTGGGGGCATAAGATTTTGATTAAAATAGTGGGAGTAATTTGCAAATAAAATCCATGTTTGTGAATTGTGCATTTTAAGTTAATCTTTCGCGTATTTATTTCTTCTATCGTCGTTTTGTAGATATAATGTCTAAGAATCCGATTTCCATCATACTTGAACATAACAAATTGACTGGACCAAACTTCCATGACTGGGTCAGGAACCTTAAGATCATTCTCGCTTCTGAAAAGCGAGGTTTTGTCCTTGATGGGCCCCCTCCCGAACTTGCTAAGGGTGCCGATGAAGCTGAGAAAGAAGCCGTGGATTTATGGCTTGACGATGACTTGCAGTCACGTTGTCTCATGTTGGCATCCATGTCGAATGAACTTCAAAAGCAGCACGAGCATATGAAGTCTTCTTTTGAAATCTACACGCACCTGAATGGTTTATTTGGGGTGCAAAGTAGATATGAGCGGTATGAAACTGCTAAGACTTTGCAACAAACGAGAATGGCTGAAGGTGCTGATGTTCGATCTCACTGCATCAAAATGATTGGGCTTATTGAAAAGCTTGGTCATCTTGAGGTAAAGATGGACAAAACCTACTGCCAAGATATAATCCTCCAGTCGTTGCCAAGATCATTCGAGCAATTCGTAGTGAACTACAACATGCACAAGATGAATGTTGAACTTCACGAGTTGGCTAATATGCTCGCCACTGCCGAGGCTTCCATGAAAAGAGAGAAGCCAGTGATGGTTGCTACCTCAACCCAATCCAAGTCCAAAAGGACAAAGAAAGGGAAGGGGAAAGGAAATGCTTCTTCAAGCAAAGGCAAAGCACCATCTGGGCCCATAGGGAAGGGAAGGAAGCGTAAAGCTTCGTCTGGTGAACAGAAATGTTTCTACTGCAAGAAACCTGGACACTGGAAGAGGAACTGGAAAGAGTTCTTGGAGAGCTCGAAAGGTATATTCCTTGTTGAAGTTAATTTATCAATTAACTGTGCATCATGGGTGCTAGACACTGCTTGTGGTTCTCATCTTTGTAATGATTTACAGGTGATGGGAGCAACAAGGCCACTTAGGCCAGGGGATTGGATCCTGAGATTTGGCAATGGAGCTAGAGCTGCTGCCGAGGCCATAGGCGAAGTGGAGTTAGATTTAGGTGGTAATAAATTAGTCCTTAGGAACGTTCTTTATGTACCTGGTTTGGTGAAAAACATTATTTCAATTCCTGTTTTGGATAATGAAGGTTTTAATTTTACTATTAATAAAGGTTCCTTTTCATTATTCATGAATGATAATATGTTTTTCACTGGTACATTAAAAGATGGACTATATACCATTGAACCACCTAAGTTAGTGATGCATGTACAACAAAACAAAAGGAAACAAGATAATGAAATATCTGCCCAATTATGGCACGCTAGACTTGGACATATATCTAAGTCAAGGATTCAAAAGTTAGCATCATCTGGCGCGATTGAAATCAATCGCATTGATGAAATGCCGACATGTGAACCATGTTTAAAGGGTAAAATGGCTAAGTTGCCGTTTAAGGGAAACCCTGAGCGAGCCAAGCAAACATTGGACTTGATACATACTGACGTATGTGGACCACTAAGGAAAAGCGCCCGAGGTGGCTATGACTACTTCATCACTTTCACTGACGACTTTAGTCGTTATGGATATGTGTTCTTGTTGAAACACAAGTCTGAAGCCTTTGAGCGATTCAAAGAATTCAAGATGGAAGTAGAGAATCAACTTGGTCATACGATAAAGGCTCTTCGTTCTGACCGAGGTGGAGAATTTCTTAGTAACGAATTTCTGAATTATCTTGTAGAGCATGGAATATTATCGCAGTGGACTCCTCCTGCAACACCCCAGTTAAATGGAGTAGCAGAGAGAAGGAATCGAACATTGATGGACATGGTTCGATCCATGATGAGTGCCACTGACTTACCTCTTTCATTTTGGGGACATGCCCTCCTGACGGCAACGAAGATACTGAATATGGTACCTTCGAAATCCGTAGAAAAGACACCATACGAACTATGGTTTGGCAAGGCACCCTCATACGCATTCATGCGCATATGGGGATCTCCCGCTTACGTTAAAAAGCTAGTGGGAGATAAATTGGAAACTAAATCCACTTTGTGCAAATTCGTGGGGTATCCGGAAAACTCAATAGGATACGAGTTCTACGATCCTACAAGACAAACAACGTTTGTCTCGAGGAACGCTCACTTCTTAGAGAAGGATTTCTTGGTGGACAAGAAAGAAAATAACGTAGAACTAGATGAGGTCACTGAAGCTGAAAAGGCCTTAGAGGTCGATCAAGCTGACCCGTCACCACAGGCAGTGGGAGAACAAGAGCATGAAAGTGCACCAGAAAGTACACCGATACTTCGTAGGTCAGAAAGACAACGTAGAGAACCCGAGAGGTACTACGGTCTGCTGCATGAGACTGGACAGTCTCTAACCGACCCAAGGACTTACGAAGAGGCTATGCTAGACATAGACTCGAGAAAGTGGCGCGAAGCCATGGAATCCGAACTGGACTCCATGCACTCAAACAAGGTCTGGGCCTTGGTAGATCCACCAGTGGGAGTGGCTCCCGTGGGTTGCAAGTGGATCTATAAGCGAAAGCTTGGAGTGAACGGAGAGGTGATTACCTACAATGCGCGACTAGTGGCAAAAGGATACACTCAGAGACCAGGTATCGACTTTGAGGAGACCTTCTCGCCCGTCGCAATGCCCAAATCCATTCGGATCTTGCTGGCCATAGCTGCGTGGTATAACTACGAGATATGGCAGATGGATGTAAAGACTGCCTTTCTCAATGGAGACATTGATAAGGAGATCTACATGGAGCAACCAAAAGGATATGCATCCAAAGGAGATGAACACAAGGTGTGCAAACTCCATAGGTCCATTTATGGACTGAAGCAAGCTTCCCGAAGTTGGAACATTCGTTTTGATGAGACAATCCAAACTTTTGGATTCATCAAGAACACGTTCGAACCTTGCGTGTACAAGAAGATCAGTGGGAGTACAGTTGAATTTTTGGTGCTTTACGTTGACGACATTCTTCTCATTGGAAACAATGTAAAAGCATTGTCTGAAACTAAAGCATGGTTGTCTACACAATTCTCAATGAAGGATATGGGAGAAGCATCCTTTGTACTAGGTATAAGGATCTACCGAAATAGATCAAAAGGACTGCTGGGCCTCTCCCAATCCCAGTACATAGACAAAATCTTGAAAAGATTTAGTATGGAAGAATCCAAGAGAGGATTGCTTCCAATGAGACATGGAATTGCACTCTCTAAGTCTATGGCCCCAAAAACGCCAGAAGAGAGAAGCAATATGTCTCGAGTGCCATATGCATCCGCGATAGGAAGCATAATGTATGGTATGCTATATACAAGACCAGACGTAGCGTACGCTCTAAGCGTTACAAGTCGCTACCAGTCTGATCCAGGTGAGCAGCACTGGATAGCCGTAAAGGCAATTCTGAAGTACCTGAGAAGGACCAAGGAATTGTTCTTGGTATACGGTGGAGGAGAATTGAAATTGGAAGGCTATACAGACTCGAGCTTCCAATGTGATGTAGACGACTTCAAGTCGACATCAGGATATGTTTTCTGCCTCAATGGTGGTGCGGTTAGCTGGAATAGCTCCAAGCAGGAAACAACCGCGGATTCAACCACTGAAGCAGAATACATTGCCGCGAGTGACGCAGCAAAGGAAGGTGTTTGGATGAGGAACTTCATCCAGGAATTGGATGTGATACCTAGCATCGCTGAGCCCGTTACTATCTTCTGCGATAATAATGGGGCAATAGCGCAAGCAAAGGAGCCGAGATCTCATCAGAAATCCAAGCACGTACAGAGACGATACCATGTGATAAGAGATATCATTGGTAGAGGAGACATTAAGATGGAACGTGTCGACTCAGAAGATAATACGGCGGACCCGCTAACGAAGCCTCTGCCTCAAAAGGCATTTGAGAAACATCTGCAAAAGATGGGACTCAAGAACATAAAAGACTGGCTTTAGGACAAGTGGGAGATTGATAGAAATAGTGTCCTGCAAGCCAGCTGTATGGCTAGCATTAATTGTAATTAATGAGGAACTATTCAATTTAGATTAAAAAATGCACTTTTATTAAATGGTCAACTTTATCTTATGTAATATTTGTCTACGCATAAGGATAGAAGTCCTTAGATCACAGGGCTATGGGACAACCCGTGGACTGATCTCTAAGGCCGTGATCTAGAATATATTCAAGAGTCGTAGAACCCAATCGAGATAGGACATCGTTGGATTCGGTTAGACTCTCACTATTGTGTATACTCCGATGAACTGGAGGACGCTGGGGTCCACGAGCGTGACTGGGATAGTCGATACACATAAGTGGGTGGCTTGCTGGGATGGCAAGCGCACTGAATACCCCAATTAGGAAATTACTCACCATGGAAGCGGTAGTCGCATATCGGGGTTGAAGTTATTCCAATTTACAATAGTATACGAGGAACGATCCCTATCAACTTGAGATGATAGGGTTTATTTGGTGCGAGAACGTCTATACTTTGATATGAGTTCCGACTGACTGGGGATCGCCAGAAAGTCTCTGTGGACTCATGTTGGGTATAGAGGAACTCGTATGCTGATTCATATAATCAACAAAGGATCCATTGACCCGACTTGATAGGTTGGGAAATTCTCCTATGAATCTCTGTGAGAAATTAATTCTGGTAAAATCCTTGGCCAAGGTATCTGACGACTTTATGTAAGTAGCTCATAAAGATTAAGTCAAAGAGAATTTATTTCGAGATCAGAGAACATAAGGTCAAGACAAAAGATAAGGGAATCCGATGAAAGACCATACCCTTAAGTCTCGACTGGGAGATTGATCGATGGAGAGATTATGTCGTATATGGAAATTGTAAATGATAAAAGGTTCACTGAATTAATTCACCAGTGATTGGGCTCCATGGGCTTGTGACTGGACATCGACCGTGGAGTGTGGGAGAATTCCCAAATTAGCAGGGGTGCTGATTTTGGAATGATTAATCGACAGAGTGTTCGATTAATTTAGAGTAATTAATTGCTCGAGTAATTAAATAATATTTAATTACAACCCGCGGCCAATTATGTGGTGAACCTACGGGGGCATACACAATACACATGAAGCGAAAGCGAGGAAGTAGGAACGAACCAGTTGACTGGGTCGACTGGGTTAAAATCGAATGGGTCGATTAAATGGGTGGGTCGACTGGGTCGACCCATATGGAACGAAAATGGATCCAATTGGAATTGGATCAAGATTATAAATTAAATTGGAATTTAATTTATGAGTAAATTAATTAATTATGATTTAATTAATTAATAGAATAATTAATTTAATTAGACTTGGAGTTTAATTAATTAATTGGGAGATGATTTAATTAATTGGGCTATTTAATTGGGAGATTAAATAAAGCCCTGAAAGATTAATTAATATGGGCCATGAATTAATTAGAAGACTTAGTCTTCTAATTAAAGAGGGCCATGGCCCATGTAGGAGAATTAGTATCCTAATCCTAGAAGGATTAGGTTTTATGAGATATCTATAAATAAGAGACTAGGTCTCATATCTCACACACAACTCTACAAGAAAATCAAGAAAAGCAAAATTCTCTCCCTCTCTCCCTTGTGATCGGCCGAACTCACTTCCACTTTGGAAGAATTTTTCGACTTCGATTTTTCGTTCCAAAGTTGTTCTAAAACCTAGATATTAATATACCCTATGTTCCAGTTGATTAGGATATATTAATTTTCGTGATATTGTGGTGTATCAACTCGTAGAGGCGCAACACGTGGGGCGCTAAACAAAGGTGTGGGTCGATCTTACCGAGGTAGAATTCAGAGCTCGTCTTGCTAGCCGAGGATTTGCAAGGAGACAGGTATAAACGAGAAAACTTATACTGTCGTTTAATTATATTCATATATATACAACCAGAGAATATCCTGGCAAGATTCTTTAAGAGGCCCTAGAAAATTTTTATATTCCGCTGTGCCTAGGGCTGTTTTTCTTACCGAATCCCAACAATGTTTCCCTTCAGGCTGGTGAAGACTTTTCTAGGCTCCATGCATTGGCAAAGCGTGAGATCGAACAACGGGCTACTATTACTCTCGAGCTAGCCAGGGAGAAGATTAAGCTGGATCGCGCACTGGAAGCTAATAGATTCTTTAAGGAGAAATTATCTCAGGAGAGAGAGAAGGGTGCCCAAGCTCGAGGTGAAGGGCTCTTGGAGAAGTTGAGCTCAGAATTAGAGAGACTCAAAGATATCTACGAACGTGAGAAGAAAAACTCCGAGCTTCATGAGAGGGAAGCTTACATCCGCGGGTATGCTGATCGCAGTGCTGAAGTTCCAAAAATCCTTTCCGAGAACAATTTCGTTTAGTTGTATTAGGATTTTTCTTTGTTGTAACATAACCTTGTTGTAGCGGTAATATTGTAGAAATGTTTTTTTTTAGGAAGTTCTATCGTTCCTCTCTCTCTCTCTCTTTTTTTTTTTTTTTAGCTCGAATAATATTCTTGATCTTTAATTCAATAATTGCGTAGAAGGAATATGACAGAATTTCGATCGATCTTGATTATACTTTAGACTTAAGGGGCATAGCAACGGCTTTCACCCTTAGTCGTCTTCGAGGGTCTTAGCAACAGTTTTCACCCATTTCATAATTTCGATCTAAGGGGCGTAGCAACGGCTTTCACCCTTAGTCGTTTCAGAGCATTTTTAGCCCGAGGGTCGTAGCAACAGCTTTCACCGATTCAATAATTTCGATCTAAGGGGCGTAGCAACGGCTTTCACCCTTAGTCGTTTCAGAGCATTTTTAGCCCGAGGGTCGTAGCAACAATGTTCACCCATTCAATAATTTCGATCTAAGGGGCGTAGCAACGGCTTTCACCCTTAGTCGTTTCAGAGCATTTTTAGCCCGAGGGTCGTAGCAACAACTTTCACCCATTCAATAATTTCGATCTAAGGGGCGTAGCAACGGCTTTCACCCTTAGTAGTTTCAGAGCATTTTTAGCCCGAGGGTCGTAGCAACAGCTTTCACCCATTCAGTAATTTCGATCTAAGGGGCGTAGCAACGGCTTTCATCCTTAGTCGTTTCAGAGCATTTTTAGCCCGAGGGTCGTAGCAACAGCTTTCACCCATTCAATAATTTCGATCTAAGGGGCGTAGCAACGGCTTTCACCCTTAGTCGTTTCAGAGCATTTTTAGCCCGAGGGTCGTAGCAACAACTTTCACCCATTCAATAATTTCGATCTAAGGGGCGTAGCAACGGCTTTCACCCTTAGTCGTTTCAGAGCATTTTTAGCCCGAGGGTCGTAGCAACAGCTTTCACCCTTTCAATAATTTCGATCTAAGGGGCGTAGCAACGACTTTCACCCTTAGTCGTTTCAGAGCATTTTTAGCCCGAGGGTCATAGCAACAGCTTTCACCCATTCAATAATTTGGATCTAAGGGGCGTAGCAACGGCTTTAACCCTTAGTCGTTTCAGAGCATTTTTAGCCCAAGGGTCGTAGCAACAGCTTTCACCGATTCAATAATTTCGATCTAAGGGGCGTAGCAACGGCTTTCACCCTTAGTCGTTTCAGAGCATTTTTAGCCCGAGGGTCGTAGCAACAGCTTTCACCCATTCAATAATTTCGATCTAAGGGGCGTAGCAACGGCTTTCACCCTTAGTCGTTTCAGATGATTTTTTCCCCGAGGGTCGTAGCAACAGCTTTCACCCATTCAATTATTTCGATCTAAGGGGCGTAGCAACGGCTTTCACCCTTAGTCGTTTCAGAGCATTTTTAGCCCGAGGGTCGTCACCCATTTTTTCCGATCCAAGGGGCGTAGCAACGGCTTTCACCCTTGATCGATTTTCGTGGGTCGTAGCAACAGCTTTCACCCGTTTAATAGTTGATGGAGACAAATAGAGATTGATAATAGATGAATAGAGATCAAGAATATCCAGAATATGACGAATAAATAAGAATTTTGGCGAAATGAACTTTCATTGAATAAATAACTCAGTCGAAATAAACTTTCATTGAACATATAGTCTTCTTAATCATGAGAAACAATGAAACAGAACGAGATGATTAAATAGTAGTAGCCTATAATTCAACTATCCATCTTCATCTTCCATAATATCTCCTCAAATTAACAGCATTCCACGCTCGAGGTAGTACCTCTCCATTAGGATGAGCGATTTTGTAAGAACCCTTCTTTCCAACCTCAACGATTACATAGGGGCCATCCCAATTAGGTTGAAGTTTTCCAACATGCTTCGACACTTCCACTTTTTTAAGCACTAAATCTCCCACTTTGAATGTTCGGATTCGAACGTTTCGATTATAAGATTTTTCCATGCTGGATTTTGTAGCTTGAATTTTCATCTTTGCACGGTCCCTTCGACTGTCTGCGTGATCAACTTCCATCTCCCTTAGAGATCGATTTTCCTCGGGATTATAAAATTCGACCCTGGGAGATGGTACGAGGTTCTCGACTGGAATAACAGCTTCTGACCCATAAACCAGACTGAATGGAGTTTCTCCAGTTGCAGCTTTAACAGTAGTTCTATTGGCCCATAAAACTCCTGGCAGTTCGTCAAGCCTTTTTCCTTTCGCCTCAGATAGATGTTTTTCCAGAGATCGAACGATCTCTCTGTTCACGACTTCAGTTTGTCCATTAGCTTGAGGATGCCCTACTGATGCGAAATTTTGTTGTATTCCCAATTTTTCGCACCATTCTGTGATTCTTTTCATGGCGAACTGCGTTCCGTTATCAGATATTAAGATCCTAGGAATCCCGAACCTGCAGACAATATTTTTCCATAAGAAATTAATAACTTGGAACTGAGTGATCTTGGTCAGAGCAACACATTCGACCCATTTGCTGAAATATTCTACTGCAACCAATACATAATTCTTCCGGGCTCTTGCTGTTGGAAATGGCCCAACGATATCAATGCCCCACTTATCAAAAGGCCAACAGATCGGAATATAGTGCATATGTTCAGCCGGTTGATGGATCAAATTCGAATGAATTTTACAATGGTGGCATTTCTTCACATAACCAACAGAATCAGAGAAAACAGTAAGTCAATAATACCCTGATCTCGAGCATTTAAGAGCTAATGCCCGAGCACCGCAATGACTTCCTGCCTCTCCCTCGTGAACTTCCTTTAGAATAGCATTATAGTGAACCTCGGAGATACATTTTAATAAAATTCCAGAAGAGGATCATTTATAGAGTTGATTATCAACTAGAGTGAACGATGGCGCTCGGTATTTAATTCTTCGAGCTTCGTTTGAGTTTTCTGGAAGTTTTCCTTCTTTGAGATAGGCAATAAAAGGGTCGATCCAAGAGATCCTTGGCTCATCGATCTCCATGATATCGACTGAGGGAGTCACATCCAGTTCGATAGAAGATGTATTCGATAATAGCCATGTGATTATCCTTTCATTCTTCCCATCGGCAAGTCCTGTGAACTTCGATAATAGATCTGCCCATAGATTTTCCTCCCTCAGTACAGGTTGAATATCAAACTTGTCGAATTCAGAGATCAACTTTTTTGTCTTGTTCAAATATTTGATCATATTGAACTCCCTGGCCTCGTAAGTGCCCTTCACCTTTCTATGAACAAGTTCAGAATCTGTTAACACAACAATTGATTTTACCTTTGCCTTTATGGCCATTTCTAATCCAGCGATCAGGGCTTCATATTCCGCTTCGTTGTTTGTAACGACGAAGTCCATAGTGATAGCATAACTCAAGTCTTCACCATTGGGTCCTTGAAAATGAATTCCTGCTCCACCTCCTTCTTTGGTCGAGGAGCCATCCACATGCATCAGCCAGATCTGATCTTCGGCCTCTTCGACCATACTTATCTCGGAAATTGCTTCTTCTTCCACATTCGATAGGCCTGTTGATTCGACTACGAAGTCAGCTAATACCCGGGCCTTTACAGCGATCCGTGGTTGATATTCAATTTTGAACTGACCCAGCTCGACCGCCCACTTTATCAATCTGCTTGATGCTTCTGGCTTTGATAGGACCTGTCTCAGAGGTTGATTAGTTAAAACGATGATCTTGTATGTCTGAAAATAAGGCCTTAGCCATCGTGCAGCTACCACCAAAGCAAGCGTGAATTTTTCAATCTCCATGTAGTTTTTCTCAGCACCCTGCAATAACTTGCTCAAATAGTAAACTGGTTTATGCTCAGATTTATCGAGCTTCACCAAAACCGAGCTAATGGCCTCTTCCGACACGGCTATGTATAAATATAGAGGTTCTCCATCGGATGGCTTGGCTATCATTGGTGGTGAGGTTAAGTATGCTTTCAGGTCTTCGAAAGCTTTGTCACACTCTGCACTCCACTCAAAGTTCTTAGATTTACGCAATAGTTTGAAGAACGGTAAACTCTTGTCAGCAGATCGTTAGATGAATCTGTTCAACGAAATAATCTTCCCAATCAAGCTTTGGACATCTGAGAGCTTTCTTGGTGGTTGTAGATCGGTAATTGCTCGAATTTTTCCGGGGTTGGCTTCGATTCCTCTTTCGTGGACGAGATATCCGAGGAACTTTCCCGATCGCACACCGAAAGTGCACTTGGCAGGATTCAACATCATTCCATATTTCCTTAAAATTCCAAAACATCGATCAAGATGGTTGATGTGGTCCTCCTCCGTCATACTCTTTACGAGCATGTCGTCTACATAAACTTCCATGATTTCCCCTATCAATTCTTTAAACATCATATTGACTAACCTCTGATAGGTTGCGCCCGCATTCCTCAAGCCAAAAGGCATGACAATGAAGCACTATACTCCCCGCTCGGTGATGAATGATGTTTTATCCTGGTCTCTTTCGTTCATGAAAATCTGATAAAATCCTTGGAAAGCATCCATCATACTAAATAATACAAACCCCGCGGTGGAATCTACAAGCATATCGATCCGAGGTAATGGATAAAGGTCTCTTGGGCATAATTTGTTTAGGTCTGTAAAGTCATTACACATTCTCCATTTCTTTTCAATCTTTTCGCCCTTAGAAACTAGGACCACATTACACAACCACTCCGTGAATTTTATTTCCCTGATCTGACCCGCCACTAACAATCTATCGACCTCTGCATTGATTATCTTGTCCTTTTCGCGACCATGATTGCGCTTCTTTTGCCTTACAAGTTTGGCCTTTGGATCGATATTTAATGAATGTGTTATCACCCGTGGTCGATTCCCACTATATCATCCGAACTCCAGGCAAAAAAGTCCACAGTTTTCTGTAAAAATTCAATGAGCATGGTTTCCATGCCCTCGCTTAACTCCGTTCCGATTTTGGTGAATTTCTCAGGGGATCCCGGAACTAAAGTTACTTTTTTGTGGTCGGGCGCTTGCACGCTCATGTCAACATTTTTTCCCTTTCTTTCCTTGTAATTTCTCGCAGTCGGGAATCGGTGATTTTAAGCCAGTCTCCAATTCACTTATTTTCCTCTTAACCGGGAGCTCGAGCTCCACTTTCTTCTTAATACTTAAAGATGAATTATAACATTCCCAAACCATGTATTGGTCGTTCCTCATTTCTCCTACCCCTCCCTCGGTCGGGAACTTTATCTTTTGATGGTAGGTAGATACAACTGCCTTGAAGATATTTAGAGCTGGTCTCCCTAATATGGCATTGTAAGCGAACTATGTATCTACTATCAGAAATTTGATCATCCTTGTTACATTCTTTGGCTTGGTTCCTAGAGTCGTGCTCAAGAGAATGGTCCCAAGCGAAACGATCTCCGATCCCCCAAAACCGACCAAAGGAGTGGTTACTCGATCCAGATGCGGGTGACAAAGATTCATTCTTGTGAGAGCTTCCGATGAGATAATGTTTGCCGAGCTTCCATTATCGACTAGCACTCTCTTGACCTCAAAATTAGCAATCTTCAATGTCAACACCATAGAAAAATCTGGATCGTCTTCATTTGTATCCCAATTAACATCCGAAGGTCGATCGGCCTCACTGAAACTTATAACTTGATTTTCCATGGAGGGAAACTCCAAGGATAGAATTTCCCTCTTTGCAGAGACCCCAGCCCTTATCGACCTCAACGTTCTTTTTCTAGAATTTCTGATATCTCCTCCTGCTGGTCCGCCAGCAATCATGTTTATCACTCCATTTGACCGCTCTTCCATCTGATTTCGAACCTGCCTTTGTTGAGTATTAAACTTTCGCGGGCTTCTGGACCTATAACGATTGTTATAGTTGTCTCCTTTGACAAATTCTTTGAGTTTTCCTTGTGCAATTAGTTTTTCTATCTCGACTTTCAGTTGGTAATAGTTTTCGGTGCTGTGCCCCCGAGCCCGGTGGTATCGACAGTACTGGTCATAACCCAACGCACCTGGCCTAGCCTGAGTGATCCTTTGAGCCTCGGGAATCAAATTTCCTTCTTCTAACACAGTTAACACTTCTTCCTTTGAACTGTTAAGTTCGGTAAACTGAATTTTTCCCGGTCATGGAGGTCGAGTTCGTTCATAAGGAGGTCCATAGGAATTCGACCCTTGGAGCGGCATATGTGGCTTATAAGTGTTGATTCCTTGCCAAACAGACCCTTTGTTCGATCCTCCGTAGTCACCAGGTTCCGGGATAGGAGCCCGGTCTTGTTTCTTGTTGAGAGGAAGTTTCACAGTGTGCGAACTTTTTAACTTATTCATCTCCATTATTCGTTCGAAGGATTTCGGTAGTTTTCTGCACAAGGCGTTTCGGAACTGAGTGCTCCTTGTCAGCTAGAACATTAGAGAAGACAAATATTCGATCTGCGGGGTATCAACTTTGAGAAGTTCGATACTGAACCTCGCTAATCATTGCCTCAACGTTTCTCCTTCCAACTGTTTTACGGTCCCCAAATGATTCGCCGGTAATCTCGGTTTCCTTTGACTAGCAAATTGGTGTTTTAGTTTGTCGCAAAATTCATCGAAGGAAAACATGGAGTTAGGCGGCAACTTTCCGAACCAATCGAGGGCAATTCCCTCGAAGGTAGTAACCATGATCTTGCAACAAAAGTCCTCTGAATGTCCGTATAAGTTCATCACGTTAATAAAGCTGTTGATGTGTTCCCCGGGGTCGGTAGTCCCGTTATACCGTGGTAGCCTAGTCTGTACCGTTTCCGCGTTTCGAGCTTCGCGTATTTCTTGACAAAACGGCGAACAACGCATGATACTGTTTGAAACCTCCCTATCTCGTAGATTCTCTCTACTCGGAGCGTTTCCCGCTAGCCTGGCAGCATGATTGCTGCGAGGAATCTCTATCAGCGTATCCTCCTTCTCGAACTCCTTAGCTACTCTCTCTTGCACTATCCTTTCCAGTTCGGATTCAGTAATTCTTTTGTAGGTCGATTTTTTGCCTCTGACGGCACCAGAAGGGTGGCTTTCCCCTACCACTGAATCTTCCACATCATGTACTGATTTTGGCGGGATTTCTGATCGGGCGTTGATTTTCGATGGTACAGCTCGAGGAGGGTTTGTTGCTGGCGCGTGCGATATAGATCGTAGTACACTATTCTCCTTCTGGATGTTCGAAGATGGTATTTCAGGTCTCCCGTGAACTGCTGGCTGATCTACAGGTGATTGATCAGCCCTTCCACCGTTCAGAAATTCCCTGCACATCGTGCCTATGATGGACCTTAGATCACCAACGGTCGTGTGAATTGGAACATTATTCTGCGGAACATCTGGTGGAATCTCTGGTTGTTGAGCCGCGCGGGACAGATTATCGGGCTCATTGTTGATCGAATTCTGTGCTCCTGCTGCATGGGAAGGTTCTCCTCTGATATACGTATTTCTCCTCGTAGTAGGCATATTTCGATCTAATACTCGAATAAGGCCCCACGGTGGGCGCCAATTGATCTTACGCGTTTTCATTCGTTCGATCTAGGTGGTATGAAGTGCCGTACAAATGCTTGTAAATAGAAGAAAAATATCAATAGTATTTGTATTCGTGATGTTTGAGTACAAATTACAATTATGGAGAGTCCTATCCGAGCATTATAGGATGTTGTACAAGCTAGAGGGTGAAATACATATAAAACAGCCTATGCTATTCTTCCTAACTAGTTCCGAGCAGTAGCCTCGGAGGAAGAGCACCTGGGAAGTTGTGTCATCGTCATAAATGCTTGGGGTATTTATAGCTGAGATCTGGAGCTAGGTGATCCACCCACAGATGTGCATTTCTCGGCCCACAGGCCTGGGCCTGAGCTCGGCCCAACAGTGATTTTGGACCCTAAGCTTCCTTTGTAGAATCGGCATAGGACTCTTGAGCTTTGGGCTCGAATTTATGCCTCTGAGATCGAGATCCGTGACTTTCGACCTTACTGGACTGTAGAAATGCCGAATCCAAGATACCCCTCATCACTTTGAGTAGCCTCTCGACTTCTGCTTTGATTATCTTATAATTTGTCGGCCCATGATTCCTCTTCTTTTGTCTTGCTGGTTTTGCCATTGGATCAATTTTTAAAGAATGTGTGATTACTCTTGGGTCAATACACTCAATGTCGTCCGCACTCCAAGCGAAGATGTCAGTATTATTCTGGAGAAAATTTATTAACATTACTTCCCCTTCCGGACTAAGCTCGGTTCCGATCCTGGTCGTTTTTGAAGGATCTCCTTGTACGAGCATAATATCCTTGTGTTCAGGTGGTTTTATGGTTAAATCGACCGGCTCCTTTCCCTTCCGATCTATTCTGTCAGTGCTGGGGATCTCGACTTCAGCTCTTTCGATGTCGTCCTCGAGCTTCCTTTTAGCTGGAGTAAACGGTTTGGATCCGTTTCCCAGTGTTAGGGAAGTGTTATAACAATCCCACATGCAGTGATCATTCACTATTTTTCCGATCCCCGAATCTATCGAAAATTTTATCTTATGTTGGTATGTTGATACTACTGCCGAAATAGGTTGAGGGCCGGTCGTCCTAATATCGCGTTGTAAGCAAAAGGAGTTTTTATGACCAAGAACTTTATCATTTTTACTGCTTGTTGCGGTCTCTTTCCCAACGAGACACTCAAGTTTATAGTCCCATAGGGGACTATTTCTGAGCCTCCAAATCCCACTAAAGGAGTGGCTACTTTTTGAAGCGTTATTTCTCCCAAGTTCATCTGTGTTAGGACTTCTTTAGATATGATGTTCGATGAGCTGCCATTATCGCTTAAGATCCTTTTAATATTGTAGTTCTCTATCTCGAGAGATACTACCATCGGGAAGTCAGGGTTATCTTCCTTCAGATCCCAAACAATATTCCTTGGTACTTCGTTCTCATTGAAGCTAATGAGTTGTTCTTTAGGTAGTTTGCTCTCAAGCGTCCATACTTCCTTCGGATGTCTAAGGTTCCCTTCAATTGATCTCGCGGTTCTACGACGAGCATTACGACTGTCTCCCCCCGCCGGTCCTCCGGAGATTGTATGGATGGTGCCGTTGATTTGATTATTAGGGGACCTTCTTCCCGGGGTTGTTCTCTGATTATTAGCTCGAGGGCTTCTGCTTCCGTTTCTCTTGCGATTGTTTTGTTCGAGATAGTCGTCCAACTTTGCTTGTTCGATCAGCCTTTCAATTTCCTGTTTCAGGTGGAAACAATCTTCGGTGCGATGTCCATGGGCCCGATGATATCTACAATATAGATTGTAATTTCGAGCACCTGGCTTTGGTTGTGCAATTCTTTTTGCTGGCGGAATCCAATTGTTTCTTTCAAGTACTACCAGAATTTCTTCAATAGGAACCGTCAATCGGGGGTATTCCACCTGGTTTACTCGATTCGGGTTTGGTAGTTCGGTCGATCTTGATCTAGGATAGACATTTGGTCTTTTGTCCAGATCGTTCCGATTATACTCTAATCGTTGAAAAACGTTTCCTTTTCTGAAGGATCGATCGTAATCCATAGGTTTTGAAACAGGAGCTTTGTCTTGCCGCCTTGATCCGGAGACGGGGGCTTTGTTCCTATTCTTGTCCTTGAAAGAGTTCATCTCTTCTTGAGTCATATATTTTGATGCCAGAGTCATAATATCCGCAAAGGTTCTCGGTTGTTTTCTGCTTAGCGCATTCCCAAACTGTCTATTTTTGGTGAGATAGAAAAGGATGGAGATTATGTAATCAATATTTGGGGAATCAATTTTCAATAATTCCACGTTAAATCTCGCCAACCAGTTTCTCAAGGATTCTCCTTCTTGTTGATGAATGATTCCGAGGTAGCTCATCGGCAGTTTCTGTCTTTTCTGGCTAGCAAATTGATAAGTCAGTTTGTTGCACAACTCACGAAAACTGAATATGGAATTGGTGGGTTGTTTTCCGAACCAATCCAAAGCTAATCATTCGAATGTGGTAACCATCAGTTTTGCGGTGTATTCAGCTAAGTGAGCATATAAATTCATTATGTTCGTAAAGCTGAATACGTAATCGTCAGGATCGGTGGTTCCGTCATATCTCGATAGTCGTCCTGGAACCTGCCCGGATGATTGAGCTTCTTTTATCTCCCTACAAAAGGGAGAGCATGCTGCTAAGCTTTCCTGGACCTCCGTGTTCCTGGCCCACGGATTTTGAACGGTCAATAGACGTTGTTCCAGACGTTCTTGTACCATCTTTTCGATCTCTCTTTCCGAAACGCGGTCAGTTTTTGGTAGATTAGGGATTGCCTCAACGGCGTCATCATCGATGGGAATTATGGTATGTTCTTTTGATCCTCGACGTGTTGGTTGTGGTTTCGCTCGAAACGTTTTTCTCCGGATTCGCTCGTCAGTCGGTTTCGTATCGCTTCTTTGTGGACTGTGTAATGATCTATGCTCGCTCACAGGGCTATCTGCTTGTTTCGATACTTGATCAACCTTGTAATGCCCCGTAAATTTTAGATTTTTTTAATCCTATTTTATTAGATTTTTAATCCAATTTTATATGCTAATGTGTTTAAAAGATAAATTGAAGTTTTTTTGGGCTATGTTAAATGCATTAATTATTTCTTATGGAATATTGGACTTAGAAATAATTTAGAAAACATGTATACTGCCTTTTAAAAATATTGGGGTCATTTAGTAATAAGTTTGGACTAAAGTGTGCGAAATTTTTTATTTAGGGATCATTTTGCTCTTTTTGAATTTTTGGGGGTTAAAAGTGCGAAAATGCCTCCTTCTTCTCCATTGGCTGAGCAGGCCATAATTTCTTCTCAGAAATCAGCCATGGCAGAGGGAAGGCCATACCCCTTTCTCCGTTCAAACACTCCACCCTTTCCACCATTCAAACACTCAACTACCCCCTATATTAGCTCCATAAATCAGATTTTTGTGTTCCCCTACACCATTCATTTCATTGGAGAGAAAGTTGGAGAGGATAGTAAGGGTTATTGAAAAACATATAGAGAGTAGAAGGATATAGGAGGAAACACCACCATCATCACCACCACCACCTCACGACGGACCACCGCCACTGCCACCGCCGCTGCACCTCCGTCACTGCCGCCACCACTGCCACCGCCGCTGCCGTCGCCCTGAACCGGAAAAGGAAAAAAGGCTAACTTGGAAGCTTGTAAGAGTGTTCAAAAATCCCCTTTTTAGTATGGTTATTTTGTGTGAAATAGCTATTTATGGTTTTAATCTTGAAATATTTTGAAGCATTATTTGATGGGTTTCTTAAAAGATTAGTATACCTCATGTTCAAATCAAAAGGGGGGAAGAAATATTCTATGCAAACAATGTTTTGTTCTTGGTGATATGCATAAATAAGTTTTTCTTAAAGAGATTTGATGGATTTATGAGAGTATATATGCTTACTATGTTATGGATCTTGAAAAATTTATATGTCTATGAAAAGATATGAGTTTTATGAAAACTTAGGGTTTTAGAAGAGGTTTGAGTTATCTTATTTGGGCATTTTGTGCAAAAAAAAAAAATATGGTCTCTTGTGCATTTTTCCGGTGTGGTTGGCCGGAGCCACCCCACCACCGACGAACAACCACCGGCCACTGCTATGGCAGTGGTCGAGGCTTCTTGTGTCTATTGCAAATTGCATCAGACCCATTCTGGCCCGTTGCAATTTGCAACAGACCAACATGCCCATTTAATGGGCCTGTTACTCCCTGGTTAAGGCCAGCCCATATATATAAAAAAAAAAAAAAATAATAATAATAATAATTATAAAAAAAACTTATAATTAATTTTCTGAAATTAATTAAAATTCAAAAGAATGAATTATAAATCGAAAATTCAAAAAAAAATGATAATAATAAATAATTCCATAAATAAAACTAAAAATAATAAATTTAAAAGTTTAATTATGAAAAAAATAAAATTTGTAAAATTTAATATAATTTTGATATTTATACTTGAATATTAATTCTAAAATTAATTAAATTAGTTTAAACAATTTTGAATAACTATAAACTTTTGAAGATAATATTTATAATAAATCGTGTTAATTGTTTTCGGAAAAATAATTAAATAATTTTGGATAAATTTTTGAAAATGAATATATTACTTAGATAATTTTGAAAAGAAAAGAGGATTAAATAAAATAAAAGAATATTACGAAATCTAATTAATTTTAAAATAAAAATAAATTATTTTTCCTATAAGATCATGAAAGTTAAAAAATTTTCAATAAGAAAATAATTTCAAACAAATTTGATTCTTAATTATAATTCATAATTTGGGAAAATAAAATAAAATAGTTTTGATTAAATGTTTTATGAATTAATTAATCCAAAAATAGAATTAGTAAATAAATAAAGTTTTCAAAATTAGAAAAATAAATAATTCAAAAATAAACATTGATTTATTGGAATTAAATATTTAACTATTTTAAAATAATTAAAGAATTCAAAGATGTTTGAAAATTTTAAAATGAAATCTAAACCTAAAGAAATTAACATCTAAACTTGTTTGTTGAAATTACGTAAAATAATTGTTGTATTATTAAAGAACTTTCTCGGGTTTTTATAAATCCTTATTTGTGGCTTTACATACCACGTACCTCTAGGAACCCCTAAACCGAGTTAATTAGTCTAAGTTGGATCATGGTCTCGTTTCGTCCATGACACGACTATAATTGTGACTAAAGTGTTTCTTTAGTCGATCATAAGTTTTTGTTCGTGTTTAGATTCTTAAATGTTAAGTAAACATGTACAGGATCCGGAATCGTCGTTCTCCTGAGAAACTTTCAAGAACCGTAAGCAGCACAGATGAGCGTTGTGTGTTCATTTGTGTGTCAGTCTAATATGCTAGTAGGTCGAGTCTAAGCATGTGTTATATTCTAATTTCTCTTGCATGTTGTGACGAATAGATTGGACATGTTATGTCGATATTACTCGCATGAAATCCTAAGAATATCAACATGATAATCCAATACATGCTACATCCGAATCTACTAGTTGCAAGTACATTGAATTAAACTATCATGACACCTAAAATTGCATATTATAAGTTGTTAAATGTTGATAATATGTTAAATATGTTTGATATGTTATGTTTCCGTTTGTCTCTGATTATGTGTTTCCGTTTGTTTCCGATTTTTGTGTGAGCCCTATTTGTTTGGTATATGGACCCGATGGCAACTTGGCCGGCAAGGGCCGGCATGATTGTCACGGTTATCCGTAGGCCTGGCCTTACAACCCAAGTGGGGAGGAACACTTGGGGAGTAAGGACGAACTCCGGCGAAGACATGTCGATGCATTTCAGATAGTAAGGTCGCTTCTTACTTGGTGAGTTTGGATGGAAATCAGATAAGGATGGAGGGTAAGCGGAGAACGGCATCAACAACTCTTGGTTATTTGAAATCTATGCTTTGATTTTATGTATGCGATATATGCTTAATTCATTTATATGCTCACGATATATATTATGTTGCATCCATGCCTCACTAAGTTGGACGATCAACTTATGCGTTCCTTTTATCAATCTTTTCAGATGCAGGAGTCTCGGGTTATGATGGTTGAGTCAGTTTTCGGGATCCAGTCGGTCGTTGAGGGATTATTCCCTTTTGTCTCTTTTGCCTTCGTTACTTTGTTACTTTTGTTTTCACCTTGATATAAGGTTGAACGATGTATTTTGAATATCGTGTTTATGTTTTCCGTAGGCTTGCGGGGTTACGTGTATGACCGTATATTTGGCCTTCTCCGTTTATAACGGAGCTAGCAGACATCTTGAATTTTTAATATGGTTTTATCGCATGCTTTAATTATGTCATCATGTTTAAAAAAAAATTCAGTAACTCTGATGGGTCATCCCGCGCCGGGCGATCCCAAACTCGGGGATGGGCCACGTGGGACCCAACCCAGGGAGCGGGGCGTCACAAACCTGCCTCGGAGCTCTCCAACCTGGATTCGCCCTAGTCGCTCTAGGGTCTCTGGGCACATGGTCAGGAACCAGCAATTATCCTGGGTATAACGAGTTAAACAGCATTGCGATCTGTCTTAATTTCTCCTGTTTATCCGCCAATGGGACAGGGATTGTAGGAGCCACGGGGGCTTCTGGTATAGTATTGGCGGCGATTTCTTGCTGTCCTTGAGAATTTTGGATATGGATCCCTTGGCATTCTTCATGATTCGGCAATTGATTATTTTCTCGTTGATGATTGGGTTGTCATTCGTCGTATCGTTTTGTAAGTCGCCCGACGTCATAGGTGGATGCGTTGTATTGCTTCTTGCTTCGTTGCGAGCGTTCTTCCTCGGGCGAGCCATATGTCTATCGAATAATTAACTTAGCCCCTCGGTGGGCGCCAACTGATTTAACCCTTTTCCGTAGGGTTTGATTAAATCAATAATAATGGTTAATTGGGGTAAAATTATATGGAGATTATAGGGCCTAGTTAATTTATTCCGGATGGATCAATCTCAAGGAAGAATAGCAAGCAATAATGTAACGAACGAATTGATAAATAATATGTATAGCAAAAGCTCTTTTATTATATTAATCTCAGAATGCCCAAGTATGTAGGCGTAAGTTCTGATCTGTTGTCTATTACAAAGATGAATCTAGGTATTTATATGTTACAAACCCTAGACAGACAAGGAAACATAGCCCTATTAGGACTCGGGATATCTATCCTTCATTAGTTCGGATTACAGCCTGGTCGCTGTGGAGAGTTGTCTCGGATCTGGTCGACCTGTGGTTATATATGAGCTACATGGTCGAGCCGAACTGATCTTCTCGGGTCGATTCGCATATCATAAGGGGTATGAAATAGCCCCCATCATATATTTTGCTTGTAATTCGCCTCGTAATAAAATGTTCTCTTGTTACAAGATATCTTACTGCCTAAATGAATGTTGGTATCCATTCTTCGACTCATTCCGATATTCTTGTATCTCGAGTAGATTTCACATCATTCTTCGACCTTAATCATATATCTCTCGAGGAAGTTTTAAGAAAGTATTTCGACTTACCCGTTATATTATCGAGAATCGATCTTGAGTCGAGAAAACATTCTGACTATGTTCTTAGTTTCTCGAGATAGGTTATCGACTTTTAATGCGATTGTTCCAACTGTCTTTCCATAAATGCGGGAAGTTAATAAGTCAAGCGCGTTTGTTTATCACCGTTGATCTAATCTTTCCTTATCTGTAAGATCACCCTTATTCTACCTATAAAAGGCAACAACTCATTTACCATTTTCATCCATTACCCAGAAATGGGAAACACACTTCCATTTAGATTGGTTCTGCCAACTGATCCGATAATACTAAAAAAAGCACATTATTTTGATTATGCTTGGCAGGGTTACCTTGCCCTTCATCTTGCCTAGTGCTGATGAGTCCCAGTAACAACCTACCTAGTACTGACAAGTCCCATATTGACCTCTGTATTAGTCTTCTATAGTTAGGGTCGTAGCTAGGGATTTGATCAGCACATGGTGGGTTAGGATCTACCTAGCATCCTCATTCTTGGAGGTTGCTTTCGGAGTGCCCCTATGTCGGGATATCCTGGTAGAATTTCAGTTTTGTGACGACCCAAACGGGATCTCGTTTTGGACGAATAACTGTAGCAAGCTAGTAGGCTTTTTGGAGGTTTGTTGGATCAAAGCGGGAATCAATCTTGCGAGCCTGGCCATCGAACCAAATAAGTCGACCATCCTGAGCAGCATGCTCCTTAGGTGGTCGTATTATCGATTGAGGTACTAGGGAGGAAATTGATATTTTCGTGGACATTGTCGTGAAAGCTTCAACCTATTAGATAAGGCTTCATTTTTGTTCAGTTGTAGGAAGTAAAAGCAGTGGTGTATTTCTTGTTTTTGTAATATAATTCATATTTAATAAAAAACTCATTTCTTTTGCATCTCCTTCGCATATAACTTTTGTTGCTTAAATGTAGATCGAAGAGTTTTTACCACCTCAATCGGTTTTTACTCAACCTTTAATTTGTACTTAGATTGTCTACCAATTGTTGGTTTTAACCTTCTTTACTCGATAATTGTAGATTGATGAGTGTCCACCGACCGAATCGGTTTTTACTCAATCTTTGACTTAGGTTGTCTACCAAATGTTGGTTTTAACCTTGTATACTTCAATAAATGGAGATCGTTGAGTGTTTATCGACCCAATCGGTTTTACTCATTTTTGTACTTAGATATTTTCCCAATTATTGGTTTTAACCTTATTTACTTCGATAAGTGGAGATCGATGAGTGTTTACCGACCCAATCGATTTTACTCATTTTTGTACTTAGGTTTTTTACCAACTATTGGTTTTAACCTTATTTACTTCGATAAGTGGAGATCGATGAGTGTTTACTTACCCAATCGGTTTTACTCATTTTTGTACTTCAGTTTTTTTTACCAATTATTGGTTTTAACCTTATTTACTTCGATAAGCAATGGCTTTTCTAAAGACTTTAATCACAAATACAGGAGAAAATTTTAAAGGAGTAAGCAAGAGCTTTAATTATTCCTCGATCGAATTAGCAATAAATATTCATAAAAAAGGAAAAAACAAATAACAATTAAAATCTAGAATCTATGTCTGGATAGTACTATTAGCGTCCATAGTATCTTCTCAGGTTAACAGCATTCTAGGTCCTTGGTAAAGGTGTTCCATCAATATGAGCAATTTTGTAAGATCGCTTTTTTTCAACGCCGATTAGGATGTAAGGTCCATCCCAATTTTGCGGCAGTTTTCCCACATGTTTGGACACTTCTACTTTCTTCAAGACCAGATCTCCTTCTTTAAATGATCGTATTAGGACTCTCGGATTGTAGGCTTTTTCCATGTTCGACTTAGTAACCTGCAAACGAACTGCTACCCTGTCCCTTAGTGCATCTGTCAAATCGACGTCGTCTTTCCTTCTTGTGTTGTTACTCTCTTCATCGAATAGTTCGACCCTCGGGCTAGGAATCACTTGTTCAACGGGGATGAAAACTTCCGATCCATATACCAAGCTGAAGGGAGTCTCTCCGGTTGAGGCTTTTACGGTTGTTCGATTAGCCCAAATTACTCCTGGGAGTTCATCTAGCCACTTTCCCTTTGCTGGATCTAGTCTTTTTTCCAAAGACTTAAATTGTGACGGCCCGGCTCCGCGGGTCCATTGGACAGTCAGTCGAAAAAGTATTATTATTTTGAAAAAGAGTTAAAATATCGAAACCTTTTTTTTTAAAGAAAACAGAAACGATAAATTAAAGGTTTTAAACAAAATCGAAAAGGAGCATAAATCGACCACAAAATATTACTACTCTCCCGAATACTAGGGTGGGACCGCAACCGTGATGACCTAACCGCAACATGAACTATCGTATCCCCAAACACCTGAAGCTAAAAAGAATGAAACACAAAATGCATAAGTTGATCGTCCACCTTAGTGAGGCTATAGTGCACATGTGCATGTGATGCATGAATGCAACATAATATACGTGAGCATATATAACAGTGCAATAAATAAACACATGCAATAACAATTTTAAGCACGTAAACAAGTAACCAACAGTTGTTGATGCCGTCCTTCTCTTACCCTCCAGTCCATATTATGACGCCCCCCACCGAACATTCCAAGTAAGGAGCTACCTTACTATCTGTCCGCATAGACGTCTAATGCCAAGAGTTTGACTTCACTCCCCAAGTGTAACCTCCACACTTGGTTTGTGAAGCCGGGTCCACGGTGGATCAAGGTAACCCTCCGGCCCTAATCTTCCGGGTTACCTATGATTCCGCACACCAAAATAGGGCCCACACAAGAATAGCAAGCAATACAGTACAGTAACATGAAATCAGCAACCAACTCAATAACCATCATTAAAATGGTTCAATATATGATATCCAGGACTCGTAAGCACATAGGCATTATCATATAATTCAAGGGTATATTTTGTCCTAAAAGTTGAGTTTTTCATTGTATCATACATCGCATGCTCGTTCGTTTAGGGACTAAGTTGCAGTTATGACTCGACCTACTAGCATACTCGGACTTACACACAAGTAACACACAACACTCACCTGTGTAGCTTACGATTCTCGAGAAAATGCAGAAAAGTAGCGTCTTCGGTTCATGTACACGTTCATGTAACGATCTTAGAATCTAATCACACCACAATGATTCTAGAGTTACTAAAGCAATGCTTTAGTCGAGCAAACAATTGAATCGTGGTTGTTCAATATCGAAGCCACGATCAAAACTTGGACATTTACGTCCGATCTAAAGGTTCTTTGGTTCGTTCATGAACCGAGGTAAACATAGCCACGAAAGAGTTAAACTAGAACAAAAATCGTTCTAATTGAGCTTTAAAATGTTTAGTTAAAGGTTTTAAGTTAAGTTATTACTTCCATGTAACTTTATATTCCTCAATGAATTGTATCCGAAACCTGAGCATATGCGTATACGACTAATAAATTATCTTATAATCTTACTTAAATATAATTAAAGAAAATCCTATCACAAGGATTTTCTAAATTAACATCTCAGATTTTTCCTTTCATTTTTCAGATTTACAAAATAGCCCCTAAATTTTTAAAAACATCCATTTTTCCGAAAATTTGCAACGAACTTTAAATCATAAGATTTTTAACTAGAATCATATCAAAAATCAAATAAAAAACAGAGTACTAAAGTATCTTGGTACATCAAAAGTCAAAGCTTTAAAAACACCACATGTTTAAAACTTTTGAAAAACACCCTCATAGTTTTGAAAACTTAAGAAAATCAACTTTCTTGAAAAATAATTCAAGATCCAAGCATTTAAGTAGTATTTAAATATAATCATGCATAATTTCAATATAAAATAGATTAACAATAAGGTTTAATAACTTTTGACAAACTAACAATGAGAAACAAAAAGTTCTTTAATTATAAGTTTTCTTCGGAAAAATTTACAAATTTTCAATCTTAAAACACAAGTGACCAAAGCACTACTTCAGATTAATATATTAAAAGTTGATAAAATTAACTATGTAAAATAGCGAAAAAACAGTGCCTTTGCCCCCTTATTTTCAGAATTGCAAAACTAACCCCAAAAGTTTCGAAAACTCCCTTTTTGCAAACAAAATTGGAGCAACTTTAAAACAAATAATTTTTAAGTAAACTCATACCAAATATCAAACAAAAATAGAGATCTCAGTCCATTATACTCCCAAAATTTTCGCATCCCTAACCCTTCAACTTTTAAAATCTTTCAAAAATACCCCCCAAAGTTTCGAAAATTATAAACAATAACTTTCTTACAAAAATAAATCAAGATCCAAATATCTAATAAACATTTATTTAAACCAAGCAAAACCACATTAAAAATCTGATGATGAATATAAACTATACAACTTTTCATAAAACTAAAATGGATAAAATAAAGTTCTTCAATATTCATATTTTGTGCAAATGAACACAAATTTCTAAGTCTTGAAATAAAATCCATAAACTCAACCCAAACATGAAAATGAAATCTGTTTTATAATGTAATAACTTAAATCTATTACTCTTTATAAATGCATGCATGTTTTTCTCCATTTTTCTTTGAAGAACACTTTTAAAAGAAAATAAAATAAAATCCAATCAATTAAAGAACACAAGCATAGGTGGATCTTTACCCAAAGAAACGAAGGGTAGGAAGCTCTCTTCACTTTCAGACCTCCGACGGTGGTGGTGGCGGCTCCGGTGGTAGTGGTGGCGGCTCCAGTGGTGGTTCATAACAAAGGCCCTCAAATCCTTACTTTTCCCCAACTTCTAATGACTGCCGATTCACTCTCGGAGATTCAATCGACGATCCGAATGGTCAATATGTAGCCCCATGTGTGTAGAACCTACACATAAAATATGGGTATAATCCAACGGTGGACGAAGACGGAATGATCGGAAAACCGAGGCTGTGTAGTGAAAATCCGAAAATTCTCTTTGTGTTGCCTCTTCTCTCTCTCTCTCTCTCTCTCTCTCTTATTTTCTTTATCTAAGTATTTTTAAGTTGTAAAGAAGATAATGTGGGTTTGAGGAGGGTATTTATTAAGCTATAAAATAAGATTTTTAATGTATATACACATATACATACAATATGATAATAAAGGAGTATTATTACTCCACATTTTCCACCAATGCATGTCAACCTTGGGTGGATGAGTTAATCTACCCAAGGGCATGCTTGACAACCCTAGGAGTGTGCAAGGAGAGAAAATGATTACTTTCCTGCAGAAAATCTGCAACTTGGTTAAAATTTGCACTATACCACCCGAAGTTTTGAATACTTACATCTTTGTCCCCAAAACAAATATTTGTGCATCCAAGCCCAAAAATTTTCAAGAAGGTTTTGATCTTATTTTAAAGTAACTTTTATATTTTTAATTATTTCAAAGTTCAAAAGATCACATGATTTAATTAATTGTTCAAGTTAATGCTTAACTTTGAAAATAAAATGTAGCACATAAATTGGAATAAAAATCTAATCAAAATGTTCGAAATTTCCAGGGCGTTACATAAATATTTCTCTGTTAGTAACTTATGTTTGTCCATTAGCTCTGGGATGTCCTACCGACGTGAAGTTCTGTTGAATCCCAAATTTCGAACACCAATCTAGTACGTGTTTTCCCGCGAACTAAGTCCCATTATCAGAAATGAGGACCGGTGGGATTCCAAATCGACAAACTATGTACTTCCATAAAAAGTTGATGACTTGGAACTGGGTAATTCGCGCTAAAGCAATACATTCAATCCACTTACTAAAACATTCAACCGCAACCAATACGTAGCTCCTTTTAGATCTTGCCATGGGAAAAGGTTCGACTATGTTAATTCTCCATTGGTCGAATGGCCAACAAATTGGTATAGAATCCATTTTCTCCGCTGGTTGATGGTTTATGTTTGCGTGAGTTTGATAGTAGTGGCATCTTTTCAAATATTCAGTGGCATCATGGTTCAGGGTAGGCCAATAATAACCTGTTCTTAGACACTTCAAAGCAAGCTCTCGAGCCCCACTATGGTTTCCAGCTTCTCCTTCGTGAATTTCCTTGAGTACATCTTGGACTTTTAATTCGGAGATACACTTTAAAAGGAACCCAGAGACCGGTCTTTTATAAAGTTTTCCATTCAAGATAGCGTATCTGGGAGCTCGATATTTTATTCTTTGAGCTTCATTCTGATCAGTAGGGAGGGATCCATCTGACAAGTATAGCAAGAGTGGAGTCATCCAACTATCTTTTCCCAGGTCAATTTCCATTATCTCTGCGTTAGGTAAGTAATCCAAGTCTATCGCAGGGGTGTTCGAAACCAACCACATTATTACCCTTTCAGTTCGGCCGTCCCTCGACCCTGTAAATCGAGAGAGTTGGTCTGCCCACTTGTTTTTTGATCGCGAAATATTCTGTATTTCGAATTTATCGAAATTTCCTGCAAGTTGTTTCACCTTAGCCAAGTATTTGACCATGTTGTATTCCTTGGCTTCGTACAAACCTTCTATCTGACGCTGAACCAGCTCGGAGTCAGTTAATATTGTTGGATGAAGATGAAGATAGCGTGCATTAAAAATAAAGAAGTTAAGGGAGGTTTTGATGATTTCCAAAACATCAAGATCAGCTAAATATGAAAAACTTAGTTAAAACCCTTAGAAGAATTTTGACCAAATAAGAAAACAAATCAGAAGGGTCAAATAGTCAAGGTCCAGAAGACTACTGATCTGCTGAAGGAAAGAAATCAGACTGGTGAAGATCAGCCGACTCAAATCAGATTTGTTCAAGTTTGGGAACAGTTCTGCTCACCATCAGACTTGTGTTCTCATCAGCCGAGTGGAAAGGATCAAGAAGTCTCACCAACGGTAGTAAATGCCCTTAGAGTAATAAATGCTGAAGACCGAAGATATTAATGACAAATGATTGAAGAAATACCTCGTATCAGCTAGGTGCATTTAGTGCTACCTGACAGAAAGTACAGTCTGCAGTACTGTCACTATGCAGAGAGCCGTTCGCGGAAATTAAGGACCAGAAATCGAGAAATTCGAATAGTGTCTCTCTTCAACGGACACTTTTTTAATATGTGAGTATAAATAGCTGAAGAGATGAAGAGAAAAACAACACAACATCTGAGAGATTATCCGAAGCAGAATATTTTCTAAGTCTCAAGAAGCTCAAGAACAGCTCACTCGCCTGCTGAAGTCATTTGTTGACAGAAGCTTGTTGAAGCAAAACGAATACATTTTCTGAGTGAATCTGTGTTAAGAGAGTGTTGTGAGGAGCTCTTATCCGTCTTTGTGAGTGGTAAGTCTCTGTAGAATAGGTCTTCTTTGTGATTTCCTATTGCGCACTTGTGGTCGTTTCATTTGTTGTTCGACGCAAGCAGAGTATACTGTAAACTTTGTGATTATAGTATAACCCAAGATCTAAGTGACTTGGAAGAGTGGACTAAAGGATTTAAATCCATATAACCACTATAAAAATTTTGTGTGTTCAAACTTGCATTATTTTCTAGCATATTTTCTCAACTGCATAAGAACAGTTGAAAAACTATTTGAAAATATTTTTAAAGGAGTTTGATAAAACTGAGGATAAAATCTTTCAATATACCAAGCTTACTTGTGAATAACACTTAAAATATCCGCTGCCAGTATTCTAGTGTTAAAACTGATTTTAACTAAATCAGCTAAGTGATTATCAGATTAGTGGTCAACTGTGTTGTTCTAAGATTTGTTCGCGATCAGCTTAGTCAGCTTACTGTTCTATATCAGCTTAGTCTGCTGACAGTCGAGTAAAAGTTTTAAAGTTAAAATTTTGAAGAGGTCTATTCACCCCCCCCCCCCTCTCTAGACCTCATCTGACCACTTGGGACCAACAAGTTGTATCAGAGCGGGTGGTTCATTAGAATCAGCTGCCTGATCAACGAGCTTGATCCGAGTGTTTTTCAAAGGTTTTCAAACTTTTTCAAAAGAGCATAATCTTGAAAAATAAAAACTTTTTGAAAATGGATTGTATCAGCCATGTTCCCCACATAGCTGGTATGAGTTTTAAGGACTGGAAGATCAGAATGGAGATCTTCTTAGCTGCCTACAATGATAACATGTACACATGTATCATAAAAGGTCCATTCAAATTTACCAAGACTATAAAGATTAATGAAGTAGATACAGTGGTGGAAAAAGATTTGCAAGAAATGACAGCTGAAGAAATCAAGCTATTCAATCTGGACAAAGTTGGCCGTTTCATCATGATCAAAGCCCTGGACAATGACAAATTTGATAAAGTTAAGCATTGCAAGACTGCCAAAGAAATGTGGGATCAGGTTCGTGACATGAGTGAAGGAAACGACGCCATCAAAGAGCATCAGCTGAGTGTTGCTCTAGAAAAGTTGGACAACTTCAAGATGAAGTCTGCGGAAACCATTGATCAGATGGATACAAGGTTTATAAGGACATTGAATGAAGTTCTCAAGCTTGGAAAAACCTTCACAGACAAGGAGATAACCGTCAGGGTGCTGAAGGCTCTACCTCCAAAGTTCAACATGAAGGTGACAGCCATGAAAGAGTCAAGAGATTTGGGAAAGATCTCTCTCTTCGAACTGTTCTCAGTACTCAAGGCGTATGAGTATAAACTGCCAAGAATGGGTGTTGAAGAAACCTCAACTTCAAGTCCTACAGCCGCCCTGGTTGCTGCTGAAAATTCTAGAAGACCAGCATACAAAAGCAAAGAAGTGGACTCATCTGATGAAGCCACAATACTCAACAAAGGAGTACACAGTTGGAGACATTGCATTGCTGATGAACAACTTCAAGAAGTTCTACAAAAGAAAAATGAAGAACAAATACAACAATGCTTCTACTTCTAACCCTACTTCTTCTTCTCAAGATAAGGATTCTAATAAATCCAAAATGATGTGCTATAATTGCAGGAAACTAAGCCATTTCATCAGAGACTGCCCATATCCTAAAGCTGAGAAGTACACTGAAGAGGAAAAGAGAATCAGAAAAGAAAGAAAGCATCAGAAAGGCAAGGTGCTGTTAGCAGAAGCGGAGAAGCTGGCTGCTATCTACTCATCTGATTCAGATTCAAACACTTCTGATGAAGAGTCTTCTGAAGAAGAAAGTCCTGCACTCATCTGCCTGATGGCCAAGGAATCTGATAACTCTGAGGATGATGAGGTAACACCTTTTGAAAATGAATTATTTAATTCATTTGAGCAAATGGTAGTTAATAATACAAGTATTGTTGATACATTTGCTAAGCTTAAGGAAGAGATGATATTGCTAAGAGAGCAAAACAGTTCACTGAAACTTAAGGCTGAAAAGCCAAAAGAATCAGCTGAATATAAACTGCTTGAGCAAGAGAATGAATCTCTGAAAGCTGAATGTGAAGTACATAAGGGGAAAATCATGGAACTTGAAAATATAATTGAGTCTCATGAATAATCATCTGTTGCATCCACTCATATCTCTAGTAAACAGAAGATATCTTTAGAACAGGATAAGTTAGAACTGAACCATACTGAAAAATTTATATCAGCTGACAACAGTAAGGTCATATTGTAAGTTCAGACTACTAAACCTGCTTCACCAGAGAAAGAATTAAAGGAGAAGAAAACTCCTAAGGCTAAAAAGAGCAAAGAGCCTAGTGTAGGAAAACAGACTGGTAAGTCTAAACAACAGAGTCCTAGGAAGTCTGCTGATAAAACTAAAGCCAATCAGACTAGTGGTAAAACTAAGTCGCCTGTTAATGAGCAAGCCCCTAGTAAGCCAAAGAAGCATAAGAACAAGAAAAATCAAAATGCTTGGTATGGAAATGAGTCATATTATGTGCAACCTGCTGCATATCCTCCTATGTATCATGCACCACAATTTCCAACTTACTATGCACCATATCCTGCTCATCCAATGAATGCATATCCTGCTTATCATGCATCTTATTCTGCTTATGAACATTATCCTTATCATGCTGATTATCAACAACATAGAAAATCTGATGAACGTGATGAAGATAAAACTGTTCATGCTCCTGCCAAAACTCAGAAGCCTAAGAAGCCTAAGACTTCAACATCTTAGGTTGTCAAAGGTGGAACTAGTCCTTCAGGACCCTCTCAATAAGGGTACCTAAAACACTTTTTATTTTGTTTTGTATGTTAGGATTAGGAGTAGGAGTAAAGTAGAGAAAATCTGGTACTTGGACAGTGGCTGTTCAAGACACATGTGTGGAAGCATACATGAGCTGACTAATGTTGTTGCTGTGGATGGTCCTAAAGTTACCTTTGGAGACAGCAAGGAAGGCAATATTGTAGCAAGTGGAAAGCTGATCAAAGGCAACATTGAGATATCTGACGTCTTTTATGTTAAAGGCCTCAAATACAATTTGCTGAGCATAAGTCAATTTTCTGACAAGGGATTTTCAGTCATCTTCTCATCAGATAAGTGCTACGTTGAACAAATTGGTACAAAGAAGGTAATTTTATCTGGAAGACGACAAGGAAATGTCTACACAGTGGACTGGAATTCTGTAGACAAGAGTTCAAGTATTTGTTTGGTGGCATCCACACTAAGTGAAGTTAGTTGGCTGTGGCACAAAAGAATGAACCATGTGAATTTCAAGACCATCAACAGACTTATCAAGAATGATCTGGTAGAAGGAATTCCAAAGACAGTCATGTGCAAGGACAAGCTTTGTGACGCCTGTCAGAAGGGTAAACGAATCATGTCATCTTTCAAGAGCAAGAAGCACCAATCATCTGGAAGGATCTTGGAGCTGCTACATATGGACTTATTTGGAACCTTTGATCCAATCTGCAATGGTGGAAAGAAGTACTGCCTAGCTGTTGTGGATGATTATTCAATATACACTTGGGTGATTTTCATGAAAAAGAAAAGTGAAACCAAGGAGCATCTTACAAATCTGATGGAGCTGATCCAGAATGAAAAGAGCATGAATATTTTAAAGATCAGATCAGTTAGAGGGACTGAATTTACAAACTCTACTGTTGAAGAGTATTGTAATGCCAGAGGAATCAGCCATGAGTACTCTGCTGCCAGAACCCCTCAAAAGAACGGAGTTGCTGAAAGGAGAAACAGAACTCTAAAAGAAGCTACCAGAACCATGATAGCTGAAGCAAATATACCCATCATACTACCTGATCTCAACTCAGCTGCTAACTCAAGTGCTGTTCAAAAATCACACTGCTGATTGTCTAACAGAAGAGATGCAAACAGCTGACAGACCAGAGACTGTTCAACAAACAACTGCTGTTCAACAGACTACTACTGGAACTCCAACAGTAGTGTTGCAAGATCAAAACAGAGGACATCATTCAGATTTGCAACCTGATCTTAGATGGCTCAAGAATCATCCACCAGAGCTGGTGATAGGTGATCCTTTGGATAGAGTAAAGACAAGGAGATCTGCTGCAAATAATGCAATGTTCATCAGCTTCCTATCTCAAATAGAGCCTAAAAATATTGAAGAAGCTCTTAGTGATTCAAACTGGATTGAAGCTATGCAAGAAGAGTTAAATCAATTTGAAAGGAATGAAGTTTGGTACTTAGTTCCTAGACCAAGTCATCATAGGGTAATGTGCACTAAATGGGTATTCAGGAATAAAATGAATGAAGATGGTATTGTCACCAGAAATAAAGCAAGATTAGTGGCCAATGGTTATTGCCAAGAAGAAGGCATTGACTTTGATGAAACATTTGCACCAGAGGCAAGATTAGAGGCAATCAGATTGTTTCTCGCCTATGATGCTCATAAAAATTTCATAGTCTATCAAATGGATGTGAAATCAGCTTTTCTCAATGGAGAATTGCAAGAAGAAGTTTATGTTGAACAACCACCTGGATTTGAAGCTTACAAGGAAGAAGACAAGGTGTATCGTCTGAAGAAAGCCCTCTATGGACTGAAACAGGCTCCAAAAGCATGGTATGATACCCTATCTGATTTTCTTTTTAATTAAAGGATTTCGTAAAGGTAAGGTAGATAAGACCCTGTTCACTATTGAATGGGAAGATCATATATTGCATGTGCAAATATATGTGAACGATATTATTTTCGGTTCAACAAATCAACATATGTGTGATAAGTTCTCAAAGCTGATGCAGAACAAGTTTGAAATGAGCATGATGGGAGAACTTAATTATTTTATTGGTTTGCAAGTAAGACAGTTGCCTGATGGAATATTCATCAACCAAGCAAAATACACAAATGATCTGTTCAAGAAATTTGGTATGTAAACTAGCTCATCTGTTAGTGTTCCAATATCTACTGGACTTCGTTTGGATAAAGATGAAGATGGCAAATCAGTGGATATAACCAAATACAGAGGTATTATTGGGTCACTTTTATACTTAACAGCTAGCAGACCTGATATCATGTACTATGTTGGGGTTTGTGCGAGATATCAATCAAATCCTAAGGAATCTCATCTTCTAGCTGCCAAAAGGATACTTAAATATCTTAAAGACACTAAAGAATTGGGATTATGGTGTAATACCCCGTAATATTGTATAAATGCGAATTAAAATTTAATAGATAAAAAAGAAAATTTGTTTGAGGCTTAAGTGGAGAATGAAAAATAATGTAAGGGTCTAAAAAGATATATGAGTTTGATAACTGTCAATCCTAATTAACTAGCTTTGACTCATGTTACCTCTTCTATTATATACAAATATATTATGCACCTAGAGATTCTTGTTACTTCTTCCATAAGCCATATATAAGTAATATACTTATATATATCCACCGTAAGTATATATGTATGCACACAAGCCTTTCATCTAAATTTTGAATAATATAAGAGAAACCAATTTATAATATATTATAAGACTTGAAAGGTATGAAAGAAACTAAAAGAAGATAGGGATTAAGGAAAAATAGAGTAGTGACTCTTAATTACTTGGTAGCACGTGTCTACTTCAAATTCATCAACATCTTCACACTTCCACCCTCAAGTATTATTTTATTACTTAAGCAATATATAGCCTAATATATCAAAGCTCTAATAATTATGCCTTAATACTTGAATCACTTAGGATGAAATTTAGTAAGAAAAGTAAATATTGATGGAGATATAGGACACGGGTGTTTTGGAAAGCAAGTGGTGACGTGACTGCGACGCGGTGGTGCCCGGTTGAGCAAGGTGGTGTAGTCCTAGTGATGTGCAGCAGCGGTATGTATGGCTCGAAGCAAGTTAATTTAGGTGGGTGTAGTGTGAGCTATTTGGTTTATAGGCTCAGTTAATACTTTGTCCTTTTCTTTGATGATAAAAATTATGACAAATTAATCTTTGAATAACAGTGCTGGGGCTTTACAAATCTCCTGGTGGGTCTGGTTAAATTATATTACGGTTGGACATATTTTAGGCTCACATATTAGATGGTTTATTGGGTGTTTGTTGAAGATTATATATAAAACGTAAATTTGGACCTATGGTATATATGAAACTCCAGTATACGTGTATGTCTTCATAATTAGATTGATAAGGATAAATTCTCAAATTTAAGAAAGTGTGGTTGTAATTCGAAGATGAGTTAAAGCTGATAATTCGTATTTAGAGTAATCAATTTATTAGATATTAACTTTTGATACAAGATAGATTGAAGACTTAACATAGATTAATAATTAGAAGTTTTATATAAGCTTGGCCTCTAGTGAAACTTTATTCACTGGAACGGAGTTCTACATGTCGACACAATTAACTAAATACAATGGATCAACTATAACATATATTCTCAAGGTAAAATGGTTAGTAATGACTTGCTTAATAAAAATGATCTATATTAGAGTTACTACAACTTTTACAAGTCAAGTTAGTTAATTATTAATAATTCATAAATCGATAGAGTTACTTTAAGATAAATTATTTTTAGTATTACTCTGACACCAGTAAAACGTGTGTATAGATATTTATACTCTGAAATCGTGATCACCAGGTGAAATTGACGTACTTGTAAGAAGTCATCCGGCTAGCCTGAGAAAGGTGAGCGCCTCAATAAAACGTTTTTAAAATTGAAAGAGCTTTTCAAGAAAATTATATCATATATGTATTTCTCATTTGAAATGACTACAGTTGTTATATTTCTGTTTATAATTGTCTGCAATGCTTGCAGCATGTACTACTTCTTCGTAGTAGAACTAATAATTCTATAATTGTTTGCATTTCTCGCATCATATGATATTTGCTGAATAATGGGGTGTAGTATTTTATCTCACTTCATATTGATGAATGGTACCAAGGTGTAGTACTTTATCTCACCTAAGTACCAATTGATTGTGCATGATTATTTGCGCGCTCATCTGCTTTCGATTGATGGTATTCTCTGGATAATTCTGGGTAGCTGGGGGCTACAGGACTACCAGAGCTCTGCCATTGACCGGACTCACAAAACCAGGGATTAGAGCCCCTTGGGGAGTAACTCAACTTATTCGGCAAAGACATGTCAAGGCCACTTTAAAAGGGATGGGTAGCGCCTCAGCCCTTATCTAACCGGAGTACTAACTATAGATCACATCCTGATCTTTCTGTATCCTTTTGAGGTGGAGGAGTTGTTTATCCCGTTTTGACGGGTAATTGATTGTGATATCATCTGTGATATTTACGTATCTGCTATACTAATCTTAAATATCAATTAAATTGTAAGTTAATAGGCAGTACATGGAGTTCTAAATCGTTTTCTGCATAAAACTCAATTTCACACCTGCACAGGCCTCACTAAGTTGTTTTTACAACTTACGCTTTTAAATTATTACTCTTTCAGAATCTCACCAAAGGGCAGGATGGGCCACATCAGACTAAGGGATTTCAATTGGACGTCTACCATAGAGTTTCTAGAATTTGTCAGGTGAAGGTTTGAGTAGAAATGAAAAGTTTTAAAGTAATAAGTTAGTTGGGAGAACCATTCTATTGTAATAGATAGTTAGAGCTCTGAACTGCAATTATTGGAAATTATCAAGGTTATTTTATTATGTATGTATGTCTTAGCAGGCAGGTGCCGGTTTTGGGGCCGTTACAGGTGGTATCAGAGCATTAAGTTGTGTTAGTGCTATGTCAGGATAGGTTCATTTGACTGTCGGTGGTTATACAAAGAAATTCCATAGAACCCTTAAGATTTTCAATCAAGTCATAGGAACCCTTAGTACCCAATTGTCGTGAATCACTATTGGGGCACGCGACCAACATGTGAATCATTACAATTATGGTACTAAGATAGATGTTTTCCGACAGCATAAGTTTGTAATAGAAAGTTTTAACCTGTGAATTGGTCTAGATTTGTAACAAATCAAGCAAGTTAGGATCCTATCTTTCCATTTTCTATTCAACAAGATTGTTGAAACCTTAGGTTTCTTTTTAGAACAACTAAGTAGTTGTAAGATCTTTTCGAATGTCTATCGATTCATCTTGGATTACTTCAAATGACTGCTTTTCTCTTGGTTTCCAATACTCATCTTTAATACTTCCTGAGCAGAATTAAATCCGAAGTTTTCTATGTTTTGTGTACTCTGAGATAATGACTTGAATTTAATCAACATAAGTTATAGTTATCCTTATGCCTATGTTGAGTCCGAGTAGATTATAAGAATAATATTACGCTTGAGATAATAAAATAATATAAGAACTCATCAATTAGGCTTGAATTGATAAATATTCACTTTTCTTTTGAATTCTTGGTACCCATCCTTCAGAATTTCTTTAATCGTTTCTGATTTTGACCTTGCGAGTGATGTGTATGTTAAAGGCATTGAGTTGACGGATATATATTATGGTTTCCTTAATCCTAGGATGAACAATAGATAGCGTTTGAGGTTTCAATCGAATCGAACTACGTAATCTATAATAATAGTTTGTTATGTCGGCCACGCTAATGGAACAATTAGGCAACTCGCCTGGTAAACTAGAATGACGCACTGCTTGACTACAATTTGGATAATCGAACCACGAATCGAATGTCTTCGCAATTACAAGACATGAGAGTCGACAACTAGTTGAGATGAAGAAATTGATGGATAGTGAATTCTCCTAACCTTCACATTCGGAAAATTATGTTTCGTTCATATGTCCTTACTTTTCTATGACAACACCTTTCATAATTTTCCCTTATATTTCCAAATTTTTGCAAGTAGAACCAACTCTCAATCTTCACTATAACATATAGTAGTTCGACACCTGTGATCCTTGGCAATAGTGTGACATTGAAACTTCTAGTGAAATATTGTTTAGAGTATATTTAGTGTCTTACTTTCATTCTATTCTTTTACCACTTGGAGATCTACAAGTTCATTTTTCCAATCACTTTTAATATTATATTTGATTCAACTCTACTAATAGGATTTTCTACAACACATTATTTTTGCTCCAGTAATGGCTAAACCTATTTCTTTATTCAAATTTTGTTTGTCATTTTACATGGATTTTCTAGTCTTAAAATCTAGATCTAATCATCCTTCTTAGAAACTCTGGAATTGCGTATTTCATAATTTGATCTTCCAAATCCTACGTGAGATATTCTTCTTGATCACATGTATCAGATAATTAACTTCGTATTATTTATCATAAACCTTTAAACATACCTTACTTTATCTTTTGATCTAATTACTTCTCGAGCCACTGTTGTTCGAAGCCAAAGTTCAGTTTGTATTATCACTAGTACTCTTTCTTCCATCAATTCCTATCATAACCAGAATCACGTAAGTGAGAGAGAGAATTTGGGGGCTAAATTCTTTGAAGGAAGGGTGAATGTAATACCCCGTAATTTTGTATAAATGCAAAATAAAATTTAATAGATAAAAAAAAAATTGTTTGAGGCTTAAGTGAAGAATGAAAAATAATGTAAGGGTCTAAAAAGATATATGAGTTTGATAACTATCAATCCTAATTAACTAGCTTTGACTCATGTTACCTCTTCTATTATATACAAATATAGTAATGCACCTAGAGATTCTTGTTACTTCTTCCCTAAGCCATATATAAGTAATATACTTATATATATCCACCGTAGGTATATATGTATGCACACAAGCCTTTCATCTAAATTTTGAATAATATAAGAGAAACCAATTTATAATATATTATAAGACTTAAAAGGTATGAAAGAAACTAAAAGAAGATAGGGATTAAGGAAAAATAGAGTGGTGACTCTTAATTACTTGGTAGCACGTGTCTACTTCAAATTCATCAACATCTTCACACTTCCACCCTCAAGAATTATTTTATTACTCAAGCAATATATAGCCTAATATATCAAAGCTCTAATAATTATGCCTTAATACTTGAATCACTTAGGATGAAATTTAGTAAGAAAAGTAAATATTGATGGAGATATAGGACACGGGTGTTTTGGAAAGCAAGTGGTGACATGACGGCGATGCGGTGGTGCCCGGTTGAGCAAGGTGGTGTTGTCCTAGTGATGTGCAGCAGCGGTATGTATGGCTCGAAGCAAGTTAATTTAGGTGGGTGTACTGTGAGCTATTTGGTTTATAGGCTCAGTTAATACTTTGTCCTTTTCTTTGATGATAAAAATTATGACAAATTAATCTTTGAATAACAGTGCTGGGGCTTTACAAATCTTCTAGTGGGCCTGGTTAAATTATATTACGGTTGGACATATTTTAGGTGTTGTAATTATATGGATGGATACCTAATTAAAAGGTTGGAATCCATAGATAAATGTTATATATATATATATATATATATATATATAAAGTGGAAAAATTAATATTTAAATAAGATAATTTGTATGTGGGCTTGTCCCACATTGGTCTAAGACTAAATCAAAAATTATAAAAGCCTTGTGAGTAAGTTGAAGAGTTTCAAACTCTTCATTTGTCTCATATTGACTTTTTATATTTGTGTGTACTAGTATATATGAACTTAAATGTTTAGACTTGGTATAAGTCTTTACAAAGGGGTCATAAGAATAAACCACACGCGCGCGAATTGTCTCGTCTCGGACTTATCTTTTTGGAGGAATTTCGAATTAAAATTTTAATTAATTTGAAATTCAAAATTGAAACAGTCACAATATTAATTCTGCAGGTTTTAAATTTTGTAACTTCTTTCAGTTACAAAAATTAAATTGAGGCAGTTACGAAAATTAAATTGAGAAAACGTTTCAGACGTTTTATTCACATTTAATTGGATCGTTTCTTGTTCAGAATTAATGGGTAATATTAATTGCCAAGGCTCCCTAGCACCTATATATATGAGAGTATTTCTGATTTCAGAAACACACCAACAGAACCAACATTCTCTGTTCTCTCTCCTTCGAAACCATTTCCAGAAAAATATCTCTTGGTTATTTTTTGCTTCTGAGTGTTCTTCGAGGTGGAGTTTCTGCTACTGTGCAGTGGAGGAATTCCTCTAAACAAATTATCTTGGAAGAAGTGTTCGTGACTCCCAATTGCACCGGATGTTGGACGATAATTTCTTCAAGGCAAGCTAAATAATTTCTGCGATTTGGTTGGATCAATTCTGTTACAATACAGAATTGTGAGATAAGTTAATTTTAATTTATCTGTTCGGTTTTTATATAACTGATTATGTTTTCTTTTAATGTTCATAATGGTTTGTTCAGTTTCGATTTGTATTCAAGTTTTGATAATCTTAAACCGATTTTTCCCAACAATCTTGAAGGAATTATATTCGTGTTTTAAAATTATCATGTCATCTGCAGGAGGCTCCGGTATTGTGTCCATGCCAGCCACAAAAGTCGACTTATCCGGTTTACCGAAAAAGTTTTCGAGCCGAATTTTTAAGCATTGGCAACAACGTATGAAAATTTGGTTTACGATGAAGGGACTTTCGTCGGTTATTCAGGTGACTAGACCTGAACCAACTGAAACCGATCCAAAGACTGCTCAAATAGCTGAATGGTCAGAACGGGACCAAATTGGTCGAGGAGTCATTCTTTCTGCTTTATCAAATGTACTCTTTGACGTGTACTGTTCTGATTCATACACAACTAAGTCTCTTTGGGACGAATTGGACAGGAAATATAATACTGAAGAGCAAGGGCTCGAAAAGTATTCTGTTTCCAAGTTCCTGAAATTTCAGATGGTTGAAGGAAAGTCTACAACTGAACAAACGCATGAACTGATAAATCTTGAGCACGCTCTTTCTGATGCTGAAATGAAACTTCCAGATAAATTTCTGGTTATGTCAATTATTGATAGGTTTCCCAAATCTTGGGAAAACTTTGGCATGACATTAAAACATCAAAAGGGAAAGTTGACTCTTGATGATCTTATGATTGCCATAAGTATCGAAGAGGAACACAAAATCCAAACTCATGGTGTTCCTGTTGAGTACAGCCTAAGGCAAATTTGATAATTGGAAAGAAAAAAGTGAATCATGTAAATCCCAACTCGAAATCTATAAATAAACCTAAAAACAAAAAGAAACCAAAGGCAAACAAACCATGCTGGACTTGTGGACAGATGGGTCACTGGGCTAAGGAGTGTCCTACTAAAAAGTCCAAAGCAAAATCTGAGTCTACTACACCAGCTGCAGTCAACATGGTTGTGGGAGACATTGGTGAAACTAGAGCTCCGACTATGGTAAACATGGTTGTGGGAGATACTAGTGAACCTAAAGCTCCAGAAAACTCTGTTGATGGGTATGTTTCCTTGAAGCCTGCAATTCTTACTATTTATGAACCATTTGATTGGCTAATAGACACTGGGGCAAATGTGCATGTATGTGCTGATAAATTGCTATTTGTGTCTTATCAGCCTGTTGATGGAAAATCCGTGACGTGGGAAATTCAAGTGGTCCAAAAGTGTTAGGGACAGGACGCGTGGACTTGAAGTTTCCTTCAAGGCGCATACTATCACTACAAAGGGTGCATCATGTTCCAACGATCAGGAGAAATATAATAAGTGGTTCTGTAATAGTTAGGGAGGGTTACGAAATGAACTTTAAATCCAATAAAGTCGTAATTCTGTATTATGGGACTTTTGTTGGTAAATGTTATTTAGATGGTGATTTATTAAAATTAAGAGTTGAAAATGTTGGTTCTAATAAATTTTCTGAATTTCCTGTTGTGAATGCAATTGAATCTTCTAATGTTTGGCATGATAGATTAGGACATTAAATTTTGTTTCTGTTAAACGGATGATGAATTTAAATCTAATCCCCAAACATGAAATAAACCATAAAGACAAATGTCATATTTGTGTTGAAGCAAAACAAGTAAGAAAGCCATACCAATCGGTGGAAAGGCATTCTGAAATACTTGATTTGGTTCATACGGACATTTGTAAATTCAATGGAATTTTAACTAAAGATAATAAGAAATACTTTATTACTTTTATAGATGATTGCAGTAGATACTGTTATGTTTATTTGTTAGAACATAAATCTGAAGCACTTGAAAAAATCATAACGTTTAAAAATGAAGCTGAAACTCAAACTGGTAAGAAACTTAAACGGTTAAGATCAGATAGAGGTGGAAAATATGAGTCTAATTTGTTCGAAGAACATTGCCAAAATTTTGGCATTATTCACGAAGAAACTCCTCCGTATTCCCCTTCGTCGAATGGGATAGCAGAACGAAAGAATAGAACTTTTAAAGATATGATTAATAGTTTGCTTTTGATTTCTGGATTGCCTAAATATATGTGGGGAGAAGCTTTGAATACGGCTTGCCATATTCTGAATAGAGTTCCTCTAAAACATAATGAAAGCACTCCGTTTGAATTCTGGAAAGGCAGAAAACCTAGTTTAAAATACTTTCGTGTGTGGGGCTGTCTTGCAAAAGTTCTAGTTCCAGAACACAAAAAAATAAACTGGGTCCAAAGACTGTTGATGAAATCTTTTTAGGCTATGTGGAAACAAGCTATGCTCTCAGGTTTCTGGTTATAAAATCAGAAATTCCTGGCATAGAGGTTAACACAATAGTTGAATATCGTGATGCTACGTTCTTTGAGGACGTATTTCCCATGAAAACGGGAATGCCTAATGAAAATTCTTTAGATGCAGCCCTTACATCTTCATCAATTCCTGAACATGTGGAAAAGATGACAAATGTGGGGGTTAATCCGAGTAGTTCTGATTCAGTACCGATTGAATCAGATGAACCTAGACGGAGTAAGAGAGCTAGAATTGCCAAGGATTTTGGAAGTGATTTTATCACTTACAACATCGAGGGTGATCCTGTAACCTTCAAAGATGCAATGATTTCGAAAGAAGCAAAGCATTGGAAGGTAGCTGTCAAAAGTGAGATGGACTCCATTGTCTCTAATGGGACATGGGAACTAGTCGATCTTCCTCCGGGGTGTAATACGATTGGATGTAAATGGATCTTTAAAAAGAAATTTAAATCTGATGGAACCATAGATAAGTTTAAAGCCAGGTTAGTTGCCAAAGGGTTTAGGCAAAAAGAGGGAATCGATTTTTTCGATACATATTCCCCTGTTGCTCGTTTGACTACAATTCGGGTGCTAATAGCACTAGCTTCTATATATGATTTCCCGATTCACCAGATGGATGTTAAAACAGCATTCCTGTATGGTGATCTCGAGGAAGAAATCTATATGGATCAGCCAGAGGGATTTGTAGCTTCTGGAAATGAGCGAAAAGTTTGTAAGCTTGTCAAATCACTATATGGTTTGAAACAAGCTCCTAAACAATGGCATGAAAAGTTTGATAAAACTATTTTATCTTTTGGCTTCGTTGTAAACGATAATGATAAGTGCATCTACTGTAAAGTTAAAGGTGATAAATGTATTGTTTTATGTCTGTATGTTGATGATATTCTATTGATTGGATCTAATATTGAGATAGTAAATGAAACCAAGTCGTTCTTAAAGAGTAAGTTTGAAATGAAGGATATGGGTGTGGCAAATATAATTCTTGGACTCAAGTTGACTTGATCAACTGAGGGTATAGCAGTTTCTCAATCTCACTATGTTGAGAAGACAATTGAGAAATTTGGCTATAAAGAATGTAAAATTGCCAAAACACCATATGATCCTTCAGTAGCTCTCTTTAAAAATGAAAGTGGTGTTCCTGTATCTCAATTAAGATATTCACAAATTATTGGAAGCTTGCAATATCTGGCAAATGGCACGAGACCAGACATTTCGTTTGCAGTCTCGAAGTTAGCAAGATATACAAGTTGTCCAAATCGAACCCATTGGGAAGCTCTTGACCGGGTACTTAGGTATCTGAAGGGCACAGTATCATTATCTCTTCAATATGGCAGGTTCCCTGCAGTACTTGAAGGGTATAGTGACGCTAGTTGGATAGCCAAGAACTCCGGAAGCAATGGGTGTACGGGTTACGTTTTTACCCTTGGTGGGGGCGCTGTCTCCTGGAAGTCAACCAAGCAAACCTTGGTGACTCGTCTACATTTGAGGCCGAATTATGTGCTTTAGACACGACAGGGATTGAAGCTGAATGGCTACATGGGTTATTAATCCAATTACCCATGGTTAGATTGCCTCTTCCAGCAGTCGTGGTGCATTGTGATTCTCAAACCACAATTGCAAAGATTAAAAGCCAAAAATATAATCAAAATACCAAGAGACACATCCAAGTTAGACTAAAGTCTATAAGGGAACTTGTGTCTGATAGGGTCATAGTCGTTGACTTTGTTGGTACCAAAGACAATGTGGCTGACCCTTTAACTAAAGGACTTGATTTGTCCTTAGTACAGAAATCCAGGCTGGGGATGGGACTGAAAACCCTAAACTGATATACAAGCAGTGGCAACCCAACCTACCAAGTGGAGATCCCACAAGGAAGGTTCAATGTGGTATAAACAAACTGCTGGGTATATAAAAGTTGCTCCTAACTAAGACTGATACTAAGTATCTGAGTCTATCCCCTGATATACCTGATAGGAGCTGACTACTGCTAATCTAGTAAGTGAATTAACACTGAATGAGGTCAAGTCTGTAAGACGGGATGCTAGCAGTACATCCTGAGACGCTCAACTAAGTGAATGTAGTTGTTTGGCCGCGACTAGAGGAAATAGGGTTATTCCTCAAACAACATTCATGATACAGGATCGGGACACATGGCCTATAGTGTCAAACCTAAAGATTAACACATAGCAAGTAATGTGTTGTTACCAATGGACGCTACCACTTCAAGGTCCAAATTCAAGGCTTAGATCCATTTGTCCCTGTGGTAGCATAAGTTGGATAACTTAGGCAGTGGTTCAAACCGGAAGGTACCATTACTGAAAGCACATTACGGTAACCCTAATAGATTATTTTTCTATGGATTTGTGGGGGGTTGTTGTAATTATATGGATGGATACCTAATTAAAAGGTTGGAATCCATAGATAAATGTTATATATATAAAGTGGGGAAATTAATATTCAAATAAGATAATTTGTATGTGGGCTTGTCCCACATTGGTCTAAGACTAAATGGCAAATTATAAAAGCCTTGTGAGGAAGTTGAAGAGTTTCAAACTCTTCATTTGTCTCATATTGACTTTTTATATTTGTGTGTACTAGTATATATGAACTTAAATGTTTAGACTTGGTATAAGTCTTTACAAAAGGGGTCATATGAATACACCACACGTGCGCGAATTGTCTCATCTCGGACTTATCTTTTTGGAGGAATTTCGAATTACAATTTTAATTAATTTGAAATTCAAAATTGAAACAGTCACAATATTAATTCTGGAGGTTTTAAATTTTGTAACTCCTTTCAGTTACAGAAATTAAATTGAGGCAATTACGAAAATTAAATTTAGAAAACGTTTCAGACGTTTTATTCACATTTAATTGGACCGTTTCTTGTTCTGAATTAATGGGCAATATTAATTGTCAAGGCTCCCTAGCACCTATATATATGAGAGTATTTCTGATTTCATAAACACACCAACAGAACCAACATTCTCTGTTCTCTCTCTCCTTCGAAAGCATTTCCAGAAAAATATCTCTTGGTTATTTTTTGCTTCTGAGTGTTCTTCGAGGTGGAGTTTCTGCTACTGTGCAGTGGAGGAATTCCTGTAACTAAATTATTCTGGAAGAAGTGTTCGTGACTCCTAATTGCACCGGAAGTGGGACGATAATTTCTTCAAGGCAAGCAGAATCATTTCTGCGATTTGGTTGGATCAAATTCTGTTACAATACAGAATTGTGAGATAAGTTAATTTTAATTTATCTGTTCGGTTTTTATAACTGATTATGTTTTCTTTTAATGTTCATAATGGTTTGTTTGTTTCAGTTTCGATTTGTATTCAAGTTTTGATAATCTTAAAACCGATATTTCCCAACATTAGGCTCACATATTAGATGGTTTATTAGGTGTTTGTTGAAGATTATATATAAAACGTAAATTTGGACCTATGGTATATATGAAACTCTAGTATACGTGTATGTCTTCATAATTAGATTGATAAGGATAAATTCTCTAATTTAAGAAAGTGTGGTTGTAATTCGAAGATGAGTTAAATTTGATAATTTGTATTTAGAGTAATCAATTTATTAGATATTAACTTTTGATACAAGATAGATTGAAGACTTAAAATTGATTAATAATTAGAAGTTTTATATAAGCTTGGCCTCTAGTGAAACTTTATTCACTGGAACGGAGTTCTACATGTCGACACAATTAACTAAATACAATGGATATCAACTATAACATATATTCTCAAGGTAAAATGGTTAGTAATGACTTGCTTAATAAAAATGATCTATATTAGAGTTACTACAACTTTTACAAGTCAAGTTAGTTAATTATTAATAATACATAAATCGATAGAGTTACTTTAAGATAAATTATATTTAGTATTACTCTGATACCAGTAAAACGTGTGTATAGATATTTATACTCTGAAATCGTGATCACCAGGTGAAATTGACGTACTTGTAAGAAGTCATCTGGCTAGCCTGAGAAAGGTGAGCGCCTCAATAAAACGTTTTTAAAACTGAAAGAGCTTTTCAAGAAAATTATATCATATATATGTATTTCTCATTTGAAATGACTACAGTTGTTATATTTCTGTTTATAATTGTCTGCAATGCTTGCAGCATGTACTACTTCTTCATAGTAGAACTGATAATTCTATAATTGTTTGCATTTCTCACATCATATGATATTTGTTGAATAATGGGGTGTAGTACTTTATCTCATCTCATATTGATGAATGGTACCAAGGTGTAGTACTTTATCTCACCTAAGTGCCAATTGCTTGTGCATGATTATTTGCGCGCTTATCTGCTCTCGATTGATGGTATTCTCTGGATAATTCTGGGTAGCTGGGGGCTACAGGACTACCAGAGCTCTACCATTGACCGAACTCACAAACCCAGGGATTAGAGCCCCTTGGTGAGTGGACTCAACTTATTCGGCAAAGACATGTCAAGACCACTTTAAAAGGGACGGGTAGCGCCTCAGCCCTTATCTAACCGGAGTACTAACTATTGATCACATCCTGATCTTTCTGTATCCTTTTGAGGTGGAGGAGTTGTTTATCCCGTTTTGATGGGTAATTGATTGTGATATCATCTGTGATATTTACGTATCTGCTATACTAATCTTAAATATCAATTAAATTGTAAGTTAATAGGCAGTAAATGGAGTTCTAAATCGTTTTCTGCATAAAACTCAATTTCACACCTGCATAGGCCTCACTAAGTTGTTTTTACAACTTACGCTTTCAAATTATTACTCTTTCAGAATCTCACCAAAGGGCAGGATGGGCCACATCAGACTAAGGGATTTCAATTGGACATCTACCATAGAGTTTCTAGAATTTGTCAGGTGAAGGTTTGAGTTGAAATGAAAAGTTTTAAAGTAATTAGTTAGTTGGGAGAACCATTCTATTGTAATATATAGTTAGTGCTTTGAACTGCAATTATTGAAAATTATCAAGGTTATTTTATTATGTATGTATGTCTTAGCAGGTAGGTGCCGGTTTCGGGCCGTTACATATGGTACCCTAGAGAATCTGGCTTTGAACTTATTGGATATTCATATTCTGACCTTGCTGGCTGCAAAATTGATTAGAAGAGCACAACAGGTGCCTGTCAATTTTTAGGCAGTCGTCTGATCTCATGGATGAGTAAGAAACAGACTTCAGTATCCATATCTACTGCTGAAACTGAGTACATAGCTGCTGGAGCTTGCTGTGCACAAATAGTTTGGTTGAAGCATCAACTAGAAGATTACAACATCAAAATCAGTGGGATACCTATCTACTGTGATAATACAAGTGCAATCTTCATCACTCAAAATACTACAAGTCATTCAATGACTAAACATATAGAGATCAAACATCACTTCATAAGAGATCATGTGGAAAAAGGAAATGTCATAATAGAACATATTCATACTGAAAATCAGATCGCTGACATCTTCACGAAACCTCTAAGTGATGCAAGGTTTTCAACTTTAAGAGCTGAACTAGGTCTACTGAATTTAATTGCATAAGCTGAGGGGGAACTCAACAGAAGACTGGAGTTCATCAGCCTACTTATCTTATTATCTTCAAGGTTAACTCTCAACAGACTAGTTAGCTTATGGATTCTTAAAGTCAGGGGGAACGTGTAAGACTAGCGATACTTCTGATTAAAAGATGAAAGTTAGTTGAAGTTATGTTCTCAAGAGAAGAACTTAATTCTTGAAGACTGAAGATTAATTATCTAGCTGAATTGACAAACAGCTGAGGAAGATTACTAGTTATTGGCTTTCACTAGTAATAATCTGTCATCAGGACACTAGTCCCATCAAATAAGTATTTATTTTACTCGTCTGATCGTTTACTTAAAAGCTCTGTTGTTTAAAATACTTTAATTTTAAAACCCGCTTTTACTAGTAAACTAACGCGGTTCGTATTCCCGCCTGACATTAAATGCTTTTTGAATTTTGAAAATGCGTAACTGACGCCGCACGATAAAAGCTGACACAAAACGGATCAAATGGTTAGCATGTATCATGGAAACCAAAATACCCTAACCTCTTTAAAACCAGATCTGATCAGCTCTGTGACTCTTTACGCACCCAAAAATATTCAAACGCATTTTGAGAAATTCTGCTTCTATACTTTGCAAAATTCTCTTGTGTTTCTTTACTAATCTTCTATAGAATCAACAATAACTCCTCAACAAGAAGCTAAGGCTGAGGGTATGTATCTAGTCTATGATACATATCACCATTCTGGCACCCCAGGGATGAAAGAAATTTTGAAAAAGTTCAAGGCTGCAACACTTGTGAAATTCATGGAAGCTCATGAAGAAATGGTTTGGAAGGACGAAGTGATGGAGTACTACAACACCAAGGATGCTGCTGATTTTGAAAAACTGGAAATCCGAGCCACCGTCGGAGGACAGGCCATAGTCATCACTCCTGCCCTTCTACATGAGAAATTTGGGCTATAAAATCAAGGAAGGACGGATGTTACTTCTATGACAGAAGACAAAATCCATGAATTATGGGTTATCTGTGCCAAAGAAGGAGAAGTTATGTCTGGCAACATCAAGAAGAAACAGTTTAAGGATGAATATCAGCGCGTGGCTGATATGGTATCGAAGCTGATAGAGAACTGCACTTTTTCCCTAGACAGTGTCACCATGAAGAGATATTGCATAATGATGGTTGTTTACTACGGCTATGAGGTGAACTGGTCTGTTGTCATCTGGTATATTCTAGTGAACTTCCACCAGAAGAAGCAAACCAACCATAGAATCACCCTCAGTTATCTGTTCTATAATTTGGGTTGTGGGATGACGCATGGAAAGGAAATTCATAATGCCAAGGCTATGGCAACCTATCAGTCTGTGAAGGCTGGAACAAAGAAGAGAAAGACTGATGAGGATGAAGAAGAGGCTGAGGAACCTAAGGAAAAGGTTCCTGCAAAGAAACAAAAGAAATCTATTCAAACAGCTCAGCCTGCTATTCAAGCCAGAACAGAAAAGAAGAAGCAAGCTACTGCTGAGCCAAAGGAGATGGCTCCTAGTAAGAAAAATAAGGCATCTGTTCAAATAGCCAAGCCAGCTGTTGAAGCCAGAACAGATGAACCTGCTAAAAAGATTGTTGCTGATGATATCATAAATCAGACAACAAGGGAGATAAAGGATATGTCTCCTGCTTCACCTTCAAGAACTATTTCTGCTGAACCCGCTGAAAATGTTGCCCGTCGGACAAGAAGTCAAGTAAAGGACAAAGCGACATCCAAACATGTTCAAGAAGGAAGGAAAAGAAGCATAGTTAGGAAGAGGATGACTTTCGTGTCATCTCCTACTGAACTTTCTGACTTAGTCAGAGATAGTCCTCAATCAGCAGAGAGGCCTGCTGGAGCTGAAGAAGAGTCTGCTGCCAAGGAGTCAGCTGCTGATCAAGCTGCCCAATAGACTACTTCCACCGCACCAACAGCTGAGGTAGTTCAACCTCAAGATGATCCTGAAGTGCAGCTCATCGAACCTGTTGCAGTTGCACCGCTTGCATCTGCTGCTCCTGAACCTGTTGCTACTAAAGAAGCTCAGACAGCTGACAAGAAGAAAGGAAAAAGAAAGTTAGTCAAAAAGAGAAAGAAAGTGTCTGCTGCTGATAAGAAAAAGAGAGAAGAAGCAGAGCAAAGGAAAAGGGATGATCAGGAAGAACAAAAAGTCATTGCGCTTAGCAAAATTGTAGCTGAAAAGGATGAAGAAAGGAGAAAAATGACTGCTGCTGAGCGTAGAGCTGCTGAAGATGCAGAATTAGCACTTGCTATTGAACTAAGCAAGAAGGATTCTCATGGCCCTAACATAGCTGGTGGCATCAAGATTGGTGAATCAATGAATGCCAAGAAGAAAATGCCTGCTAGAGAGATACCTGAAAAGAAAAGGTTTGAAGTGAGAAAAGCCTTTGAAATTGTTAATTCTGACACTTCTATTTTCAGATTTGAAGCTGCAGCGTAAAACCTTGTTCATCCAAGAGAAGGAGAAATACATAAAATGGAGAGATTACAGGATGAACAAATCTGTTGAAGAGCTCCAGAGCTGGAAGGAGTTTGCAAGTGAGGAAAGATGGGTCCTCAGCTGGTTGCAGACTACTTCAATCCACAAAGCACTGGATGCTGATTATGTCAGAGATGTGATGCATAAATATGCACAAGAGATTGTTACTGCTGAAGCCAAGATCATCTCTGATGCATTTCCAGCCAGGAGAAGAAAGCAAGATGATCCTATCAAGAGGGCTGTGCTAATTGTTGTTCACACTGCCTTGGAGAAATGGACTTAAAAATCAAGATATGAACAAGGTTCTCCAAGTGATCTGCCTGCTCTACCAAGCGTACAACAGATCACATTTGGCAAACAAATAAAAGATCAAGAGTTGCCTAAAGTGAAGACACCTGCTGCCAGTAGTCTACCTGTTATAAAAAGAATTCGCCAGACGACTGTTTTCACTGAAGATGGAACTGTGGTAAACAAGATCTTTGAAGATGTCAAAGAACAGGCTACTGAAGTGCCCTTAGCCATTGAGTGGAATGCTTAGGAAAAGACTGAAGAAGAAGCTGTTCTGAAAGACACTCATGTCCAACAAGAAGAAGATCAGACTGCATCACCCTCCATTCCAACAGCTGATATGCACAAATCACTGATGGAATCCTTCCAGCTGATGCTTGAAAGTTCGCTCAAAGAAATGGAAGAGAGGAACAGGATGCTGATGGAGCAAATGCATAAGGAAAATGCAAAAATGGTTAAGGATGCCATTGACAACTTCCCACTGCCAGAAGACAATACTCTAAGGATGACAAATAGTATTCTGGATATGAACAGAAGTATTGAAGATGTCAAAGCTGATGTTGGTCATCTTCATGTTGTTTTCAAGAGAAGTGAAGATACTATTGCTCATCTGATTGACACATTCATCAAAGTTAATAATGAAGAGACTGCAAAGAATCTGTTATTGATTGCAGAAGTTCAAACTGCTGCAAACAAAGTCCATGAAGAAATCTCTACTTTACAACTCAATGTTGACTGCGTCAATGATCAAACTAGAACCATCAATTCTACTCTGAATCATCTAAGTACAAGACAAGACTTAATGGATCAGAACATCAGAAACCTATGTGATGCTGCCCAAATCCAAGCTGTTGAGCTCAACCCTGTTGTTGACCCTGCTGATGATGACAAAAAGGGGGAAGAGGAAAGGGAAGAGATAACTGTTCAAGTTACTCAAGAAGACTCTGCTGCTGCTCAAGGGGAATCAAAAGAGCCAGAGAAACAAGTACTTGAAGAAAAAGTTGAAGGAGATGGAGAAGCTGATAACAAGGAAACTGATGAACAAGCTGCTGAAGAAGAAGAAGAACCTAAGGAACCAGTCAAGTCTGACAAAGAATTGGCTTCAACCAAGGACACTCCAGAAGACCAACTTGATCCATTTGTCAACTACAAAAATGTTGAACGCATGAAGAAGAGGATTGAGGATGCTGAAGCAGCTGAGAAGGAAAGACTTAGAAAGATGGTAGCTGCTCAGAAAAATCTTCTATCTGATGAAGCTGATGATGCAAATGATGAAGAGGAAGATGATGATGAATCTGAATATGAGTATGAGGAAGTTGAAGAAGAAGAAAGTGAAGAAGCTGATGATTAGCATAGACTATCTTATCATTGTATCAGTTTACTTTACTTTTTCAGTTATCTCATCTGATAAAAGTTTGTAACTTGTAATCATTTTCAATATATAAAATTTCAAGTTTTTACTCCAACATACATTTCTATCTCAGAAATTTTGAGGATTAAAACTTTAGTATAGGTAACAGGTACTTAGCTGAAGTATTGTCATCATCAAAAGGGGAAAATTGTTGGATGAAGATGAAGATAGAGTGCATTAAAAATAAAGAAGTTAAGGGAGGTTTTGATGATTTCCAAAACATCAAGATCAGCTAAGTATGGAAAACTTAGTTAAAACCCTTAGAAGAATTTTGACCAAATAAGAAGACAAATCAGAAGGGTCAAATATTCAAGGTCCAGAAGACTACTGATCTGCTGAAGGAAAGAAATCAGACTGGTGAAGATCAGCCGACTAAAATCAGATTTGTTCAAGTTTGGGATCAGTTCTGCTCACCATCAGACTTGTGTTCTCATTAGCCGAGTGGAAAAGATTAGGAAGTCTCACCAACAATAATAAATGCCCTTACAGTAATAAATGCTGAAGACCAAGGATATTAATGGTAAATGATTGAAGAAATACCTCGTATCAGCTAGGTGCATTTAATGCTGCCTGACAGAAAGTACAGTCTGCAGTACTGTCACTGTGCAGAGAGCCGTTCGCGGAAATTAAGTACCAGAAATCGAGAAATTCGAATTGTGTCTCTCTACAACGGACACTTTTTGAATCTGTGAGTATAAATAGCTGAAGAGACGAAGAGAAAAACAACCCAACATATGAGAGATTATCAGAAACAGAATATTTTCTAAGTCTCACGAAGCTCAAGAACAGCTCATTCGCCTGCTGAAGTCATTTGTTGACAGAAACTTGTTGAAGAAAAATGAATACATTTTCTGAGTGAATCTATGTTAAGAGAGTGTTGTGAGGAGTTCTTATCCGTCATGGTGAGTGATAAGTCTCTGTAGAATAGGTCTTCTTTGTGATTTCCTATTGCGCACTTGTGGTCGTTTCATTTGTTGTTCGACGCAAGCAGAGTATACTGTAAACTTTGTGATTATAGTATAACCCAAGATCTAAGTAACTTGGAAGAGTGGACTAAAGGATTTAAATCCATATAACCACTATAAAAATTCTGCGTGTTCAAACTTGCATTATTTTCTAGCATATTTTCTCAACTGCATAAGAACACTTGAAAAACTGTTTGAAAAGATTTTTAAAGGAATTTGATAAAACTGGGGATAAAATCTTTCAATATACCAAGCTTACTTGTGGAAAACACTTAAAATATCCGCTGCAAGTATTCTGGTGTTAAAACTGATTTTGACTAAATCAACTAAGTGATTATCAGATTAGTGGTCAACTGTGTTGTTCTAAGATTTGTTCGCGATCAGCTTAGTCAGCTTATTGTTCTATATCAGCTTAGTCTGCTGACAGTTGAGTAAAAGTTTTAAAGTTAAAATTTTGAAGAAGAGATATATTCACCCCCCTCCCCTCTAGACATCATCTGACAACTTGGGACCAACAAATACTCTCGGGATTCTGTTGCCTGCTTTAACGGCCATCACCATTCCTGCAATCAAAGCTTCATACTCAGCTTCATTATTTGTTACCATAAATCCAAAGTAATTGTGTAGTTTAGATCTTCATTCTCTAGTCCTATGAAGTTAATCCCAGCTCCACCTCCTTCCTTGTTGGAGGCCCCATCGACATGCATCAGCCAAGTGTGATTTTCAACAACCAGAACGTCATTATCACATGTAATTGGTTCGTAGGGCATAATAAGGGATGAACTCGGACTTTCTAAGAGAAAATCAGCGAGAACTTGTGCTTTTATCGCTGTTTGCGGCCTATATTCAATCTCGTACTGACCCAACTCGATCGCCCACTTAATCAATATTCCCGAGGTCTCTGGTTTTGTCAGAACTTGTCTTAATGGCTTATTGGTGAGCACGATAATTTTGTAGGTCAGAAAGTATGGTCGAAGTTTTCATGCTGCTACCACTTAAGCTAATGCAAATTTTTCTATTTCCAAATAATTTTTTTCTACTCCTTGTAAAAGTGTTGGATGAAGATGAAGATAAAGTGCAAAGAAGATAAGAAGATAAGGGAAGGTTTTGATGATTTCCAAAACGTCAAAATCAGCTAAGTATGGAAAGCTTAGGTCCCTTAGAAGTATTTTGAACAAGTGAAGAAGACATCAGAAGAGTTCAAAATTCGAAACCCAGAAGACTACTGATCTCATGCTGAAACAGCAATCAAAAGGGTAGGTCATCAGCTGACTCAAGTCAGATTAGTTCAGTATTTGATCAGCAGAGTATCTATCTGCAGAGTTGCCTCGATCAGCAGAGTAGAAGAGATCAAGAGATTAGTCCAACGGTAATAAATGCACTTGGTGTAATAAATGCTGCAAGAGAAGGGTAGTAATGACAAATCATTGAAGAATATTCTCGGATCAGCATGGTGCATTTAATGCAGCTACAGGAAAGTACAGCAGAAAAAGTACTGTAGCAGGGAGCCGTTCTGAATTTGGGCTAAGGCTATGGATTTGAAGTTTGATTTGCTTCAACGGTCATATTTTCAAATCCAAGTATAAATAGAGCTGATTTCGAAGAGAGACACACACAACAACATTTCTGAGATTTCGTTTTTGAAGCAGAAAATTTATAAGTCTCAAGAAGCTCGAACAGCTCACTCGTCTGGTGGAAGTCATCTGTTGACAGAAACCCAGTTGAAGAAAATAGAAAAATACATTTTGAGTGATTTTGTATTTAGCTGAGTGTTGTGCGAAGTTTAAATTCGTCCTTGTGAGTGATTTAACTTCAGAGGATAGGTTTTCTGAGTGATTTCCTATTGCGAGCTTATAGCCTTTTCATTTGTTGTCTAGGTGTAAGTGGAGATATATTGTAAATTATATGTTTATAGTATAACCCAGAATCTAAGTGATCTGGAAGAGTGGACTAAAGGATTTTTATCCATATAACCACTATAAAAATTCTTTTTGTTATTCTTGCATTTAAGTTCTCTTGCATATTTTGAAATTGCATAAGTTTACACTTTGAATTGATTGAAAGATTTTAAAGGAGTTTTTATACTGGGGATAAAATCTTTTTAAAGACGTAGTCTACTTGTGAAAAAGACTTTCTATTTATCCACTGCAAGTAAACTCTTGAAAAACTGATTTTGCTGAAATCAGCTAAGTTGCTGTAAGATAAGTGGTCACTCTGCTGTTCAAGATTTATTCACGATCAACACAGTCAGCTTACTGTTCTTCATAAGCTTAGTCTGCTGACAGACGACTGAAAAGTTTTTAAGTCTAAAAATTTTCAGAGGTCTATTCACCCCCTCCCCCTCTAGACCTCATCTGACCACTTAGGACCAACAAGTAGTATCAGAGCAGGTGGTTCATTAGAATCAGCTGCCTGATCAACGAGTTTGATCCAAGTGTTTTTCAAAGGTTTTCAAAACTTTTCAAAAGAGCATATTTTTTAAAAATAAAAACTTTTTGAAAAATGGATTGTATCAGGATGGAGATTTTCCTAGCTGCTTATAATGATAACATGTACACATGTATCATTAAAGGTCCATTCAGATTCACCAAGACGATAAAGATAAATGAAATTGATACCGTGGTGGAAAAAGATCTTCATGAGATGACTCCAGAAGAAATAAAGCTTTTCAATCTGGATAAGGTCGGAAGATTCATCATGACTAAAGCCCTGGATAATGATCGGTTTGACAAAGTCAAACATTGCAAAACTGCAAAGGAGATGTGGGATAAAGTCAGAGATATGAGCGAAGGAAACGACGCCATTAAAGAGCATCAGCTGAGTGTTGCTCTGGAAAAGCTGGATAACTTCAAGATGAAATCTGGAGAGACCATTGATCAGATGGATACCAGGTTCACCAGAACATTGAATGAAGTTTTAAAGCTTGGAAAAACCTTCACGGACAAGGAGATAACCATCAGAGTGTTGAAGGCTTTACCTCCAAAATTCAACATGAAGGTGACAGCAATGGAAGAATCAAGAGATTTGGGAAAAATCTCTCTTACAGAGTTGTTCTCAGTACTCAAGGCGTATGAGTATAAACTGCCTAGAATGGGAATTGAAGAAACCTCAACTTCAGGACCCACAACTGCCCTGGTTGCTGCTGAAAATCCCAGAAGACCAGCACAGAAAAATAAAGAAGTGGACTCATCTGATGAAGCCACATTACTCAACAAAAAGAGTACACAGCTGGAGATGTAGCATTGCTGATAAACAATTTCAAGAAGTTCTACAAGAGAAAAATGAAGAACAAATACAACAATGCTTCTACTTCTAAGCCTAACTTTTCTTGTCAAGATAAGGATGATTATAAAGCCAAACTAATGTGTTATAACTACAGGAAATTGGGACACTTCATCAAAGATTGTCCATATCCAAAAGCAGAGAAATACACTGAGGAAGAAAAGAGAATCAGAAAAGAAAGAAAGCATCAGAGAGGCAAGGCAATGATGGCTGAAGTAGAAAAGCTGACTGCTGTCTACTCATCTGATTCAGATTAAGACACGTCTGATGAAGAATCTTCTGATGAAGAAAAACATGCTCTCCTCTGCCTGATGGCAAAGGAATCTGATGACTCTGAGGATGAGGTAACTCCTCTTGACGATGAATTATTTAATTCATTTGAACAAATGATGCATAACAATACTGGTATTGCTAAAGCATATAAAAAGCTTAAGGAATAGATGATATTGCTAAAAGAGCAAAATAGTTCACTGAAACTCACAGCTGAAAAGCCAAGAGAATCAGCTGAATATAAACAGCTTGAACAAGAACATGAATCTCTGAAAGCTGAATGTGAAGTGTATAAAGGAAAAATCATGGAACTTGAAAAAGTTATTGAGTCTCATGAGAAATCATCTGTTGCATCCACTCATATGTCCAGTAAATAGAAGATGCCTTTACAACAGGATAAGCTAGAATTGAATCACACTGAAAAATTTATATCTGCTGACAATAGTAAGGTCATTCTGTATGTTCAAACTACTAAACCTGCTTCACCTGAGAATGTGTTAAAGGAGAAGAAATCTCCTAAGGCTAAAAAGAGCAAAGAGCCTAGTGTAGGTAAACAAACTAGTAAGACCAAACAGCAGAGTCCTAAGAAGTCTGTTGATAAAGCTAAACCGAATCAGACTAGTGGTAAAACTAAGTCGTCTGTTAATGAGCAAGCCTCTAGTAAACCAAAGAAGCATAAGAATAAGAAAAATCAAAATGCTTGGTATGGAAATGAGTCTTATTATGTGCAACCTGCTGCATATCATCCTATGTATCATGCACCTCAATTTCCTAGTTACTATGCACCATATCCTGCTCATCCAATGCATGCATACCCTGCTTATCATGCACCTTACCCTGCTTATGAACATCATTCTTATCATACTGATCATCAGCATGACTTATCTGATAACTATGATAAAAATGAAACTGTTCATGCTCCTGTCAAAACTCAGAAGCCTAAGAAGCCTAAGACATCAACATCTTGGGTTGTCAAAGGTGGAACTAATCCTTCAGGACCCTCTCAATAAGTGTACCTAAAACAATTTTATTTTTGTTTTGTAGGTTAGGATTAGGAGTAGGAGTAAAGTAGAGAAGATCTAGTACTTGGACAGTGGTTGTTCAAGGCACATGTGTGGAAGCACACATGAGCTGACTGATGTTGTTGCTGTGGATGGTCCAAAGGTTACTTTTGGAGACAGCAAAGTGTTGGGATATGGCTCGATTTGTCATACAACAAAGTGCGGAATTTAAAATTTTTCGAGTCATCCAATGGTCCCATAAAAGAAGTCTCCATATTATGTATACAAAAGCATGAAACAAAAACGCACACAATGAATTAACAAGGGGGTTTTTTGCGATATACCTCACCACAGGCAAGGTGGTGGAAACCTCCGGCTTCGTTTCTGATTCTGATCTGGTTCACAGGAGTGATCCAAGTGTCTCACCTCCAGGGATAGTCCACACCAATTGGATTCTGGCAACACCTCAAGATCTTAGGCTCAGAACTGGATTCAGGAGATTTGTTATTGCAGGATTGTGTTGAATCTCTTGACAGATCAAGATCTAACACAACGGAACAAGGAGAGGGCGGCGGCGGCACCAAGGTAGCCCACGGCAGCAGGTGGCGGCGACGGCTAGGGTTTCTAGCTAGAGAGGGCGGCGGCTACTAGGGCAAAAGGAGCTAGGGTTTTTCTTTTTTTTGAGTGTTACACATTTGAGCTCTAGTTGTGCTCTATTTATAAGCTCCTTTTGACCTAGGTTTGCAAGACTCCTTATGGGCTTTAATTAATAAAAGCCCATGTCTTGCAATCCTTCATTTAATTAACTACTTTAATTAAATGCCCAACCTTTAATAAATCATTATTTCTTTTACATAATTAATTAGCAACTTAATTAAGTATTTAATTAATTAAGTCAACTAATTAATTAATCTCCCACTTGAATTAAATATTTTAATTCATTTAATTGATTTAATTACCTTTAAATCAATTAATTCCTTTCATGTCCTTTTATAACAGTCACCGTCCAATTGTATTGTGTGTGACCCTCTGGGTTCACCATCAATTGGCAGCAGGCCCACGAATCCTTCGTGATTTAATTTATGAACAATAAATTGCTCCGGTCAATTAAACAACCTTTAATTGAACACTCCTAGAATTAAATCCTCTATTAATTCAGGAGTACCCACACTTCATGGTCGATGTCTAGCCACAAGCCCATGAAGCCCAACTTCAGGTGAATTGATATTTGTGAACCTCGTCTTATATAATTGCCATGTACATACGGTCCTTCTATCGACTAATATTCCCGATCAAGACTTAGGGTGTGTGAATTGATCGGCACCTCTAAAATTGTCTCGATAACTATACTTTCTAATTCAGGATAATATTCCAGTGTGACTACTAAATTTGGAAACCCCTTTCCAAATCCGTCACCGACCGTGGCCACGGGTTTCTTGGATATATTATCTAAGAATCGTATAGGAAATTCTCTCACCCATTACAGTGAGTCAATAGATTCCATATCGGTACTAACCACTCGCGTACATGTCCACACGCACCCAACCTAGGCATGTTATGACCAAGCTAAGTGGCCTATACCTAGATCTAAGTACGCACTTTCATGTACCGAGTTCGCCCTAGTACCTCAAGTCAAAGGACTAAATCGTACACTATTATATTCCTTGAGAAACATCCCATCACCGATATGCGTCATGCGCTTCCACAATGGGTTTCTCTGTTCGGGTCGTTCGATGCGTTCAATCCTCCATTGAACCACCTACTCATATGCACTGGCCTCAAATGCCTTGCTCATGAAACGCTACAAATTCACTCCATGTGAATCATGCATACTTGTACAAGTCTTAGCGATTCCTACGATACCCCGTCTCGTTTCGGAATCTATGACTTGGAACAATTTTAAGATTACGACCTTTGAGACTGTTTCATGATTGCACTCAGTACTGAAGTGAATCGTCCCATAGTCAAATGTAATCTAAGGATTTCAACCAATCGCTTAAATGTATTCGCGAGAGATGAAGTTGGCCATTGTTTATCCTTATACTCGTATAAATAAACGTGCGTATTAATTCGTTTATACTAAAGAAAGATAATGATAGTTCCAATACAAGCTAAATATATTGGCTTGCAGGGCACTATTCCATCAATCTCCCACTTGCCCTAAAGCCAATCACAAACGTTTCTAGGACCCATCTTTCTAAAGATGTTCTTCGAACTCATTTCATGATATGGCCTCCTTTTAGTGGATCCGCTAAGTTGTCTTCTGAGTAGACGCGATCCATTACGCGCGTTAACTCTACCAATGATTTCTCTAATCAAATGGTACTTTTCTATCAATTGTGTTTAGATTTCTGGTAAGATCTCGAATGCTTTGCTTTAGCAATAGCTCCAATGTTATCATAGAAGATAATCATGAGCTTCGCAATGCTAGGCACTACATCCAACCATAGGATGAAGTTTTATATCCAAACACTTTCTTAAGCCGCATTTAATGCTACATTTAATGCTGCAATATATCTTGCTTCAGTGGTTTAGATGGTTACGGTGATTTGCTTGGAACCCTTTCAAATTTACCGTTACCCCATTGAGGCAGGACATGTATCCAAAAATGGATATATCTAATTCATCCACATCAGACTAAAAATTCGAATCAGTGAATCCTTCGAATTTTAATTCTCCACTACCACCGTAGACCAAGAACAAATCCTTTAGTCTTTGTCAAGAGCTTAAGGATATCTTTTACGGTGGTCCAGTACTTCTTCACCGGAGTTTGACTAGTAACTGCTCGCGACACTTGAGCATGTTCTACGTGTGGTCTAGTACATAGTAAAGCATGCCACATGCAAACTTTTGTTTGAAACATAAGGTATTTGAGACATCCTCCTTTGTTCTCATTTGATGTAGGGCACATCGATTTTGGAACAAGGCATACGACTCTCACTGGAAGCAATCCTTTCTTGGATTCTTCATACTGAATATTTCCAGTATTGATTCTATGTACTTAGATTTAGAGAGTGTCAGCACCTTTTTCTGATCTATTCTATAGATACGTATCCCAATACGCAAGATGCTTCTCCTAAATCTTTCATGGAGAATTGCATGGACAATCATGCTTTCGTCTGTGCTAATATTCCGATATCATCCCAGATAACGAGAACATTATCGACATATAAAATATGAGCTTCATCGCGCTCCCACTAATCCTTTTGTACACTCATTGTTCATACTCGTTTTAATGAAGTCAATTGTCTTGACTATCTCATCAGAACAAATGTGAATCTAAATGGATTCAGATATCGTTAATGGAGAAAAGGTTTCAACAAAGTCTGTTCCAGAACATTGTGAATAACCCTTTTACCAGTAGTCGATTCTTAGAGGTCAACACCTCTCCATTCATTCCAAGTTTGAAGATCCATTTATAACTTATAACCAACTTATAGGGATAAATCCCTTAGGTGGATCAATCAAGGTTATACCTTGGTGGAATGGATGGGATCCATTTTGGTTTACATGGCTTCGAGCCACGTACCCAAGTCTATGTCTGACATCGCTTCTTGATAGGTCTTTGGATTACTTTCCACATTCTCGTTTTCGTGAATGAGACCAAATCGCTTTGGCTCCTTACGAATTCGATCAGACCTTCGAAGAGTAGGTGTACAAGTAGATTTAGTAAATTCTGGATTAACTCCCACTGTTTGCGGGGATGGGTCCAAATCTTGGACTTCATCAAGTTCCATGACGTTTCCATTTCCTTTGACGAGAGATTCATCAACAGAGGAACGGGTATTTAAGAGAAACGATTGTTTCTCATTGTCGTGGAACAGGTACCCAATGGATTTCGTTGGATACCCCACAATTATATACAAATTGGATCTACTAGCCAATTTATCTCCTTTCTTGTTTCTACCATTGGCAGGAGATCTCCATGCTCAGAGGTAAGAGCACATAGGTATTTTGCCATACCTTTCTTGGTAAAGCTTTGTAGGCACAAACTTTGAAGGTACTTTGCTTAGTATCTTCGATGCAGTCAGGAGGACGAACTCCTAGAATGCATAAGGAAGCTTAACATAACTCAATATGGATCGAACAATGTCTAACAATGTTAGATTCCATCTCTTTAGACACTTCAATAAGTTGAGGTGTCTTAGGAGGAGTTTGTTGTATGAGAATCTCATTCTCATTAAGATAATTGAGGAATCGTTGACAAGTATTTGCTATCTCAACTAGATCGAATGGTCGCAATACTTTGTCTTTGTTGATTCTCTACTTCGCATCGAAATACCTTGAAAGGTTTTTCGGATTTGTATCTCACTAGATTCATTTTCCACTAACGACCAGGGTCTTTAGCAAAAAGGTACGAAGTATGAGTAATCTCCTCTCACAATAACCTTTAGTGATCCATACTCATGGATTAAATCCAGATTTTATTTGGTTCGCTCTTGATTCCCTGTGACGGGAGATCTGGTCATCTCTCCTTTGAGACATGATTCGCAGGTTGGAAGTTCATCCAAGTTCTATTTTTCAAGAAGCTTAGGTGAAACCAACTTTTGAATCCTACTCTTGGAGATGTTTCCAAGTCTAGCGTACCAAAGTTATGGATTATTATCTTTGTATTAATTTGAACTTCACACATTAATTCAATAAAATTGAGTTAATGGTTTAGTTCAATTAATTTGCTTCCTTTCAATTAACTTCTTTAATTGAATCCTTTTCGTTTTCAATTAACCCTTTAATTGAAACGTTGCTTAATTAATTAGATCATCTAATCAATTAAACACATCAGTGCCTTTCTTAGATGCAGTGGGATAATTCGACTTATAGGCTACTTGCATTCTTTTGACTACCTTTATGGTCGAATTAGAAGAGAATAAATTCCTCTTCATTTTACTCTTCTTTGACTTTGCAGTCCATGAAGTGTAAACGATCATGACAGGTCTATCCTATTTGCCTTTAACCAATTCTTTGGTTGATTCATGAAATGTGATCAACTTATCAAATAAGATCAGTTTATTTCAAGAGTCATTTGAATGAGCGGGAGGAGAATTTAAGAAGAAGTTAATGTTAAGATCACTTGCAGGCTTACGTTTAATCGATCCAGTTTTCAACTAGATTGATAAAACAAAGACAGTGATCCTTGACACTAGTTCCTTCAATTATTCTCGAGTTTTGAAACAATTCCTTGGAAGTCTTGAATCATATTGATTCAAAACTACTCCTCAAAACAAGCCTTTTGAGGTGGAGGTTTGTTTCAGAAGATAGGTCCTCAAAACGGGCCTTTTGAGGTGGAAATTCAGACATGCTCCACATGTTGCTTCCATAGCTCTTTCAATCTTGATGCTTATTTTAGGAAACGATCATTTAAGATTCCCATACTCTATAGGTGATTCGTTTCACTTTTGAGATTCATCTATATATGAGAAACAATCATTAATATTCTCATATTCTACGGGTGATTCGTTTCTTATATTTTGACTTATCTCATAAGCGCATAAGGCATAGGATTGTCATTTAAGAACATCATTCCACTCTTGGAATTCAAGACAATTCTCAAGTTTCTTGCCTAGTCGATATTTTAATCCAGCTATTTTATTGGTCGAGGATAAATAGTAAAATGGATAATTACTGATATCTCAGTATCTAATTTAAAGAGAAGACAAACATTCAGTGGACTAGTTAATGAATAATACTTATAATCTACGAAGGTTGGACTTTCTATCGAAGAAGTTCTCCCACTATTTTATCGAAACAATTACCCCTTCAATTGTTCGGGAAATTCTATTTCCTAGTAGGTCTTGACGCCCCAGCGGCAATTAATTGCACCCACGACTCGTGGCCATACAACCAATTCCCCAGGTAGGCATACTTATTGCCAATTGTGTTACTCCACAACCTTCAAGCTATTTTGCCTCGGTTTTCGCACTTATCTAGCACTGCTACATCATAAGTGTTACTAATCGTTAAGTCTAACCCATCAATCATGATGAGCAACTGGCCCGGTCGTGAGTTCTCCGTAACTAGTTATCGGTCGATGACCAATCCTCACCCTTGTCTTGTTTAGTTAAAAACAGGAGTCAAGGAATTTCACATATTGTCCCTTTCTTCGACTCGGGTGCCAGACTCTGGATCACCTCTATCGATAAGTAGACAACATACGCTAGTCCCTATTGATGGAAGGCTTGGATTTATATAAATACTTCATTTTATTTTAATCCAATATGACTTAATATTTAATTCGAGAGGGGATTTACTGGTTTGAAAGTTATGCTAACTCTCCTCGAGATCTCACCGATTCAGTTATGCTTTATCTTTTATTACGATCTAGATTCTAGCGCGCATCTCATACAAGCTAAATATAAATCGACAAATAAATAAAAGCCATACAAGCCTAGCATGCATACTACCACAATATGTTTTCGATCGGGAGCCTCCTATGTGGGCCATCATCGAGCCAATGATGTTGGCCCAATTGGTCAATCTAAAGGGTTCTCAAACGGGCCCTATGCTATTACACAATGTACCATGCATTCATGGCCTTCTTATCTTCTTGGGCTCCCACCATGCTTGTAAATGGGCCTCCATCCTAAACTAGGAAAGCAGTAAAGCCCTATTCTATTACAAAGGCTCAAAGTGGCCCAAAAACATAATAGGCTCGCAGGCCCAATAAAAACCAAACATTAAATTAAACCAATCACATCTACCCTAGGGTCAAGGCTCGTCTCGATCGAAAACCACGTAAACAGTTCACGTAGAGCAAGAAACATGTAAACATCTTTTACTTTCTTCTATCTTAATTTTAAAATATCCTTTTAAAATTACCTTCCTATGATTCTTGCTTTTTAGTCACTACTAATTATGACAAAATAAATATCCGGGTAAACAAAAAAAATTAATTTTCTGCTCAATTTCAGATTCTGTTTTTTCAACTTTTGAAAATTTCATTTTGACCCCTCAACTTTCGAAAATTGCATTTTGACCCCAAAACTTTTTTAAAAAGTTACAAAAACACCCCTGGGCAGTTTCGGGCAGCAGACCAGAAAATAAAATTTTGAATTTTGAAAATTTTCGATTTTTCAAATTGACCCCTCAAGTTTCGGTAATTGCAAAACAGCCCCTAAGTTTTCAGAAATTGCAAAACGACCCCAAAAACCGTGCGACCAGAATTGCAAGAACAGTCCAGAATTTTCAAATTTCCAGATTTCAAAAATTTCGAATTTTCAGCCCCAAAAACCCTAATTTGCGATTTATGCCCAAAAAAGTCCTGAAGTTTCCAAAAACTATAAAAACGCCACAGATCTTGAAAAGCAGTTTTACCCAATGATAGATCCAGTCATAACAAGCAAGAATCAACTTACAGAACATAATTATCACGTGTTCTCATACATATAATTAAACATATACGGTGAACACAATTATGTTCAAGCTTTTGTATAATAATAATGGAGTTGGCTCTGATACCACTGTTGGGATATGGCTCGATTTGTCATACAACAAAGTGCGGAATTTAAAATTTTTCGAGTCATCCAATGGTCCCATAAAAGAAGTCTCCATATTATGTATACAAAAGCATGAAACAAAAACGCACACAATGAATTAACAAGGGGGTTTTTGCGATATACCTCACCACAGGCAAGGTGGTGGAAACCTCCGGCTTCGTTTCTGATTCTGATCTGGTTCACAGGAGTGATCCAAGTGTCTCACCTCCAGGGATAGTCCACACCAATTGGATTCTGGCAACACCTCAAGATCTTAGGCTCTGAACTGGATTCAGGAGATTTGTTATTGCAGGATTGTGTTGAATCTCTTGACAGATCAAGATCTAACACAAAGGAACAAGGAGAGGGCGGCGGCGGCACCAAGGTAGCCCACGGCAGCAGGTGGCGGCGGCTAGGGTTTCTAGCTAGAGAGGGCGGCGGCTACTAGGGCAAAAGGAGCTAGGGTTTTTCTTTTTTTTGAGTGTTACACATTTGAGCTCTAGTTGTGCTCTATTTATAAACTCCTTTTGACCTAGGTTTGCAAGACTCCTTATGGGCTTTAATTAATAAAAGCCCATGTCTTGCAATCCTTCATTTAATTAACTACTTTAATTAAATGCCCAACCTTTAATAAATCATTATTTCTTTTACATAATTAATTAGCAACTTAATTAAGTATTTAATTAATTAAGTCAACTAATTAATTAATCTCCCACTTGAATTAAATATTTTAATTCATTTAATTGATTTAATTACCTTTAAATCAATTAATTCCTTTCATGTCCTTTTATAACAGTCACCGTCCAATTGTATTGTGTGTGACCCTCTGGGTTCACCATCAATTGGCAGCAGGCCCACGAATCCTTCGTGATTTAATTTATGAACAATAAATTGCTCCGGTCAATTAAACAACCTTTAATTGACCACTCCTAGAATTAAATCCTCTATTAATTCAGGAGTACCCACACTTCATGGTCGATGTCTAGCCACAAGCCCATGAAGCCCAACTTCAGGTGAATTGATATTTGTGAACCTCGTCTCATATAATTGCCATGTACATACGGTCCTTCTATCGACTAATATTCCCGATCAAGACTTAGGGTGTGTGAATTGATCGGCACCTCTAAAATTGTCTCGATAACTATACTTTCTAATTCAGGATAATATTCCAGTGTGACTACTAAATTTGGAAACCCCTTTCCAAATCCGTCACCGACCGTGGCCACGGGTTTCTTGGATATATTATCTAAGAATCGTATAGGAAATTCTCTCACCCATTACAGTGAGTCAATAGATTCCATATCGGTACTAACCACTCGCGTACATGTCCACACGCACCCAACCTAGGCATGTTATGACCAAGCTAAGTGGCCTATACCTAGATCTAAGTACGCACTTTCATGTACCGAGTTCGCCCTAGTACCTCAAGTCAAAGGACTAAATCGTACACTATTATATTCCTTGAGAAACATCCCATCACCGATATGCGTCATGCGCTTCCACAATGGGTTTCTCTGTTCGGGTCGTTCGATGCGTTCAATCCTCCATTGAACCACCTACTCATATGCACTGGCCTCAAATCCCTTGCTCATGAAACGCTACAAATTCACTCCATGTGAATCATGCATACTTGTACAAGTCTTAGCGATTCCTACGATACCCCGTCTCGTTTCGGAATCTATGACTTGGAACAGTTTTAAGATTACGACCTTTGAGACTATTTCATGATTGCACTCAGTACTGAAGTGCATCGTCCCATAGTCAAATGTAATCTAAGGATTTCAACCAATCGCTTAAATGTATTCGCGAGAGATGAAGTTGGCCATTGTTTATCCTTATACTCGTATAAATAAACGTGCGTATTAATTTGTTTATACTAAAGAAAGATAATGATAGTTCCAATACAAGCTAAATATATTGGCTTGCAGGGCACTATTCCATCACAAAGAAGGCAAGATTGTAGCTAAAGGAAGATTAATCAAAGGAAACATTGAGATATCCGACGTCTCATATGTTAAAGACCTAAAGTACAACCTGCTGAGCATAAGTCAATTTTGTGACAAAGGATATTCAGTCATCTTCTCAACAGATAAGTGCTTTGTTGAACAGATTGGTACAAAGAAGGTAATTTTATCTGGAAGACGACAAGGAAATATCTACATAGTCGACTGGAATTCTGCTGACAAGAATTCAAGTGTTTGTTTGGTGGCATCAACACCAAGTGAAGTCAGCTGGCTATGACACAAAAGAATGAATCATTTAAACTTCAAGACCATCAACAGATTGATAAAGAATGATCTGGTAGAAGGGATTCCTAAAACAGTCATGAGCAAAGATAAGCTTTGTGACGTCTGTCAGAAGGGTAAACAAATCAAGTCATCATTCAAAAGCAAGAAGCACCAATCTTCTGAAAGAATCTTGGAGCTGCTACACATGGACTTATTTGGACCCATTGATCCAATCAGCAATGGTGGAAAGAAATACTGCCTAGCTATTGTGGATGACTATTCAAGATATACTTGGGTGATTTTCATGAAAAAGAAAAGTGAAACCAAGGAACATCTTACAAATCTGATGGAACTGATCCAGAATGAGAAAAGCATAAAAATATTAAAGATCAGATCAGATAGAGGGACAAAGTTCACAAACTCTACTGTTGAAGAGTATTGTAATGTCAGAGGAATACATCATGAGTATTCAACTGCTAGAACCCCTCAACAGAATGTTGTTGCTAAAAGGAGAAACAGAACACTGAAAGAAGCTGTCAGAACTATGGTAGCTGAAGCTAAACTGCCACAAAGATTTTGGGCAGAAGCAACAAATACAGCCTGCTTTACCCAGAACAGATGCATGATCAACAAAAATCAGAACTAGACTCTATATGAAGTTTGGAACAACAGAAAGCCAAACATTCATTACTTTAAAATTTTTGGTGGTAAATGCTTTGTGTTAAATAATGGGAAAAATCACCTTACTGCATTTGCAGAGAAGGCTGATGAAGCTGTTTTTGTAGGATACTCTACTGTTAGTAAGGCTTATAGAATTTTTAACAAAAGAACATTGCTAATAGAAGAATCCATTCATGTAGTATTTGATGAGCCAAGTCAATCTTCTGAAAAGAATCAAAGTATTAGTCAAGATATGTCTACTGTTTTACAGAAGTTGGATGTTGGAAAGAATGAAGAATATGTACCCATCATACTACCTAATCTCAATTCAGCTGCTGACTCAAGTGCTGTTCAAAATCACAGTGCTGATTGTCTAACAGACGAGTTGCAAACAACTGACAGACCAGAGACTGTTCGACAGACTACTACTGAATCTCCAACAGTAGTGTTGCAAGATCAAAACAGAGGACAACATCCAGATTTGCAACCTGATCTCAGATGGCTCAGGAATCACCCACCAGAGTTAGTGATTGGTGATTCCTTGGATAGAGTGAAAACAAGAAGAGCTACTGCACAAGATGCTATGTTTGTCACTTTTCTATCTGAAATAGAGCCTAAACAAATTGAAGAAGCTCTCAGTGATTCTTTCTGGATTGAAGCTATGCAAGAAGAGTTAAATCAATTTGAAAGGAACGAAGTATGGTACTTAGTTTCAAGACCAAGTCATCAAAGAGTAATTGGCACTAAATGGGTTTTCAGAAATAAGATGAATGAAGATGGTATTGTTACCAGAAATAAAGCAAGATTAGTGGCCAAGGGTTATTGTCAAGAAGAACGAATTGACTTTGATGAAACATTCGCACCAGTAGCAAGACTTGAAGCAATCAGACTGTTTCTAGCCTATACTGCTTACAAGAACTTCACTGTCTATCAGATGGATGTGAAGTCAGCTTTTCTCAATGGAGAATTGCAAGAAGAAGTGTATGTTGAACAACCACCTGGATTTGAAGCTTATCAACAGGAAGACAAGGTGTATCGTCTAAAGAAAGCCCTCTATGGACTGAAACAGGCTCCAAGAGCATGGTATGATACCCTATCTGATTTTCTTTTAATTAATGGATTTCGTAAAGGTAAGGTAGACAAGACCTTGTTCACAATTGAATGGGAGAATCATATATTAATTGTGCAAATATATGTAGACGATATTATTTTTTGTTCAACTAATCAACAGATGTGTGACAAGTTCTCCAAGCTGATGCAGAATAAGTTTGAAATGAGCATGATGGGTGAACTAAATTATTTTCTTGGTTTGAACTAGCTCTACTGCTACTGTTCCAATGTCTACAAGTCTTCGTTTGGATAAAGATGAAGATGGCAAATCAGTGGACATAACCAAATACAGAGCATTATTGGGTCACTGTTATATCTAACAGCTAGCAGACCTGATATCATGTACTCAGTTGGGGTTTGTGCGAGATTTCAATCAAATCCTAAGGAATCTCATCTCTTAGCTGCCAAAAGGATATTGAAATATATTAAGGGCACTCAAGAATTGGGATTGTGGTATCCTAGAGAATCTGGATTTGAGCTTATTGGATATTCATATTCAGACCTTGTTGGCTACAAAATTGATAGGAAAAGCACAACATGTGCTTGTCAATTTTTGGGTAGTCGTCTGATCTCATGGATGAGTAAGAAACAGACTTCAGTATCCATATCTACTGCTGAAGCTGAGTATATAGCTGCTAGAGCATGCTGTGCACATATACTTTGGTTGAATCATCAACTGGAAGATTACAATATCAAGATCAGTGGAATTCCAATCTACTGTGACAATACAAGTGCAGTCTCACTTACTCAGAACACTACAAGTCATTCAAGGACTAAGCATATTGAGATCAAGCATCATTTCATTAGAGATCATGTGGAAAAAGGCAATGTTATGATTGAGTATGTTCATACAGATAATCAGATTGCTGATATTTTCACTAAACCTTTAAGTGAAGTAAGGTTTTCAACTCTAAGAGCTGAGCTAGGATTACTAAATTTGGATGCATAAGCTCAGGGGGAATTTACCAGAAGACTGAAGTTCATCAGCATGGTCATCCGTTATTATTTTCAAGGATTAACTCTCAACAGACTAGTTAACTTATGAATTCTTAAAGTCAGGGGGAACGTGTAAGACTAGCGGTACGTCTGATTAAAAGATGAAATTGGTTAATGACAGTTAGTTGAAGTTATGTTATCAGAAGATTTGTTCTTAATTCTTGAAGATTGAAGATTAATTTATCTTGCTGGATTGACAAACAGCAGAGGAAGATTACTAGCTATTGGCTTTCTCTAGTAATATCAGATAGCAGATCACTCGTCTGTCAGATAAGTTAAACTCTACTCATCTGATACATTATATAATTATGGTTATAAATCGTATCTTTAGAAACACGCTTTTATAAGTAACAGATAGGTGCCGATAGAGTTTCCCGCCCGTCTGACATTAAAATAATAAATTTGATGTTCGCAATTCTCACCCGCACGATTTAAAAACTGTTAGATCAATCGTACGGTTCATATTTATCACGATAACCAAAACCTAAGGAAACCTATAAAATCCGATCTGAACAGATTAGTCGACTTACGCACACAAAATTCCAAAATTCTCTAACTCTCTAAGCTATTTGTTTTCTAGCTCTCCGTTTTCTACAGATTTACATCACTTAACCTCTCAAATAGCTATTGCTGAGGGAAGATACCTTAGTTACGACAAATTCTTCAAAACCGGTACTGATCTGATGAGGGAAATCTTGGTAAAGATTAAGGAAGCATCACTGGTTCCAATCTTAGAGACTCATGAGGAGCATGTTTACCTGGATGATGTAGAACATTTCTACAAAACCAGAGAGTTCAATGATAATGGAACTGTCATGACTGCTACGATTGGGGGAAAGAAGATCTGCATTTCGGCTGCTGTTTTAAGTGAAGTGTATAATGAAGGAGGAGATGTTACAGACCTTGGGTCTGAGAAAGAGGAAGATTTTTGGCAAGTTTGCGCCAAAGAGGGAGAGAAGTTGGCAGGGTCTCTGATGAAAACTCAATTGAAAGATGAGTATCAGAGATTCGTTGATATAATTGCGAATGTACTGGACTGCAGTACAAGTTCTTTAGATGGGTTGCCAAGGAGGGGGTACTACACCATGATTTGCATCCATTATGGACTGAAGGTCAACTGGGCAGCTCACGTCTATGATCTGCTGAGTGACAAGAAGAAGAACTATGGGATTCTATTGAGTCATCTGTTCTTGAGTTTGGGATGTCCATTAGCAAATGGCAAGACCATTCATGGTGGCAAAGAGTTCAAGGTGTACGAGCCTGTAAGAAGTGTAGTCACTTCTAAGAGAAAGGCTACTACTAAAGCTGCAAAAGAACCTGCAAAGAAAGGCAAAAAGACTGGTCAGACCAGTAGGCCTGCTGATCAAACAGTAAGCACTACTGTTGAAGCTGGATCAGCACAGCCTGAAATTGTGATCCCTAAGAAAGTCATTGATGACTTTACTGAAGAGATTGAAAAGATGGAGACTGGATCATCTCCAGAAAGGACAGAATCAGAAGAAGCTGTCCCTATTCAACCTACCAAGAGAATGAGGACAAGGAGTGCTGCTAAAGGACCTCCTCAAGCTAATCCTTCAAGAAAAATTGTCAAGTCAATAGCAAAAAGAAAAGTTACATTCTCTGAAGAATCACATGAAACAGTGAGGGAGATATCAGCATCAGCAGAGAGACCAATTGTTACTGAAGAACCTGCTGCTAAACCTGCTGAAGACTCATCTGCTGTACTGTCTGCTGAAGTTAGAGAAGAACAGCAGACTGGTACAACAAATGAAGGGGATGTACTTCTTCTGCACCCTACTCCTGTTGCTGCCACTCCACTTCAAACAGTGGAAAGTCCTGAAGCAAAGAAAAGAAGGACTGGTAAGATCGTGATTCCCTACCTTACTGCTGCTGAAAAGAAAAGATTAGATGTGGCAGAAATGAAAAGGAAGGCCGAAGAAAAGGCTGAGGAAGATCACCTTAAGGCCCTTGAGCTCAAGAGACTGGAAGAAGAGGCCAGTAAAATGACTCAAGAACAAAGGGAGGTTGTTGAGGCAGCAGAGTTGGCTGATGCTATCGAAGCAAGCACTAAGGACTCACATGGTCCAAAGCATACTGGTGGCATTGTAATTGGTGAACAGAGAGATCCCACCAAGCCTAAACCAGTTATGCCTACTCCAGCAATACAACCTAAAAGAAGAGAAGAGGTCAAACTGGCATTGGAGATTGTCAGAGATGACCCTGATGCTTTTGAAGAATTTATTAAAAGGTTGGATGCTGAAAATGCAAAGATCACTCGTCTGACGATGTTCAATAAAGAGAAGATCAGATATAACAGATGGAGAGACTATCATCTGACAAAGAGCAAAGATCAAATTGCAAGTTGGAAGCCCTTTGTTGATGAAGAAGCCTAGGTGCTAAAGTGGCTTGAGACATGTTCTCTTACTCAAGCACTAGACTCAGAATTCTTTCTGGACAAATTGAGACTGAGGATCAGTCACATTGTAAAGGCTGAGGCAAAGAATATTTATGAATCTGTTCCTGAGGAGTTTGCTGAAGATGAAGACCTCAAGGAAAGATCAATCAAGCTGGCAGTTTCCCAAACAATGGAAACTTGGGCCAGAAAGACTAGAAAGATGAAGGGGCAACCAAGCACTATGATTCCCCTTCCTAGTCTGAAGCAGATTGTCTATGGCCCTAATATTAGGCCATATGAAGAACTACCTGAGGATCCTATCTCACCTTTTGTTCCTATTGATGATCTAACATGGATTACTCACAGGACTGCTTTGGATGAAGCTGGCACAAGGCGCACCATTATAAATGTTAAGAAGATCCAAGCACCTCCTGCTGACCAAAGCAAAGAGAAGGAAGGTACTTCTGATCCTGCAGATCACAACAAAGGAAAAGAGGGTACTTTTGACCTTGCTGATCAGGAAAAAGAGAAAGAGAAGGAAAGCACCTCTGCTCTGGTAGATCAAGATAAAGAAAAGGAGGACAAGTCTGAACCAGCTGATAAATCAAAGGAAGAGGAAATCACTCCAAATCAAGCTGATCAAATTAAAGAAAAGGAGGTTACTGCTGAGCAAAATGATCAGACTAAGGAGAAGGAAAGCACTCCTAGTCAAGCTGAAGAGACCAAAGAAGAAGAGACTGCTTCTGGTCCAGCAGATCAGATTACAGAAGAGACAACTCAAGCAGCAGAACAGATTACTGAGAAGGCAACTCCTGCCGTACCTCCTATTCCAACTGATATTTCTTATCATTCTTTACAGCCAAGTCTGTTGGATTCCATTCAACAGATAATTTCAAGTTCTATGAAGGGACTGGAGGAGAAGATCACTGCTAATCTTTTGACTGCTTTAAGTCAACCAACTCAACAAGCTGCTACTTTTCCTACTTTGCTGATAGAAGATACTGCTCATAATGTGGAAGCTATCAGACAAGACATGGATGTTATTAGAGCAAGAACTCAAAGTACGGCTGCTGGTTGGAGGGAGATTACTGAAACAGTTGAAATGGCTATTCAAGTTGAGGATAAAGCCTTAGGAAATATGATGAAGGACTTCAAGGCATCTACTGATATGGTTCTGGCAACTCAGATTCAGCTAGGTGACCAAGGAGAAGTTGTTCTCAACAGAATGGAAGCTTTTGAGGCCAATCAACTCAGACAACAAGCTCAACTTGATGCCATGGAAGAAAACATCAAACTTCTGTGTGAATCACTTCAAATCCCACCAGTTTTACCTAAATATCCAATCAACCCTGCTGATGATGACAAAAAGGGGGAAAATAGGGTACTTGGTGAAGAAGAAGATAAACAAGAAGTTGACAAATCTCTTGAAAAGACTGATGAATTTGAAAACACTGATGTACTGGAAGAATCTGCTGAAAGTGAAAAAGCTGATGAAGACAATGAAGGCACTAGCAGACCAGTAGATCAGTTAAATGTAGAAGAAGAAGATAAAGCTGAAGCTGAAGAAAAGTCTAAGGAAACAGCAAAGTCTGATAAAGAGATTGCTGCTGCCAAGGACTCACCTGAAGAACAGCTTAATCCTGATGTTAAACAAAAGAAGTTGGAGCTGTTGAAACAAAAGTTCATCAAGGAAATAGAAGCTGAGTCTTCCACACCTGAAGAAGAAAAAGAGGACAAGCAAGAAGACAAAACAGAAGACTAGTTTAGTGTAGGTTACTTATGCTTGAAATCTTTGTAATTTACTTTTTGCACATCTCATCTACCAAACTTGTAATATGTAATCTTTTCAGAATCTATAAAAATATTCAAGTTTGAAATCCAATAGACTATTTCTATATCAGAAATTTTTGAGGATCAAAACTTTAGTTTAGGTACAGGTACTTAGCTGGAGTTTTGTCATCATCAAAAAGGGGGAAATTGTTGGATGAAGATGAAGATGAAGTGCAAAGAAGATAAGAAGATAAGGGAAGGTTTTGATGATTTCCAAAACGTCAAAATCAGCTAAGTATGGAAAGCTTAGGTCCCTTAGAAGTATTTTGAACAAGTGAAGAAGACATCAGAAGAGTTCAATATTCGAAGCCCAGAAGACTACTGATCTCATGCTGAAACAGCAATCAGAAGGGTAGGTCATCAGCTGACTCAAATCAGATTAGATCAGTATTTGATCAGCAGAGTATCTATCAGCAGAGTTGCCTCGATCAGCAGAGTAGAAGAGATCAAGAGATTAGTCCAACGGTAATAAATGCACTTGGTGTAATAAATGCTGCAAGAGAAGGGTAGTAATGACAAATGATTGAAGAATATTCTCGGATCAGCATGGTGCATTTAATGCAGCTACAGGAAAGTACAGTAGAAAAAATACTGTAGTAGGGAGCCGTTCTGAATTTGGGCTAAGGCTATGGATTTGAAGTTTGATTTGCTTCAACGGTCATATTTTCAAATCCAAGTATAAATAGAGCTGATTTCGAAGAGAGGCACACACAACAACATTTCTGAGATTTCGTTTTTGAAGCAGAAAATTTCTAAGTCTCAAGAAGCTCGAACAGCTCACTCGTCTGGTGGAAGTCATCTGTTGACAGAAACCCAGTTGAAGAAAATAGAAAAATACATTTTGAGTGATTTTGTATTTAGCTGAGTGTTGTACGAAGTTTAAATCCGTCTTTGTGAGTGATTTAACTTTAGAGGATAGGTTTTCTGAGTGATTTCCTATTGCGAGCTTATAGCCTTTTCATATGTTGTCTAGGTGTAAGTGGAGATATATTGTAAACTGTGTGTTTATAGTTTAACCCAGAATCTAAGTAATCTGGAAGAGTGGACTAAAGGATTTTTATCCATATAACCACTATAAAAATTCTTTGTGTTATTCTTGCATTTAAGTTCTCTTGCATATTTTGAAATTGCATAAGTTTACACTTTGAATTGATTGAAAGATTTTAAAGGAGTTTTTAAACTGGGGATAAAATCTTTTTAAAGACTTAGTCTACTTGTGAAAAACACTTTCTATTTATCCGCTGCAAGTAAACTCTTGAAAAACTGATTTTGCTGAAATCAGCTAAGTTGATGTAAGATAAGTGGTCACTCTGCTGTTCAAGATTTGTTCACGATCAGCACAGTCAGCTTACTGTTCTTCATAAGCTTAGTCTGCTGACAGAAGACTGAAAAGTTTTTAAGTCTAAAAATTTTTAGAGGTCTATTCACCCCCCCCCCCCCTCTAGACCTCATCTGACCACTTGGGACCAACAAAAAACTTACTATTTATAAACCAGATTGTGTTCCGACCCTTCTATCTTTACTAGAACCGAACCTTTAGCCACTTTCGAGATGGATATATAGATATATAAAGGTTGTCCTTCTGTCGGTTTCGCTAGTAAAGGTGGTGAGGTTAAGTATTCTTTCAATTGAATGAAAGCTCGATCACAATCTTCTGTCCATTGGAAAGTTCTCACTTTCCTTAGGGTTTGGAAGAAAGGTAGGCTTTTGTCTGCTGATTTGGATATGAATATGTTTAGTGCAACGATTTTTCCGACCAAGCTTTGTACTTGAGAAATTGTTTTCGGAGGTCTCATCTCGGTTATAGCTCGTATCTTTTCCGGATTTGCTTCAATAACTCGTTGGTGAACAAGGTAGCAGAATTTTCCAGATTTAACCCCAAAAGTACACTTTGCCGGATTGAGCTTCATATGGCATTTTCTCAGGATCTTAAAGCATCAGTCAAGATGGTCAATATGATCCTTCTCGCTCATGCTCTTGACTAACATGTCATCGACGTATACCTCCATAATTTCTCCAATGAATTCTCTAAATATTAAATTAACCAACCTTTGGTAGGTCGCGCCAGCATTCCTTAACGCGAAGGGCATTACGACAAAACAATATACGCCCTGTTCGGTTATGAAGGCCGTCTTTTCCTGGCCGCGCTCATCCATGTAAATTTGGTAGAAACCTTGAAATGCATCCATCATGCTAAAAATTACAAATCCCGAAGTTAAGTCGACCAATAATTCAATCCTTGGAAGAGGATAAGGGTCTCGCGGACATAGTTTGTTTAGATCGGTGAAGTTATTACACATCCTCCATTTGTTATCCTTCTTATCCCCTTTCGCTACTAGGACTACATTACATAGCCATTCCGAGAAATGTATTTCCCTAATTTGTTTAGACATTGAACCTATTCAACTTCGGCCTTAATTATTTTGTCCTTTACGGGGCCATGATTTCTTTTCTTTTGTCGTGTCAGTTTTGCTGTCGGATCAATTTTCAGCTAGTGTGTGATAATTCTCGGTTCTATGCCCACTATATCTTCTGCACTCCAGGCGAAAACATCGATATTTTTCCTGAGGAAATCAATTAGCATGAGTTCACCTTCCGGGCTAAGCTATGTCCCGATCCTGGTTGTTTTCTTTGGGTCATTTTGCACCAACATAATGTCTTTATGCACTGGTGGTTTAATAGTGAAATCGACTGGCTCTTTCCCCTTTCGATCAATCCTATTTGTACTCGAGATATGTGGTTCCCTAGATCTTTCAACCGTTGCCTCCCCAAGTTTTTTTTTCGCAGGAGTGATAGATTTGAATTTATGCCCTAGTGCTAGGGAAGTATTGTAACAATCCCGGGCCATACAATGGTCGTTAATAGTTTCTCCAATACCCAAAATTGTGGGGAACTTTATTTTCTGGTGATAGGTTGAGACAACTGCTCGAAACAACTTGAGCGTTGGTCGACCTAATATAGCATTGTATGCGAAGGGAGCTTCCACTACCAGGAACATAATCATTTTGACAACCCTCATGGGCCTTTTACCTAGAGAAACACTTAAATTAACGGTCCCTGCTGGGACAATTTCTGATCCCCCAAATCCAACCAAAGGTGTAGCCACTTTTTGGAGTGTTATCTCCCCTAAACTCATTTGTGTCAACACTTCTCTTGAAATAATGTTGGCGGAACTTCAATTATCAATCAATATTCTTTTCACATTGTAGTTCGCTGTTTCAAGTGAAACTACCATAGGGAAGTCGGGATTGTCTTCCTTGGTATCCCAAATGATCTGGGAACCTCGTCCTCATTAAAAATGATAGATTGTTCCTTAGGAACCATGTTCTCTAGTGTCCATACTTCCCTTAGTGTTTCTAATCTCTCCTCAATAGATCTAGTCGTTCGTCGTCGAGCATTACGACTATCCCCACCCGCTGGTCCGTCGGATATCGTATGTATCATTCCGTTCACATGGTCGTTATCCATGTCTTGCGGCGGATCATTGTCCGGGGCTCTTCTCGATGGTGTTCTTCTCTGATTATAAGGACTTCTAGTCCTATGCCTCTTTCTACTATTTCGCTCGACATACTCGTCCAACTTTTCTTCTTTTATTAACCTTTCAGTTTCTTGGTTTAGATGCAAATAATTCTCGGTACGATGGCCGTGGGCCCGATGGTACCGGCAATACAGGTTGTAATTTCTGGCTCCGGGCTTAGCTTGTGTAATTCTCTTTGCCGGAGGAATTCAATTGTTCCTCTCTAGAAGTACTAGGATTTCATCTCGAGGAACATTCAATCTGGTATACTCTACGTGATCTACCCGATTTCTTTGTACTTGCTCCGCGGATCATGGTCTGACATAGACATTAGATCTTTTATCAGTCATTGCGATTGTAATCCAATGTCTGAAACACGTTTCCTCGCCTACGGGATCGGTCATAATCTGTTATCATGGGGATCGGAGCTTTATCTTGTCGTTTCGACCTCGACGTGGAAGTTTTATTCCTATTTTTGTCCATAAAGGAGTTCATCTCTTCCTGAGTCATGGATTTTGAGGCTAAAGTCATTATATCCGCGAAAGTCCTTGGTTGTTTTCGACTCAAGGCATTACCAAATTGCCTATTCTTAGTAAAGTCGAATAATATAGAGATGATGTAGTCGATGTTCGGAGAATCAATCTTTAGCAGCTCCACATTGAATCTACCTAACCAACTTCTCATAAATTCTCCTTCTTGTTGATTAATTGTTCCTAGATAACTCATAGGGAATTTTTGTCGTTTCTGACTAGCAAATTGTTGAGTGAGTTTATTACATAACTCCGGAAAGCTGAAAATAGAATTGATCGGTTGCTTCCCAAACCAATCTAACGCTAACCCTTCAAACGTTGTGACCATTAATTTAGCAGTATACTCAGCTGAATGATCATATAAGTTCATTATGTTTGTAAAGCCGAATATGTAGTCATCTGGATCGGTGGTACCATCGTAACAGGGTAAACGGCTTGGCAGTTGGCCAGACGACTGTGCTTCCTTAATTTCTCTACAGAAAGGAGAACATGTGGCAATGCTTTCTTGAACCTCTCTACTTCTCGCCCAGGGTTGTTGGGTAGCAAACAATCTTTGTTCTACGCGTTCTTGTACCATATTTTCAATTTCTCTTTCTGAAACGCGCACAGTTTTGGGCTGATTTGGTAACGGATCGACCAGATCATCATCGATAGGAATAATAGTATTTTCCTTTGATTGCGGCTGTACGGGACGAGCATTGGCTCTTGCCCGATTGGGCCTTCTTCGAGTATTGTTATCTATCGGTCTTCCGTTACTTCTGTGTGGAGTAGCCAAAGATTGTTGATCGGTTCCTGGGCTATCGGCTTGATCTGAGATATGATTGACTGCCCTCTGAGTTCTCCGTTCAGGTTGTGCAGCAGCTGTCCTCGGATTTCTGGGTTCCTGTTCGGGAATTGTAAGGAGTTCAGGACATAAAGAACTCACTAACTGCACCAATTGCCTGATCTTTTCTTCCCTTTTGGGTAGAGGCGGGGGAATTGCTCGGACTAGGAGTTCTGTTGGGACCGGGTTTACTGCCGGATTTTGCTGTCCCGAAGGGACCTGCCTATTGGAATTTGGGTGTTCCCCCTGAGTTCCAGTATGATCAGACTCCTGATGTTGATCGACCACTAGAGGGTTGTTTGTTGGGATATGGCTCGATTTGTCATACAACAAAGTGCGGAATTTAAAATTTTTCGAGTCATCCAATGGTCCCATAAAAGAAGTCTCCATATTATGTATACAAAAACAAGAAACAAAAACGCACACAATGAATTAACAAGGGGGTTTTTGCGATATACCTCACCACAGGCAAGGTGGTGGAAACCTCCGGCTTCGTTTCTGATTCTGATCTGGTTCACAGGAGTGATCCAAGTGTCTCACCTCCAGGGATAGTCCACACCAATTGGATTCTGGCAACACCTCAAGATCTTAGGCTCAGAACTGGATTCAGGAGATTTGTTATTGCAGGATTGTGTTGAATCTCTTGACAGATCAAGATCTAACACAACGGAACAGGGAGATGGCGGCGGCGGCACCAAGGCAGCCCACGGCAGCAGGTGGCGGCGGCTCAATGGTGGCGGCGGCGGCTAGGGTTTCTAGCTAAGGGGGGGCGGCGCTTACTAGGGCAAAAGGAGGCTAGGGTTTTCTTTTTGAGTGTTACACATTTGAGCTCTAGATGTGCTCTATTTATAAGCTCCTTCTGACCTAGGTCTACAAGACTCCTTATGGGCTTTAATTAATAAAAGCCCATGTCTTGCAATCCTTCATTTAATTAACAACTTTAATTAAATGCCCAGCCCAATTAAATCATTATTTCTTTTATATAATTAATTAGCAACTCAATTATTAATTAAGTTAGCCAATTAATTAATCTCCCACTTGAATTAAATACTTTTAATTCATTTAATTGATTTAATTATCTTTAAATCAATTAATTCCTTTCATGTCCTTTTATAACAGTCACCGTCCAATTGTATTGTGTGTGACCCTCTGGGTTCACCATCAATTGGCAGCAGGCCCACGAATCCTTCGTGATTTAATTTATGAACAATAAATTGTTCCGGTCAATTAAACAACCTTTAATTGACCACTCCTAGAATTAAATCCTCTATTAATTCAGGAGTACCCACACTTCATGGTCGATGTCTAGCCACAAGCCCATGAAGCCCAACTTCAGGTGAATTGATATTTGTGAACCTCGTCTCATATAATTGCCATGTACATACGGTCCTTCTATCGACTAATATTCCCGATCAAGACTTAGGGTGTGTGAATTGATCGGCACCTCTAAATTTGTCTCGATAACTATACTTTCTAATTCAGGATAATATTCCAGTGTGACTGCTAAATTTGGAAACCCCTTTCCAAATTCGTCACCGACCGTGGCCACGGGTTTCTCGGATATATTATCTAAGAATCGTATAGGAAATTCTCTCATCCATTACAATGAGTCAATAGATTCCATATTGGTACTAACCATCCACGTACATGTCCATACACACCCAACCTAGGCATGTTATGACCAAGCTACGTGGCCTATACCTAGATCTAAGTACGCACTTTCATGCACCGAATTCGCTCTAGTACCTCAAGTCAAAGGACTAAATCGTACACTATTATATTCCTTGAGAAATATCCCATCACCGATATGCGTCATGCGCTTCCACAATGGGTTTCTCTGTTCGGGTCGTTCGATGCGTTCAATTTTCCATTGAACCACCTACTCGTATGCACTGGACTCAAATTCCTTGCTCATGAAACACTACAAATTCACTCCATGTGAATCATGCATACTCGTACAAGTCTTTGCGATTCCTACGATACCCCGTCTCGTTTCGGAATCTATGACTTGGAACAGTTTTAGGATTACGACCTTTGAGACTGTTTCATGATTGCACTCAGTACTGAAGTGAATCGTCCCATAGTCAAATGTAATCTAAGGGTTTCATCCAATCGCTTAAATGTATTCGCGAGAGATGAAGTTGGCCATTGTTTATCCTTATACACATATAAATAAACATGCGTATTAAGTCATTTATACTAAAGAAAGATAATGATAGTTTCACTACAAGCTAAATATATTGGCTTGCAGGGCACTATTCCATCAATCTCCCACTTGCCCTAAAGCCAATCATAAACGTTTCTAGGACCCATCTTTCTAAAGATGTTCTTCGAACTCATTTTATGATATAGTCTCTTTTAGTGGATCCGCTAAGTAGTTTTCTGAGTCGACGCGATCCATTACCCGTGTTAACTCTACCAATGATTTTTCTAATCAAATGGTACCTTTCTTTCAATTATGTTTAGATTTCTGGTAAGATCTCGAATGCTTTGCTTTGACAATAGCTCCAATGTTATCATAGAAGATAACCATGAGCTTCGCAATGCTAGGCACTACATCCAACCATAGGATGAAGTTTTATATCTAAACACTTTCTTAAGCCGCATTTAATGCTGCAATATATCTTGCTTCAGTGGTTTGAATGGTTACGGTGATTTGCTTGGAACCCTTTCAAATTCACCGTTACCCCATTGATGCAGGATATGTATCCAAAAATGGATATATATAATTCATCCACATCAGACTGAAAATTCGAATCAGTGAATTCTTCGAATTTTAATTCTCCACTACCACCGTAGACCTAGAACAAATCCTTAGTCTTTGTCAAGAGTTTAAGGATATCTTTTACGGTGGTCCAGTACTTCTTCACTGGAGTTTGACTAGCAACTGCTCGCGACACTTGAGCATGTTCTACGTCTGGTCTAGTACATAGTAAAGCATGCCACATGCAACCTTTTGTTTGAAACATAAGGTATTTGAGACATCCTCCTTTGTTCTCATTTGATGTAGGGCACATCGATTTTGGAACAAGTGATACGGGTCTCACTGGAAGCAATCCTTTCTTGGATTCTTCTTACTGAATATTTTCAGTATTGATTCTATGTACTTAGATTTAGAGAGTGTCAGCATCCTTTTCTGATCTATTCTATAGATACGTATCCCAATACGCAAGATGCTTCTCCTAAATCTTTCATGGAGAATTGCATGGACAATCATGCTTTTGTCTGTGCTAATATTCCGATATCATCCCAGATAACCAGAACATTATCGACATATAAAATATGAGCTTCATCGCGCTCCCACTAATCCTTTTGTACACTCATTGTTCATACTCGTTTTGATGAAGTCAATTGTCTTGACTATCTCATCAGAACAACTGTGAATCTAAATGGATTCAAATATCGCTAATGGAGAAAAGGTTTCAACAAAGTCTGTTCCAGAACATTGTGAATAACCCTTTTACCACTAGTCGATTCTTAGAGGTCAACACCTCTCCATTCATTCCAAGTTTGAAGATCCATTTATAACTTATAACCAACTTATAGGGATAAATCCCTTAGGTGGATCAATCAAGGTTATACCTTGGTGGAATGGATGGGATCCATTTTGGTTTACATGGCTTCGAGCCACGTACCCAAGTCTATGTCTGACATCGCTTCTTGATAGGTCTTTGGATTACTTTCCACATTCTCGTTTTCGTGAATGAGACCAAATCGCTTTGGCTCCTTACGAATTCGATCAGACCTTCGAAGAGTAGGTGTACTAGTAGGTTTAGTAAATTCTGGATTAACTCCCACTATTTGCGGGGACGGGTCCAAATCTTGGACTTCATCAAGTTCCATGACGTTTCCATTTCCTTTGACGTGTGATTCATCAACAGAGGAACTGGTATCTAGGAGAAACGATTTTTTCTCATTGTCGTGGAACAGGTATCCAATGGATTTCGTTGGATACCCCACAATTATATACAAATTGGATCTACTAGCCAATTTATCTCCTTTCTCGTTTCTACCATCGGCAGGAGATCTCCATACTCAGAAGTAAGAGCATAGAGGTATTTTGCCATACCTTTCTTGGTAAAGCTTTGCAGGCACAAACTTTGAAGGTACTTTGCTTAGTATCTTCGATGCAGTCAGGAGCACTAACCCCTAGAATGCATAAAGAAGCTTTCACAAAACTCAATATGGATCGAACAATGTCTAACAATGTTAGATTCCATCTCTTTAGACACTTCAATAAGTTGAGGCGTCTTAAGAGGAGTTTGTTGTATGAGAATCTCATTCTCATTAAGATAATTGAGGAATCCTTGACAAGTATTTGCTATCTCAACTAGATCGAATGGTCGCAATACTTTGTCTTTGTTGATTCTCTACTTCGCATCGAAATACCTTGAAAGGTTTTTCGGATTTGTATCTCACTAGATTCATTTTCCACTAACGACCAGGGTCTTTAGCAAAAAGGTACGAAGTATGAGTAATCTCCTCTCACAGTAACCTTTAGTGATCCATACTCATGGATTAAATCCAGATTCGCTCTTGATTCCCTGTGACGGGAGATCTGGTCATCTCTCCTTTGAGACATGATTCGCAGGTTGGAAGTTCATCCAAGTTCTATTTTTCAAGAAGCTTAGGTGAAACCAACTTTTGAATCCTACTCTTGGAGATGTTTCCAAGTCTAGCGTACCAAAGTTATGGATTATTATCTTTGTATTAATTTGAACTTCACACATTAATTCAATAAAATTGAGTTAATGGTTTAGTTCAATTAATTTGCTTCCTTTCAATTAACATCTTTAATTGAATCCTTTTCGTTTTCAATTAACCCTTTAATTGAAACGTTGCTTAATTAATTAGATCATCTAATCAATTAAACACATCAGTGCCTTTCTTAGATGCAGTGGGATAATTCGACTTATAGGCTACTTGCATTCTTTTGACTACCTTTATGGTCGAATTAGAAGAGAATAAATTCCTCTTCATTTTACTCTTCTTTGACTTTGCAGTCCATGAAGTGTAAACGATCATGACAGGTCTATCCTATTTGCCTTTAACCAATTCTTTGGTTGATTCATGAAATGTGATCAACTTATCAAATAAGATCAGTTTATTTCAAGAGTCATTTGAATGAGCGGGAGGAGAATTTAAGAAGAAGTTAATGTTAAGATCACTTGCAGGCTTACGTTTAATCGATCCAGTTTTCAACTAGATTGATAAAACAAAGACAGTGATCCTTGACACTAGTTCCTTCAATTATTCTCGAGTTTTGAAACAATTCCTTGGAAGTCTTGAATCATATTGATTCAAAACTACTCCTCAAAACAAGCCTTTTGAAGTGGAGGTTTGTTTCAGAAGATAGGTCCTCAAAACGGGCCTTTTGAGGTGGAAATTCAGACATGCTCCTCATGTTGCTTCCATAGCTCTTTCAATCTTGATGCTTATTTTAGGAAACGATCATTTAAGATTCCCATACTCTATAGGTGATTCGTTTCACTTTTGAGATTCATCTATATATGAGAAACAATCATTAATATTCCCATATTCTACGGGTGATTCGTTTCTTATATTTTGACTTATCTCATAAGCGCATAAGGCATAGGATTGTCATTTAAGAACATCATTCCACTCTTGGAATTCAAGACAATTCTCAAGTTTCTTGCCTAGTCGATATTTTAATCCAGCTATTTTATTGGTCGAGGATAAATAGTAAAATGGATAATTACTGATATCTCAGTATCTAATTTAAAGAGAAGACAAACATTCAGTGGACTAGTTAATGAATAATACTTATAATCTACGAAGGTTGGACTTTCTATCGAAGAAGTTCTCCCACTATTTTATCGAAACAATTACCCCTTCAATTGTTCGGGAAATTCTATTTCCAAGTAGGTCTTGACGCCCCAGCGGCAATTAATTGCACCCACGACTCGTGGCCATACAACCAATTCCCCAGGTAGGCATACTTATTGCCAATTGTGTTACTCCACAACCTTCAAGCTATTTTGCCTCGGTTTTCGCACTTATCTAGCACTGCTACATCATAAGTGTTACTAATCGTTAAGTCTAACCCATCAATCATGATGAGCAACTGGCCCGGTCGTGAGTTCTCCGTAACTAGTTATCGGTCGATCCTTACATCCCGACCAATCCTCACCCTTGTCGTGTTTAGTTAAAAACAGAAGTCAAGGAATTTCACGTATTGTCCCTTTCTTCGACTCGGGTGCCAGACTCTGGATCACCTCTATCGATAAGTAGACAACATACGCTAGTCCCTATTGATGGAAGGCTTGGATTTATATAAATACTTCATTTTATTTTAATCCAATATGACTTAATATTTAATTCAAGAGGGGGTTTACTGGTGTGAAAGTTATACTAACTCTCCTCGAGATCTCACCGCTTCAATTATGCTTTATCTTTTATTACGATCTAGATTCTAGCGCGCATCTCATACAAGCTAAATATAAATCGACAAATAAATAAAAGTCATACAAGCCTAGCATGCATACTACCACAATATGTTTTCGATCGGGAGCCTCCTATGCGGGCCATCATCGAGCCAATGATGTTGGCCCAATTGGTCAATCTAAAGGTTTCTCAAACGGGCCCTATGCTATTACACAATGTACCATGCATTCATGGCCTTCTTATCTTCTTGGGCTCCCACCTTGCTTGTAAACGGGCCTCCATCCTAAACTAGGAAAGCAGTAAAGCCCTATTCTATTACAAAGGCTCAAAGTGGCCCAAAAACAATAATAGGCTCGCAGGCCCAATGAAAAACAAGCAATAAATTAAACCAATCACATCTACCCTAGGGTCAAGGCTCGTCTCGATCGAAAACCACGTAAACAGTTCACGTAGAGCAAGAAACATGTAAACATCTTTTACTTTCTTCTATCTTAATTTTAAAACATCCTTTTAAAATTACCTTCCTATGATTCTTGCTTTTTAGTCACTACTAATTATGACAAAACAAATATCCGGGTAAATAAAAATTAATTTTCTGCTCAATTTCAGATTTTGTTTTTCAACTTTTGAAAAATTTCATTTTGACCCCTCAACTTTCGAAAATTGCATTTCGACCCCAAAACTTTTTAAAAAGTTACAAAAACACCCCTGGGCAGTTTCGGGCAGCAGACCAGAAAATAAAATTTTGAATTTTGAAAATTTTCGATTTTTCAAATTGACCCCTCAAGTTTCGGTAATTGCAAAACAGCCCCTAAGTTTTCAGAAATTGCAAAACGACCCCAAAAACCGTGCGACCAGAATTGCAAGAACAGTCCAGAATTTTCAAATTTCCAGATTTCAAAAATTTCGAATTTTCAGCCCCAAAAACCCTAATATGCGATTTTTGCCCCAAAAAGTCCTGAAGTTTACAAAAACTATAAAAACGCCACAGATCTTGAAAAGCAGTTTTACCCAATGATAGATCTAGTCATAACAAGCAAGAATCAACTTACAGAACATAATTATCATGCGTTCTCATACATATAATTAAACATATACGGTGAACACAATTATGTTCAGGCTTTTGTATAATAATAATGGAGTTGGCTCTGATACCACTGTTGGGATATGGCTCGATTTGTCATACAACAAAGTGCGGAATTTAAAATTTTTCGAGTCATCCAATGGTCCCATAAAAGAAGTCTCCATATTATGTATACAAAAACAAGAAACAAAAACGCACACAATGAATTAACAAGGGGGTTTTTGCGATATACCTCACCACAGGCAAGGTGGTGGAAACCTCCGGCTTCGTTTCTGATTCTGATCTGGTTCACAGGAGTGATCCAAGTGTCTCACCTCCAGGGATAGTCCACACCAATTGGATTCTGGCAACACCTCAAGATCTTAGGCTCAGAACTGGATTCAGGAGATTTGTTATTGCAGGATTGTGTTGAATCTCTTGACAGATCAAGATCTAACACAACGGAACAGGGAGATGGCGGCGGCGGCACCAAGGCAGCCCACGGCAGCAGGTGGCGGCGGCTCAATGGTGGCGGCGGCGGCTAGGGTTTCTAGCTAAGGGGGGGCGGCGCTTACTAGGGCAAAAGGAGGCTAGGGTTTTCTTTTTGAGTGTTACACATTTGAGCTCTAGATGTGCTCTATTTATAAGCTCCTTCTGACCTAGGTCTACAAGACTCCTTATGGGCTTTAATTAATAAAAGCCCATGTCTTGCAATCCTTCATTTAATTAACAACTTTAATTAAATGCCCAGCCCAATTAAATCATTATTTCTTTTATATAATTAATTAGCAACTCAATTATTAATTAAGTTAGCCAATTAATTAATCTCCCACTTGAATTAAATACTTTCAATTCATTTAATTGATTTAATTATCTTTAAATCAATTAATTCCTTTCATGTCCTTTTATAACAGTCACCGTCCAATTGTATTGTGTGTGACCCTCTGGGTTCACCATCAATTGGCAGCAGGCCCACGAATCCTTCGTGATTTAATTTATGAACAATAAATTGTTCCGGTCAATTAAACAACCTTTAATTGACCACTCCTAGAATTAAATCCTCTATTAATTCAGGAGTACCCACACTTCATGGTCGATGTCTAGCCACAAGCCCATGAAGCCCAACTTCAGGTGAATTGATATTTGTGAACCTCGTCTCATATAATTGCCATGTACATACGGTCCTTCTATCGACTAATATTCCCGATCAAGACTTAGGGTGTGTGAATTGATCGGCACCTCTAAATTTGTCTCGATAACTATACTTTCTAATTCAGGATAATATTCCAGTGTGACTGCTAAATTTGGAAACCCCTTTCCAAATTCGTCACCGACCGTGGCCACGGGTTTCTCGGATATATTATCTAAGAATCGTATAGGAAATTCTCTCATCCATTACAATGAGTCAATAGATTCCATATTGGTACTAACCATCCACGTACATGTCCATACACACCCAACCTAGGCATGTTATGACCAAGCTACGTGGCCTATACCTAGATCTAAGTACGCACTTTCATGCACCGAATTCGCTCTAGTACCTCAAGTCAAAGGACTAAATCGTACACTATTATATTCCTTGAGAAATATCCCATCACCGATATGCGTCATGCGCTTCCACAATGGGTTTCTCTGTTCGGGTCGTTCGATGCGTTCAATTTTCCATTGAACCACCTACTCGTATGCACTGGACTCAAATTCCTTGCTCATGAAACACTACAAATTCACTCCATGTGAATCATGCATACTCGTACAAGTCTTTGCGATTCCTACGATACCCCGTCTCGTTTCGGAATCTATGACTTGGAACAGTTTTAGGATTACGACCTTTGAGACTGTTTCATGATTGCACTCAGTACTGAAGTGAATCGTCCCATAGTCAAATGTAATCTAAGGGTTTCATCCAATCGCTTAAATGTATTCGCGAGAGATGAAGTTGGCCATTGTTTATCCTTATACACATATAAATAAACATGCGTATTAAGTCATTTATACTAAAGAAAGATAATGATAGTTTCACTACAAGCTAAATATATTGGCTTGCAGGGCACTATTCCATCATTGTTGATGCCTTCACCATCAGGGTTTTCGGGCAACCCCTCCGTCGGTGGGGTGGGTGCATGGTGTTGCTTCTTCCGTCGTTGCACGCGTTCTTTCTTGGGCAAGCCATATGTCTATCGAGTAATTAATTGGGCCCCTCGGTGGGCGCCGACTGATTTTACCGAATTTCGTTAGGTTCAGTAATATCAATATATTAAGATGATTTAGGTTGGATCAAATATAATTTAAGGGCTTAGTTACTTTACTCCTGATGGATCAACACAAGAATGATTATGAAGCACAACTAACGAAAGAATAGAAGAAAAACCTATCATATGTGTAGCAAAGGCTATCTTATTGATTAATTGTGTATTACAAAGTATATAGAATATGTAGGCCAGTGTATGATATTTGTCGTGACCTAATACAATGTAAGTGATGAATTTATATAGATCTTATTCCCCTAGCTTTACAAGGAAACATAACCATAACAGGATTCAGACTAATGTCCTCCTGGGATTCGGACTCTTGTGCTAGGTCGGCGAGACGCGCATCTTAGGTCGAGATGACCTCCACAATCGATCACCATTATGAGGCTAATTATTTAGTCGGAACGGCCCAACTCTTCCCGGGTTCTCAATTATCTTTTAGGGTATAAATAGCCCTCATTGTTGGGATTCGGTAAGATAAACAGCCCTAGGCACAGCGGAATATAAAAAAAATTAGGACCTCTTACGGAATCTTGCCAGGATATTCTCTAGTTGTATATATATGAATATAAATAAAAACGATATACCTACACGTTATACCTATCTCCTTGCAAATCCTCGGCTAGCAAAATGAACTCTGATTTCTCCTCCAGCAAGATCGACCCAGGCTTTTCAAGGAGCGCCCCACGTGTTGCGCCTCTACGAGTTGATACACCACAATATCACGAAAATAATATATCTTGATCGACTAGAACACAAGATATATTAAGATCTAGGAATTAGGAACGATTTAGGAACAAAATCGAAAACGAAAAATTCTTCCAAAAGGAAGACAGGGTTCGGTCGACTTTAGCTTGGGAGAGGGGGAGAGAATTTTGCTCTTGCTCAATTTTGCTTATGGAGTTGTGTGAAAAATAACTACAAGTAAGCTACTTATAGTTATCTCTCTAACCTAGTCCTATTAGGACTAGGGTACTTCTCTCCTACATGGGCCATGGCCCTCTTTAATTAGAAGACCAAGTCTTCTAATTAATACATGGCTCAGTTAATTAATTTTGACCAAGCTTTATTTAATCTCCCAATTAAATAGCCCAATTAATTAACTTAATCTCCCATTTAATTAAATCAGACTCTAAGTCTATTTAATTAAAATCATTTCTAATTAATTAAATCCAACTTAATTAATTAATCCACAAATTAAATTCCAATTTAATTTATGATCCTGATCCAATTCCAATTGGATCCCATTTTGTTCCATTTGGGTCGACCAAGCCGACCCAACTATCATAATCGACCCAGTCGATTATTCACCCAGTCGACCCAGTCGACTCGGTCGTTCTTTATTTCCTCGTTTTCGCTTCATGTGTATTGTGTATGCCCCCGTAGGTTCACCACATAATTGGCTGTGGGTTATAATTAAATATTATTTAATTATTCGAGTAAGACTTACTCTAAATCAACCGAACACTCTGTTGATTGATCATTCCAAAATTAGCACCCCTGCCAATTTGGGAATTCTCCCACACTCCACGGTCGATGTCCGGCCACAAGCCCATGGAGCCCAATCACTGGTGAATTAATTCAGTGAACCTTTTATCATTTATAATTTCCATATACGACATAATCTCTCCATCGATCAATCTCCAAGTCGAGACTTAAGGGCATGGTCTTTCATCGGACTCCCTTTTCTTTTGTCTTGACCTTATGTACTCTGATCTTGAAATAAATTCTCTTTGACTTAATCTTTATGAGCTACTTACATAAAGTCGTCAGATACCTTGGCCAAGGATTTACCAGAATTAATTTCTAACAGAAATCCATAGGAGAATTTCCCAACCTATCAAGTCGGGTCAATGGATCCTTTGTTGATGATATGAATCTGCATACGAGTTCCTCTATACCCAATATGAGTCCACAGAGACTTTCTGGCGTTCCCCAGTCAGTCGGAACTCATATCAAAGCATAGACGTTCTTGTACCAGATAAACCCTATCACCTCAAGTAGTTAGGGATCGTTCCTCATATACTATTATAAATTTGGAATAACTTCAACCCCGATATACGACTACCGCTTCCATGGTGAGTTATTTCCTAATTGGGGTATTCAGTGCGCTTGCCATCCCAGCAAGCCACCCACTTATGTGTATCGACCATCCCAGTCACGCTCGTGGACCCCAGCGTTCTCCAGTTCATCGGAGTATACACAACAGTGAGAGTCTAATCGAATCCAACGATGTCCTATCTCGATTGGATTCTACGACTCTTGAATATGTTCTAGATCACGGCCTTGGAGATCAGTCCACGGGTTGTCCCATAGCCCTGTGATCTAAGGACTTCTATCCTTATGCGTAGATAATTATTACATAAGATAAAGATGACCATTTAATAAAGTGCATTTATTAATCGAAATTGAATAGTTCCGCATTTATTACAATAAATACTAGCCATACAGCTGGCTTGCAGGACACTATTTCTATCAATCTCCCACTTGTCCTAAAGCCAGTCTTTTATGTTCTTGAGTCCCATCTTTTGCAGATGTTTCTCAAATGCCTTTTGAGGCAGAGGCTTCGTCAGCGGGATCCGCAGTATTATCTTCTAAGTCGACATGTTTCATCTTAATGTCTCCTCTACCAATGATATCTCTTATCACGTGGTATCGTCTTTGTACATGCTTGGATTTCTGATGAGATCTCGGCTCCTTTGCTTGCGCTATTGCCCCATTGTTATCACAGAAGATAGTAATGGGCTCAGCGATGCTAGGTATCACATCCAATTCCTGGATGAAGTTCCTCATCCAAACACCTTCCTTTGCTGCGTCACTCGCGGCAATGTATTCTGCTTCGGTGGTTGAATCCGCGGTTGTTTCCTGCTTGGAGCTCTTCCAGCTAACCGCACCACCATTGAGGCAGAAAACGTATCCTGATGTCGACTTGAAGTCGTCTACATCACATTGGAAGCTCGAGTCTGTATAGCCTTCCAATTTAAATTCTCCTCCACCGTATACCAAGAACAATTCTTTAGTCCTTCTCAGGTACTTCAGAATTGCCTTTACGGCTATCCAGTGCTGCTCACCTGGATCAGACTGGTAGCGTCTTGTAACGCTTAGAGCGTAGGCTACGTCTGGTCTAGTACATAACATACCATACATTATGCTTCCTATCGCGGATGCATACGGTACTCGAGATATATTGCTTCTCTCTTCAGGCGTCTTCGGGGCCATAGACTTAGAGAGTGCAATTCCATGTCTCATTGGAAGCAATCCTCTCTTGGATTCTTCCATACTAAATCTTTTCAAGATTTTATCTATGTACTGGGATTGGGAGAGGCCCAGCAGTCCTTTTGATCTATCTCGGTAGATCCTTATACCTAGTACAAAGGATGCTTCTCCCAAATCCTTCATTGAGAATTGTGTAGATAACCATGCTTTAGTCTCAGACAATGCTTTTACATTGTTTCCAATGAGAAGAATGTCGTCAACGTAAAGCACCAAAAATTCAACTGTACTCCCACTGATCTTCTTGTACACGCAAGGTTCGAACATGTTTTTGATGAATCCAAAGGTTTGGATTGTCTCATCGAAACGAATGTTCCAACTTCGGGAAGCTTGCTTCAGTCCATAAATGGACCTCTGGAGTTTGCACACCTTGTGTTCATCTCCTTTGGATGCATATCCTTTTGGTTGCTCCATGTAGATCTCCTTGTCAGTGTCCCTATTGAGAAAGGCAGTCTTTACATCCATCTGCCATATCTCGTAGTTATACCACGCAGCTATTGCCAGCAAGATTTGAATGGATTTAGGCATTGCGACGGGCGAGAAGGTCTCCTCAAAGTCAATTCCAGGTCTTTGAGTGTATCCTTTTGCCAGTAGTCGTGCCTTGTAGGTTATTACCTCTCCGTTCACTCCAAGCTTTCGCTTATAGATCCACTTGCAACCCACGGGAGCTACTCCCACTGGTGGATCTACCAAGGCCCAGACCTTGTTTGAGTGCATGGAGTCCAATTCGGATTCCATGGCTTCGCGCCACTTTCCCGAGTCTATGTCTAGCATAGCCTCTTCGTAAGTCCTTGGGTCGGTTAGAGACAGTCCAGTCTCATGCAGCAGACCGTAGTACCTCTCGGGTTCTCTACGTTGTCTTTCTGACCTACGAAGAATCGGTGTACCTTCTGGTGCACTTTCATGCTCATGTTCTCCCACTGCCTGTGGCGATGGGTCAGCTTGATCGACCTCTTCGGCCTTTTCAGCTTCGATGACCTCATCAAGTTCTACGTTGTTTTCTTTCTTGTCCACCAAGAAATCCTTCTCCAAGAAGTGTGCGTTCCTTGAGACAAACGTAGTTTGTCTTGTAGGATCGTAGAACTCGTATCCTATTGAGTTTTCGGGATACCCCACAAATTTTCTCAAAGTGGATTTAGTTTCCAATTTATCTCCCACTAGTTTTTTAACGTATGCGGGAGATCCCCATATGCGCATGAATGCGTATGAGGGTGCCTTGCCAAACCATAATTCGTATGGTGTCTTTTCTACGGATTTAGAAGGTACTATGTTCAGTATCTTCGTTGCCGTGAGGAGGGCATGTCGCCAAAATGAAAGAGGAAGGTCAGTAGCACTCATCATGGATCGAACCATGTCCATCAATGTTCGATTCCTTCTCTCTGCCACTCCATTTAATTGGGGTGTTGCAGGAGGAGACCACTGCGATAATATTCCATGCTCTACAAGATAATTCAGAAATTCGTTACTAAAAAATTCTCCACCTCGGTCAGAACGAAGAGCCTTTATCGTATGACCAAGTTGATTCTCTACTTCCATCTTGAATTCTTTGAATCGCTCAAAGGCTTCAGACTTGTGTTTCAACAAAAACACATAACCATAACGACTAAAGTCGTCAGTGAAAGTGATGAAGTAGGCATAGCCACCTCGGGCGCTTTTTCTCAGTGGTCCACATACGTCAGTATGTATCAAGTCCAATGTTTGCTTGGCTCGCTCAGGGTTTCCCTTAAATGGAAACTTAGCCATTTTACCCTTTAGACATGGTTCACATGTTGGCAATTCTTCAATGCGATTGATTTCAATCGCGCCAGAAGATGCTAACTTTTGAATCCTTGACTTAGATATATGTCCAAGTCGAGCGTGCCATAATTGGGCAGATATTTCATTATCTTGTTTCCTTTTGTTTTGTTGTACATGCATCACTAACTTAGGTTGCTCAATGGTATATAGTCCATCTTTTAATGTACCAGTGAAAAACATATTATCATTCATGAATAACAAAAAGGAACCTTTATTAATAGTAAAATTAAAACCTTCATTATCCAAAACAGGAATAGAAATAATGTTTTTCACCAAACCAGGTACATAAAGAACGTTCCAAAGGACTAATTTATTACCACCTAAATCTAACTCCACTTCGCCAATGGCCTCGGCAGCAGCTCTAGCTCCATTGCCAAATCTTAGGATCCAATCCCCTGGCCTAAGTGGCCTTGTTGCTCCCATCACCTGTAAATCATTACAAAGATGAGAACCACAAGCAGTGTCTAGCACCCATGATGCACAATTAATTGATAAATTAACTTCAACAAGGAATATACCTTTCGAGCTCTCCAAGAACTCTTTGCAGTTCCTCTTCCAGTGTCCAGGTTTCTTGCAGTAGAAACATTTCTGTTCACCAGACGAAGCTTTACGCTTCTTTCCCTTCCCTATGGGCCCAGATGGTGCTTTGCCTTTGCTTGAAGAAGCATTTCCTTTCCCCTTCCTTTTCTTTGTCCTTTTGGACTTGGATTGGGTCGAGGTAGCAACCATCACCGGCTTCTCTCTTTTCATGGAAGCCTCGGCAGTGGCGAGCATATTAGCCAACTCGTGAAGTTCAACATCCATCTTGTGCATGTTGTAGTTCACTACGAATTGCTCGAATGATCTTGGCAACGATTGGAGGATTATATCCTGGCAGTAGGTTTTGTCCATCTTTACGTCAAGATGACCAAGCTTTTCAATAAGCCCAATCATTTTGATGCAGTGAGATCGAACATCAGCACATTCAGTCATCCTCGTTTGTTGCAAAGTCTTAGCAGTTTCATACCGCTCATATCTACTTTGCACCCCAAATAAACCATTCAGGTGCGTGTAGATTTCAAAAGAAGACTTCATATGCTCGTGCTGCTTTTGAAGCTCATTCGACATGTATGCCAACATGAGACAACGTGACTGCAAGTCATCGTCAAGCCACATATCCACGGCTTCTTTCTCAGTATCATTGCATCCTTAGCAAGTTCGGGAGGGGGCCCATCAAGGACAAAACCTCAATTCTCAGAAGCGAGAATGATCTTAAGGTTCCTGACCCAGTCATGGAAGTTGGGTCCAGTTAATTTGTTTTGTTCAAGTATGATGGAAATCGGATTCTTAGACATTATATCTACAAAATGACGAGAGAAGAAATAAATACGCGAAAGATTAATTCAAAATGCACAATTTACAAACATAGTTTTTATTTGTAAATTACTCCCACTATTTTAATCAAAATCTTATGCCCCCACATAAGTTTCGGGAAATTAAAATATCCTAGTGGGCTTAAGGCCCAAATGCAATCTCCTAGTACCCACGACTCGTTGGCCATACTATTTGATTTATTTGGTGGTCGATTACGTCGACGGTTAACCATCGCAGCTAACCCTTAAGTTCATTTAGCCTCGTTTTTTGATATGGACCCACGACTCGTGAGACATCCATATTTACTAGCGTTAAATCATGTCCAATACTCGTGGAGAGAAATAGTTCAATCCTAGACGCCCAACGACTCGTGAGACAGCGCCTAAAACCTTGCTATCCCCTCCCTTGGCACATTCTCGTGCATCGAGGCAATAGACATATTATCTTCCTCTAGCTCGACCCACGACTCGTGAGACATCGAGACATATTCGTACAATATGCCTAAGACCTAGTAATTGGATAGGCTCGGACCATAGACACCATTCTTATGCGCCCGTTATTCGATTTAATATTCTAATTGAATTTTAAGCTCAATTGGAGGTTTTAAGTTTTCTTGTGCAAGGTCTCATCAGATTATGCTTTATCTTGTTTACGTGATCTATTCCAAGCATGCATAACATACATCAAAGAATATAAGTAAACATACATCACCTAGCAGGATATGATTAATCGATTGCCCATCCTATGCGATTCATCACGAGCCAAGTGATGAATCAATTGGTCAGTCTAGGGTGGAAATTAAATGCCTAACTATTACAATTTTCATAACCCATACATCATGGGCCTTCTTGTAATATCCAGCTTGATTGGGCCTCCATGTAATGAATTGGGCCTCCATGTCCTCCAAGGTAATGGGCCTCCATGCGGATCTCCAAGTCTTCATGAGGTCTTCTCGGCTCCAAGCCTAATCTAACCCTAGCTTACAAATTAAAATGGTCCTATTCTATTACATTTGTTTGCGCAAGTAATGGCACCAATCAGGCCCATTTAATTACAACCCATAAAATAAATAAACCAAAAACTACACAGGGCTTAAGGGCAAAATCGACCAATCCACATATTCACTCAAGAACATGCATAAATTCACATAAGGGCATAAATGTAAATTTACCGTCTCCATTAATTTTAATTCGCAAAAAATTCATCCAAGTTAATTAATTTGGAATTAATAATTAACCTCTAAGATTAATTAGCTCTTACTTGAGCTCTAAGTAATCTACAAACTTTATCTTGACTAAATTGGTTAATTAAGGTAATCTAAATCTCTAAGATTCTTACCTTATCCAAAACTCTAAGTTTCCCAAATATTCCCAAATCTCCAAGATTTTCAAGATAATCCTATTTTGTCTAGATTAGTTTAATTAAGGTAGTGTTCACATCTAACAATATTAGATCTCCCATCTAACAAGATTAGGTAGTGTTCACATCTAACAAAAACTCCAAGTTTCCCAATCTCCCAAAATTCTAAATTTTTCAGAATTTTTCAAAATAGGCAGAATTAGAGTCCAACCCAAACATGACCAGTCGAGACCAATCATGGGCTGCCACGTGGACAACCCACGCACGACCACCAGGTGCGCGTGAGCTGCCCGCGGCAGCAGCCGCGGCGCGTGGGCTGCGTGCGGCAGCTGGCTGCCGCGCACAGCTGCGCGCAGACAGCAGTCGGTGGGCTGCTGCTGTGCGTAGCGTGCGCGGACAGCGTGCTGTTCACACGCTGCCGCAGGCCGCATCTCGCGGTGGACGCCCAGCCGCGGTGCGCTGCCGCGCACTGCCGCGTGCCACCGCGGGTTGGATCCAATAAAATATTTTTTTTTTGTTTCTTCGATTACTTACAGATTTAATTCAACAAACCCAGTTAATTAAATCCCAATCCAAAATAACATCAACATGATAAAAAATTTCGAATCTAAAAATTATCCATTAACTCCAAGTTAAATAACAAACGTCCTATAACATGCAAAGTTAAAGAACTAGCCACATAAATCAAACATATGATTTAATAAACACAGAATTTGCAAATTCATATATATACAAAGCCTAGAGTTGGCTCTGATACCACTGTTGGGATTCGGTAAGATAAACAGCCCTAGGCACAGCGGAATATAAAAAAAAAATTAGGACCTCTTACGGAATCTTGCCAGGATATTCTCTAGTTGTATATATATGAATATAAATAAAAACGATATTATAAGTTCACACGTTATACCTATCTCCTTGCAAATCCTCGGCTAGCAAACTGAACTCTGATTTCTCCTCCAGCAAGATCGACCCAGGCTTTTCAAGGAACGCCCCACGTGTTGCGCCTCTACGAGTTGATAGACCACAATATCACGAAAATAATATATCTTGATCGATTAGAACACAAGATATATTAAGATCTAGGAATTATGAACGATTTAGGAACAAAATCGAAAACGAAAAATTCTTCCAAAAGGAAGACAGGGTTCGGTCGACTTTAGCTTGGGAGAGGGGGAGAGAATTTTGCTCTTGCTCAATTTTGCTTATGGAGTTGTGTGAAAAATAACTACAAGTAAGCTACTTATAGTTATCTCTCTGACCTAGTCCTATTAGGACTAGGGTAGTTCTCTCCTACATGGGTCATGGCCCTCTTTAATTAGAAGACCAAGTCTTCTAATTAATACATGGCCTAGTTAATTAATTTTGACCAGGCATTATTTAATCTCCCAATTAAATAGCCCAATTAATTAACTTAATCTCCCATTTAATTAAATCAGACTCTAAGTCTATTTAATTAAAATCATTTCTAATTAATTAAATCCAACTTAATTAATTAATCCACAAATTAAATTCCAATTTAATTTATGATCCTGATCCAATTCCAATTGGATCCCATTTTGTTCCATTTGGGTCAACCCAGTCGACCCACCCATCATAATCGACCAAGTCGATTATTCACCCAGTCGACCCAGTCGACTCGGTCGTTCTTTATTTCCTCGCTTTCGCTTCATGTGTATTGTGTATGCCCCCGTAGGTTCACCACATAATTGGCCGTGGGTTATAATTAAATATTATTTAATTATTCGAGTAAGACTTACTCTAAATCAATCGAACACATTGTCGATTGATCATTCCAAAATTAGCACCCCTGCCAATTTGGGAATTCTCCCACACTCCACGGTCGATGTCCAGCCACAAGCCCATGTGCCCAATCACTGGTGAATTAATTCAGTGAACCTTTTATCATTTATAATTTCCATATACGACATAATCTCTCCATCGATCAATCTCCCAGTCGAGACTTAAGGGCATGGTCTTTCATCGGATTCCCTTTTCTTTTGTCTTGACCTTATGTACTCTGATCTTGAAATAAATTCTCTTTAACTTAATCTTTATGAGCTACCATAAGATAAAGATGACCATTTGATAAAGTGCATTTATTAATCGAAATTGAATAGTTCCGCATTTATTACAATAAATACTAGCCATACAGCTGGCTTGCAGGACACTATTTCTATCACTCATCAAATAGCAATTTATCTGCACATACATGCACATTTGCCCCAGTGTCTATTAGTCAATCATATGGTTCATAAATAGTAAGAATTTCAGGTTTCAAGGAAACATACCCATCAACAGAGTTTTTTGGAGCTTTAGTTTCACTAGTTTCTCCCACAACCATGCTTACCATAGCCGGAGCTCTAGTTTCACCAATGTCTCCCTCAACCATGTAGACTATAGCCGGCGTAGTAGACTCAGATTTGGCTTTGGATTTTTTGGTAGGACACTCCTTAGCCCAGTGACCCATATGTCCACAAGTCCAGCATGGTTTGTTTGTCTTTGGTTTCTTTTTATTTTTAGGTTTATTTAACGATTTGGAGTTGGGGTTTATTTGATTCACTTTTTTCTTTCCAGTTATCATATTTGCCTTAGGCTTGTACTCAACAGGAACACCATGAGTTTGGTTTTTGTGTTCCTCTTCGATACTTATGGTAATCATAAGATTAGGGCTGAAAATCGAACCAAGCTACTCGATACTCGACTCGAGCTCGTTCGATAAAAGCTCGTTTGAGCTCGGTTCGTCACACTAATCAAACAAGCTTGAACATCTTTTTTCGTTCGATAACTTTTGAAGCTCGGCTCGAGCTCGACTCGATAAGCTAAAAATTAAAAAAATACATGTAAAATATCAAGCTACTCGATACTCGGCTTGAGCTCGTTCGATAAAAGCTCGTTTGAGCTCGGCTCGATTGAAAATCAAACCAAGCTCAAACATAAAATTTCAAGCTCGATAAAAATCAAACCAAGTTTGAACAGTGTATCGTTCGATACTACTCGGCTCGATTACAGCCCTACATAAGATCATCAAGAGTCAGTTTTCCCTTTTGATGTTTTAATGTCATGCCAAAGTTTTCTTATGATTTAGGAAACTTATCACTAATTGACATAACCAGAAATTTATCAGAAAGTTTCATTTCTGCATCAGAAAGAGAGTGCTCATGATTTATCAGTTCATGCGTTTGTTCAGTTACAGACTTTCCTTCAACCATCTGAAATTTCACGAACTTGGAAACAAAATACTTTTCGAGCCCTTGCTCTTCAATATCATATTTCCTGTCCAATTCGTCCCAAAGAGACTTAGTTGTATATGTATCAGAACAATACATGTCGAAGAGTACATTCGATAAAGCAGAAGAATGACTCCTCAACCAATTTGGTCCCGTTCTGACCATTCAGCTATTTCATCAGTCTTTGGGTCGGTTTCAGTTGGTTCAGGTCTAGTCACCTAAATAACTGACAAAAGTCCCTTCATCGTAAACCAAATTTTCATACGCTGTTGCCAAAGCTTAAAAAATTGGCCCGAAAATTTTTTCGGTAAACCAAATAAATCGACTTTTGTGGCTGGCATGGACACAATACCGGAGCCTCCTGCAGATGACATGATAATTTTAAAACACAAAGATAATTTCTTCAAGATTGTTGGAAAATCAGTTTTAAATTATCAAAATCTTAACACAAATCAAAACTAATACAAACAAATCAATTTGGACAGTAAAGGAAAATACAATCAATTAAATAATCGAGCAGATAAATTTAAACAAACTTATCTCACAATTTTGTATAGTAACAGAATTGATCCAACCAAATCGCAGAAATAAGTCTGCTTGCCTTGAAGAAATTATCGACCCACCTTTGATACAATTGGGAATCACGAATACTTCTTCCAGGATAATTTGGCAATTAAAACTACCAATTGAATATATAGGTGCTGGGAGCCTTTGGCAATTAAAACTACCATTAAATCTGAATAAAAACGGCCCAGTTAATATAAAACGAATTCAATTTTCGTAACTGAAACGTTACACGATTGAATATGCAGCTGATTTATTCAAATTTATTAAATTAATTTTATATTTTAATTCAAAATTCCTCCAAAAAGATAAGTCCAAGACGAGACAATTTGCCCAAACGCCCGAGCCCAGATTAGTCGAGTTGGGTCGGGCGGGCGGCGGCGCCGCGCGTGTGATGTATTCATATGACCCTCTTTGTAAAGACTTATACCAAGTCTTATACATTTAGTTCATATATACTAGTACACACAAATATAAAAATTCAATGTGGGACAAATGAAGAGTTTTCAACTCTTCAACTTCCTCACAAGGCTTTTATAATTTGCCAATTAGTCTTAGACCAATGTGGAACAAGTCTACATACACATTATCTAATTGTTTTCCCCACTTTATATATAACAATTTATCTTTGAATTCCAACCTTGTAATTAGGTATACATCCACAATAAATTATCTCTCTTTTAAATATAATTACAACATACTGTACATGTTAAATACTACTATCAGAATAAGTACTACTTCACTGAATTAAATGGTGGTTGGATTATATTGCACAGTTGCATTTTCAAATTTTAATGAAATTCATTGTCCAAATACGTACAAACGTATAGTCTGTAACTGTTGTTCCTTTGTTGGATTTGCTGTCTGGACCAATTATTTTAGTCCCTCAAATAATTACACTTCTATATTATTAAACTTGTGTTTCTCTCAAAACATGTAAAGGTTTCTTATTAACTACTCTAGATTGATCTTCGTCCTTGATAATACTCCGTGTTTTCCTAATTGATAATATTATATTTATTATTATTTTAAAAAAACTTATCATAATAAGTCAAATACATTTATCCTCGTCACATTCAATATAAGTGTGAGTATTCTTCATGATATGTAAAAGAAGTTACAGCCCTAAATTTTATTTGCTCTTAGAATGAAATGCAAAAATGCCACTTGTTAACTTAATTAAAAAAATCTGACATTAAACATTATTTGAGATTGTGAATATATTTATACGTCCATCATTACAACATAATAACGTAAGTTGACAAATTAATATTATAACTTAGTTCTTTCATAAAATAATGATAGAGTTATTTTTATTTCAGAAATTGATAGGATATGATTTAATCATGTTGTATAAATGCACAAGCTTATCTTACGCTAGTAAATCATTTAATAAAATTATCTCCGAATAATTTAGTAAAATTTATTTCTCCTCAATGCATGACTATGTCACACCATAGTGTTTATTTTAAATAAAATGGATCTTAAAACGTCATGAACATCTATGCATTGTTGTAGTGGTAAGAAAATGAAAATAACATATAAAATTATAAGTAAAATTAATAAAGAAGTTTAAAATAAAAAAATAAAAAAACCCACTAATAACGCTCTTTTATGTCGGAAGAAATAAAATTTTAATCATCCTAAAAAATGTATATAAAAATTTAAAACTTTACTTAATTATAATACAATGGTAGAAGTAGAAGTAGTTAGAACTATATGACATATGTCGTAATGGCCCAAATTAGTTTAGGAGTTAAATTATAAAAAAAAAAATTAGTACGTTTCTTAATAGTGGTTTTGAAATTATTATAATTCTTGAAATATAATTAGTTTCTCCACATGTAGTTACTTTATATAAGATCAACTTTATATTTTCGATTGTTCTTATATTAAATTAAAATTAAGTTATTTTAAAGTACACATATACATAATGTGTAGTGTAATATTGTTGTGTATTGTTCACTTATATTCTAAGAATATTAGACATAATATATGTGTATTCTTCTAGTAATAAAATAAATATCGAAACAGAATGGTACGCTCCGGTTTTAAAAACCATATGCTTACGTAATATTCATATACGTTTCTAAAAAATAAAATAATATGATAAACATATACCATAATTTTAATAGCCAAAAAAGTGAACTTTGATACATAATATTTAACTCAAACTTACTCGTGCGATGCCATATAATATTCCACTACAATATTTAATTCAATATTATCCAAATAAGAGTTACCTTATTATTTCAAAAAAAGAAAGTTGTTACCTTATTACTCAATTACAACACGAAGTCCATGAGGATACCAAAAATTAGTTAACAAATTAATTAACAACCAATTAAATTAGCACCTATCCAAAAATTATAAAACAACTGTGTCAAGCTATATATGATGTTACACGTTAATGCACTCATAATCCATGAGGTTGGCCCAATTTACCCTCTATCTTCAGAATTATTTCTAAACTTAACCGGGTTAATATGGCAAAAGAAAAATGCTTGCCTTATGATTATCATTTTAATTAAAAAGTTATTGTAACGTAAACATAAATGGTTATCATGGTGTAGCCAGCTGCCATAAACTAGGGGCAAAATTATCATTTTAATTAAATGTATACAAAACCTTGGTATCTTGGTGCTTCTTTTGACCAACAATTAGACACTCTAAATTTATAGGGACCAAATAGTCATTTACTTTAGTAATGGCCAAATATCCAAATTTACGAAAATAAAATAGTTTGAATTGTATGGTTTGAGTAAATCTATATAATAATTTGTTGCCCCAATTCAATCTTCTTGAAATTAATTCCGTTGTTAAATCAAATATAGTTCTCATTATAGAAATGCCACAAAATAACCTATAATGCGTATATTACCGGGTTTTCCCCGAGTATAATTGGTATGTTATTGCAACTACGCGTTGGAACTTTTATCACGATCAATACGTGTAGCCCACAATTACATCTACAATCCATAGTAAATGAAAATTTAAAGTACAATTGAGCTGGTTGCATCACGATCAATACGTGCAGTACATGTACGTATTTATTTCAAAAGGTTAATATCTAAAATATTTAGTTCAACTAAACGTCAAACACGTTTCTACTCCCATATATAATTTTTTACTAAATAATCATATCATTAAGTGTATAATCTGCATGAAATATATTGCATCATGATTTAAAGTGAATTCCAATGAATAAACCTCCTTGTACATTTGATTTCCTCAAAATGCAAATGGATACTGCTCATCACGAAGATAAATTTAAAGAAAAATTAGATAAACCATTCAAGCAAAGAGTTTGAAGAAATATTTGCAGGCCATACATGGACGGATCCAGCTAGGTTTTGGGGGGCCCTGGCCCCCCAAGAATCTTAAAAAAATTAATTTAGTATTATTATTTTATAAATAGTTCACATTAGTCCTCTAATCTTTTAATGCTAAATTGCATCCACAATTTATAAGCTATGTCTGTGATTGAAGTACAAAGAAGTATATAGTGTAACTTTTAAATTTTTAATTGATTGTTTGATTCGTTTGATATTATCGCTTCATGTTACAACCATAATAATCGAGCGATCAATAATGAAGTTGGTCAAAAATAGGCGTAGAAACAAAATAAAAGATCAATACCTTGTGTGGTTGTTTGATTATTAACATTGAAAATAAATTCGTTGAGATTTTTGGTACTTATTCGTAGATGAATTTTACGAAACGTGAGAACGTCGTGTAGAAATTCGATAGTTTTTTCACTAAATTACTTAAGAATTTTGAATTTAATGTATTTTCCGTAAAATTTTATTCTTAAGTAAATAAAATATATCAAATATCATTGTCAATTAGTTTCGATGGTGGTTAAACTCGACCCCCCCAACTCTCCGATCCTGGATCCGTCCCTGAGGCCATACTTAGTTCTAAGTGGTATATATCCCAATCCTATTAGTAGATTTTCTTGTAAATGCGACTAGATTTGGTCACAAAGTGAATTTTAAGGAGCAAGACTATAAAATAATGTTAATTTGAATCAGCCATCATAACACAAAACATAAATAGAATTAATTTTGGAAATGAGAAAAATTATTTTGGATGCATATACCCCAAATAAAACAAAAGAGAGAATCGATTAGGGATGAAACACCAAAAATACCCCTGTCCCAATATCCACACGTAGTGAGTGAAATACCAAAAATAACTAAGTCAGCCCATTATCACATGATACCATACTCCTAAGAAGAAATCATCATAATTAACCATAGTAAAAATAGAAGGAGAACATTAAATCCTTGCCTATAAAAGCTGCCTTCCATGCTTACCCATGCATGATTGTCGTGTTGGGGGAAGGAGGGGGGAGGGGTAACCCCCTACCCCACCTACCCACCCTCTCATTCTCTGTCATGCATGTTATCCAAGTATTGCACTATATATGTCACCAATTCTTCCATTTTGTCACTCATTCTTCCAAATAAAACACAATCTATCTACTAGTGAAGAATAAATCATTCTCCTCCTTTGGAAAGGTGATCTTTTAAAAAAATATAATTAAAGGTGATCTTTTTTTTTTTTTTTTTTTTTTTTTTTTTTTTTTTTTTTGTATTTCTATCATCAAGAAAGTTAGACAAAAGTCTTTTTAATATTTGTGTATTTTTTAATTAAATAAATTTGGGAATTTTTTGTTTGTTATTCTTGTTCCCAAGAAACTAATCTCAACAATTTTGTGTCCATGCTCCAACACACACACACACGCACACACAAAGAAGAAATTCTTATTCAAAAGCGGGTTTCATATCGATCGATGATATCATACTCGTCATATCATAAGAAAAATGTAATAGACTTATGTTGTGATTAGATGTGTGTGATGTAACCCATTTTGAGTAAGAATTTTTCAACATTGTCACAAGTGGACGAGTTTATGTTTTTCTAAATTTTTCTTGTTTAAGGTTTATTAAATTTTTTGTAGCAAATGGACAAAAGAAAGGATCCCATTTTTTATTGAATGCGTATTTGGACAAAAATGATGGTCTTAATTATGCTCTCTGTTCTTGGGTTTAATTTTCTAACACATATATTAATTAATTATTTTTAATAGATGGCGTCAAACCTGGAAGAAGTAAACGCACAAATGTATTGGGAAAACTTATGCATGAAGCAACAGAATGACAAGTTGAAAAGGCAGGGGGAGTTGCTCACCCAAGAGAATAATGCTCTTCGCATTGAAATCAAGAAGAAGCTCGAGGTCATCGCTGCCGCCTCCCGCGGAAGCCTCGTGGACAATGATTCGGTCCCGTCAACTTCCAGCTCCAGCTCCTGCTCCTGCTCCTGCTCCAAAGCTTCCAAACCAAACAAGAAGGCAAGGAAGTGAAGATGTTACTTTCTTTGGGACCCACCCACCCACCCCAAATAAAATTTTGTACTTGTAGCAGCAGTTTCCAATTAGCTCTGTTACATGGGACTATAGTTAATTAGTTTCTCATTTCCATTGTTTTTCCTTTTTATTTAATTTTTCTCTATTTGTTTTTGTGGGTCTCTTTGGGTTCAATTATGAAATTAAACATGTTACCAGTCTTTTCTTCTATCAAAGTATTTATTAATTTATTGGATTTCTCGCAGTTTACCTTTATCAGATCGAAAAAAATATGAAGATTATATCATCGTGAAATTGGAAAAACGAACGATATATCTATTTAGCTCGTACCGTGTTATTCACGCAATTAGAAGTATAACTGAAGCTCAGTTTTAATGGAAAAGGCAATACTAATACTAAGCTCAGAAAGAAAGGGTGTACAGTGATGACATATTTAGGTTGTATTGTATAGGGGCATCTTACTTATAACGCAAAAAATAAGTGTGAAGACTGAATATGATGAACCTCATTTTTTAAAGTAAATAGGGTTAATTACCACGTTGAGGTAAATTACTATTAATTTTTAGTTTATACATTATTCATTCTCTCACTAATCAAATTTCCTGTTAAATTTGTCCCATTGAAAAAGTAGTACCTCCAAGTGTTGCGATTTGACAGTGCATTTAAATTTCATCCATCATTTTAATAAATTCAAATGGATAAGAAAACCAGGGGCTATTTGAATTGCAGTCAAGCTCTTTATTTAAATTATTGAATTGATGAGGAAAATCGGAGTAGCTAAAATGGTTTGATAATATTACATAAGATAAATGGTAATAATGTTAATAAAAAAAAAAGAATAAATGGTAATAAAAGAAATATTTTGTATTTATTAATTTACAAAAAAGTTAACAGAGTACAATTGTACCTTATCCACATGTAACAGAGCAAACCAAATTTTTATTCTATATTAAATTATTTACTTTTTTTTTTTTTTGGTTTCCCAAGGGTTTAATCCCTTTCGAGGCGCGTCAGGTACATAATGTGGGAACCTCTCCCAACAGGGATTCGAACCTGAGTCCGCTACTTTGTGGTGACTAGTCCCTTCCACTAAACCAATCACCTGTTGGTAATTATTTACTTTTTTGTTCTTTCTTAAAAGAGTGAAATTTAGAATAATCTTTCTAGGGTACGGCCCCATTAGTCACTACAACAAATTCGGTCTTTCGGGACGATAATTTTGAAGACGTACATATTTTCGCCACTAAAAGACTCATTAGGAGACGGAAGAAAATCTTCGTACGTAAATAAGTTCCCTACGTCCAAAAGTCATCCTAGTCTAGTGATATTTAACTTTTAAGGCTAAATATTCGTCCTCAATAGTCTTTTACTCTAAAACAACAAAAAAAGCGTAGCTTTCATTTGCTTGTCTTCTACAGTTTCGTACCCAATTACCAAATGATGCGGTGGCATACTTGTAATATATAACAAATCCAGGGTCATATGCGTAGACTTCATATGGCAGTGGTCCAACTTACCCTCTGCCACTTTCACAACATTCCAAGATTTCTATTCGTTCGTTCATGGCCTCAATTCCAAATTCCCCTAAGTCTCGAAAATTGATTTTCAGATTTACAAATTTTAGCAGGAGATATAAAATTCCTTTTGCCTTCGCAATTCTATCGCAAGGAGGTTTTTTAGCTGAATCAATTTCTCACTCCTGTTTCGAATCGGTAAATCTGAAGTTCTGTTATCCCTAATTTCAACGATTTTTATTTTTGGCACGAATTTTTCATATCTTTCAGATTTTTATATATGCAAATCAACAGTTAACAATTAACGGTGAGCTTTTTTTTCTTCGCCTATTTTTTTTTTTTTCAATTTTAGAATAAATACGCTCTCAAACCTAAACATTTACGTATAGTTTTCAAGGTTTACTGATATTAATAGTTGTTCTCACAGTTGTGATGTCAGTTCCTTTTTTTTTTCTTTTTCCAATTCCGTTATTTTTGAAACACTTGAGCATTTTCATTATTTGTTCTAATTTATTTGAGTATTTTTTTGTCATTTTTTTAATTTAATATTCTTATGTTAAAAATGCAACCTGAGAATTTTTTGTTCAGAGAAAAATTGTTTTTGTTAATTCGTAAATGCTTATGACAGGTATAACACTTGTTCAAGTTTAAGTATTACTTCTCTAGATTATGGTCATGGATCAAATGGAATGCTCTCATTGCTTGTGGTTGCTGCTCTTCGGGTAATAGACTCTTTTTAATAAATCTTCAATCCAACAAACCACAGTCTCAATTACAGTATTTAATTTTTAATGGAAGCACAAGAGGCAGAGCACTTTCTTAATCACTTGGGCAATCCGGTGCTTTCTTGCTCAATTACAGTGTTTAATTTTAATTTTCAGTTGAACTTCATCAACATGTACTCTCTATTCGCGTTACTTTTTTCCTACATTGATTCCATGAAAACATTGTACAGGACCCATTATCTGCAAGTTATACTCCCCGTGGTATATTTTGTAGCAGAACACTAAATTTGCGTTCGATTAGTGCTTTTGGCTATTACATGGATTACATGTGATTCTGCCTACTAATATGTATTCACTTGATCAAAATTGATTTTGTGTTTGTTTAGGATTACAGCTGGCAGAATCTATCTCGCGGTGTAGGTTTTAATCGATGAATTTGTGCCTTCCGTGAAGTTATTGTGGAGTTGTGGAATTGGGTATGGATAACTGAAAAGTGTTGGAGGTGGATGTGTGATGAACGATTTGGTAAATGTAATTCATGTTGAGTATAAGAATAAGTTTACATGTTTTTTCTTCTCATTGTCATTAAATCTTTATATTCAAACTTCATGTAGTCTGTAAGTTGAACTATCTTATATTGATAAGATTGATTGTATTGTGGATACATAAATTAAGCTGTATTAATTGCTTCACAATTACTTGTTCATTAAATTTTAATCACATAGCTTTATTTTGACAAGGCTTGCATAGGTTGTTATGGTCAGAGTGTTACAATTCTATTATCTCTCGTTAAATCACTCTTTTCGTTGTAAAATGGCTTGATGTTGGACTTTACCTATATAGAGTAGCTAGATCTTACTGTTTATATATCTTGTCTTTCTAAAGGCTAATTCACATTATTTGCTATCATTGAACAGGTAAATTCAAACCTATTTACTTTTTTTGGCGTAAACATTATATTGACACTTCCATCCAGCATTCTGTATGAGGTAACATATCTGCTTTTCATTAAATAAAAATAGTTGTATGGGTGTGGCTATAGTATGCTTTGACTACTTCTGATGGGAGTTTTTGATCGATTTTAGTGTATTATTCTCCCAATATTGAAAAAGTCTACAAGAAAAACTCAATAATAAGCCTGCATGTTTTGTTAATTCTACTGGACGGTATTTCTTTTCTTATAGATTGTATCTTTGTGCTCTCACTTTTGTCTCGCATGCTTATCTGAAAGTACTATATGAGTTCTTTAGTTCTCAGAGTCTATTTCATTGTTTACTAAAATTCAAAATTCATTATTTGCAGATTACCTGCAGATGGTAATGATATAATTATGATTTCTTTCCTTTAATTTAAGTGGCTTATGCGTACATAGAATTTCTATCCTGGTATATATATGTAGAAAGTAGAAGAAATATATTAATGTTATATACCTTAAGGTGTTGAATGTTAGTTCAGGAAATGGATCATGGGAACCATTTCATATACCTCATGATAAAACTGATGAAAATATAATGACCATTTCATTTTCTGTATGGGGATTAGTGAAAGTTCTTTTTCCTTAATGTGGTATTGACCAGACAGGAATGTACTTGCCAAGTGGCAAGATACCATGATTAGTTGTTCTCTGATCTTAGACTTTTTATATGGATTATTTAGCAAGAAGTTATGTCACTTGACCAATTATATCATTTTAAAGCAGTATTTCTTGGAGGCCAATGACAATGAGACAAGAATTGCTGAAATAGAGAAGATAAACTTATACATATATTTTTTTGGGATGAGCAATGTCGGTGAGGTCAGTAAATTTGCTAAGGATTTCCCTTGTTAACTAATATTTCAAGTAATTACATACTGGGAAGTTTGAATTCTTAAATAATAATTATTCTGATTCAGGAATTTTGTTAAGGAATGACTGTATTGAAGCAATATCAATGCTTGGTATGTTTAGTATGCTTATTAGTGCATCAAACTTGGTAATATACTTGGTAAGAATGAAAGTAAATATATTAAATCTGTCATTATCTGGAGGTTCATGTATTTCAAGATTTGTTACTCTGCACAGTTTGCTCTGTTCTCCATAAAATCAATGGTCTAAAGCCGCACAAGTGCACTAGTATGCTTACCTTCAGCTTCAGTGTACATGAGATATAGATAATGAGATTTATTGACCCCTTCATTACTTCTCCTCGATTAAGTGTTTCATATTTTAGCTAAGTTTTATGCCATATGAAAATGTAAATGATTTTATCTCTTAAGTGTCATTATTGTTAAAACAATCACACTTATTTGGAAAATGTAGATGAATTTGGCATGATACCAACTGAAAAGGCATATTGACCCTTTTACTAATATCTCACACTTTTGTATCACATATATGATATTTTGTGTCCATCCGTTTAACTTTCTTAGGCCAATGATTAAATTAACTGGCTATATGATTGTTTCTTAAGATAATTATTAATTAAAAATTAAGTCGATGTATTAAGCATAATTGCTTACTGATTTTCATTTGCTTACTGGTTTTCATATATGCTTCATTATTTCTGAAATTTCAGGTGTGACCCTAGTCATCAAGTAACACAAAAGAGGTTTATAGACTATTATTACTGACTCCCTTTTACTATGAATTGATGCATAACATTTACTAAGATCAAAAGCAACAAAAACAAATGTGTTTTTGGTCGACTTACACATGTATATATCAATTAATTATGTAGGTGCAGTGATGGAGTTTGTGATGCAAATCGGTACTAGTGTTGATTTGTATATCTTGAAGGAATGCCATGATGGTTTTGGGAGGTAATACAGTAATTTTCGATTTTTACATACTTTTACTTTTTCCCGATTTGGTTTTATATTTGGAATTTGACTAGTAAATGTTAATTTCGTTAATGACTCTTAGATTTGGAGATATATTGGAAATTGTACTCGCTGACATTTAGGATTTCAACATTTAAGACAACATTTAGGATTTCAATATTAGTTTTTACTTCTACTACCACAATACACAATGTTCAAAAATATAAAAACATCCAAACATTTTTACGAATCATTATCTAACATCCAAGTCCAAAAATTTCAATTTTCCTCATCACTTGAGGATATCACTATAATCTCTATCTCTTCATCCTACTCGGACATATACTCTGGAGTCTCGATAGTAGGTGGTGTTGGTGGATCGGGTTTACCAAAGATAGCCTCCAACTCCCACCAGTATCTTTCTCCACTGTCGCGGAAGTATTTTGGCACAATCCAATAAACTGAATCCTGTCAATATATCATAAATTAGGATTAATTAACCCACACAAGTTAATTAGATACTAAAATTGGAGATGATTATTGTATACACATTTTACCTGCCAAAGCAACTTCCAAACATCCTCGTGTGCAACTTCTAACTTATTTTCGACCGGGTTCCAGTGAACCCGTCTGCACTCAAGTGCCATCTTCCACAAGGCAAACCGGGTATACAACCTGCCATATGCATGTTCCAAAAAATCATACGTGTAGGTCTTCCCCGTGTATGCTTGTAGTCTCGCTCCAATATCTTCGAAAGCGTATTTGTTTGCCCCATTGTATTGTATCCTTCCGGCTGCCGTCTCGTCCACTAACATATGTAGGAAAGGCTCTAACTCGGGGGTTGTGAAACCTGAGAGCGTCATGATTCTGCAATTTAAACAACATAAAAAACACCCTGTTAACTTTAGTAATTGACAAATAACACCCCGCTAACTTAAAAATTTGACAAAGAGTTTTTAAGGTACAATATGACCAACAACTATTATATAACAAACCTAACTTCGAAATCCCAAATCTCATACTCAACCCACTATATACCATAGAAGGAACAAAAATCAGGAATAATCAGGAAAAAAAATAAAAATAAAAATGATATAAACAAAGTTCCTCTTCCTCAAGCATGATAAATCCCAGAAACAAAACCATAAAAAAGTCAATTAGTATTTTTAAAAGTTTAGGGGCTGTTTTGGCATTATTTTATCTAATTAGTATTTTGAGTTTTGAAAATAATAACTTTTAAGTGGCGTTGATGTCGTAAATTTTTAACACTTTTGTGCGATGTGTTAGTTTAGGAAATCCTTGTGTAGGATTTTCATTAGTTACGTTTTAGTAAGGTTGTTAGTTACATTCTAAGTCGTATACGTACTTGCTCAGGTTTTGGATACGCTTCATTTGTGGAGTATTAGTCGCTATACTAAGCGACAAAGGTGAGTGCTATGTGTTTAATTTGTATGTCGGTCCGATGTGCTAGTAGATCGAGTCCAAACATGCACTTAGGCTCTTAATAATCAAAGCATGAATTTTATTCTAACTTTTATTGCATGTCGTCACGAATAGGTTGACTTATTAGGTCAACATTACTCGCATGAAATCACTTAGCATTTCAACATGATTATCCAAATACATGCTACATCCGAATCTACTAGTTGCGAATATATTTTTCGAAATTATCATGATACCCAAAATTTCATTTGATAAGTTATTAAATGTTGATAATATGTTAATATGTTTGATATGTTATGTTCCGTTTGTTTCCGACTATATGTTTCCGATTTTGTGTTTGCCCCCTTTTGATTGGTATATGGACCCGATGCCAACCTGGCCGGCAAGGGCCGTTGTCACGGTTACCCGTAGGCCTGGCCTTACAACCCAAGTGGGGAGGAACACTTGGGGAGGAACACTTGGGGAGTAAGGACGAACTCCGGCAAAGACATGTCGATGCATTTCAGATAGTAAGGTCGCTCCTTACTTGGTGAGTTTGGATGGACATCAGACTGAGGATGGAGGGTAAGTGGAGGACGACATCAGCAAATTCTTGATTATGTGAATTCCGTGTTTCTTCCGTCTTGAATATATGTTTATTTGCTTGATGACATGCTTATGTTATATAATATGTTGCATTCACACATCACCATGCAAATTCGCACATAGCCTCACTAAGTTGGACGATCAACTTATGCGTTCTATGTTTCACTCTTCTCAGTTTCAGGTGTTCTGGAAATAATAGTCGGGTTGCGGTTAGGTCATCACGGTTGCGGTCCCACTCTAGTATTCGAGAGAGTAGTAATATTTTGTGGCCGATTTATGCTCTTTTTCGATTTTGTTTAAAACCTTGCTTAGACTATTTGATTCGTTAAAGAGGATTTATATTTTCGCAAAAGAGACAAGATTTTCATAAATTACTTAGTTATCTCTCTCGGTTGATTTTGTTCAAATCTTTTGATATGTTGTGTTAAAATGCTTCCACTTTGGACCTCTACTATGAAAATTGGTTTTATTTGTTCGTCAAAAAAAAAAAAAAAAAAGACTTACTTATTTAAATTGTTCTTATTTCGTTTTAAATCGCTTCCGCTTTTAAACCTTTAATTCATCGTTCCAATTAAAAAAAAAGTTTCGATATTTTAACGTTTTTCAAAATAATAATAATTTTTCGACCGTTATCCGACGGATCCGCGGAGCCGGGCCGTCACATAATTAATTAATGTTATTATCGATAACTTTTAATTACTGCTCTTGATTAACAAAACAGGAAAAAAAAGAACAACAAAATTTCATTTTTATCATAAAATTCACGTCAAATAAAATCAGAGTGAAAAATAAAAAATAACTCAATATGTTCCCATTCCCTATGGTATCTAAAATTTAAAGGGAAAAGGAAACATATTTAGTTTTGCTCATATTTGTTATGTATTACGATATGTATAAATCCAATCAGCTAACAAATTTTCGGTATTCATGAATATCTTTTTTTTGTTTCAAGAATTTATGATATCATGGAAACAAATTAATTAAGGTAGTTAGTGGAAGTGGAACTAATTGAATATAGATTCCAGTTTAATTAAAGTAATAATGTAGATATATCATAGGAAATTCCCGTACGCCTTCTGGTTAGATAATTGAGCAAATCACGTTGTATGGCAAGATTTAAATTTTGCAGCTATATTATTAATTTTAAAAGGCAGTAAAATCTTACACTAAAAGAACTCTCAAATTAATTGGACTCTTAAATTATCGTGGCTTTCTATTATAAATAAATCCTTGCCAATATTGATCTACTTGTTTGGAGTTCTGGAACACCAAAAACGAAAGATCATTAACGAGAATTAAGGTATGGATGAACATATTCTAATATTTTATTTTTCATGCGTTATTGATCAACATATTGAATTCTAATGTCAAAGCTCCTAAAACAATTTACCTAATATATTGCTCGGTTATATGTCTTGATATTTGGTATTGTCGTGTTAAAGATCTTGAAACAATAATTTTACATTATTGCACAATTATTGATCAATATTTTGTTTTCTTGTATTAAAGTGCTTGAACAAGAATTTTACTTTATTTATCCAGCATTGTTGCGTTGATTGACATAATTAAATTGTTTTGTGTTATCTCATGTTTTTTAAATTAGTATTTATGTTCTGAATTTTATTTTGATTGAAATTTATGATATGATTTATTTTTAATGTTATTATTTATATTGTGATTTGCTTTATATTTTAACACAATTAAATATTCTCGATTAAATATAGTATCATGGTTGCCGTATTTTGGTTTCAAGATAACCTCCAACTTTTCTTGGCGATGTTGATTGACGAAACTAGGGCTGACACGATACATTATACCTGGAGCAACACAACGGTTTTTCAGCAAATTGCTGAAAGACTACAACAGCAAACCGGCAAGAATTACACATCCGATATGGTTAATAGAGAATTTTATAGGCTGCATACTCGCTATTACTCGTGGCAAGAGGCACTGCGATGCCGGTTTGTGAGGTTGTTACCTGAAGAGAACAGTTTGCTAGCTAGTGACGAAGTATGGGAAATACTTGTTAAGGTAACAAAATTTAATATATTTCCACATTTGATAATCTTCTATTTTAATGTGTTGTTTACTTTAAGTTATCTAGTATAAATTAATTATTTATTTTATTTATGCTACAGGATGACTAGTACAAATGGTGGGCGAAGAAGTACCGATATCACGGTGAAATGTACTGGCGTGAACTAGACTTAATTTTTAAGGCAGTCTACCCACCTCAACCAAGAAATGCTATTTTGGAGCAAGTTCCGGTAGACGAAGTCGTGGGTCAAGAAGAACATGAGGAAGATGAAGAAGAAAACGAGGAGCCGGAGGTGATATCGATTGGAGGAGAAGGGTATCCTTGTAGTGGCCCAAGTGATGAGGAACTTTAAATTAATAGAATAATTAATAATAATAGGTTTTATTATTGGCACAATTTTAGTTAGGTTTTAATAAAGTATCTTTATTTTCTGTCAAACTATAGTACCAGTTGGATAAAGTGCTCATCTTGATCATGGGATCAAGGGTTCGAATCCCCCTTTGCACACTATAATTTTTAGTATTTCTTTCTTCATTATTCATAATGTTCAAGCATTATTTTTATTTTCCTCCCTCCTTAGATTAATATTCTCTATTTATTTAACATTGAATTTTACATTCCTTGAATTTTACACAACAATCACGGCTAATGAATTAACAATATTTTATTAGTCACTCCGTTAAAGTAGATCAATTGGCTTGTAGGTATGTATTGAACAAGATAAAGCCTATAAATACATAAGTCTGGGTTCGATTCCCACCTGCTGCACATAGTTATTTTAATTACTTCTTTACTTTACATATATACTCCTTTTGCATTTTTAATTAACAATTGTTCAATTTAAATTATTTTTCTTCCTTAACTATTATTCTATTAATTCCTATTTTTACATAAATCAATTAATTACTTATTTCCTCTAGCCAACTAATTTGAACATTGAACATTATTTATTAAAATAAAAAATGTCACGATAGAATATACTACAAATATAAAAAAAAAATCCACATAAATAAGACATAAAATAATTAATTATTTTAAAGACCCAATATACGATCTATTCGGTCCAGTATTTCATCAGTATCCTCATCAGAATCATCTCCATCCTCATCTTTATCGGTCCATTCTTCTTCGTCTTCCTCTTCCTCTTCTTCTTCTTTTTCCTCTTCCTCTTACTCTTCTTCTTCTTCTTCTTCTTCTTCTTCTTCTTCTTCTTCCTCCTCCTCCTCCTCTTTGATAGGTTCATCATCTCCTTGCTCTGCTTCTCGTTGGTTTTTATCTTCTAGTTGCCACCTCGATTCTTCCATCGCAACCTCATATTCCTCTCTCTCACGTCCCCTGTCCTCATCAATTTGGCGTACCCATTCCTCCATTTCAGCTTCAAACTCATCCCTATAAATAACACATGAGATATTAAGTCCTAATTTGGCCAAGTGTCGGCATTAATTTGTTTGCATATATAATTTTAGCATAAGTAATTAAAGATAGAGGCGGCAAATTAAAGGTAAAAAAGAAAAATTAAGACACGTTATGAAATGAAAATTGTTTTACTTACCGGTAAGCGTCATCCCTGTCGTTTTGAGCAGAATTGTTGTTCGTTTCATTGACAATATTGTTGTTATTTTGATTGTGATCCATATTGAGACTATCTTTAATTTTGTATATATTTGAAGAAAATATCAAGATTATGTTGGTTAATTAATAATGAATAGTCAGGTTCTTATTTATAGGTACATTACATTTTTTCATCTACTAAAAACCGTTTGAAGTGTCTTTCAAATTCCAAAAGTTGTCATTTGTAATAAAAAATTCTAAAAGTCGTGACCTATCGTTTATTTATTTGATATTGATTGTAATTAGCTTGTTATATAAGGCAATTATGAAAATGTAGTAATAATTCAGCTACTAAAAACTGGTTGAAGTGTCTTTTAAATTCCAAAAGTTGTTGTTTAAAAAAAAAAATTCTAAAAGTCGTGACCTATCATTTATTTATTTGATATGGATTCAAAGTTGTGTTTAAGATTTGAAATCACATAGCACACCACTCACGCCACTAAACCCACTCCCATATTTAACAAACTCCCATAACTATATTATTTCCATAATTGGTTAAATTCCTAAAAGATATGGCATGATTTGTATATATTTTAAAGAAGAAGTTTCCTAATTAAACACAAACTCTTAATCAAGTAAAATATATATCGAACCATCTTCTACATAAATAATTCGACACAAATTTACTTATATACATATAAAAAACCGAAGAAGAAAAAAAGAAAATTCACCACGAATTCAAAATCTATTCAATCTCGGAGGTGTGGAGTTGAGTTTATTTGAATTGATAAAACATGTGAGTGTTCATAATTTCTATTTGATTAATGCAATTCAATTTATGTATGTTATTCGATTTATGATTGTAGTGTATATACATACATATATATTACTGGACGCAAATCTTGATCTGTATATATTAAAGGCCATACATAATTATTTTTATTTCTTTATCTGAAATTAATTATTTTTATTTTGTCCTCCCCTTTGTTAATTATTCTAAATTAATTATTATATAGTGTTTTATTCATTGTTTTCCAGTATTTGAAATTTTTTATTTAAGTTGTAATAAAATAATAATAATTTCTATTTTACTTTTATTAATTATTGTTCTAAGGGGAAAAATTACGAAAAATTATTTTACTAATTTACATATATTTTCGGTATTATACAGGTCATCAAATGGAAAGAGGAAGGCTTCGAATGTCCAAGATTTCATAAAGCCAAAAACAGTAAGTCTCAATTACAATGCTGGTTTCCTTATTGCATATGTGAACTTATTAATTTCTCATATCTTGGTTTATTTTGTGGGTTCTATTTATTACAGTGGGTTTTAACAATATTTGGAAATATGAGCTATTAGGCTTGTCAAATGGTCGGGTTCGGTTCATGTCGAAACGGGTCGGGTAATTAATGGGTTTGTGGTGGTTGGTCGATAATGTGTCGGGTCGTGATTGTAATATAATTAGGGTTATGTTAATATTAAGTAATTTTGTTGATTGACATATAATTAGGACTTATTTTTACTTGATGACTAATTCAGGATTTTGTTTGTTATTTTATGTTTTAGAGTTCAATTTTAATGACTTCTAAGATTTCACCGACTGTTCAAAAGGGCGGTAATTGTTTTCTTGTAATTGCTATAAACCGAAATTTAAGAAGTAATTGAAATATTAGGAGAGTGCACTTGACCACATGCTAAAAATATATGTTTTTTTTCACTTTACCACCAATTTAAAAAAATACCATTTAACGCCCTGAATTTGTTTTCATTTAATTACCGTAACCCAAAATTTAAGAATTTCTTGAAAAATTAGGAAAATGCACTTGACCACATGGAAGTTTTTTGCACTTTACCAACAACATTTTTAAAAAATACCATTTAACCCCCTGAATATGTTTTCATTTAATTACCGTAAACTGAAATTTAAGAAATTCTAGAAAAATTAGGAAAGTGCACTTTACCACAAACAATATAAAAAAATTGGGAATTTCTTTCTTTTTTTATTGAAATTAAAATAAATATAACACCAATAATTTGTCCTTGATAATATCATTCAAACACCAGTCTCTAATTCTCATGATTCATGAATATTTAGAAAACATAGGCTAGAACAGATTAATACATTTTTAAACAAAAAAAACATTTGAATCACCTACGCATTTTTTCTTATGAGCAACATTAAAACACTAGCCTTTGTTTTTTATATAATCTAAATATCTATACCATGTAGGAAATAAGAATGAAAACAACCGAAGAGTTTAAAATGCTTATAACGATTATAATGGTATTTTTTTATTGATAATTAAATATCGAAGAAGTTTATACTAACGATAAATCCCAATGCTGGTTTAGAAAATTGTTTACTACTTTTGACCTGGTCACATTTAATCAATAAAGCAAATAACAATTATTTTAAAAATATTTGATAATTAAGTGTCTTGAATTAAATAGTGAAGAAAAATAAAAATTTTGTTAGTTTATTATTCTAAACACAATTGCATTTTTCATTGAACATGTCAAGCAACAAAGACTGGACACATGGATGTCGATCGAGAAATTGATGGCGATGAATAAATCCCTTTTAAATTCTCAATTGGACGTGATAGATGAAATGGGGTTTGGAACGTTGGCTAGATTGAATAATATTTAGGATATCAACCGCACTGTGATACATTGGTTAATTAATCAGTATGACCCGTTCACAAGAATACTCAAAATACATGAACACGAGTTTGAGCTCACAGATTACGCGGTTTATGAGGCTCTTGGGGTTCCATGCAAAGGTCGTTGTATGTATCACTCTTCTACAGATAAGACTGGAGTGAAAAAGTACGGTTCATTCGTCACAATGAAACGAGGTAGAGTTGACTCTAAAGAATTGTACGAGTCATTGCTTATAGAAGGGACTCACAGAGATGAATTCAAGGTTCAGTACTTGAAATTTTTGTTTGGTTTGTTTCTCTATCCGTGTAACCAACAAAACATACCGGGTGATTACCTCACCCTATTTAAGGACCTGGATGAAGTTCCCAAGATGAATTGGGCGAGCCTTGTGATAACAAAATTAGATGAGGGAGCACGGACATAACAGGCAAAAAGGGAGGGTTACATACCTGGTTGTTTAATATTATTACAGTTAAATAGTTAATGGTCTCTCTCATATGATGTATTACTTAAATATATATTTTATTAATTTAACATAATATATAACTGTGATGCAGATAATATTCTACCGACAAGTACGTCCAGTCCGAGAAAAATATGCACTTGATTTGGAGACAGAAGTACCTTTTATAAAGTATCTTTCAAAGGAACGATCAACAATGTTGATGAAAGAAGTGCAATCCAATGGAGGTTATTGGAACCCTAAGGTAACTATTTCCGTGCAAACATTTCTCATAGATAATATATTTTATAAATCTGTAAATGGCATTTACTGATATAAACAACCCTTTTCGAGTTTCAGAGTATTGACTTTGAATTAAGTAAATCAAATAATCAGGTGATTTGTGAGTTAGAATTGGCAAGTGAATTGGAAAAAGGAGAAGCCAATAATATTAAGAGTTCTGGTAGATTTTCACCAATTTGGGATAAACCAAACAGTTATGATGATATGGGAGCGTACAACCATTTTGATAATCCCATGCGTTCCCACTTTGCCAAAACCGACTAGTGATACAGAAGATTCAAAGGCTTATGCATTGCTCACGAACCGAATTAATTCTCTTGAGTTCCAAGTCGCCCAAATGACAACCACCCTGAATGCCATACTACTGCAACAACCAATCAAAGAGATGTCTACGGGGGTGAAACAATTATCACCATTTGAGAATATTGCCAATAATATCCAGTTTTGCCTGGACAAGATACCACAAGTAGTTAAATCAACAATTCGCGAGACCCTGCCAAACTTGCTGAATTCGCAATCCGGGAAAATGAACCGTACCCCATCCTTTAATAATTAGGTTTCTTGTTCAAAATCAACCAAACGACCTAGTAGCCAAAAAGAAAAAACATCATACCCCAAAACTAGGTCTCACGACAAACATGAAACTCTCGAGCCTAAGGTTTTGGAATTTAATGCTGCTTCAAAGTTAAGCTCGAAAAGTTCTGATATGATTGATTTAACTGGACAAGATGAGGATGTCGATACTATTGAGAATGAATTGAATTCTACACCTTGCAATCCATTAGAGATCAAGACATAATTAAATATTTGTTCAGTCAACATCTCGATCAAAGGTAAAATAACGTTTTAAATTAATAGATTATTATATTAATTGTATTGATTTAGACACTAAAGTTAGGTTATATCATATACTGTATGTAGTGAACTTGTTGTAGACCTGGGTAATTGGTATCTCAATAGGACAGACATTCGATGCTTGATGCCTGCCATTGAATTAGAGGGACATGTAAGTACTAATATCTACTGAGTTTAATTTTTTATTTAGCACCGATAAAAATTTGATGAATGTTTCTTACATTGATGCAGGTGATATATTGTGTCGCGTATATGCTATGTCTGGATATGATTGAATAGGACCATTCTCAACCCCGATGGTACTTTCCATGTTTATTTTCGGTGAGTATAAAATTGCCCGTAAAATACAATGTCGAACAAATTGAGATATAATATTAGTGAAAATTCTTTTTATTGGATTGTTAATGCAGCAACATTTGCTGAAAGAGGAATATAGTCTCCAATCCGTTACCGTAAAATTTTTGGATTCTAGTGCAAAGTTAGTTGCGTCTTTAGAAAATTGTGAAAAGATTTTCATCCCAATTAACGACATGATGGATCATTGGTTTTGTGTTGTAATAAACATCGACACTTATACAGTATCTATTTGTGATTCTCTACCTCAAAGGACCACCCGTCGAATGGAAATTGTATCACAATTGGTAATACCTACAAATCTATCTATGTGCATAAGTTTGATTGCCGCTCAAAATATTATATTTATTTGTCAACTCAATCATACAGGTCTCAAGATTAGAGAAATTGTTCCAACAGTGGAACCCTGTTATGGCTAAAAGAAGATTCAAGCGCGATCTATTGAATTTTGTATCAACTGATTGGGTACCTGTTCAACCGAATAGTTAAAAAATAATAGATTCAATTTAGCGAAACATTTAAACTATTACATCCTAATAATTCAAAGTACAGGTATGACTGTGGATTGTATGCTTGCATGGTAATGATGTTCCACAAAGAGTTCAAAAAACAATTGACGGATGTGAGCACACCTTTTAAACTTACCGTTAAACATATTTTATTGTCTTGTTTGCATACTAATTAATTTTATTAATTGGTTTGAGATCATTTGTAGGAAGAATCTATTTCTGCAAGAGAAGCTACTGCTGTGAGGCTCTACAAATGCAACAGAAACAAAGTTGCTTGGAATCCATCACATCCGCTTGATTTTGGAAATGGGGTGACACTATAGAGATTTGATTTGGTTTTCTTGGTGGTGTGCTTTTTATTAGTTTAGAATTTTTATATCTGCTTAGGACATTAATATTTGATGTTAATTTGCATTGTCTGGACAATTATTTTATTTGGTTTTCATTAATTATACAATAGTTTATGTTTCGGCATCTTATATATTAATTATACAAATGGATTTTTGCACATCACATGTTTTTATTGTTTAACTTTTTTAATAGAAAATATGGTTACAACTATTTGGGGTTATAGTCGTGTATTAATATTTTATGTGATTTTGTTTGTTTAGGATATATTCTTCATCTGGTTTCTTTATCTACTTATACAAATCTTCTAGTACTACTTGGACAAACCAGTTCGGGTCGCTTAAAAAATCTACCTAACGAAAATTTATGAACCGAAGTGAAAGTGTATGAGTATTTATTTATAAATAAAAAATCGGCCAAATGTAAATAAACCTGGGCAGCTGAATTTATCTATAAGTATTTATTTATTTCAAAAAAATGGGCCAAAGGTAAATAATTACGGACCAATAAAAAATCAGCCGGCCCAAGAGATTAATTTCTTTTGTTATTATTGATCTTACGTGGTTTCGCTGGTTCGATCAAGGGTGGGGAAGTAACACGATGACAATAATGTTAAAAGGAAAATAAGGACCAAATGTAATTGTATTCGAGTAAATTGAGTACAAGTACAAATATTAGGGGTCCTATTCGAGCATTATTGGATGCCGTACAAGCTAGAGGGTGAAATACATATGTTCGATCTAGAGCTATAATCCCGAGCTGCTATGAACTGTAGCTTCGAGAAGAGAGCATCTGGGAAGTTGTGTCTAACATCATAAATGCGCGGGTATTTATAGCTGAACAGATGGGCTTGGGCCTGCCTTCAGCCCAACAGTACCCCCTGATTGATCTTCTCGAGCAAGCCGTGGATATATGATCATGAGCTCGAGTTCGGCAACTTCCCTCTGTATTGGGGAGTTGAAGCCACTCGATCGGTGTTGGATCGGGGAAGATAGCGGGGTCTAAATTACCCCTCATCAATACTCCCCCACTTCTCGAGCGTAAAGAGGAGCTTGCGCTCGAAGAAGTTTAAGTTGCGTTGTCCGTTGGATTGAAATGAGTCGTTGGGAATGTGTTTCGGATATGCCTCATTAAAAACCTAACTCGGAAAAACCCATTGGGATAAAAACCGAGCCAGGGAAAAAGAGTGCATATGCTAGAAATATCGTTTAGGAGTGCGGAGGGAATACTTAGACGTCCATCGTTTTAGTAGAGCCCCTCAATTGAAATGCCCTTAGCTGTGAATTGTCATGAGACTTTCTTCGAATGCTTTCCTTATTTCCGAGCACAGACCTAGAGGGCCAACAATATTTTCCGGAAGTGACTTCCATGGTATATTCCCCAGTCTTAAGAAACGAAGGACTGAAAATGCAATTTTCAGAGAAATAGCTTTGAGTTTTTATCCATGGTAAGTTCAACCGTCGCGGTTACTCGGGGACCAGTTTGCAATTTACCTTTTTAACCCCATATATATAAGTTGACTCGTTGAAAATTTATTTACATATTATATTCCCTCTTTAGCTCGAAGTATTTGGGTTCGAAACAACATCTACATTATATATTTGTCTTTCAATTCGTTATGTCAAGCTCTAGGAACGTCAAGGGCAAGAGTAAGGTCGAAGAGAGTCAAGAATCTGATCCTCTGTTAAAGCTCGTTGACGATTATGAAGATGGAGAATTTCATCCAGGAGGCGAGAATGATGATCCAAGCGAGGATCTCGAAGAAAATGAGGTTGAGAAGCGCAGCATCGGTGAGGGAGCCTTTGTCAGAATTTTCAAACCTGTGCCAGCCCCCGAGACAATGGCCTCAAACAGGTCGGAACTCCCCGCTAAAGAGACTTCCTGTTGTTTTTCGAAGAAGGATCGTGTTCATCTTGAGGGGGAATATGGGAAATTTCTTCCCAAAGGGTTTTCCATCGTAATTCCCTCTTATTCCGAACGCGCCACCGAGCCCCCGACTGGCTGTCAATCCTTCTATGAAGGTCAATTTTCGTGTGGTTTGCGCATTCCATTCAGTCCCCTCTTAAGGTGTATACTTTCTTTCTTTTCGCTGTCCCCCGCTCAGCTTCTTCCGCACTCTATTGCTTATATAGCAGCATTCAGTGTTCTCATGGAGGCGAAAGGAGAAGAGGCCTCCTTTAGCAATTTTTGGGACACCTTCCGAATGGACCTAGGCAAAGGTTCGAATGCGGGATTCGTATCCATCCGTCAGAGGTCGAAACGGCCTTTTCTTACCAGCATAACGACGAAAAAGGACAAAGGTTGGAAAAGGCGGTTCTTCTTTGTGAAAGGTCCTGATGTTCCAACGTCCGAAGGTAGTTCGAGGACAAGACCATATCGATGGGATGGTGCAACCTCTTGGTCGTATGGTTCTCGTAGCATCAAAGAGAAGCTTAGACAATGTCTTTCCGATGAATTTCTCGAGCAGCTGAGGTCCAATCCTTACCATACCAGGTTCCTAGTTCAGGAAGGCGTTATGCGATTGGCTGGATTGAGCCATTGCGACTATCTTGCCCCCGCGATTAAATATCCCAACCAAACTTCCGAAGGATCGCTTCTGCAGGTCGATGACCTTCCAATCCCTAGTGTTCCGCCTTTTGCCACTCCTTCCTTGGGTATGTTTATTACCATGTCTATTTAAGGTTTTATCGAATAGTTTTTTCTTGTAAAGAACCGTGCCTAAAGCGTATTGTTCCTGCAGGTCGGGTCGTTGAGAAACTCCGAGTATCTGCTGCCGATTTAATTGAAGATAAACCATTTTATCTTGATCCGTTGTCTCATACTCCCGGAAATAGAACTGATACAAGTAACTTGGGCGGAAACTCTGTTATTGTTCCGCTCACGATCCCCGAACTGAGAGGTGTTGGTACTATGAGCTCCTTGAATTCCGCCTCTGCTGGGCCACTTCGAGCCCTGTTTTCCCCTGATACTCCTGCCCTTTCATCAGTTGGTTATAGTCAATACTCCTGGAATCGGGTTCTGGGTGTCCAGGAGTACGAGAAACTTTTGAGTCGCAAGAGAAATGCTGAAGGTCCTGGACCCTCTAGGAGGGTAAAACCCTTTGGTGTGAGTTCCGGCCCCGTTCCAAGTCGAGAAGGCAGGTCAGAACCTGATGTAGCGGATTTCATGGATGAGCACCTTCGGGGTAGCAGGGCTGCTGGGTATTCTGAAGATGGTAGCATTTTAACTGATCTGGATTCAGGTGGTGAGAACGAGTTCGACAAAGCCACCAGAATTTATTTGGCTAGTCGGTTCAAGCGGGACATCCTGCTTCAGACCGTTAAAAGTGACTTCGAGGTTTTGAGTGATTTTTCCCGAACGTATCACGAGGTAAACGTTTATCTTTGATTTTCTTTTCTTTCTTCGGTGCCCTCGACATTTTGCTGATATGTTTGAACTACTTCACAGATCGGAGATTTATTTGCTATCCAAACCTATCGCTTAGCTTTATTGGAGCAGGAATCGCAGGATGCTCATGACGCGTGTGCTCAGTTTCTCGTTGATAACAAAACTATTCGAGCCCAATTAGAAGAAAACCAACGAGAATTATCTCGAGTGAAGAAGGAGCTCGAAAAAGCTACTGTGAAATGTTCCTCGTCCGTGGAGGAGGATCTGCTGGCATCCGTCAAAGAGAGAAGTGCCCTCGAGGAGGAGCTGAAGAAGGTGAAAATAGAGCTGGAGTTGGCGAAGCAAGACTCCGAGCGTGCGTATGCCCAAGGTCGGGAAGAGGCCGCTATTCCAGCCATACGAGAATTTTTGGAATCTCCCGTATTAAATCCTTTAGTCCAAAGGAAAATGGGAGAAATTGCTCAGACGATCTTTTACAAAGGGGTTCAACAATTGGTTGCGGCCAAGAAAATTCCGGATGATATGGACGAGTACTTTAAGCACATGAACCCTTTCAAGAACGCTGAAGGGAAGGACTACAAAGCTTCCTCTCTACCCAAGATGGATGCTAATTGGCAGAATCATCGCTTCGCCCCCTTAGTTGAGGAGTACGGCATTCCGATTCCTAACCCCGATGTGCTCGAATACGCCTGCGATGATCCTCCCGTTGTGCTAGGGGAAAAGGGTGAGGATGTCAACGCAAGCAATGCTTCGGTTGAGGGAGACAATCGATCTTTCGACCAAGCTGGGTAATTATCCAATTTCAATATCGGAGTCGATTATGCCAGGGGAGCAACTTAAAGTTTTGTAGTTAGGATTTTAATCGTATCGACCCATGTAATCCATTTTTGTAATCGGATTTGTTTTCTGTTTCGACCTGACTGCTGTAACTTGTAAATTCCGATCTTACTAATATCCAGTTACTATTAATTTTTAAGATTTCGATAACATTATGCTCGGATATTCGCCCTTTCCATACGGGATTTTTCTTTAAATGTTGCGTCGATCCATTATCGCAATCGGAGGGCGTAGTGTCTATAAATATTAGGGTTTCTTTTCATTGTTCATACGACGCCTTGCTTATAGAGATCGGAGCTCTTGCCATATTTCCTGTCTTCTTTGAATCCCTTCCAGAGTAATAGTCCGAACTATCGACCTCCAATCCGCTCATCATGGAAGACACACTAGGGAAGCCTATCAACCCCAAAATGCTATTTGGCGGCTCGAAGACTAAGAATCCAAGTAAGGAGCATAAAATTGCTAAGGAAACCAAAACATCCAAGTCTTCTTCTAAGGCCTCGGCGTCTTCCCCGAGAACCGCTAAAGAAGGAGAGGACAAGAAGGAGAAAGGTGTCTCTTCAAAACAAAACAAAGGTGGTTCCCGCAAGTCCATCTTGGACGAAGAACTCGAAGCTGCGTACGAGTGTTCTTCTCCAAAAGTTATCGATTCATCGAACAAGAATCCCGCGGGAGAAAATCCTTTTGTTCCTTCTTCCAACAAGAGGCCTTACCCTGATGGGCCCGCTCCCATTGAGGCCTTGCAAAATCTTGCCATTGGGAGTAAATCGTCTCCCGACACTTCGACTGTTCCTCCCGAAGGAGGTTTTAGTAAGAAATTCAGAGTAGGAACCGATGAGGGGGCTTCTGCTGACGCTTTAAAAACTGATAATCCTCCGGAATCCCGGGTCGATCCCGATCATCCAAAAGTTGCTTCTTCCGGGGCTGAAGAGTCGAAAGATGGGTCCGATCCCTTGGATAGCCTGTTGCAGGTTAACTTTACTTCTTCGGAGACTAACATGCCCAAAGGGAGAAATGCGTCTAAGGAGAGGAATATAGAGGAGTTGTTCGAGTCCGGGCAGCATTTCCTGTTTCAGGTATATCTATTGAGAAATTTGAGAAATGTCCAACTTCTTTGGCAGGCCGGGCAAGATTTTATTGAGCTTAAGACATTTGCTGAGCGGGAGATCAATTATCGTGCTGCTATTTCTCAGGAGCTGGAGGAGAAGAAAACCGAGTTCGACCGTGTCTTTGCGGAGAAGCTCGCTCTAGAGAGAGAAATCTGTTAGAGAAAGTGGAGAGGAGATCCATAAGCAGCTGAGCGAAGAGCTCGGAAAACTGAAAAGTCTTCACGAGCAGGATAAGCAGGAATTCACTCGTCGAGAAAAGGAAGCTTTCGATCGTGGATATAAAGCTGGATATGAGGCTCGTAGTGCCGAGCTTCGGAAGATTTTATCTGACAATAAGCTCCTCTAGGCGTTGTCTTTTATTTTCTCGGACTTGTAGTACAGCTGAAATGTTTTTTTTTTTTTTTTTTACCTGATGTGTAATCCTGAATACAGACATTTTATTTTCTATGGTTTGCAGTAATTTACTTTCTTCTCGAATCGTATGCTTCTTTTGTGTGTTCTTTCTTTTATCATTCTTTAGTTTGCTTTCCTGAATTTTCGATCTTGGCGTAGTAATTCCGCTTAAATCCAAAAAGTAATATCACTTTCTTTTCCTGGTGAAGTTCTTGGGAGTCGTGAAAATCTTTTGACCTGGATCGTTTTCTTATAGCCGATGGATTTTTGAGAATAGTATTTTCTTCGTTTTGCATTCTTATAATATTTTCCGAATACAGATTCCTTCGATCATGCTGAATAGAAGATCTTGTTGCATGCCTCAATATTTCGAATTTCGGGTTAGGAGCTACTTTGCGTATTATAGTCAGATTTATACTTTAATTTCGACTAGGGCATCTGCAGGCGAAACTATTTCAACCCTGAAAATCTCGACCCTTTGTGGTTTTAAGGTATGATGCAATTTGCTAGTCTCTCTTTTGAAAATGTTTCGGGCATTGCTTCGGAGATTGACGTCCTTTATAAAATGTTCACATTTCTCCTGGTAAAGAGATGTATTGCCCTTCTCCTTTTCGAAAAAGTATGACCACAGTCGAAGACCTGTTGGCTCGATAGGCGTCTCCTGGTTGAGTAAGGACATTATCGTCCGCCGAAAATGTGATGGTCGGTCAGTTACGAAGATGTGATGGGGGTTGATATCTTTTATCTTGTAATTACTTCCCATGTCAAGCTCGGAAAATACTTTTTATCAATATTTCGACGGCTTTACTTATCCTCGTGCCATTATCTGATGACGCTTTCTTTATACGCTGTATTTTGATCTCTTTATGATTTCTCTTGGATGATAGGAACTGGGACTACAATGAATTCGGATAGGAATGAACTCGAGTAGAATAATTTTGACATTTTCTTCATTTCTCTTCCGGAACGGTTTCTGCAATTTCGGGAATCGTAACGGTCAGTGCATTTACTGCTCATATCTCAGCCGTTAGCACCATCCAATCTTAGTCGTTAATTGCTCTTTCTCTTCACTATTTATAGTTCCGCGGATACCCCCAGATTTTACATTTCAGTAACAATTTTGATCAGTTCAATGACTGAGGATTTACTCTTTCTAGCCATCATGCCTCGTTTCCTTTCTTTGATCGAATTGTTCGAAGTTCTCCTTCGAACTATTTTTAAATTCCTCTATCTCATGATGGCAACTCAATTCGACTAGGGTATCGACAGGCGAAAATAATTGCGACTGGGGTATCGGCAGGCGACCTGCTTCTTTGGATTCATCCCTCCTGAGATGGGTTAGAATTCCGGTACCCTGATCTCCATCCAGTTGGATAGTGGGTCGACTGCTGGAGGAGTTTTCCTGCTCTCGATCTCTACTTCTTCAAGATATTTCTTGAAGAATGTTACCTTCGAGACTGCGTGGAATATTTTTTCTAGGGGTTGCCTCGCTATTTTTCGATCTGGACCGGTGTGGAGCAAGTACTGAGGAAGTGATGAATGAAGGGTAGAAGCGTTGTTCTGGCCCAGTCTTACTCCTTCAACCACGGAGAAAATCTAGTGTAGGATTTATTTGTAATAGGGTTACACTAAATGTAAAGTCTTTGCTTGACTTCTCTTATCCTTGTAATTTCGAATTCTTTTGTAACTGTTTGGAATAACACGAATAAAATATTTTTTTCTTTATCACCCTTCCTTATTGTCTGTGGAATTGCTTCTGTATGTTGTTATCGAGCGTCAATTTTTCATGCCTCCAAAATATGATCAAGTGACATTCTTTATCTACTTTGAATAATACTTAGATGATAGATGATAATCGATATCCCTCGACTTTTGAGTATAACTTGTAAGAGGCCTTTATTCTCTCGCCATATAATTTGAAGGGCCAAATTCTGTACTTTGGACAAATAATTGTGAGGTAATAATTGAACAGGGTCTTGTTCAATCTCGAATAATAGCTTTGATTTAAGTGTTGTGAAGATGGCTACTAGCCTTAGACGATCGGATAATAATAGAATAGAGTACCGGTTGATCTTGGTTGATCGAGGGTAATAGTTTCGATCTAAGGGGCGTAGCAACAGCTTTCACCCTTAGTCGTATTAGAGCATTTTTAACTTGAGGGTCATAGCAAAGGCTTTCACCCGTTCAATAATTTCGATCTAAGGGGCATAGCAGAGGCTTTCACCCTTAGTCGTATCGGAGCATTTTTAGCTCGAGGGTCATAGCAGAGGCTTTCACCCGTTCAATAATTTCGATCTAAGGGGCATAGCAGAGGCTTTCACCCTTAGTCGTATCGGAGCATTTTTAGCTCGAGGGTCATAGCAGAGGCTTTCACCCGTTCAATAATTTCGATCTAAGGGGCATAGCAGAGGCTTTCACCCTTAGTCGTATCGGAGCATTTTTAGCTCGAGGGTCATAGCAGAGGCTTTCACCCGTTCAATAATTTCGATCTAAGGGGCATAGCAGAGGCTTTCACCCTTAGTCGTATCGGAGCATTTTTAGCTCGAGGGTCATAGCAGAGGCTTTCACCCGTTCAATAATTTCGATCTAAGGGGCGTAGCAGAGGCTTTCACCCTTAGTCGTATCGGAGCATTTTTAGCTCGAGGGTCATAGCAGAGGCTTTCACCCGTTCAATAATTTCGATCTAAGGGGCATAGCAGAGGCTTTCACCCTTGTATAATAGTAGATTGAGACAAGCACAGACAGAATAAGAGAGATCAATAACATCAGGGAGAGATGAATGAATACGGATATTGACTAAACCAGTTTTCATTGAATATATAACTCTAATTGAAGTAAATTTTGATGAGAAAATAGTTTTCTGCAGCCATGAGAAGGATGGGTTATGGAGAAACAGCCAGTAGTGAATAACCTTAGACTTCGAAGAATCCTTATTCCTTTGTCGAGAAAACTCCTTGTTTGTAGGTTCCTGGTTTTGATAAGTTTGGTTCTTTCTAAATGGTCCCTATTTTACCGAGAATCGCAACGGCCGACAAATCTTGTCCGCTCCTTTTGCGAATTACATGCCGTTGGATTCATTACTGTTTTCGGCTATAAAAGGCTGATATATTGCTGAAATTACCTCATTCGTTGCATCGAGAATTTTCTTATCTGATCATGGAGGCCAAGACGATTACTCGATTAATTCAACTTTTTGAGCTCAGATTTCGATCGACTTATAAACAGAAAAACCTTCGAGCAGAAGAAAAACCATCTCGATCCTCGCTTAGAATATCGACAGGCAAATACAACTTCCATCTTGAAAGCCAATATGCCCGATTCAAGGAGTCGGCAGGTTATTGCGCAGGTCTTCGATTAGGGACCTGTTGCTACAATGCATTTAGGAAGACGTACTGGGGGGTGAATGACGACGAATACAGTTAGTTGACGAATCATATGCTCGCCCCTTCGCCTCCGGAAGATCGTAAATAAGGTTAAAAGCCTGCAGCTCCAAGGGAGATTTCATTGCTCGGGGATGAACTTTTCGAGATGATATACTATAAATACACTTCATTTTCGATTTGTTGATAACATGAAGCATAACTAGATAAATTTTATTTCCTGTAACTCCATTTTGATTCTCTAATGTTGATAAAGAAATAATCAAGTACCACTTGCTTGATCGAGTAATAATTTAGTAGACCTGAAATTAATAGGTCTTAGGCACCGCCAAATATACGTAGTCGAACGAGTTTTCGTATGAAAGCTCTTGTTCGAAATATCCGTTCGTGGTTCTTCTAGATCGAACGAATGATTATAAGAATGTCTGGACGAGACTGAACTTGAACCTAAATTATCAACCTTTACCAATAATGTTATAAACTCGTCATATCATTTCAGTATTTAGAAAGTTGTAGATCTCCAATGCGCTCCGTTAAGGCATGAGTCCTCGTAACCAATCAGGGTCCTATTTCTCGGGAAATGTAACGGTCAGTCCATTTAATACGTAATCTATTATCTGGGCCGTTGATTCAAAATTCTTTATCACTATAAATAGGTCCCTTTGCGTATACCACATTTCTCATTTTCTCCTTTATGCTCCCTCCGATCACCATGGGTCGAGTTTTAGATTTGACTTGTATTTTCTCCCAGATAAAGAAGTTTGAAATTAGAGTTCGAACTTTGTTTTTCGACCTTGCTTCCCTTGGCATAAGCTTTCCGCTTAGAATATCGACAGGCAAAAGAAATTGCGCCTAGAATACCGGCAGGCAACCTGTTTTCCCAGACATATCATCTCTGGGGCGGGTTAGAGCTCCGGTTTCTAGGCGTAGTACTTGATCGGGCAGCTGGTTACTCCGAGCGGAGTTCTTTAAGTCTGAGGCACCAGCTTCCTCGAGGGCTTTCTTACGAGACAGTTCCTTCGAGCTCCCTTGAAGCGCCTCTGCTGGGATAACCCTTTGCTGCTCCGGTTCGGATCGATCGGTAGATAATGGTTGATTTCGACCATCATTGTTTACCGACGAAGACCTAAGATCGGTTTAAAGTCCTGGAAAGGAGCTCCGATCCGGCCTTTATCCCGTACGAAGACGGATGTGCGACACGTGGCAAGTGATTGCCAGGAAAAATCACTGCTGAGTTCTGCATCTGGGGCGATCTTAGGGATGGGAGACCAAGTCGTAATAGCACAGAATTATTCGGAGAATTTGTAATAGAGTAGGAATAGTTGTACTTTATTTCTGGAGCTCGAATTCCGTATTCGAAGCTACGCATTTGTAATTTGTTTGAATGACATCAATAATAAAAATTTGCTCTTGAATGAACTTTGTGTAATTTTCGAGGGTTCGCATAACTTCGCATAACTTCATTTAATTACTCCCAATTGATTTGAGAATTCCCATAAATTTCATTCTCGAAATTAATCGATACCATGGTCGGAAAAATAAATTCCGACCATTAATAACCTGTACATCTATAGATTTCCTTTTCCCTTATTCTTTAAGTTGATGATTGAATCGATTGGGCTAATTCTGTATTAGTTTTCTGTGGACGATATCCTTTCACTTCTTGCTTGCTTATGTTAGTTGAGAATGGATCACTCATAGAAAATAAATCCAATGAGGTAACAAATAAGCTTGGTAATCGTAAAATAACCGTCGATCTTAAGGTCGGAAATTCGTCCCATAGACCTTATCTTCTAACTCAAACTGACGAATGCTCCGCTGGTCGGAGGTTCAACCTGGATAGTGAATTGCGGAGTTTCTGGTTAGTGAGGCTCTCTGCTAACACATGTACCTTTCCTCGTAGTAGGCATTTTTCGATCAAATACTCGAATAGGGCCCCACGGTGGGCGCCAATTGATCTTACGTGGTTTCGCTGGTTCGATCAAGGGTGGGGAAGTAACACGATGACAATAATGTTAAAAGGAAAATAAGGACCAAATGTAATTGTATTCGAGTAAATTGAGTACAAGTACAAATATTAGGGGTCCTATTCGAGCATTATTGGATGCCGTACAAGCTAGAGGGTGAAATACATATGTTCGATCTAGAGCTATAATCCCGAGCTGCTATGAACTGTAGCTTCGAGAAGAGAGCATCTGGGAAGTTGTGTCTAACATCATAAATGCGCGGGTATTTATAGCTGAACAGATGGGCTTGGGCCTGCCTTCAGCCCAACAGTACCCCCTGATTGATCTTCTCGAGCAAGCCGTGGATATATGATCATGAGCTCGAGTTCGGCAACTTCCCTCTGTATTGGGGAGTTGAAGCCACTCGATCGGTGTTGGATCGGGGAAGATAGCGGGGTCTAAATTACCCCTCATCAATTATTACTGCCCAACAAAAAGTTTCGTACCCAACCCATTAAGGCCGGCCCAATAGAAGAATATATCTAGTTATTTTTATTGATTTAATAAGAATATTATACTAATGTTGTATTTAATTAAATATAAAAATATATGTAAAATAATATGAAACAATAACAACAACAAAAAACCAATAATTACGGCCCAATAAAAAACAATAATACGAAATTCTCTTTTCAAATGCTAAAAATCGTATTTAACAAATATTCTCATTCAATCGATACAATACAGCCACTAAAATGATAAAATAAATACATTTCATGGGTGAAGTGCGGAAAAATAAATAAGATGGCCAAATCTTATAATGATTAAAAAACTAGGATAAATAATATAAACAAAGAAACAAAACAATTGATCAATTCCGGGGGGGAGGGGTGATGGGGGCTATTTCGCACCCTACATACTACTCGGATCGAATGAAGAAGATAAGATCAATTCGACCTATTCAAACAGTTGGGATCATCTTATCGACCCGGACAAGTGCAGCTCGCTTCAATAGAAGATTATACTTCGGACCCAAGAAGGATATTTGGGCCGAGTCCTATTAGGACTATGTTTCCTTGTAACGCTAGGTTTAACATTATATAAATACCTAGTTAATCATTGTATTAGACAACTACGAAATTCCTGAACTCTAAGAATACAGGATTTAACACTGCTTACAACAGCAGAACTCAAGAATACTCAATATTATTGAAGAGCTTTTTACCTTCATATCGGTGTGTTCTTAGCTTTGTTTTGTGGTTTTACTTCTTGTTCTTGAATATTGCTTTTCTTTGTAACCGATCCATCCGGAATAAAGTAACAGAGCCCTATATAATATATATATAAATATCGAAAACCCCCGATATCACAAATTCACTGATATTCAATTAACCCAACGAAATCCGGTTAAATCAGTTGGCGCCCACCGTGGGGCTAGGTTAATTATTCGATTGACACATGGCTCGCCCAAGGAAAAGCGCTCGTATTGGAGCGAGAAGCAATACAACCACCGGCCATAACACATCGGAAGACATACACGATAACAACGATAATAACATTCCCAATACCGACGAGAATGTCCAAGATACACACCCCCGACCGCAGGGACCCCAAGGAGGCCTTCCCGGTGCCATACGGGAAGAACCAGAAGGCCCCGAAATCCCCGTTCCTCTCCCGGGCGCTCAGGAGAAACTGCGACAAATAGCAATGCTCTTCAAATCACTTTCTCCAGAAGAATTACTTGTACTAGATCAAATTCCTCGAAACGTTACGGCTGCCAGGACAACTCCTGCACCAGGAGTGCCAAGGCCAAACGAACAAACCTCTCAACAAGCGGACAGCCCAATGAGTGAGCGACGCTCGCTACACAGCCCACAGCAGGGAAATTCTAAACCCTCCGATAACCATCCCCGAAGAAAACCAGGTCGAAGAAAGCCACAGTTGGGTCGCAGCGGATCGAAGGAAGGAACAATAATCCCTATCGAGGATGACATTGATGATGCTATCCCAGATCGACAACGAGCGACTCGATTCTCGGAAAGGGAAATTGAAAGGATGGTACAGGAGCGACTCGAACAACGCCTACGATCTGTTCAAAACCCATGGGCCCGAACTGCGGAACTCCAGGAAAGCCTTGCGGCTTGTTCTCCATTCTGCAGGGAAATAAAAGAGGCACAATCTATGGGACAGGTCCCAGGAAGATTACCCCGATATGATGGAACCACCGACCCGGATGATTATATTTTTAGCTTTACGAACATAATGAATTTATATGCCCACTCTGCCGAATTCACCGCCAAGTTAATGGTGACCACATTCGAAGGACTCGCGCTAGATTGGTTCGCCAAACAGCCGGCCAACTCTATATTCAGTTTCCGGGAATTATGCAATAAACTGACGCAGCAGTTTGCCAGTCAGAAAAGACAAAAACTCCCGATGAGTTACCTAGGAACCATAAATCAACAAGAAGGAGAATCCCTAAGGAACTGGTTGGCCAGATTTAACGTAGAACTACTCAAAATCGATTCTCCAAATATCGATTACATAATTTCTATCCTCTTCGATCTTACTAAAAACAGGCAGTTCGGAAACGCCCTCAGTAGAAAACAGCCGAGAACGTTCGCCGAAATCATGAGCTTGGCGTCTAAGTATATGACCCAAGAAGAGATGAATTCCTTTAAGGATAAAAACAAAAACAAATCCACAGCTTCAGGCTCCAAGCGGCATGACAGGATTCCTGCCCACAGATCCTTGGATTACGAGCGATCTTCTAGGAGAGGTAACGTTTTCCAGCGATTGGAATACAACAAAGCCGACCAAGAAAGGCAACCTAATTTCTACCAAAGACCAAGAAACCCTGAACAACCAATCAGAAGCAGGGTGAATCAAGTGGAACACCCAAGGTTAAATGCTCCAATGGAAGAAATATTGGAAGTTCTAGAAAGAAATAACTGGATTCTCGAGGCGAGGAAAATCGCTCAGCCAAGACCAGGGTCTCAAAACTACGATCAATACTGTAAGTACCATAGGGCACATGGACACCGAACGGAGAATTGTTTTCACCTTAAGAGGGAAGTTCAAAAACTGATCGAACAAGGAAAATTAGACGAATACATAGAGCGAGATAATCGCAAAAGGGAAAGAAGTAGAAGTCCTCGGAACGGTAATCAAAGGAGAAGTTCTCATCGAAGGTCACCTGAACGTCGACCTACTCAGGAGTCGAATCACAACCAGATCAATGGGACTATCCATACGATATCCGGGGGACCCGCGGGTGGAGATAGTCGTAACGCACGACGAAGGACAGCCCGATCCATAATTGGAAACTCAAAATACCCAAAAGAAATTTGGACCCTGGAAAGCAGGCCATCAAACGACCAGCCGATCAGCTTTAACGAAGGTGAAGTACCTAAAAATATCGTCTGGGACACAAAAGAGGATAACCCCGACTTCCCGATGGTAATCTCGCTAGAAATAGCAAACTACAATGTCAAGAGGATCCTGATCGATAATGGGAGCTCAGCCAATATCAGCTCCCGAGAAGTGTTAGCTCAAATGAACTTCGGACAGATAAACCTGCAGAAAGTAGCTACGCCATTAATAGGATTCGGAGGGTCCGAAATCATCCCCAGCGGAACAATAACCTTAAGCGTATCTCTCGGAAAAATACCCCACCGGACAGTGAAGTTAGTAAAATTTCTGGTGGTAGAAACCCCTTTCGCTTATAACGCAATATTGGGACGACCAGCTCTCAACCTATTCCGAGCTGTTGTCTCTACTTATCATCAGAAGATAAAGTTTCCGACCGATAGAGGCATCGGAGAAATAACAAACGATCATTGCATGGCCTGGGATTGCTACAGCACCTCGTTAACTATGAAAGAACAACCAAAATCGATTACTCCAAGTAAAAGAAAGATCGAAGACGATCTTATTAGAAATAAAATTGAAATCCCGAGTACTGATAGAATGGATAAAAAGGGAAAAGAACCGCTAGATTTATCATTGAAACCTCCAGAACATAAGGATATAATTCTAGTACAAGGGGACTTGTCCAAAACAACAAGAATAGGAACATAACTGAGCAAAGATGGGGAAATAATGTTAATCGACTTCCTCAGAGACAATGCCGACGTCTTCGCCTGGAGCGCAAACGACATCGAAGGAATTGATCCTCGAATAATCAAATATTCCTTAAAAATTGATCCTTTGGCGAAACCCGCCAGACAGAAGAAGAGAAATCATGGGCCGGTAAAAGATAAGATTATCAAAGCCGAGGTAGAAAGACTGCTTGATGCGAAACAAATCCGAGAAATCCATTTCTCGGAATGGCTATGCAACGTTGTTCTAGTGGCAAAAGGGGATAAAAAGGATAACAAATGGAGAATGTATAATGATTTTACTAATCTTAACAAGTTATGCCCACGAGACCCATATCCCCTGCCAAGAATCGACCTATTGGTCGATTCGACCGCTGGCTTCGCGATATTCAGCATGATGGACGCCTTTCAAGGGTTTTATCAAATATTCAGCATGATGGACGCCTTTCAGGAGCTACTTACCAAAGGTTAGTAAACCTAATGTTCAAAGAGTTAATCGGAGAATTGATGGAAGTCTACGTGGACGACATGCTGGTCAAAAGTATGAACGAAGCGGATCACGTAAAACATCTCGATCGATGTTTTCAGATCTTAAGGAAATATCGTATGAAGTTAAACCCCGCGAAATGCACCTTTGGTGTCAAATCAGGAAAATTCTTGGGATATTTAGTTCACCAACGCGGAATAGAAGCCAACCCGGAAAAAATTCGGGCCATAACTGAAATGAAACCTCCCAAAACCATCTCCCAAGTACAAAGCTTAGTTGGGAAGATCGTAGCATTAAACATATTCATATCAAAGTCAGCAGACAGAAGCCTCCCCTTTTTTCAAACTCTCCGAAAGGCAAAAAACTTTGTTTGGACCGAAGAATGCGATCAGGCCTTCGATCAACTCAAAGAATATTTGACAACACCACCGATGTTGGCAAAACCAACAGAAGGAGAACCATTGTATATGTACATCTCCATCTCCGACGTAGCTATTAGTTCGGTACTAATTAAAGTCGAAGGCTCAGAACATAAGCCGGTCTATTACCTAAGCAAATTATTGCAGGGGGCGGAGAAGAATTACTTGGAAATAGAAAAATTCACGCTGGCCTTAGTAGTGGCTGCACGAAAACTCCGACCCTACTTCCTAACTTACAAAATAGTGGTTTTGACAAATCAACCGCTAAGACAAGTCTTAGCAAAACCGGAAGCCTCCGGAAGACTAATTAAATGGGCGATCGAACTAGGCCAGTTCGAAATCGATTACAAACCAAGAATCGCAATTAAGGCCCAAGTGTTGGCTGATTTTATATTAGAAACACCGACACAGGCTACTGGATCTTCGAGCAGCCTCAACGATGATGTCTTAATCATAGAAGATCAAACTTGGTTAATGCATGTCGACGGTGCTTCATGCCGAGAAGGAGGAGGCGCCGGAATCAACTTCACCGGACCAAATAAAGAAGATTTGAATTACGCGATAACATTGGACTTCGTCGTAACAAACAATGAAGTAGAATACGAAGCATTGATTGCGGGAATGGAAATGGCGATCAAAGCCAACATAAAAAGTCTTAAAGTATTAACTGATTCAGAGTTAGTGCAAAGACAAATTGAAGGCCTATACGAGGCTAAAGTATTCAATATGGTCAAATACCTCGCCAAAGTGAAAACACTAGCTGAGAAATTTGAAAGATTCGGTATTCAGAACATCCCACGTTCGGAAAATAAATGGGCCGATCAGCTATCCAAGTTCACAGGATCCCATGACGGAAAGACCGAACGGGTGATCAATTGGTTGATCTCTAATACGCCGGCAATCGATATCGATGAAACACAGGTAGTCGATATAATGGAAATCGAAGAAGTCGAAGAAAACTGGATGACCCCAATGATAGACTATCTTCGAGAAGGAAAACTACCATCTGATCAGAATGAAGCTCGGAAAATAAAATATCGAGCCCCAAAGTATACGCTCGTAGAAGAAAAACTCTACCGAAGGTCAGTATCAGGAATTCTCCTGAAATGCATCCCTGAATCACAAACCGCCGATATACTGCGAGAAATACATGAAGGAGACGCAGGAAATCACAGCGGATCAAGGGCATTGGCCTTGAAATGTCTCAGAACAGGTTACTATTGGCCTACCATCAATAAGGACGCCACTCAGTATGTCCAAGAATGTCATCATTGCCAAGTACATGCTAATGTATGTCATCAACCAGCAGAAAACATGCACCCAATCCCGATCTGTTGGCCTTTCGATCAATGGGGAATGGACATCGTGGGACCATTCCCAGCGGCCAGATCCAAGAAAGCTTACGTCCTGGTCGCTGTAGAATATTTCAGCAAATGGATAGAATGCATCGCCCTCGCACGAATAACTCAATTCCAAGTGATCAACTTCCTATGGAAATTCATAGTTTGTCGATTCGGCATCCCAAGGATCCTTATCTCTGATAATGGAACTCAATTCGCGGGAAAACAGATAATAGAATGGTGCACAAAACTCGGAATTCAACAAAATTTTACCTCGATAGGATATCCTAGAGCGAATGGACAAACTGAAGTAGCAAACCGAGAAATAATAAAATCTTTGGAAAAAAGATTAGGAGCTGCCAAAGGAAAATGGCTTGATGAACTCCCAGGAGTACTATGAGCTAATCGAACCACAGTAAGGAGCTCAACCGGGGAAACCCCATTTAGCTTGGTATATGGGTCGGAGGCTGTTATTCCTGTTGAAACCTTAATCCCAACGCCAAGAATAGAGATGTTCGATGATCAAGAAAATGAAAAGGCGAGAGAAAATGACATTGATTTAACAGAAGCTTTAAGAGATAAAGCTGCCGTACGCCTACAAGCCACTAAAGCAAATATGGAGAAAGCATACAATCAAAAAGTACGCATCCGAACTTTCAAAGAAGGAGACTTGGTCTTGAAAAAGGTAGAAGTATCCAAGCATGTGGGAAAGTTACAACAAAATTGGGATGGACCTTACATCGTCATTGGCGTAGGAAAGAAAGGTTCATACAAAATTGCACACTTGGATGGAACGGCCTTACCAAGAACCTGGAATGCGGTCAACCTTAGGAAATACTATGGTAAATAAATTTTAGCAGATTATACTGCATTGTTTTATTTTACTTTATCAAGTTTTAATCCTTGTAACAAAAGCCTTAGCCTACAATTCAATTAGTAGAGATTTTTAGCATTTTCTATACATCGATTATTTCGGTTAACGCTCCTTGGGATTACACTATCATATTGATGAAAATTAGAACGAAACGAGTCGAGTATACATTGATCCGCTCAATAAACACTCCTCGATTTATATCAACGACAAAAAGGACTGTTTGGTGATAAACCTAAGTCTAAATTACAGATGAGTTGAGTAAACATCGATCAGCTCGATAAAAACTCCTCGATATATTCAAAAGTGAGTCGAGTATACATTGATCCGCTCAATACAAACTCCTCGCCCATATTTCAACGATTAAAAGGCTTTTGGGTTAAAAACCTAAGTCTAAACAAAACGAGTTGAGTAAACATCGATCCGCTCGATAAAAACTCCTCGATATATCTTCAACGATCAAAAAGACTTTTTGGATTAAAAACCTAAGTCTAATAAAAAAGAGTCGAGTAAACATCGATCCGCTCGATAAAAACTCCTCGATACGTATTCAACATCCAAAAAAGACTTCTTGGTATTAAAAACCTAAGTCTAAATTATAACGAGTCGAGTATACATTGATCCGCTCAATAAACACTCCTCGAACTATTTACAACGAGAAAAAGACTTTTGGTACGAAAAACCTAAGTCTAAACAAAACGAGTTGAGTAAACATCGATCCGCTCGATAAAAACTCCTCGATATATCTTCAACGATCAAAAAGACTTTTTGGATTAAAAACCTAAGTCTAATAAAAAAGAGTCGAGTAAACATCGATCCGCTCGATAAAAACTCCTCGATACGTATTCAACATCCAAAAAAGACTTCTTGGTATTAAAAACCTAAGTCTAAATTATAACGAGTCGAGTATACATTGATCCGCTCAATAAACACTCCTCGAACTATTTACAGTGATCAAAAAGACTTCTTGGTATTAAAAAAACCTAAGTCTAAATTATAGCAAATTGAGTAAACATCGATCCGCTCGATAAAAACTCCTCAATATATTTACAACGAGAAAAAGACTTTCCGTACGGAAAACCTAAGTCTAAACAAAACGAGTCGAGTATACATTGATCCGCTCAATAAACACTCCTCGATATATTTTCAACGATTAATAGGCTTTTGGGATAAAAACCTAAGTCTGAACAAAACGAGTCGAGTATACATTGATCCGCTCAATAAACACTCCTCAATATATTTTCAACGATTAAAAGGCTTTTGGGTTAAAAACCTAAGTCTGAACAAAACGAGTCGAGTATACATTGATCCGCTCAATAAACACTCCTCAATATATTTTCAACGATTAAAAGGCTTTTGGGTTAAAAACCCAAGCCTAATCAAACAGAGTTGAGTATACATTGATCCGCTCAATAAAAACTCTTCGGTATATTAACTACGATCAGAAAAATTTCAGGTGATAAGAACCTAAGTCTAAATTGTAACAAGTTGAGTAAACATTGATCCGCTCAATAAACACTCCTCGATCTATTCCTAACGATCTAAAAGATCAGCTAATACTCCTAAAGTTTTGAAGATGAATTAAGTATGAATCCATCTGCTCGGAAATTGCTCCTCGTAAATAAAAATTATGACAGAATCAACGACAAAGAAGATGCAAGGGATAAAAGTAATATTTTATTCATCAAATCAGTTACATACAAAAGTCCTACGTTACAAAGATCTGCTTGCTACTTAAAGATCGTTACAATGATTTAGTTAAAATGATCCTATAGGATCGGCTATCTTCACGACAATGTCCACAGAAACACCAATCTCCTCCCTAGTACCTCGTCGATTATAATAAACCACCTAAGAAGCACGCTGCTCAGGATGGTCGACTTCTTTAGTTCGATGGCCAGGCTCTGAAGATCAAATGTTCTTCCAGATGAAATGAACATTACCAGCCAGATAGCTAGCAATGCTCACTCACCCGCAAGAAGATACTGCTTTAACATTATCTATAAAACATTTTACTCTAGAGCAGCATCTCTTCGGGACCGTCGTGAAACGGTAAGTTTACCAGCCACCCCGGTGGTCTATCACCCCTGAGGTAACATCCAAGAGCGAGGGTGACTGGCAAGTATGAACCCTCCATGTGCAAACGGAAACCACGGACCTCTAATTGATGAAGACAAAAGCTGAGGCCTCATGGGACCCGTTAGTACAAGGAAGGGCTGACATGGGACCCGTCAGTACAAGGTAGATGAACACCAAGTTATTACGAAGTAAATCACGATAATGTGACTTTTTGAATATTATGGGATCTGAAGGCAGAATAAAATCTAAAGAACTTAAGATCTCCATCCTCTTTGGGAAATTGCAAAGGAAGAATGCAAACCACCACCCTATTTATAGGGATAGACTCAAACAATCCAACGGCTGAAAAAGTATTTGATCAACGGACACAGATGCGACCCCTTGACTCCCCGCAATAAATGCAAATAAGTTGGAACGGCACTATCTAATCGCCTCAACTAGTCGATAACAAAAGAGGTCGTAGATCGAAATGATCATACCTAAAAAATCAATGGATTAGACATACCGGCACAATCATACTTCATGGTCGATGGCTTAAAAACCTAGAATCCACAAACGAAGTCATACAAGCTTTAAAATCGTAGCGAAAAGGACAGTTGCTCGATAAAAGATAAAAGACCAAACCCTTCACCATACGAGGGACGTCACTGCCTCATACATCATATGGATGACCATTGACTAAGCCATACAGGAACTCCTCTGGAGTCTAAGATATCTGATATAGAAATCAGGAGAATAGTCCTCCTTATTCAAAACAACAGGGACGTAACTGCCTAACATACCAAAGAATTGCTTAAGGAGGTCTGAACAGGTCAGATCTGACCAAGACTTCTACACTTTCCAATTCCTCCCATATCAAAGAAATGACATGACAATACATCGATTGAGGAACATATAGTTCAAAGTTAATGCTGGGAAACATAAAGGTTTGGAAGAGATCGAAAGGGATATTTTTCCTTAGTTTGATGTAAAGAAAAACGGAGTTCAATAAAAGGGACAATAGCCTCCTTATATAAAATTTAGATCACAAAAAGACAAAAAGTGCAAGGCATAGATTGAACATCGACCAAGATGATGAGCGTTCCTTAACGACTATTGTCGATATGAATAACCTATTGTCTAAATAGGGACGTAAAACATGCTGGTGCATGTAATCCAAAGGAGTATACTGGGTTTGATCAACAGAAGATTTGATTTGCAGAGCAAACATCAAGATCAAGCTACCTTTTCTCTATCCTAAATATTCTCCGCAAAGATCAATTTCAGATAAGTATGCTAAACATTTCTGATTATTTCATGATGATTATATTTATGCATAAAGGCAAAATGTGCATAACAAAGAGAAGAAAATAGATATAGGCAAGAATCTGCCTACAAGAAGGTCATAATTTCCAATTTAGTACTTCTCCCATTACAAAAATTTCAGACCAAACAAATGCACAAAAGTTGGGCAGTAAAAAAAAAAAAAAAAATAGACAGTCCAAGGCCTGCCAGGTCGAACAAAGATCACTGAGAAGAATGGTCAGTAGGTCGACTACCAGAAACAGTCCGCCGAGGAGTCAAGTTGCCAGCAAACGCCATCAACTCCTCTTGACGCTTTAGATAACCGGCGTCATATCCTTCCTCATAGGACCGCCGTTGAGACTCCTCTGCAAGGGCAGCAGCCCGAACCAAGTCGTTTTTCTCCTTCTCCCAGACAGACTTCTCCTCCTGCAATTTTTTCAAATCATCATTGATGAGCTGCAGCTGGAGAGTCTGCCCTGCGACCTTCGCCGACTCCGACTCCAACCGTTTTCGGTAAGAATCCTTGCTATTCCACAGTTCATCGTTTTGCACACCCAGCTGGAGTGCAAAGTACTTAGCCTGGAAAAAGAAAACAGCCTTTATGTAACAAGGCAGTCAAAATAAAAACAAATAAAACAATGAAAGATTCATCCACCTGTTCGCATATCTTCACTAGCGATTGAACAAGGCGTACGTTTGAAGTACCCTCAGGTTTCTTCAACTCTCCGGGCAGAATGGTGCTCAAACCCAGATCCCAAGACAAAGTATCAGGCTCAACTGAGCCAGGCAATTCACTATTAGAAGCGACACCATCAGGGCATGGAGTCTCTGACAGCATAATATCCTTAACTTGTTCAAGGATGCATCGATCGTCTAACGGACGGGGAGAGTCTCTCTCGTTGGGGCTAACGGAGGTCTCCTTGCCCGAAGCAGAAATAACGGTTCGACGACCAGACCTCGACCCAAACCGACCCCCAGAAGGTCCCCCAGATTCAAAAGAAGCAGTCGTTACAGTGGTATCATGAAACAAATATTCAGGACAATCTTGCAAAATAGATTGCGTTACGGAAGGATTAACAGAAAAACCATCGCCAACTTGCCCTTCACTGGCAATCAGGGCAGTAGAAGTAGAAAAAGGAAGGGAACTAACAAAATCCCCTCCATGAGACCCATACTCATAAGAAGAAAAACCTGAAGAAACAGGTATGTCGTAAACATGCTCCATGTTGGATGGATCCCCGAAAGCTAATCGACCAGGGGAAGGCCTATTACCTACCCCGGTGGAAGAAGAAAAATTTGGTTGAATAAGCGACGAACTAACTTCTGATAAAGGCTGGGACGTGATAACAGGACTATCGATCATCGAACTGCTAATCAAGGACGAACGAGGAGGCTCCATCGAAGGCCCATCTCTTCGAGATTTTTTCAATCTGTTATCCCGAGCGCCCTCACGGGAAGGTCGCTTCGAAGTATTGCCAAAAAGGTTGCTCATGATCGGATTATTGAAAAGTATAAAATGAATATCGAGAAAGCTTATCGACTAGCCGGCGGAGGAGTATTCTATTAAAAAGAGGAATATAGCAGTAAAACGAGTCAAGTTTTTACCTTCAGTTTTTATACTACACGAAAAGACGCTACAGACCTGAAAGAAAAGGCGCGAACTAGGAAAACTGACTTCGAGATACACACTAGAATTTGAAAAGACACACTCATAATGATTACGGCGGACTTAATGACTTATCTGAATTATTACGGGAAAGATGAAAAGACGTGACTGTCGGAATATGAAACGTTTAGCGTACAACGGGATGAAAAGGTAAAATTACAATTAAACCTACGGTTAAAAAATTACAGAGAATATGTCAAAAGTAAAAATATATCATCATAGAGCCTGATCGCCATCGGGGATTCTCTGCTCGCTATCAGTGTTCTCGCTCATGCCAATATCGCCTTCCTCTTCTTCTTCGTCTTCTGGATCGATAAAAGTTTTATCGAGCTCCTCGTTAACATCAGAAGGAGGAATCGGCAATGAATTTCCAAATTCTTCGACAAGGTGAGCCAAAGGAAAACCTTGGTATACGACATCTGGAAGCTCGGAAGAAGAATAAATCTCGCCATAACGATTCAACCGAATATGCGCCGCCTTAAAGTACTCCTTTCGACGGTCATCGATCATCTCTAAGGCGACCAGCTGATGAATCGCCTTCTTAAAAGTATTCTCAAGAAGAGGACCGACCATCCGATACACCAACGCCGTATGAACAGGAGAACTAAGGAAGTCACGAACAACTCTTTCGTCAGGATTCCTACTGTATCGATCCCTAAGTCCACTAAGTGGGACATCCTTTTCGTACTCCACTAAAGAAGTTTCAAGGTTTGATACTTGAGATTCAAGCTCACTAATTCGAGCCGTGCTCTGTAACTGGAATTCCTCTAACTTTCTAGCCATTTGATTGGCCTGCTCTTGGGCACGAGAAACCTCCATCACCCTGTCTATCATTTCTTGATCTTCAGTCCCGGTAGCACGAGTCTCTACGACGGGAACGGAAGAAGATGTTGAGGGACCAACCTCTGAACCGGAGGATTTATGGAGTAAAGCTTTATACTTCTCTTCCAGGAACTCGCACTGTTGTTTCCAAAGTGCATTTTCATAGGCGTATGACGCAAGACAAGTTTTAGTCTGGAAAAACAAAGAGAGCAAGAAAAAGAGATGGATTAGTAAATTAAGGAAGACCCTTAAAATTATCTGTTAATATGATCGAAGGAAAAAGATATCACCTTCTCAGCATAAAGAGAAGCTCGCTGGAATTTCTCCAGAGGATCCTTATGAAGAAGCTTATTGAGATCGCGAGTAAAAACACCCGACAAAAGAACACGGGTTGCCTTATCGACCGCGTTCTCACTATCATCATGAATAAGAGAATCCTTCTCGGAATAACCAGCGGCCCTTCTTCCCTCTAAATGATCCTCGATCATTTCGACCAGAGTAGGTTTTCGATGTTTATCTCCGAGTAAAGAAAGGTCGTCACCAGAACGTCCATAGTAACTCCTTTTTCTATCAACTGGATTATTAGTAGGATGAGGCATCGACCAGCTGCGACATCCTCGAATACCCAGAGAGGTTCTAAGATGAAGAGGAGGATAACCAGATCCCGTGCCCTGACGAATAGGGGACTCACGAGAAGAATCTGGAGATTCCTCTCTATTCTCCTCAGATTCATGACCCAACTCCAGCTTCCTTTTTCGTGACGCTCTCTGCTCGATGGGGGCGTTCTCTACGGATTTGGAAGACTTCGACAGCAACATTTTTCCCTTCGAAGAATGTCGAGAGTTTTCTACCATATGGGCTGAAAAAGAAACAAAATAAAAGTTAGTTTCTCTGTATAAAAGGTATAGTCACAACACTAAGATCAAATAAAGTACTAACCAAGAGGTTCAGATGATAAACTGGTGGGAAAGTTATGAACACTTAACCCCGCCTTACGAAGGAAAGCTTCCCCGATCAGAAGAGCGCTTTGATATTTGTTTGCACGCATTTCGGGAATCTCAGTGATAAATTGTGCATCGTCAGGAACAAGTTCACCAGTCGGTAAGCGACCTCCAGGAATCCAACTGGAACCATGATCCCATGAAAAAGGCGTGGTCGAACCATCCGCCAGACAAAGATTAGACGGAGGAAGAACAAAGAAGAAATGAGATTTCCATGAAGGATTACTAGAAACAGGGGCGTCAAAGATTGCTGGGCTAGGCCGCTGACTAGCGAAGAAATATCCACGATTTGAAGAACTGGAAATATTGAAGCGGAAAAGTTGCGTAAAATTACGAAAAGAAGGTTTAAACCCCTTTGCGATCATCAAAACGGAAAAACAAACCACAAAAGCAACGGAATTTGGAACCAGCTGTGTCAAGCACACACTGAAAGTTTTCAAAACTTCGAGAAAGAGGGGAGACAAAGGAAGACGCAGTCCGCTATTGAAATGAGCCGTATAAAAGGCTCGACATCCCTCCGGTGGAGATGTGACCCTATCAGAAGGGGAAGGAAGAATTATCTCAGAACCTTCCGGAAAATATTTGGTATAATTATTCACAACCTCCGGAAATGTTTCCACCGTATAAGCACAAGCTACGTCCTCAATTGGTTCAGAAATCTGAGGAACAGTACCTTTGCCCTTTTTGGCTCGGGCAGCCACATCCGCATCAGAAAGGATTCGTACCTTGAAACTATCTTCTACAGGGACGACGAAGTCAGATACTGTAGTTTGTTCGCCCAAAGGATTAGAATGCAACTCCTCCTCGTTATATGGGGCGACGATCTCTCTAGAAGAAGAAGAAGATCTTCTTACAGAAGCCATATATTCTGGTTCTCGGAAGATAAAGGTCGATAAAAGGAAAAATTTCATGTGATGAACGACCAAGCAGGAAAATGATTATGAGTTATAAGGAAGTATAAAGGAGAAATGGCGAACTCAAAAGTCACCTATTTATAATAAGATGAGAAAAGACGTTTCGAACTCATCGCAGCTAATCATATTCCCGCCATAAACGGAAGGATACGAAAAGCCTCCTGAATAGACGCATGGCGATTCGTAATCGGACAGAGAAAACGACTATCTATGATATGTAGCACTCTTTTCCTTACTTAAGATTTTTTCCCACAGGGTTTTTTCTTAAGAAAGGTTTTTAACGAGGCTCCATTCATAGAAAACAAACAGTCGTAAAGATTTATCTACTTCTACGAGCTTCTATTATCTATACGCTCGAAGAAGTGAGGGAGTACTGATGGGGGCTATTTCGCACCCTACATACTACTCGGATCGAATGAAGAAGATAAGATCAATTCGACCTATTCAAACAGTTCGGGATCATCTTATCGACCCGGCCAAGTGCAGCTCGCTTCAATAGAAGATTATACTCCGGACCCAAGAAGGATATTTGGGCCGAGTCCTATTAGGACTATGTTTCCTTGTAACGCTGGGTTTAACATTATATAAATACCTAGTTAATCATTGTATTAGACAACTACGAAATTCCTGAACTCTAAGAATACATGATTTAACACTGCTTACAACAGCAGAACTCAAGAATACTCAATATTATTGAAGAGCTTTTTACCTTCATATCGGTGTGTTCTTAGCTTTGTTTTGTGGTTTTACTTCTTGTTCTTGAATATTGCTTTTCTTTGTAACCGATCCATCCGGAATAAAGTAACAGAGCCCTATATAATATATATATAAATATCGAAAACCCCCGATATCACAAATTCACTGATATTCAATTAACCCGACGAAATCCGGTTAAATCAGGGGGGGGTTTGGTCTGGGTGGACCGAAAAATGTCCAATTTTGTGGAGGAAAGCCTAGATTATAACTAGGAAAAGCATAAGGATTGTGAGTGCTTGGCCCTGCCTGCGATGTACATACAAAAATATTATTTTATTATACGTTAAAAACATAATAAAAATGAAACACTTCAAGTTCGAAAATTGTAATAATACGAAACAAAAAATTTCTAACCTGTAGATTCATTGGAAATCGTACTTGAGAAGAAATACCAGCATTTGTAGTTTGAAATTGAGGACAGTGCATGCTAAAGAGAAGATTGGTGTGAGTGTTGCGATTGTCAGGCATACCAAAAGACGACATGCTTGGTGAAGGTTGATTCAACGAATGTTGGGTCTCATTGTCATCGCCAACATAATCATCCTTTGTTGGTTCATGGGGCATTTGAGAATTAGTGGACTGAGTATTTTGCCTCCCACGTGAAGTACCAAGAGATACGAACAACGACTAAGAACTGACTTGCACAAGTGGTTGACTTGTGTCCGGTTTTCCTGAAAAAAGTAATAAACATTATTAGAACAAGATTACACAAGAGATACGATAAAAGAATCATGACATCATCAGAACAACGACTAAGAACTGACTTGCACAAGCCACAACGTTGCTTCTTTGATTTGGTTCCACCTTTAGGAGTAATCCTATCGGGTTCTACAACATTGCGGGAATGTTTCACAAATTCTTTTGGAATTTCCTCACCATCGGACTCTGAAACCGCGTCGGATTCATCCGTACTCTTTTGGGAGGATAACTTTGACAAGTGCATACACTCCATGTTCATCTTAGCAAACCGAACTTCTTTAGGTTTGTCGTCTGAAGGGAATGGAAAATCCGTTCTGAGCTTCTTGCCAACTTCAACAAACAACTGAGGATTAATACTCTTATCAGGAAAGGTTGAAATTCTCATGTTCTTGAATCCACAGATTATGTACCGACAAGGAATCCCATAAGATTGAAGCATCAAACATTCACACTCGAATTTGGATTCACCTAGATCAATGATGGCAGCAAAACTGTGTGGAGTGTTATTGGTATTGATTTAACCGTTTTTCGTTGGGTTAGATTAAATCAATGATGTATGTATGATGGGGGCTATTTCGCACCCTACATACTACTCGAATCGAACGAAGAAGATAAGATCGATTCGACCAATTCAAACAGATCGGGATCATCTTACAGACCCGGCCAAGTGCAGCTCGCTTCGATAGAAGATTATGCTCCGGACCCAAGAAGGACATTTGGGCCGAGTCCTTTTAGGACTATGTTTCCTTGTAACGCTAGGTTTAACATTATATAAATACCTAGTTAATCATTGTATTGGGGAGGGAATTCCTGAACTCTAAGATTACAGGATTTAATACTGCTTACAACAGCACAATTCAATAATATTCAATATTATTACAGAGCTTTTTATCTTCATATAGATGTGTTCTTAGCTTTGTTTTGTGATTTTACTTCTTGTTCTTGAATATTGCTTTTCTTTGTAACCGATCCATCCGGAATAAAGTAACAGAGCCCTATACAATAAATATATAAATATCGAAAAACCCCCGATATCACAATTTACTGGTATTCAATTAACCCGGCGAAATCCGGTTAAATCAGTTGGCGCCCACCGTGGGGCTACGTTAATTATTCGATCGACACATGGCTCGCCCAAGGAAAAGCGCTCGCATTGGAGCGAGAAGTAATACAACCACCGACCACAACACATCTGAAGATCCACAAGACAACAACGATAACAACATTCCCAACACCAATGAAAATCTCCCAGATACCCGTTCCCGTCAGCAGGAACACCAATGAGGTCTTACCGGTGCAATACAGGAAGAACCGGAAGTCCCCGAAATACCCGTTCCTCTCCCAGGCGCTCAGGAAAAACTGAGACAAATAGCAATGCTCTTCAAATCACTCTCTCCAGAAGAATTGCTAGTTTTAGACCAAATTCCTCGAAATGTTACGGCTCCTAGGACAACTCCTGCACCAGGAATGCCGAGGCCAAACGAACAAACCTCTCAACAAGCGGACAGCCCAGCAAGTGAGCGACGCTCGTTACGCAGCCCACAGCAGGGCAATTCTAAACCCTCCGATAACCGTCCCCGAAGAAAACCAGGTCGAAGAAGGCCACAGGCAGATCGCAGCGGATCGAAGGAACGAACAATAATCCCTATCGAGGATGACATAGATGATGCTATCCCAGATCGACCACGAGCGACTCGATTCTCGGAAAGAGAAATCGAGAGAATAGTACAGGAACGACTGGAGCAACGCCTACGATCTGTTCAAAACCCGTGGACCCAAACCGCGGAACTCCAGGAGAGCCTTGCAGCATGTTCTCCCTTCTGTAGAGAAATAAAAGAAGCGCAATCTATTGGACAGGTCCCGGGTAGACTACCCCGATATGACGGAACCACCGACCCGGATGATTATATTTTTAGCTTCACTAACATAATGAATTTATATGCCCACTCTGCCGAATTCACCGCCAAGTTAATGGTGACCACATTCGAGGGCCTAGCGTTGGATTGGTTCGCAAAACAACCTGCCAACTCCATATTCAGTTTCCGGGAATTATGCAATAAATTGACGCAGCAGTTTGCCAGTCAGAAGAGGCAAAAACTCCCGATGAGCTACCTAGGAACCATACATCAACAAGAAGGAGAATCCCTAAGAAACTGGTTGGCCAGATTCAATGTAGAACTACTCAACATCGACTCTCCAAATATTGATTACATAATTTCTATCCTCTTCGATCTCACTAAAAACAGGCAGTTCGGAAATGCCCTCAGTCGAAAACAACCAAGAACGTTCGCCGACATCATGAGCTTGGCGTCTAAGTATATGACCCAAGAAGAGATGAATTCCTTTAAGGATAAAAACAAAAATAAATTCACAGCTTCAGGCTCCAAGCGGTATGATAAGATTCCTGCCCAAAGACCCTTAGACTATGAGCGATCTTCCAGGAGAGGTAACGTTTTCCAACGACTGGAATACAGCAAAGCCGATCAAGAAAGGCAACCTAATTACTACCAAAGACCAAGAAACCCTGAACAACAAATCAGAAGCAGGGTGAATCAAGTAGAACACCCAAGGTTAAATGCTCCAATGGAAGAAATATTGGAAGTCCTAGAAAGAAATAACTGGATTCCCGAGGCAAGGAAAATCGCTCAGCCCAGACCAGGGTCTAGAAACTATGATCAATACTGTAAGTACCATAGGGCACATGGGCATCGAACGGAAAATTGTTTTCACCTTAAGAGAGAAGTCGAAAAACTGATCGAGCAAGGAAAACTAAATGAATACATAGACCGAGATAATCGCAAAAGGGAAAGAAGTAGAAGCCCTCGGAACAATAATCGAAGGAGAAGTTCTCATCGAAGGTCACCTGAACGTCGACCTACTCAGGAGTTAAATCAGGACCAGATCAATGGGACTATCCATACGATATCCGGGGGACCCGCGGGTGGAGATAGTCGTAACGCACGACGACGGACAGCCAGATCCATAATTGGAAATTCTAAATATCCAAAAGAGATATGGACTCTGGAAAATAGGCCAACAAATCACCAGCCGATCAGCTTTAACGAAGGCGAAGTACCTAAAAACATCATTTGGGACACAAAAGAGGATAACCCCGATTTTCCTATGGTAGTATCGTTAGAAATAGCAAATTATAATGTACAAAAGTTTCAGCCCAAACAAATGCACAAAAGCTGGGCAGTAAAAAAAAAAAAAATTAAAAAAAAAAAAAAAAATAGACAGTCCAAGGCCTGCCAGGTCGAACAAAGATCACTGAGAAGAACGATCACTAGGTCGACTACTACAAACAGTCCTCCGAGGAGTCAAGTTGCCAGCAAACGCCATCAACTCCTCTTGACGCTTTAGATAGCCGGCGTCATATCCTTCCTCATAGGACCGCCGTTGAGACTCCTCTGCAAGGGCAGCAGCCTGAATTAAATCATTTTTCTCTTTTTCAAGGACAACTTTATCAGCCTCCAATTTTTGGAGATCATCTCTGGCAATCTGAAGTTGCAACGTCAGCCCTGCAGCTTTAGCTTTTTTCGACTCCAACTGACGTTGATGAATACGCTTACTCGTCCACAGTTCGTCATTTTGCACACCCAGCTGGAGTGCAAAATACTTGCCCTAAAAAGCAGAAAAAGTAAGAAAAACCGACACACAACAAGGCATTCAAAACAAAAAACAGGAAAAATATTCAGAATATGTTTACCTGCTCACATATCTTCACCAGAGATTGAACAAGGCGAACGTTGGAGGTACCTTCGAGCTTCCTCAACTCGCCGGGCAAAATTGTGCTCATACCCAGATCCCAAGATAAAGCATCAGGCTCAACTGAGCCAGGCAATTCACTAATGGAAGGGACACCATCAGAACGAGGTGTCTCTGACAACATAATATCTTTAACTTGCTCAAAGATACATCGATCATCTAATGGACGAGGAGATTCTCTCCCGTCGGGACTAACAGAGGTCTCCTTGCCCGAAGCAGAAATAACCGTTCGACGACCAGACCTGGAACCAGTCCGACCTCCGGAAGGTCCTACCGACTCAAAGGAAGTAGTCATCACAGTGGTATCATTAAACAAATAATCAGGACAATCCTGCACAATAGATTGTGTCGTGGAAGGATTGACAAAAAAGCTATCACCAGCTTGCCCTCCGCTTACAATGGGGGCAGTAGAAGCAGACAAAGGAAGGGAAATAGCAAAATCCCCTCCGTGAAAAACGTGCTCAAAGGAAGAAGCGTTGGAACTAACAGCTATATTATAAGCCGGTTCTTCGTTGGACATATCCCCAAAAGGTAATCGACCAGGGGAAGGCATGTTTCCTTCCTGAGTGGAAGCAGAAAAAATTGGTTCGGAAAACGACGAGTTAACCAAGGAAAGAGGTTCAGAAGCTATAATACGGGTATCGATCTCCGACCTAATTATTTGGGACAAACGAGGAGGCTCCATCGACGGCCCATCTCTTCGAGATTTCTTAGATCTATTATCTCTAGCGCCCTCACGAGAAGGTCGCTTCGAAGTATTACCAAAAAGGTTACTCATGATCGGATTATGAAAAAAATACAAATTAATATCGAGAAAGTTTATCGACTAGCTAAAGAAAGAATATTCTGTTAAGAGAGGAGTATAGAAGTAAAAAACAAGTCAAGTTTTTACCTTTCGTATTTATACTACACGAAAGGACGCGACAGACCTAAAGAAAGGGCGCGAAACGGGAAAACTGACCTTGGAGCAAACGCTAGAATTTGAAAAGACACACACATAATGATTACGGCAAAATAAATAACTTGTCTGAATTATTACGGCGAATGTGAAAAGACACGACTGTCAGAATACGAAACGTTTGGCGTACAAAGTAAGGAAAGCTAAAGTTACAATTAAAACCTACGAGTTAATGATTACAAAGATTATTTCAAAAATAAATCACTATTTCAAGAAGCCTGGTCGCTATCCGGAATCTTCTGTTCGCTACCGACGTCCTCAGTCATGCACATATCGTTTTCTTCTTCTTCTTCGTCTTCCGGATCGATAAAAGTATTATCGAGCTCATCGTTAACATCAGAAGGAGGAATCGGCAATGGATTTCCAAATTCTTCGACAAGGTGAGCCAGAGGAAAACCTTGATATACGACATCTGGAACCTCGGAAGAAGAATAAAGTTTGCCATAGCGATTCAACCGAATGTGCGCCGCCTTAAAATACTCCTCTCGACGGTCGTCGATCATCTCTAAAGCGACCAGCTGATGAATCGCCTTCTTAAAAGTATTCTCAAGAAGAGGACCGACCATCCGATACACCAACGCCGTATGAACAGGGGAATTAAGGAATTCACGAACAACTCTTTCATCAGAATTCCTACCATATACGATCCCTAAGCCCGCTAACTGGGACATCCTTTTCGTACTCCTCTAAAGAAGTTTCAAGGCTTGATACCTGAGATTCAAGCTCACTAATTCGAGTCGTGCTCTGTAACTGCAATTCCTCTAACCTTTTAGCCATTTGATTGGCCTGCTCTTGAGCACGAGAAACCTCCATCACCCTGTCTATCATTTCTTGATCTTCAGTCCCGGTAGCACGAGTTTCTAGGATGGGAACGGAAGAAGATGTTGAGGGACCAACCTCTGAACCGGAGGATTTATGAAGTAAAGCTTTATACTTCTCTTCCAGGAACTCGCACTGTTGTTTCCAAAGTGCATTTTCGTAGGCGTATGACGCAAGACAAGTTTTGGTCTGAAGAACAAAGAGAACAAGAAAAAGAGATGGATTATTAAATTAAGGAAGACCTTTAAAATTATCTATTAATATGATTAAAGTAAAAAGATGTCACCTTCTCGGCATAAAGAGAAGCTCGCTGGAATTTCTCCAGAGGATCCTTATGAAGAAGCTTATTGAGATCGCGAGTAAAAACACCAGACAAAAGAACACGGGTTGCCTTATCGACTGCGTTCTCACTATCATCATGAATAAGAGAATCCTTCTCGGAGTAACCAGCGGCCCTCCTTCCCTCTAAATGATCCTCGATCATTTCGACCAGGGTAGGTTTTGGATGTTTATCTCCGAGTAAAGAAAGGTCGTCACCAGAACGTCCATAGTAACTCCTTTTTCTAACAACTGGATTATTAGTAGGATGAGGCATCGACCAGCTGCGACATCCTCGAATACCCGAAGATGTTCTAAGATGAAGAGGAGGATAACCAGATCCCGTGCCCTGACGAATAGGGGACTCACGAGAAGAATCCGGAGATTCCTCTCTATTATCCTCGGACTCGTGACCCAACTCCAGTTTCCTTTTTCGTGAAGCTCTCTGCTCGATGGGGGTGTTCTCTACGGATTTTGAAGATTTTGACAGCACCATTTTTCCCTTCGAAGAATGCCGAGAGTTTTCTACCATATGGGCTGAAAAAGAAACAAAATAAAAGTTAGTTTCTCCGTATAAAAGGTATAGTTACAGCACTAAGATAAAATAAAGTACTAACCAAGAGGTTCAGATGATGAACTGATGGGAAAGTTATGAACACTTAACCCCGCCTTACGAAGGAAAGCCTCCCCGATCAGAAGAGCGCTTTGATATTTGTTTGCACGCATTTCGGGGATTTCAGTGATAAACTGTACATCGTCAGGAACAAGTTCACCGGTCGGTAAGCGACCTCCAGGAATCCAATTGGAACCATGATCCCATGAAAAAGGCATGGTCGAACCATCCGCAAAACAAATATTAGACGGAGGACGAACAAAGAAGAAATGAGATTTCCATAAAGGATTACTAGAAACAGGGGCGTCAAAGATTGCTCGACTAGGCCGCTGACTAGCGAAGAAATATCCACGATTTGAAGAACTAGAAATATTAAAGCGGAAAAGTTGTGTAAAATTATGAAAAGAAGGTTTAAACCCCTTAGCAATCATCAAAACGGAAAAACAAACCACAAAAGCAACGGAATTTGGAACCAGCTGTGTCAAGCACACACTGAAAGTTTTCAAAACTTCGAGAAAGAGGGGAGACAAAGGAAGACGCAGTCCTCTATTGAAGTGAGCCGTATAAAAGGCTCGACATCCCTCCGGGGGAGATGTGACTCTATCAGTAGAGGAAGGAAGAATTATCTCAGAACCTTCAGGAAAATACTTGGTATAATTATTCACAACATCCGAGAATGTTTCCGCCGTATATGCGCAAGCTACGTCCTCAATTGGTTCAGAAATCTGAGGAACGGTACCTTTGCCCTTTTTGGCTCGGGCAGCCACGTCTGCATCAGAAAGGATTCGTACTTTGAAAGTATCTTCTACGGGGACAACGAAGTCTGATACTGTAGTTTGTTCGCTCAAAGGATTAGAATGCAACTCCTCATCGTTATCAGGAGCGACGATCTCTCTAGAAGAAGAAGAAGATTTTCTTACAAAAGCCATATATTCTGGTTCCCCGAAGATGAAGATCGACAAAAGAGAAAATTTTATGAGATGAACGACCAGGCAGGAAAATGAGTACAAGTTATAAGGAAGTATAAAAGAGAAATGGCGAACTCGAAAGTCACCTATTTATAACAAAATGAGAAAAGACGTTTCAAACTTATTGCAGCTACTCATATTCCGGCCAAAAACGGAAGGATACGAAGAGCCTCCTGAATAGACGCGTGGCGATCCGTAATTCGACAGAGAAAACGACTATCTATGATATGTAGCACTCTTTTCTTTATTTAAGATTTTTTCCCACAGGGTTTTTTCTTAAGTAAGGTTTTTAACGAGGCTCCATTCATAGAAAAGAAACGGTCGTAAAGATTTATCTACTTCTACGAGCTTCTATTATCTATACGCTCGAAGAAGTGAGGGAGTACTGATGGGGGCTATTTCGCACCCTACATACTACTCGAATCGAACGAAGAAGATAAGATCGATTCGACCAATTCAAACAGATCGGGATCATCTTACAGACCCGGCCAAGTGCAGCTCGCTTCGATAGAAGATTATGCTCCGGACCCAAGAAGGACATTTGGGCCGAGTCCTTTTAGGACTATGTTTCCTTGTAACGCTAGGTTTAACATTATATAAATACCTAGTTAATCATTGTATTGGGGAGGGAATTCCTGAACTCTAAGATTACAGGATTTAATACTGCTTACAACAGCACAATTCAATAATATTCAATATTATTACAGAGCTTTTTATCTTCATATAGATGTGTTCTTAGCTTTGTTTTGTGATTTTACTTCTTGTTCTTGAATATTGCTTTTCTTTGTAACCGATCCATCCGGAATAAAGTAACAGAGCCCTATACAATAAATATATAAATATCGAAAACCCCCCGATATCACAATTTACTGATATTCAATTAACCCGGCGAAATCCAGTTAAATCAATGTATTAGAGGTTAATTTAATTATATGTATTAGAGATTAAATCAATGATGTATGCATAAACTCTCAATGTAATGTCCCCTTAATACAATGTTTAACTAGGTATTTATTTGAGATTAACCCTAGTTTTACAAGGAAATATAATCCTAATTGGACTAGGCATAATTATCCTTAATGGACTCGGACACTGCTCTTGGTCGCCGAGGTTTGATAATGCAGTTCGGACCTGGCAGTTTCTTTAATGAATCAGACTCCTGGTCGGTCCGAGCGTAAATATGGACAAGTCGCCCCGATTATTATAAGGGCGCGAAATAGCCCCCATCAGTACTCCCTCACTTCTTCGAGCGCATATGCAATAGAAGCTCGTAGAAGTAGATGGTCGATTACGACTGTATTTTCTATGAATTGTGCCTCGTTAAAAACCTTATTTAGGAAAAAACCATGTGGGAAAAAATCTTAAGTAAGGAAAAGAGTGCTACGCATCATAGATAGTTGTTTTATTGTTCCAATTTCGAACCGCTACGCGTCTCTTGAGGTAATGTTTTGTCTTTCGCCGCTTGGCGGGAATGTGATCAGTCGTGAGAAGTTTGAAATGTCTTTTCGTCTCTCTTTATAAATAGGTGATCGTTATTTCAGTCATCTTTTACTTTCTACTTCTCATATTTTCGCAGTCTTTTTCTTATTCGCTCATTTCTTTTCCAATTTGCCTTTATCGACTCGTATTTTTCGAGGATCCCAAAATGGCTTCAATTTCAAGAAAATATTCCTCGTCCACTAGGGAAAGAGTCACACCTAACATCGAGGAAGAGGTACCTCCAAGCCCCTCGACTGAGCAACAGGGATGTCAGAATTCACCGTTCCAGATAATGACACCTTTAACGTGCAAATTATAACCGATACGGATGTTGCTACTAGGGCCAAAAAGGGCAAGGGCACGGTTCCTCAAATTTCTGAACCGATCGAGGATCTTGCTTGTGCTTATACTGGTGAAACATTCCATGAGGTCAGGGATAATTATGCGAAATATTTTTCGGAAGGTTCCAAAATTATTCTTCCTTCTCCTTCTGATAGGGTTACTTCCCCGCCGGAGGGTTGTCGATCTTTTTACACTGCTCATTTTAATTACGGTTTGTGTCTTCCCTTGTCCGCCTTATTTCTTGACATTTTGAAAATATTTAGCGTATCCTTGACGCAATTAGTTCCAAATTCGGTGGCCTTTGTGGTATCTTTTTCCGTTTTGATGATAGCAAAAGGATTCCAGCCTTCTTTTCGTAATTTTACACAATTGTTCCATTTTAATATTTCTAGTTCTTCCAACCGCGGATACTTTTTTGCTAGCCAGAAGACTAGTCGCTCCATCTTCGACTCCCCGGTTTCCAGTAAACCTTTCTGGAAATCTCATTTTTTCTTCGTACAACCACCCTCTCATCTTCGTTTAGCTGATGGTTCGACTAGGCCCTTCTCATGGGATCATGATTCCAAATGGATTTATGGTGGTCGTTTAACGACCGGCGATTTCATCCCCGACGACCCCCAATTGATTAGTGAAATCCAGGGTATGCGCATCGATAAGTACCAAAATGCTCTTCTCATTGGCGAGGCCTTTCTTCGTAAGGCGGGATTGAGTCCTCATACTTTCCCCATTTCTTCCCCTTCTCAATCACTGGGTAAGCATTTTTATCAGCATTGAATCGTTATAATTCTTTTTAGCAGTATGTCTAATTTTGATTTTGTTTCATTTCTAGTTCATATGGTAGAAAATTCTCGGCGCTCTTTCAAAGGAAAGATGGTTTTGTCTAAATCCACTAAAACCATAGAGAATCTCCCTATTGAGCAGAAAGCGTCTCGAAAAAGAAAACTGGAACTAAGCCACGGTTCCGAAGATAACAGAGATGAATCTCCGGATTCTTCCCAAGAATCTCCTGTCCATCAGTGGACGGGATCTGGTTATCCTCCTTTCCAACTTCGAACTTCCCTTGGCATTCGTGGATGCCGCAGCTGGTCGATGCCCCATCCTAACGATAAGCCAGTGGAGAGAAGACGGTGTTATTATGATCATTCTGGAGAGGATCTATCTTTACTTGGTGAGAATCATCCAAAACCCACTCTTGTCGAGATGATCGAAGACCATCTACAGGGGAAGAGGGTCGCCGGCTATTCCGAGAATGACTCTTTGGTTCACGATGAGAGCGAGAATGCTGTGGACAAGGCCACTCGTGTTCTTCTATCTGGCGTGTTTACTCGCGATATGAATAAGCTCCTTCGGAAGGATCCTTTGGAGAAATTTCAGAGAGCTTCTTTTTATGCTGAAAAAGTGATTTCCTATCATGTACGCTTGCACGGCAAATTACTTAATGAATATTTTAGCTCATATTTCATTTATTGCTTTCCTTTTTTATAACAAGACTTGCTTGGCATCGTATGCCTATGAAGCCGCTCTCGGGAAACAACAATGTGAATTTCTGGACGAGAGATACAAGGCCTTACTTCACAAGGCTCCTGGTTCAGAGGTTGGTCCCTCGACATCTTCTTCTCTCCCGCTTTCGATCATAGAAACTCAGGCTACGGGATCTGATGACCAGGAGATCATAAATAAAGTTTTGGAGACTTCCCGTACTCAAGAGCAGGTTGATCGACTGAATAGGGAATTGGGAGATTATCAACTTCGTAGTACTGCTCGGATCAGTGAGCTGGAATCACAGGTTGCCGACCTTCAATCTTCCTTGGAGGAGTATGATAAAGACCTTCCTCTTAGTGGTCTAAGAGATTGTTCCGGCAGGAATTCCGATGAGAGAGTGATTCGAGAGTTCCTTAGTTCTCCCGTTCATACAGCTTTGGTGAATCGAATGATTGGTCCGCTGTTAGAGAGTACTTTCAAGAAGGCAATTCATTAGCTGGTTGCTCTGGAATTAATTGAGGATCGTCGAATGGAATATTTCAAGGCCGCACACGTCAGCCTGAATCGTTACGGTGAGGAGTACTCTCCTTCTGAGCTGCCGGACGTCATGTATAAACAAATTCCATTGGCTCGTCTTGTCGAAGAATTTGGGAAACCGTTGCCAATTCCTCCTTCGGATATCAATGATGAGGTCGACAATAATTTTATCGTTCCAGAGGAAGAGGAGAAGATCGTTGAGGTAATTAACGAAGGAGCGAACGAAGAACAGGCCGCTGGCGAACAAGGAATTCCAAATGGCGATGGGGTTGTGTGATGTGGGAGCGATCCATCGATCTAGGAAATAATCCTTATGATAATTAACATAACTTTGTTTGTAACATTACTTTTTTATCCTTTTGTACAATAGACGGTTCATATTCTGACGGTTACGTCTTTTCGACTTCTCTGTCAATAATTCAGACAACTTATTAATTTTACCGTAATTATTATGCTTATGTCTTTTCGAATTCTTGCGGCTGTTCATAGGTTAGTTTCTGTAATTCGCGCCCATTCTTTGGGTCTCTTGCGTCTTTTCGTACTGTATAAATACATATGGTAAAACTTTACTCGCTATTTACCGCTTTTACTCAACTTATCCAGAATACTCTCTCGTTAGGAGGTCGATAAGTTTCCTCGATAGTTAAATTTTCTTTTCTTTTTCCGAACATGAGCAACCTTTTCGGTAATACTTCAAAGCGTCCATCCCGCGAAGGTAATAGAAATATTAGACCAAAAAGGTCTCGTACAGAGGGGCCTTCGATAGATCCACCTCGTTTATCCTTAACTAGAAGATCGGAGATCGAGACTCCCGTTACTCCTTCTGAAGCTCCCCTCGTAATTAGTTCGACTTTTGTTCAACAAGATTTCCCTCTTTCTGGTGAGGCCGAGAGGAGACCCTCCCCTGGTCGGGTGGCCTTTGGTGATATGTCCAATGTGGAGCAGACTTTTAATATACCTATTTCTTCAGGTGTTTCTTCTTTTGAGCATGGCTTACATGAGCGGGTTCCTGATAACTCCGTTCCTTCTTCTACTTCTACCGTCCTACTTGCCGGCGGTCGTCAAAGGGAAGATGCCATAGGAGCAGTTGGTGGAGATTCTTTTTTGGATTCGTCCATGACACAATCTGTTCTCCAAGATTTTTCTGATTTTTTTATTTAATGATACTACTATTGTGACTACTTCTTTTGAAGCAGGCGGGCCTTCAGGAGGTCGGTCAGGCTCTGGGTCCGGTCGGCGGACCGTTATCTCTGCTTCGGGCAAGGAGACTTCAGTAAGTCCAAACGAGAGGGAACCCCCTCGTTTGGTAGACGACCGTTGTATTCTTCAGCAGGTCAGGGATATAACGTAGTCCGTGATTCCTCGATCTGATGGTGTTTCCTGTGATAGTGAACTGCCCGGCTCTGTTGAGCCCGATGCTTTGTCCTGGGACTTGGGCCTAAGCACTATCTTACCCGGCTAGTTAAGGAAACACGAGGGCACTTCCAATGTTCGCCTCGTTCAGTCGCAGGTTAAGCTATGCGAGCAGGTAATCATATTTCTGACTATATTTCTTGCTTTATCTTGATTGCCTTGTTACATATGAGCTTTTTCTTTTTTAGGCCAAGTATTTTGCGCTGCAGCTGGGTGTGCAAAGTGATGATCTATGGATCAGTAGGGAGGGCCAGAAACGTCGTTTGGAATCGGAGACAGCGAAAGTCACAGGGCAGACTCTCCAGCTCGGGCTTCTCAACGATGACCTTCAGAAATTACAAAAAGAGAAATCTGTCCTTGAGAAGGAGAAAAGCAAGTTGGTTCAGGCTCACGCCCTTGCAGAGGAATCTCGTCGACAGGCATATGAACAAGGTTATGATGCCGGTTATCTAAAACATCAGGAGGAATTGATGGCGTTTGTGGGTAATGCGACTCCTCGAAGGAGTGCTTCTGCTGGTCGGCCTGGTGATGACAACCCTTCTCAATGACCTGTTCTGACTTAGCTGTTATAGTTGGGATGTTCCCCTTTTTTTTATTTTTTTTTGTAGGCCCCAACCTTTACGTGGTTGTCGTGGCTGAATTTTTGAATATAAAGCAAAATTAAATGACAATTATGATCTGTTATAACCAGATTTATGCTTTGATAGATATACTTTGATAAATTATGTCTTGCACAATTTATCGTTATGAATAGTAAAAAAGAAGGCAGGAGATTTTAGCAGACTTATCTGACATTATGTTCCTGGGAGATCATTTTTCTTTTCAGAAAGTAGCTTGTTCTGGTTTGATCAGTCTTGAATAGGTGAACGAAGTAGTATTTCGTCTACAAATCAAACTTTTAATCAAGTGTAAATATGATGATCGACCAAGCATGGTCCCTTAGGGTTGTTCCGAAGTCACTTTAAACATTAGAATGTGGACTGTAGGTCGTCCATGTAGATAATTTATTGAGTAATTATGAGGGAATGCTTAGCGCTCGTGTCAATGATCGATCAACGTTTTGCAGAATTGTCCATTTGCCACAGACATCTTATATAAGGGCATGGTTATTTCCTCTGTTCGAGTATCATGTCCTTTGTTTAAAAGTCTAAGCTCGCAGAAGGAATATTGTTCCAAGCATCTTTTTAAAATTCATGTTGTTTGGATATAGCTCGATTGTCAATACAACAAAGTGCGGAATTTAAAATTTTCGAGGCATCCAATAGTCCCATAATGAAAGTCTCCATATTATATATACGAAAAACATGAATCAAAGCACATATGCAATATAAACATAGGGGGTTTTCAATTTTTACCTCACCACAGGCAAGGTGGTGGAAACCTCCAACTCTGATTCTGAATCTGGTTCTGGTTCACAGGAGTGATCCAAATGTCTCATCTCCAAAGTTAGTCCACACCAACTGGATTCTGGCAACACCTCCTATTCTTAGGCTCAGAACTGGATATAGGAGATTTGTTATTGCAGGAGTGTGCAGATCAACTTGGCAAGGCAAGATCTGGCACGATGGAACTGTTGGGATTTATGGGTATAATTTGTCAACTACAACAGTGCGGAATTTAAAATTTTTATCATACACCAAATCCCAGGGTTTCTTATTGGCACATATGAATAAAGGTTGAATTTAATTAAAGCATGCATATACTAAAATTAAATAGGTTGTAAAAGCCATTTTACCTCACCACAGGCAAGGTGGTGGTTTCCTCCGGTCTTCGGTTGTTCACTAGAGCACCCCAAGTGTTGTGCCTCTAGAGATAGTCCACACCAGTTGGATTTGAGTGACTTCGCGAAATCCCCAGGCTCAGAACTAGGATTAAGGAATTGTCTCGTCAGGAATTGGATGCGGATCCGGGAAGAAGACTTGGAGAAAAATCCTACACAGGGAGGGCGATTTCTACAGGGTTCGATTATGCAATTAGGGGCGAGAGGGGGCTGAAATTTTCGGCCTTGATGTGTTTTCTTGTGTTGTGATTTTCTTTCTTGCTTAGAATAAAAATCTCTTAGGGTTTTCCCACTCTCTCTTAGATTATGTGTATCCAGTATTTATAGATATCTCTATTAGAAGACTCCTTCTCCTAATAGATATCTAAATCTTGAAAGAATATCTTCTTATCAAGAAACAAGATACACAAGATGCTATCACTTTAGGAAAGAAGATATATCATAACAACTTTCCTAGTCACACAAGATAACAAATCTCTCTTGATCCCTATCATAATCAAAACATAATCCAAGACTAATTTTATTAAGCAAAATCGGCCAAGTCAATTATAATTGACTAACAAAATCGGCCCATGTGCTTTAATTAGTCCTAAACTATTTTGATCATTAAAATCGGCCCATGCAAGATTAATTAATCCTAGATTAATTTATCCTTACTATTATCGGCCCATATGCTTAAATTAATTAATCCTAGATCAATTAACTTTCATATGGATCGGCCCATGTGTTTAATTAATTAATCCACTATTAATTAATTAATTCTTTACAATTAACACTTTAATTGAGGATTTAATCAATTAGAAATTCCAATTGATTCATTAATTAGTTACTTCTAATTAATGATTCTCCACTTTGAATTAACACTTTAATTCTCGATTAACTAATTAGTTACTTCTAATTAATTATTCTTCTTTATGAATTAATACTTTAATTCATATATTGATTTAATTCCTTAAATCAATTGATTCCTTCCAGACTGTCACTGTCCAACTGTATTGTGTGTGACCCTCTAGGTTCACCATCAATTGGCAGCAGGCCCACGACTTTCGTGATTTAATTAGTGAGCAATTAATTGCTCCGATCAATTAACCACTTTAATTGACCACTCCAGAATTAATTTCCTTATTAATTCAGGAGTACCCACACCTCATGGTCGATGTCTAGCCACAAGCCCATGAGGCCCAACTTTAGGTGAATTGATTTCGTGAACCTTCACCTCTTATAAATGCCATGTACATACGGTCCTTCTATCAACTAATTTCCCGATTGAGACCTAGGGTGTGTGAATTGGTCGGCACCTCTAATTATCTCAATGCTGTACTTTCTAATTCAGGATAATAATTCCAGTGTGACTGCTAAATTTGGAAACCCCTTTCCAAATCCGTCACCGACTACGGCCGTAGATTCCTCGGATTTATTATCTAAGAACGTACAGGAAATTCTCTCATCTTATCAGGATGAGTCGATAGATCCTATATTAGTACTAACTATCCGCGCACACGTTCATACGTACCCAAAGTAGTCGCACAATGACCAAGCTATGTGATCGGCTCCTAAATCAAAGTACGTATTCCCGTGTACCGAATCCGCCCTAGTACCTCAAGTCAAAGGACTAAATCGTACACTATTATAAGTCTTGAGAGACATCCCATTACCGATATGCTTAACGCACTTCCACGATGGGTCTCTCTGTTCGGGTCGTTCGATGCGTTCGATCCCCTATCGAACCACCTAGTCATATGCACTAGCATTCAATGCCTTGTTCATGAAACGACAACAAATTCACTTCATGTGAATCATGCATAATCCTACAAGTCTTGACGATTCATTCGATACCCCGTCTCGATATGAATCTATGACTTGGAACGTTTTTGAGATCAAGACCTTTGAGACTGTTTCATGATTAATCGCACCCAATACTGAAGTGAATAATCCCGTAGTCATGAGTGATCTCAGGGTTTCAACCAATCGCTTAGATAAGTTCGCGAGAGATGAAGGTGGCCATTGTTTAATTCACGTACTATGAATAAACGGACGTATTATCTTATGAATCATAAGATTGCTTCTAAAGGAAGTTCCTTAACAAGCTTATATTTGTTGGCTTGCTGGGCACTATCCTATCAATCTCCCACTTGCCCTAAAGCCAACCACATACATTTCTAAGGCCCATCTCACTCCAGATGTCCGTCGAACCCTTTTGTGATTATGACTTAATTAGTGGATCTGCTATGTTGTCTCTTGACGTGGTTTACCCCACGTCTTGTTCTACCTATGATTTGCCAGATCATATGGTATACTTGTGTTTAGATCATGGGTGAGATCTCGATTCCTTTGCTAAAGCAATTGCCTTAAGTTATCATTGAAGATAACTATAGGCTTCGCAATGCTAGGTACTACTTCCAATTTATTGGAAGAAGTTTTCGTCCAAACACTTTCCTTCGCTGTATTCAATACTGCGAAATATTCTGTTTTATGATTACCTGGCATCGATTGCCCTTTTGAACCCCTTTCAAATCATCGTTGCCCCATAAAACCAGAATATTATATTCACATCAGACGGGAAACTCGAATCACTAAATCCTTCGAGTTCCAATTCTTCATTATTACTGTTGACCAGCAACATATCCTCATGCTCTTTTCGGTATACCAGTACTCCTTACTGGTGTTCGACCAACATCAGCTTATGATACTCATAGCAAATGTTTAGTCTGGTCTTGTACATGACTTTGCATATACTATGCCACCTTTTATATGGAAGGTGTTCAGAGATATTATCCTCTTTACTCATCAAATGTAGGGCTCATTGACTTTGAGAGAAATTTTATATCTCTATGGAAACTATCCTCCCTATGACTTTCCATACTGATTTTATTCAGTTTTTTGTCCATGTACTAAGATTTGGGATTTCAAACATCTTCTCTAATCTATCACAATAGATACGTACTGCCAATACGTGAGATGTATCCCTTAAATCTTTTAATGAAGGATTACGTGAATGAACACGCTTTCGTCTGCGTTTTAACACTCTTACAACATCTATGTCAACTTTAGTGTTTATATTATGAACAATGCAAAAGCTCCCACTGATTCTTTTGTACATCGAGATTTACATGCAATTTTGATAAAGTCAACCACTTTGACTATCTCATCTAGTTGCATGTTCCAGCTTCGAGATACTGGTCCAGAGTCATAGATTTTTCCTTTGGATTTAAATCCAATGGATATTCTTCGTAGTCACACGAAGCTTCTATGATTCGTTGTCTCCAAATAGATTATTTACAATCTACTTAGATCACATGGCGTTTAAGCTATGTGCCCGAATCTATGTTATACATAGATATTTCGAAAGTTCTTGGATCACTATCCAATCGATCATATTCGTGAACGTACCAGTTCTTTTCGAATTCGATCGAATCTTCGAAATTCTGGTGTACAAAATTTTTTTTTTTTTTTTTTGGTTCAGTAGGTTTGAAAACATACTCCCACTATTTGTAGGGATGTGTCCAAGTGTAGGACTTCATCAAGTTCCATGATAAAATCCCATTTCTTTTAGCGAGGGAACCACCCTCTAAGAATAGGGAATCCTTAGCAACAGACTACTTTCGTTCTTTAGGATCATGGAACAGGTATCCAATGGATTTCGTTGAATACCCTACAAATTTTCTCAATTGGATCCACTATCCAATTTTATCATTCATGGATGAAACACTATACTTGATTTAGTACAGTTTTCGTAGGAATTGACTTAAAGAGGTTACTAGCCTAAGTATCCTTCTTGAGTCATGGGTTTGAACCCCAAAATTGATTTGAGGAATTTTAGCAATACTAATTAAAGAATGAATCTAGTCTTTCATAGTTCGATTCCTTTTATTAGTTTTGTTTTGCTATTCAAGAATTTTATTCTTGATTTAGATAATTTTTGAGTAATTTAGGGCTTATGTATTAACCACTTCGATTACATCGAATGATCATACTTTAATGCCCTTAATTGCTTCGATTTTGGAATCCTTTGAATCCTTTCAACATTTCCATACTTGCACTTTACTTAGTGCCTTTATGAAACACTTTGAACCCTTCAACCTTTCCAAAAACTTGTACTTTCCAAAGTACTCATATCCTAAATGCTATTAGGATACTTTATGAAGTAATTAATTACTCGCACTAATACTTTAGTGATCCACATGTGTGTTAACGAATTTCATTCATTAAACACTTGGTATTTCAAAATACCATTGATCGATCGATTTCCTATTCAGACAGGATTCGCATGTTTTGAATTCATCAATCTTCTATTTTTCAAGAGTCATGATTGAAAGCAATTCATCGATTTCTTTTTTTTTAGGAATTATGATCGAATGTGGATTATTATCTAATTTGTTTTTCTTTTCTTGATTCAGCATAATTGTTTAAGTTTTATCAATGCTTATTTCTTTGCCTTATTTACAACAGTAAAGCAGTTATGTACGAATTAAAAGCTTTAATTAAAATAACTCCATTCATAATGGTAAAGCTAAAAATGTCTCGTACAAAGTTCGAAATAAATAGACAAAACTCTAACTAATGCCTAAATCCAGAATCAAAGAAAAACATATGCTAATAAGAAAAATCCAGATGCTCCTTGACCCATTCCTTGAAGTATGTTTCCCTCATGTGCAATTGAAACCCAGACTTGGTCACTTGCAGCACGTTCCAGTCATCCTCTGTAAACACTTTTACAGAAACCAGAAATGTCAGATGATTTACATCAAAAGAAAATCTTAAGATGGTTTTTCATCAAAAAGGAAATAACTTAGGTTATACCTTGGTCAAGTATGTTTCGGAATTCCTCATCAGTCATGTTACTCAGTTCCTCATTTTTCTTACATAAGGGACAATTCTTTCCTTCGATCAATCCTTGTCCTCTTTCGAGGGCTTTCTCATATTTGTCTAACAACTTATGCAAATCATTGGTCTCAATTCCTTTGTGTGGAACTTCACAATGATCGATAAAATGAGAGAATGATTCAGGCAGGCCATTTGTGATGATTACCATTTTATCATCTAGAGTCAATATAGCTCCAAGCTCATCGATTCGTTTTAGCCTCTTGATCAGGTAAGTGCAATATTTATTAATATTTTTGTACCCAGTCATGCCTTCATCGTGGAGTGATGATATCCAGATTTGCAATATAGTTTGTTCGCAGTTGGCAGTGAATTTTGGCATGGCTAAATATAAATAACAGACAACAATAAGCAGACAGATTTAAGATAATACTTATAATTAACGAAGATTGGTCTTTCTATCGAAAAAGTTCTCCCACTATTTTATCGAAACAATAACCCCTTGCATTGTTCGGGAAATTCTATTTCCTAGTAGGTCTTGACGTCCCAGCAGACATTAATTGCACCCACGACTCGCGGTCATACAATTAACTCCCTAGGTAGGTATACTTTTTACCAATTGTGTTACTCCACAACCTTCAAGCTATTTTGCCTCGATTTTCGCACCTATCTAGCACTGCTACATCATAGATGTTACTACTCGTTTAAGTCTAACCCAGTCAATCTTGATGAGAAACTGGCCCGGTCATGAAATCCCCGTAACTGGTTATCGGTCGATTTTCACATCCCGACCAGTCCCCACCCTTGTCGAGTTTAGTTAAAAACAAGAATCAAGGAATTTCGTGTATTGTCCCTTTCTTCGACTCGGGTGCCAGACTCTGGATCACCTCTATCGATAAGTAGACAACATACACTAGTCCCTATTGATGGAAGGCTTGGATCTATAAAACTTCATTCTATAGCTTACCCAATATGACTTAATATTTTAATTCGAGAGGGGATTTTCAATTTTAGGAAGTTTGAGGTAACTCTCCTCGAGATCTCACCGCATTAATTATGCTTTATAACTTATTTAGTGATCTAAATTCTAGCGCGCAAGCCAAAATAAATCAACAAATAAAATAAAACATTCACACCTAGCATGCATGCTACCACAGTATGTTTTCGATCGGGAGCCTCCTATGCGGACCACCATCGAGCCAAAGACGATGGTCCTATTGGTCAATCTATTAGGTTTCACAGAGACCTACTCTATTACACATTTTACCATGCATACATGGCCTTTAGTCTTCTTGGGCTCCCACCTTGCTTGTAACGGGCCTCCATCCTAAACTAATAAAACAGTAAAGCCCTATCTATTACAATGGCTCCAAACTGCCCAAAAACTTAAGGCTCGCAGGCCCAATAAAACCAATAAGATTAAAATCAACCAATCACATCTAACCTAAAGGTCAAGGCTCGGCGCGATCGAAAACCACGTAAACAATTTCACGTTGAGCAAGAAACAAGCAAAATTATAATTTTCTTATTTCTTATGTTACTTTAAAACTACCTTTTAAAATAACTTTAGATTCTAGTTTTAAAAACCCCTTTCTAAAACAATCTCTTAACTATCATTTTAAAAACGCCCTTTTAAAATGACCCTTTGATTTTATTTTAAAACCCCCTTTTTAAAATTAAATCACAATTCCTATTTTAAAACCCCTTTTAAAATATCTCATGGTTCTTACTTTAGTCCACTACTAATTATGAAAAATTAATCCTTCGGATAATAAAACACCTTTTAAACATAATTCAGGTTCTGGAAATTTCAAATTTTTGAAAAATACAATTTGGTCCTTCAATTTTCGAAAATTACGTTTTGACCCCAAAACTTTCGGAAATGATAAATCAGCCCCAAAAATTCCAGAACTTGCAAATTGGCCCAGAAAACAGAAATTAATATTTTATTTTCAGAAACTTTTAGTTATCGCAAAACAGCCCCTGAAGTTTTCGTAAATTGCAAAACAGCCCCACAACTTACGGAAATTGCAAAACAGACCCCTATCGCTAGGAAAACAGTTTTTCAATTTAAGCCCAAAATTTCCAGAAAAGTAAAATTTCAGATTCTGTCCAGATTTTCTAAAAATCGTAAATTGCAGTTTTAGTCCAGTAATAAACGCAAATTGCAAATCTGGCCCAAATAAGAATTATGCTATTTACCCGAACACATAATTAATCATAATCAGCAAGATCCATGCATAGAACACGACAAATAAACATATTCACGAAAATTTGAAGTGTTCAGGCCCTTTTCATATGTGCATAATAAGCCTGGCTCTGATACCACTGTTGGGATTTATGGGTATAATTTGTCAACTACAACAGTGCGGAATTTAAAATTTTTATCATACACCAAATCCCAGGGTTTCTTATTGGCACATATGAATAAAGGTTGAATTTAATTAAAGCATGCATATACTAAAATTAAATAGGTTGTAAAAGCCATTTTACCTCACCACAGGCAAGGTGGTGGTTTCCTCCGGTCTTCGGTTGTTCACTAGAGCACCCCAAGTGTTGTGCCTCTAGAGATAGTCCACACCAGTTGGATTTGAGTGACTTCGCGAAATCCCCAGGCTCAGAACTAGGATTAAGGAATTGTCTCGTCAGGAATTGGATGCGGATCCGGGAAGAAGACTTGGAGAAAAATCCTACACAGGGAGGGCGATTTCTACAGGGTTCGATTATGCAATTAGGGGCGAGAGGGGGCTGAAATTTTCGGCCTTGATGTGTTTTCTTGTGTTGTGATTTTCTTTCTTGCTTAGAATAAAAATCTCTTAGGGTTTTCCCACTCTCTCTTAGATTATGTGTATCCAGTATTTATAGATATCTCTATTAGAAGACTCCTTCTCCTAATAGATATCTAAATCTTGAAAGAATATCTTCTTATCAAGAAACAAGATACACAAGATCCTATCACTTAAGGAAAGAAGATATATCATAACAACTTTCCTAGTCACACAAGATAACAAATCTCTCTTGATCCCTATCATAATCAAAACATAATCCAAGACTAATTTTATTAAGCAAAATCGGCCAAGTCAATTATAATTGACTAACAAAATCGGCCCATGTGCTTTAATTAGTCCTAAACTATTTTGATCATTAAAATCGGCCCATGCAAGATTAATTAATCCTAGATTAATTTATCCTTACTATTATCGGCCCATATGCTTAAATTAATTAATCCTAGATCAATTAACTTTCATATGGATCGGCCATGTGTTTAATTAATTAATCCACTATTAATTAATTAATTCTTTACAATTAACACTTTAATTGAGGATTTAATCAATTAGAAATTCCAATTGATTCATTAATTAGTTACTTCTAATTAATGATTCTCCACTTTGAATTAACACTTTAATTCTCGATTAACTAATTAGTTACTTCTAATTAATTATTCTTCTTTATGAATTAATACTTTAATTCATATATTGATTTAATTCCTTAAATCAATTGATTCCTTCCAGACTGTCACTGTCCAACTGTATTGTGTGTGACCCTCTAGGTTCACCATCAATTGGCAGCAGGCCCACGACTTTCGTGATTTAATTAGTGAGCAATTAATTGCTCCGATCAATTAACCACTTTAATTGACCATTCCAGAATTAATTTCCTTATTAATTCAGGAGTACCCACACCTCATGGTCGATGTCTAGCCACAAGCCCATGAGGCCCAACTTCAGGTGAATTGATTTCGTGAACCTTCACCTCTTATAAATGCCATGTACATACGGTCCTTCTATCAACTAATTTCCCGATTGAGACCTAGGGTGTGTGAATTGGTCGGCACCTCTAATTATCTCAATGCTGTACTTTCTAATTCAGGATAATAATTCCAGTGTGACTGCTAAATTTGGAAACCCCTTTCCAAATCCGTCACCGACTACGGCCGTAGATTCCTCGGATTTATTATCTAAGAACGTACAGGAAATTCTCTCATCTTATCAGGATGAGTCGATAGATCCTATATTAGTACTAACTATCCGCGCACACGTTCATACGTACCCAAAGTAGTCGCACAATGACCAAGCTATGTGATCGGCTCCTAAATCAAAGTACGTATTCCCGTGTACCGAATCCGCCCTAGTACCTCAAGTCAAAGGACTAAATCGTACACTATTATAAGTCTTGAGAGACATCCCATTACCGATATGCTTAACGCACTTCCACGATGGGTCTCTCTGTTCGGGTCGTTCGATGCGTTCGATCCCCTATCGAACCACCTAGTCATATGCACTAGCATTCAATGCCTTGTTCATGAAACGACAACAAATTCACTTCATGTGAATCATGCATAATCCTACAAGTCTTGACGATTCATTCGATACCCCGTCTCGATATGAATCTATGACTTGGAACGTTTTTGAGATCACGACCTTTGAGACTGTTTCATGATTAATCGCACCCAATACTGAAGTGAATAATCCCGTAGTCATGAGTGATCTCAGGGTTTCAACCAATCGCTTAGATAAGTTCGCGAGAGATGAAGGTGGCCATTGTTTAATTCACGTACTATGAATAAACGGACGTATTATCTTATGAATCATAAGATTGCTTCTAAAGGAAGTTCATTAACAAGCTTATATTTGTTGGCTTGCTGGGCACTATCCTATCAGGAACAAGGGAGAGGTGGCGGCGGCGCTTGGGCAGCTCACGGCAGCACGTTGGCGGCGGCACAAGGTTGGCGGCGCAGGGGAGGGGCGGCTAGGTTTGACCTAGGTTTGCAAGACTTCTTATGGGTGTTTGCTAGGGTGTTTGCTTTCTGAGCTCTGGTAGAACTCTATTTATAGAGTTCTATTTGACCTAGGTTTGCAAGACTTCTTATGGGCTTTTAATTAAAGGCCCATGTCTTGCAAGCCCTTTTTCATTTAATTAACTACTTTAATTAAATGCCCAATCCAAATAAATCAATATTTCTTTTATATAATTGATTAGCAACTTAATTAAGTATTTAATTAATTAATCTCCCACTTGAATTAATACTTTAATTCATTTAATTGATTTAATTACCTTTAAATCAATTAATTCCTTTCATATCCTTTTATAACAGTCACCGTCCAATTGTATTGTGTGTGACCCTCTAGGTTCACCATCAATTGGCAGCAGGCCCACGAATTCCTCGTGATTTAATTTATGAACAATAAATTGCTTCGGTCAATTAAACAACCTTTAATTGACCACTCATATAATCAAATCCTCTATTAACTCAGGAGTACCCACACTTCATGGTCGATGTCTAGCCGCAAGCCCATGAAGCCCAATTTCAGGTGAATTGATATTTGTGAACAACGTCTCATATAATTACCATGTACATACGGTCCTTTTATCGACTAATATTACCGATCAAGACTTAGGGTGTGTGAATTGATCGGCACCTCTAAATTTGTCACGATAACTATACTTTCGAATTCAGGATAATATTCCAGTGTGACCTTCTAAATTTGGAAACCCCTTTCCAAATCCATCACCGACTGCGGCCGCAGATTCCTTGGATATATTATCTAAGAATCGTATAGGAAATTCTCTCATCCATTACAATGAGTCAATAGATTCCATATTGGTACTAACCATCCGCGCACATGTCCATACGCACCCAACCTAGGCATGTTATGACCAAGCTACGTGGCCTATACCTAGATCTAAGTACGCACTTTCATGCACCGAATTCGCCCTAGTACCTCAAGTCAAAGGACTAAATCGTACACTATTATAATCCTTGAGAAACATCCCATCACCGATATGCGTCATGCGCTTCCACAATGGGTTTCTCTATTCGGGTAGTTCGATGCGTTCAATCCTCCATTGAACCACCTACTCATATGCACTGGCCTCAAATGCCTTGCTCATGAAACGCTACAAATTCACTCCATGTGAATCATGCATACTCGTACAAGTCTTTGCGATTCCTACGATACCCCGTCTCGTTTGGAATCTATGACTTGGAACAGTTTTAAGATTACGACCTTTGAGACTGTTTCATGATTGCACTCAGTACTGAAGTGAATCGTCCCATAGTCAAATGTAATCTAAGGATTTCATCCAATCGCTTAAATGTATTCGCGAGAGATGAAGTTGGCCATTGTTTATCCTTATACACATATAAATAAACGTGCGTATTATTATAAAATCAAAGATCGTTTCATACAGGATAGATCTATTACAAGCTAACTGAACTGGCTTGCAGGGCACTATCCTATCACATGTTTCTTTACATTAATTGTGCGTTCGATGTTCTTCAAATAAAGCAACCAGTGTATCAACATGTCAATTCTTTGATATTGGAAAATCTAGAATCATTGGTTAGATCTAGCTTGTTCAGACCTCCTTCAGCAATTCTTTGGAATGTTAGGCAATGGCGATTTTGTAGGCTGGAATGATGATGATCATTCCTTTAATTCTCGTGTCAGACTTCTTGGAATCCAGTGGAGGTCTAACATAATTAAGAGCGCAAAATCTGCCGTTTGATATATGAGGCAGTAACGACCTTGGTCGCTGGAGTATGAGATTTCATAACGTTAAGCGAAGTAGTATCTGTTGTTTTGATGCAAACTTATATATCTTCATCGAGGATTTCCTATTTTTCATCCAGCGATTAGCATCTCTAGGCGTGCAACGTTATTTCAGTCGGGAGCTTTTCAGATCCGCTTTCTCGTTGTATTAATCGCTTCGATCCTGATTCTTCTCTGCAAGCAAATAGTCTTTCCGACCTCAGAGGAGCCGTTCCAACTTACTCGCATTTAAATAGGTACGCAGTTTCCATATATCACTTACAATTCTTTAAAAGAATGGAGCTATCAGTTTCCTTGAGTTACACCTTGCCCACTGATCCCATAATATTCAAAAAGTCACATTATCGTGATTCATTTTGTCGTAATAACTCAAATGTCATCTGCCTTGTACTGAAAGGTCCCATTGATGCCCTACCTTGTACTGACGTGTCCCATGAGGCCTCAACCTTTGACTTCACAGGTTTGAGGTCCGTGGTTTCTTGTTTGCACATGGAGGGTGTTGGGATAGTGGGTGGGTTGCCTCGATTGTCAGAACAACGAAAGTGCGGAATTTAAAATTTTTCGAAGCTCCCAATGTCCCATATAAGAATCTCCATATTATATATATGCAAGCATGAAACAAAAACACACATTGAATTAAACAAGGGGGTTTTTGCGATTTACCTCACCACAGGCAAGGTGGTGGCAACCTTCAGTTCTGATTCTGAATCTGGATCTGGATCTGGTTCACAGAAGTGATCCAAGCGTCTCACCTCCAAAGATAGTCCACACCAACTGGATTCTGGCGACACCTCCTAGTCTTAGGCTCATAACTGGATCTAGGAGATTTGTTGTTGCAGGACTGTGCAGATCAACTTGGCAAGGCAAGATCTAGCACGGTGGAACAAGGGAGAGGCGGCGGCGGCGCTAGGGCAGCTCACGGCAGCAGGTTGGCGGCGGCACTAGGCTTGGCGGCGCAGGGAGAGGTGCGGCGGCTACTAGGACAAAGGAGGCTAGGGTTTTTGCTTAGGGTGTTAGCCTTTTGAGCTCTTGAAGAACCCTATTTATAGACTTCCTTTTGACCTAGGTTTGCAAGAATCTTTATGGGCTTTTAATTAAAGGCCCATATCTTGCAAGCCTTTCATTTAATTAATTACTTTAATTAAATGCCCAATCCAATTAAATCAATATTTCTTATATATAATCAATTAGCAACTTAATTAAGTATTTAATTAATTAAGTCACCCAATTAATTAATCTCCCATTTGAATTAAATACTTTAATTCATTTAATTGATTTAATTTCCTTTAAATCAATTAATTCCATTCATGTCCTTTTATAACAGTTACCGTCCAATTGTATTGTGTGTGACCCTCTGGGTTCACCTACAATTGGCAGCAGGCCAACGAATTCCTTGTGATTTAATTTATGAACAATAAATTGCTCCGGTCAATTAAACAACCTTTAATTGACCACTCCTAGAATCAAATCCTCTATTAACTCAGGAGTACCTACACTTCATGGTCGATGTCTAGCCACAAGCCCATGAAGCCCAATTTCAGGTGAATTGATACTTGTGAACCTCGTCTCATATAATTACCATGTACATACGGTCCTTCTATCGACTAATATTCTCGATCAAGACTTAGGGTGTGTGAATTGATCGGCACCTCTAAATTTGTCTCGATAACTATACTTTCTAATTCAGGATAATATTCCAGTGTGACTCGTAAATTTGGAAACCCCTTTCCAAATCCGTCACCGACTACGACCGTAGATTCCTCGGATATATTATCTAAGAATCGTATAGGAAATTCTCTCACCCATTACAGTGAGTCAATAGATTCCATATCGGTACTAACCACTTGCGTACATGTCCATACGCACCCAACCTAGGCATTTTATGACCAAGCTAAGTGGCCTATACCTAGATCTAAGTACGCACTTTCATGCACCGAATTCGCCCTAGCACCTCAAGTCAAAGGACTAAATCGTACACTATTATAATCCTTGAGAAACATCCCATCACCGATATGCGGCATGCGCTTCCACAATGGGTTTCTCTATTCGGGTCGTTCGATGCGTTCAATCCTCCATTGAACCACCTACTCATATGCACTGGCCTCAAATGCCTTGCTCATGAAACGCTACAAATTCACTCCATGTGAATCATGCATACTTGTACAACTCTTGGTGATTCCTACGATACCCCGTCTCGTTCGAAATCTATGACTTGGAACAGTTTTAAGATTATGACCTTTGAGACTGTTTCATGATTGCACTCAGTACTGAAGTGAATCGTCCCATAGTCTAATGTAATCTAAGGGTTTCATCCAATCGCTTAAATGTATTCGCGAGAGATGAAGTTGGCCATTGTTTATCCTTATACACATATAAATAAACGTGCGTATTATTATAAAATCAAAAGATCGTCTCTTACAGAATAGACCTATTATAAGCTAATTGAACTGGCTTGCTGGGCACTATCCTATCAATTACAAGCCAATTGAACTGGCTTGCTGGGCACTATCCTATCAATCTCCCACTTGCCCTAAAGCCATTCACCTATGGTTCTAAGACCCATCTTCTCTAGATGACTATCGAATGCCTTTTGTGAAAGTGGCTTAGTTAGTGGGTCAGCTACGTTGTCTTCCGATTTGACATACTCTATGTGCATGTCTCCTCTACCAATGATCTCCCTGATCAGATGGTATTTCCTCTGTACGTGTTTGGATTGATGGTGTGATCTCGGCTCCTTTACTTGAGCTATCACCCCGTTGTTGTCACAAAAGACGATTACAGGTTCAACAATGCTAGGAATAACATCCAATTCTTGGATGAAGTTTTTCATCCATACACTTTCTTTTGTCGCATCTGATGCTGCGATATATTCTGCTTCTGTGGTTGAGTCGGCAGTGGTAGACTGTTTACAACTTTTCCAACTGACCGCTCCACCATTGATGCAGAATATGTATCCAGAGTTGGATTTAAAGTCATCCACATCAGACTGGAAACTCGAATCAGTGAATACTTCAAGTTTCAGTTCTCCACTACCACCGTAGACCAAAAACATATCCTTAGTCCTTCGCAGGTACTTCAGGATTGCTTTTACGGCAGTCCAGTGCTCTTCGCCTGGATTTGACTGATAACGGCTCGTTACACTTAGAGCATGTGCTATGTCTGGTCGAGTACACAACATCGCATACATTATGCTCCCTATAGCAGAAGCATAAGGTATGAGAGACATTCTCGTCTTTTCTTCGTCAGTTGTAGGGCACATTGACTTAGAAAGAGAGATACCATGTCTCATTGGAAGCAATCCTCTCTTGGATTCTTCCATTTTGATTCTCTTCAAAATAGTGTTGATGTACTGAGATTGGGAGAGTCCTATCATCTTCTTCGATCTATCCCTATAGATACGTATTCCCAATACGTAAGATGCGTCTCCCATATCTTTCATGGAGAACTGCGCGGATAACCACGCTTTAGTCTGCGCTAACATCTTGATATCGTCTCCGATTAACAAAATGTCATCGACCTACAAAACAATGAATTTTATTGAACTCCCACTATTCTTCTTGTACACACAAGGGTCATATACGTTTTTGATGAAGCCAAATGCTTTGACTGTCTCATCAAATCGTATGTTCCAGGTTCGGGACGCCTGTTTGAGGCCATAGATTGACCTTTGAAGCTTACACAATTTATGCTCACTTCCTTTGGACGCAAAACCTTTAGGTTGTTGCATAAAGATCTCCTTGTCATTGTCTCCATTGAGAAATGCGGTCTTTACGTCCATTTGCCATATTTCGTAGTCATGCCACGCGGCTATGGCAAGTAGTATCCGAATGGATTTCGACATCGCCACGGGAGAGAAGGTTTCCTCATAGTCTATTCCAGGCCTTTGAGAATACCCTTTCGCCACTAAGCTAGCTTTATGAGTTAATACCTCTCCATTCATTCCAAGCTTACGCTTGAAGATCCATTTGCATCCTACAGGGATAGTTCCCTCAGGTGGATCGACCAAGGTCCAAACCTTGTTGGAATGCATGGAATCCATTTCGGATTGCATGGCTTCGAGCCACACACCCGAGTCTATGTCTGACATCGCTTCTTGAAAAGTCTTTGGATCACTATTAACTTTCTCGTTTTCGTGAATGAAACCAAATCGCTCTGGCTCCTTACGAATTCGATCAGACCTTCGAAGAGTAGGTGTACTAGTAGGTTCAATAAATTCTGGTTCAGCTCCTACTGTTTGTGGGGATGGGTCCGATTCCTAGACTTCATCAAGTTCTACGATTGTCCCATTTCGGTTGGTGAGGAAATCCTCTTTCAAGAAGTGGGCGTTCCTAGACACGAACGTATTACGTTCTTTAGGATCGAAGAACAGGTATCCAATGGATTCCTTTGGATACCCCACAAATTTGCACAAACTAGATCTACTATCTAGCTTATCTCCCTTCTTGTTCTTTACATACGCTGGAGATCCCCATACTCGTAAATACGAATACACGGGTGCTTTACCATACCATACATGGTGCGGTGTTGTTAGCACTGACTTCGAAGGTACTATGTTTAGTATCTTCGAGGCAGTTAATAGGGCTAAGCCCCAAAATGAAAATGGAAGATCAGCGAAGCTCATCATGGAACGAACCATGTCTAACAAAGTTCGATTCCTCCGCTCAGACACTCCATTGAGTTGGGGCGTCCTAGGGGGAGTTCGCTGTGCGAGAATTCCATTCTATTTCAGATAATCAAGGAATTCTTGGCTTAAGTACTCACCACCTCTATCAGAACGAAGTGCTTTAATACTATGTCCAAGTTGGTTCTCAACTTCCATTCGAAACTCTTTGAATTTCTCAAAAGTTTCGGATTTGTGTTTCATAAGATACACATATCCATAACGACTAAAATCGTCGGTGAATGTTACGAAGTAAGAGAATCCTCCTCTCGCATTGACACTCAATGATCCACAAACGTCAGTATGGATTAGATCCAATGTTTGCTTGGTTCGCTCGGGATTCCCTGTAAAGGGTGATTTGGTCATCTTTCCTTTGAGACAAGACTCGCAAGTTGGGAGTTCATCTAAGTTCCTTATTTCAAGAGCTTTAGATGAAACCAGCTTTTGAATCCTACTCTTGGAAATATGTCCAAGTCTAGCGTGCCAAAGTTGTGGAGTGATGTACCAAGTCTTCGTCATTATAAACAGCTATGGGTCAATCGATTAATATGGAGGACCTCCCCCCTCGAGTTCACATCGAACATAAGCAAATAGCCTAACGTCGGCATCGACCTCGATCTCTTCGACTTAACCGATGTAGTGGTCGACGTCCTCTTATGTTTGATCCACTTACAATCGGATCGAGTCAACTGCTGAGGATCCATATTCGAGCCATAACGTCCAATCATGATCCGACCCGGTGACCCATCTGGAAAACTATAAATAGCCCTCATAAATGAGATAAAAGGTACGCACGTTCCGACTATCAATTACACTCCGATCTCCAACCTTATCTCGATACTTACTTTAGCATCAGAGGGTTATCGCCGGGTAACCACCGGCATTAACCTAACGTAGTTATCTTTGATTACATGTTAGAATCCCTTGTACAAATCGAGGAGAAGCTTGATTGACCTGCCAATCCTCACATTGACGAGTCGTGAAACCCGAGACACTGATTAGGAATAATTACCCTAACGATAACACACTCATCAATTGGCGCCGTCTGTGGGAACTTTAACTCTGAATCGTGAAAGATGACTACAAGATCTAAATCAGCTCTAGCTCGAGAGCGAGAGACCAATCGAGATCAAAACGGGGAAGGTCAAGGTGACAACTTGTTACCTCGAAACCCAGGGCAGCAACAGAATGATGAAGGGGGGACTTTCAGACCCCCGGCTCCACCTGTTTTGCAACTTACCAAAGATGACTTGAAAGCGCTCTTGGATGACGCCAAGAAGGAACGGCTAGCAGAAGCCGCAAGAGAAAATCATAACCCTCCCCAGAGACCCCCTCGCGCCGTTATTCATGACGTCGAAAATGAAGTCGAAGTGAACCAAGCCAACAGTTGGGCAGATAAACGTCGAGCTAGACGCCCGGAGAGACAGGATCACGAAGAACAATAAGTTAGGGAGGTCAACAAACTCGCCTCAGAAGTAAGGTCGCTTCATCAGAAGTTGGACAGGCAAGAAAAAAGAAACGAACTCCCGGTGTCAAATTCCCGATTAAGAAAATCACCCTTCTGTGACGAAATCTTCTTCGAGAGATTGCCACTCGACAAAAGATTACCTACTCAACTGCCTCGTTACTTTGGAACCGAAGACCCTGACGAGCATCTAGCTTCGTTCAACCTCCAGATGCAGCTCCACGGTATCTCGGACAATGTAGCGGCAAAAGCCTTCTCGACGACGCTATCGGGAATGGCACAGTCATAGTTTGGAAGATTAGAGGAGAAATCCATCTTGGACTACGATCAACTTTGCGACAAATTCATGAGCCAGTTTGGTAGCAAACGAGCAGTTAGACCTCCCGCCAATCACCTATACTCTATCATACACAAACCTGATGAGAGTTTTAGGAGTTTTATGGGGAGATTTAACAATGAGCTCCTAAAGGTCGAGATGCCGAGAGTGGACTTCCTAATAACTGTATTGTTTCAGAGTACCTTGAACAGAGGCTTTGCTAGCGCCATAGTCAGAGAAAATCCATCGACATACGAAAAATTAATGGAAATGGCCAATCAATACATGAACGAGGAGGAAATGAACAAGCTAAGGGGAACATTCTTTGGATTAGTAAAATCCGAAGACAAACAACCAGTCATCATTACAGATCGTCCGGCGGAAAAAATTCCGAACAATCGATATAATGAAAAGAGAAATAGAAGAGGATACGGAGAAGAAAGAAACTTTTATCCAGGGAAACAAGCAACAGGGAGGCCGAAAAGAGAGTACCACGATAACTATACTCCTTTGAAAAAACTTAGGTCGGAAATCTTATTTGCCATACAAGATAAAAACTTGCTGAGAAAGCCCGCCGCAATCAGGGACAATCCTAGCTCGAGGAAGTATTGTCGTTTCCACAGACAAAGAGGACACGATACGGACGACTGCTATCAGTTGAGAGATGAAATAGAAAGATTAATAGCAGAGGGACACTTAACTGACTATGTGAAAGCCTCAAATAATGACCATGTTGCAAATCGACCACATACTAATAGGTCGCGATCCAGATCTCCCCCGAGGAGGGATCATAATCAGGATACCAGAGAAGAACAGCCTAGGAGAGACCAGCCCGGAACTATTGTCAATATGATATCGGGAGGGCCAGTTGGAGGGGACAGTAAGAACTCAAGAAGAGTTGTTTCCCGAATACTCCGAGAGGGAAGCCTGAACGACCGGAAGGAGGTGTTCTCGATACGACCCGCGACACAAAATCAAGTAATAGGGTTTGATGACTTTGATCGACAGAGGGATTATTTGCCATTCAATGACCAGGACGTGCCGGATTGCCCGATGGTAATCACGGCCCAAATTGCTGGAGCTACCGTCAAAAGAATCTTGATAGACTCGGGGAGTTCGGCAAATATCCTTTTCTTGGACGCGCTAGAAAGAATGGACCTCGGTCCAACTCCTTTGGGAACAATAGTAACACCGCTTATTGGCTTTGGAGGAGCCCAGGTCGTTCCTCGAGGTACCTTAACCCTATCGTTCACCTTGGGAGAGGCTAGCAACTCGAGAGCCCGAATGATAAAATTCCTGGTGGTTGAGGCGCAATGTGCTTATAATGTAATATTGGGAAGACCAACTCTGAACGCTTTTCAGGCTATCTTTTCCAACTATCACCAAAAACTAAAGTTTCCGACGTCTCAAGGAGTCGGCGAAGTAATTGGAAACCTAAAAGACGGGTGGGATTGCTACACAGTCTCCCTCAATCAAGGAGCGAAGAACAAGGAGATTTGTTCGGAAACTCGGAAGATAGGCGCGGAAGTAAAAATCAAGCCAGTCTCTCCGGTAAATACCGACGATTTACTCAAGCCAGATATGACGCAGGAGAAGAAAGAAAAACAAGAAGAAATCAATTCCAAGAAAAGAAAGTTTGAAAGAATCGAACCACTAGAAGGACACAGATCAATTGAATTGGTACCTGGAGAGCCATCAAAAACTACTAGAGTAGGAACTCAACTCTCCGAAGGTCTGGAGACCCAATTGATTGAATTCTTAAGGGAAAACGTGGATGTCTTTGCATGGTCGACCACCGATCTACAGGGAATCGACCCGAAGATCATCGTCCATAGGCTCAATATAGATCCTTTGTCTCGTCCCGCCAGGCAGAAGAAGAGAAACTTTGGCCCAGAAAGAAACAAAATAATAAAGGAAGAGGTACAAAAGCTCCTAGATGCTGACTACATCGCTGAGGTTCAGTTCACGGAGTGGCTTTGCAATGTCGTTTTAGTCGCTAAAGGAGGTGGGAAATGGAGAATGTGTAACAATTTCACAGACTTAAATAAACTCTGTCCAAGGGACCCTTACCCCTTCCAAGGATCGACTCCCTAGTCGATTCCACAGCAGGATGTGCTATTTTGAGTATGATGGATGCCTTCCAGGGTTTCTACCAGATTTTTATGGCCCTGGAAGATCAGGAGAAAACAGCATTTATCACAGAGATGGGCGTCTATTTTTTCAAAGTAATGCCATTCGGACTGAGAAACGCAGGTGCGACTTACCAACGACTAGTAAACAAGATGTTCGAAGCATTGATTGGCAAATCAATGGAGGTATATGTCGATGACATGCTAGTAAAAAGTCTTGACGAGAACAACCACCTGGTCCATATTAAACAAGCATTCGATATAATGAGAAAGTATGGTATGAAACTAAACCCGGCAAAGTGCACATTCGGAGTCAGGTCGGGAAAATTCCTTGGTTATCTAGTAAACGAAAGGGGAATAGAGGCCAACCCGGAAAAGATCCAAGCGATAATTGACCTCAAAGCCCCGCGCAATTTGAATGAAATGTAAAAACTCGTCGGCAAAATCACGGCCCTGAATCGATTTATATCTCGATCTGCCGACAAAAGCCTCCCCTTTTTTAAAATCATGAGAAGCGCAAAGAAATTCGAGTGGTCGGAGGAATGTGATCGGGCTTTCGAACAATTAAAAGCATATCTGGTATCCCCTCCTCTCTAGCAAAACCACAGGGCAACGAAGATCTCCACCTTTATATAGCTGTCTCTGAACAAGCGATCAGCTCGGCCCTGGTGAGAATGGAAGCTAAGGACAACTACCCGATATACTATGTGAGTAGAGTCTTGCAAGGCCCTGAAAAGAACTACTCTGTAATCGAAAAATTCGCCCTCGCCATAATAACCACTGCTCGAAAGTTGAGACCCTACTTCCAGTCCCATAAAATCGTCGTCCTAACTAATCAACCACTAAGGCAGACGTTATCTAAACCAAACGCGTCTGGACGATTAATCAAATGGGCCGTGGAGTTGGGGGAATATGACATCCACTACCAACCCAGAACGTCGATAAAGGGGCAGATACTGGCCGATTTTGTGCTCGAGAGCACTCAAGTAGAAGAAGAGAAAAAAGAATTATGGATGCTCCATGTCGACGGGTCATCGACGTCAGTGGGAGGTGGTGCAGGAATTTATTTCCAAGGCCCCAATGAAGAAGAATTGGAGTTCGCTTTAAAGTTGGATTTTATCGTGTCAAACAATGAAGCGGAATATGAAGCCTTATTGGCCGGCTTGAAAATGGCAACTGAAACAGGGATTCAGAATCTCGTTGCTTATACCGACTCGCAGTTAGTCGAAAAACAATTCAAAGGATTATTTGAGGCCAAAGAAGATTCGATGATAAAATACTTATCTTTAGTTAAAACTCAAGTTTCAAAGTTTGACACCTTCCAATTGGAATACATAAGGCGAACAGAAAATACGAGAGCCGACGCGCTTTCAAAGTTTGGGAATTTAATAGAAGGAATCACCACAAGAAAGGTAACACTAATGATATCGAGCAAGCCCGCCATTGACATGCGGCGTGACGTTCTATGTACGGAAGTTCTGAATCTCCAAAACGATGAACCGACATGGAAAACAGAGTTATTAGATTATCTAATCAGGGGAACACTACCAACCGAACGCTCTGAAGCTCGACGACTCAAGTACAGGGCTCCTCACTATGCTATTATCAATAATGATTTATACCGACGATCCGTCACCGGAGTACTCCAAAAATGCATAGCATTTCCTCAGACCGACTTGATCCTTAAGGAGGTTCATGAGGGTTCTTGTGGAAGCCACTCGGGCGGTAGAGCACTAGCAATTAGAGTATCTCGTTTGGGATATTATTGGCCATCTTTGGTGAAAGACGCCAACAGTCACGCCAGAAAATGCGCCAAGTGCCAATATCACGCAACTATGCCTCATCAACCTGCCCAATTAATGGAGTCGATCTCGATTTCATGGCCCTTCGATCAGTGGGGCGCAGACTTGGTCGGACCATTACCTGTAGCCAGAGGGCAGAAACGTTTCTTACTATTGGGAGTCGAGTACTTTAGTAAATGGATAGAAGTCGTGCCGTTAAAACAAATCACCCAGACTCAGATTGTCCACTTCTATTGGTCAATAATCTACAGGTTTGGACTCCCAAGGGTGATCATCTCCGATAATGGTGCGCAATTTGCAGGAAAGAGAGTGACCGACTGGTGCACGAAACACAAAATAACGCAGCGATTCACATCAGTTGGATGCCCGCAGACCAATGGACAGACCGAAGTGACTAATAGAGAAATTTTAAGATTACTGAAGAAGAGGTTGTCGGAAGCTGGAGGTGCCTGGCTGGATGAACTACCATGGGTCGTATGGGCTAATCGAACAAAGGAGAAAACGGCAAGCGGAGAAACACCTTTCAGTCTAGTTTATGGTTCCGAAGCAGTGGCCCCAACAGAATTAGATTACCATCTCCAAGAGTCGATCTTTACGATCGCTCAGACAACGCTGACAAAAGGAATTTCGAGCTCGACCAACTAGAATCAAAGAGAGAAAGGGCCTCCGCAAGGATACAAGCCTACAAAACCACGATGGCAAAGGCATACGATAAGAACGTAAGATTAAAATTTTTCCAGGTAGGAGACCTCGTGCTGAAACGAGTTGATGTCTCGAAGAAGAAAGCAAAGCTTGACTGCAACTGGGAAGGTCCTTTCAAAGTGGTCGAAGTTGGAAAAAAGGGGGCTTATCGATTAAAGACGATGGAAGGAGAACTTGTCAAAAGGACCTGGAATGGGAGAAACCTCATAAAATTCTATACTTAAGAAATTTTCTTTAGTTTGTCTATAGTTCCAGCTGTCTATGTTTCCAGCTATTTTGTAATCGTACGCCCGGCTGTTTTGTAATTCCCTGGACAGGTACAAATCTTTCCTTATTTTTGAAACTAATGCTAAGTTCTTTTGTTATTCTCTAATGTTATCACATAAATCTACAAATGTACCTCGATAGCCGTTGAGGCATCGAGAGGAAATCTCCAGATCGTCGAAATCTCCAAATGTACCTCGATAGCCGTTGAGGCATCGAGAGGAAATCTCCAAATCGTCGAAATCTCCAAATGTACCTCGATAACCGTTGAGGCATCGAGAGGAAATCTCCAAATCGTCGAAATCTCCAAATGTAACTCGATAACCGTTGAGGCATCGAGAGGAAATCTCCAAATCGTCGAAATCTCCAAATGTACCTCGATAGCCGTTGAGGCATCGAGAGGAAATCTCCAAATCGTCATCGAGAGGAAATCTCCAAATCGTCGAAATCGCAGAGCAAAAAGCTATACATAAGCTAAGTATAAACGTATCTCGATTATGGTAAAGGAATCGATCATAAATCACATTGACGGACTTGTGGAGATAAATAATCGAGATCGACGACTACATTGAAAAATTGAAATTGCGGAGCAAAAGGCTATGGATAAGCTAAGTATAAAACATATCTCGATTATAATAAAGGCATCGATTGTAAAGCAACATCGACAAAGTAGTGATATACCTCGATTATAACGAAGGTTTAGATTATAAATCAATGTCGACAGATACATTTAGAAATAAAAATTAAAGTTCTGAATAAAAGAAACAAGTCGAAAAAGTAGAGATATCAATGATTATTTTATTCATTATATCGACATCAATGCAAGTGTACAAATGAAATCGACAATACAGCTATCAAAAACCTATTACAAACTGTTACAATGACGACAAGAGTAAGTTGAGGAAATCCCGAGTTTTCCTACAAATTCGGTGACCGAGTACCGCTGATATTGCCCAAGTTCGGATTAGCTATAGGCTTAAATATGGAGGTTTTCCGCCTATAGCTTTATCTCTCGCTAACCGAGGCCTTGAGAGGACGATTCATCCTCGGCGTCAGCGAAGGACAGGAGGTTCTTTTTTAATGGCAGCATGCTTGCTCGAGAGACACACCATCTCAGTCAATAAATCGACCATGTGTGATGGGTCCCTCTGCATCGACCAAGTGACAGAAGAGGAAAAAGTCGCCCAACTTTTGGAGCTTTAAGTCCTCCACCATCTGATCGGCTGCCATACCTTCTACCTCACCTCTGTCCTCCGAGTAAACGGAAGAACCTCGAAATCATCGAGGACCCAGCATATGTTGCAGAGTGCCGAGCCAATGAGGATTCCGAGATGCCCCCGGACAGACCTCGTTGTCGTTACCGATGCCACCCATTCGAACAACGAGGCCCACCCATTGAAGTACTCCCTTTACCGATACCACCCAATCGAAAAGAATATCAACATTTTTGTCTTGATCTGGAGGTCGACTAGGATGAAAGGTCCCAAAGAAGGAAAATAGACCCTTCGATAACTTGAAATCGAAGAACGAATTATCGAGGAGTATTTCTGTCGGATATTTCTTAAAAAGGAACATGTTGGTATGATGTTGTTGTGAAGAATAATAGGAATCCCTCTACCTATTTAAAGGACTGGCCCATCCAATCCAACGGTCCAAAATTATCAGGATCTACGGTCAGGATGGAAGGCATTTAAGTAGCCGACCGTTATGCTACCCAAGGTAACCAACGCGAATTATATCCAACGGTCCAATGAACGCCACGATCAACGGCTGAGATTGCTTCCATTTAATGCGCTAACCGCCTCAACTACCCCACGTTTTAATGGTTCGACTAGTAATTATGAAACGAACGCAGCAACGTCGAACAAATCAGCACAACTACATGTTTACGCCTCGAGCTACCGAAATGGTCAAATTATAGAACTTTCCCTTTTATTATTATTATTGAGTTGGATGGAGGTTTGATCGACTTAACCCAACTACGCGACAAAATAAGAGACAACATTCATCGAACATACTCAGATGACAAATAGCCGATTAACATGCATACATTAAAATATACAGCATACGACCAGAATGGAGCAGAATGGAGATAAACAGATTAAACGCGATCGATTAATGAAAGGGGAAATACTCAACATTCTTTGAAAAATAACATATAAACAACAAAACACGCCGCCCACACGCAACTCGATAACCAGCAAACCGAGCTTTAGAGGAACTAAACGTTTTTTCTTTTTTCGAACTCAGGGCCAAAACAAATGCCGTCAACAATCATTATGGGTCTGAAAATTAAGGAGATCGACATGATCAGAAGAAGTCGCCGTGGGGAGTTCACCTCCTGGATCGGCACTCTCAGCCTTCAACTTTGCCGCTTGCAGCTCGAGTAGAAATCCAAATTCATGGTCTTCAGGAGCTCCCTTGGAATGGTCGTCTATCAGAAAGTCCAAGTCGAGCGTAACACCATTTTCGTCAGAAGTGGCGCTGAGCTTCGTCTCGTCAAAACGATCGTTCAGGAAGCCAAGCGCCCTACACTGCTTCCAGCCCATCTCAAAGACCTTAGACAAATCGATTCCAGATTGGCGTTCGACAAGTTCCTCATAAACGACGCTGTTGAAGAATTCGGTAACAATAGCCTTCATCTCAGCAGCAGTCGCTTCACTGCGACTCCTCAGTCCTTCTTGTCGACCCAATTCAAAGCTATCGGCAACCTCATCCTTTAGCTTCATGGCAAACTCCTGGTCTTTTTGCTCAAGTTTCGCCTCCAACTCGGCGATACGACTATCTTTAGTCGTCGCCTCTTTCTCCAGAACGGCTACTTTTCCATCGACCTCCTTCTTCTTCTCCTCCAAATGACCGACCTTTTTCCTCAAATGCGAGCTAGAACCTTTACTCTTCTCAAAACGCTTCCTCAGGCTATCATGTCGAGCAACAGAAGAGTAGATGGTCTGAATTAGAGAAAAACAGAACGTGAATAGGTGTCGAAAGAAGAATACCGAAAGAAGGAGAGACGCCTGTAAGCGTAGGATGTCCGCATCATCTTTCTTCAACAGCGTGGCGTGGTCCTCAAAGGACACTGTCGACAAAAATTTCTCCCACGCCTGAGGAGTGATTGAAGAATCCAAGATTGCAGGATTCATCATCGAGATACCGGCCGCCCTCGATCCTAACTTTCTTTTGTGATCCTTGAGAATTGACTCGAGGTCGCCTCCGGCAGGGGTGGGGATCTCACTGCTTGTAGGAGTCGGTTGATCATCCAGCCTAGCCTTTTTCGAAGTAGGAATGTCTGCCTGATCGACTTCAGCTGAAACAGGCCTTTTTCCCTTATCACTATTTTGTTCTCCCTCCACTCGATGACATGTCTGCAGAGGAACATTGCTCGAGTGGCCAATGGGGTTTTGGGGCCTTGTCGGTAGCAGCAGTCGGAGACGGAGGCACTGGTGGCTTCACGATATGCTGAGACTTCCATATGGATCTAATAGCACGGTTAGCCATAGGGACGACGCTGTTTTCTGCACAAACGTATATATTAAAAGAATACATCAATATATTATTTAAAGAAACGCAAAGAACGATCAAAACTACCTAAGGTAGGACAATCGACAGGTAAAGGAGCCATCGACATTCCTCCTAGACTCAAAATAGGCTCCCGCAGAAGAGCGTTGGTGTCATAGATCGATTCCGACAACTGAGAAAGAAAGTCGGGCCCCCATGAAGGTTCGGGAACATTCCTCAACAAAATGCCACCCGACCTCCATTCACGTGTCGTCCTCCATACGTAGTTCTCGGGGCCATGAACGAAAATAAACCTATTCTTCCAACCTTTCCCATATGACGATTTTAGATCACTAAGAAACCTAACTTTGGGTTTAGACCGTACGAAGTAAAAACCTTCGTTGGACTGAGGAGAAGGGCGGACATCGAAAAGACCACAAAAATTAGCAAAAAACGCAGGTTGACCAACTGCTTTCATAACTATACAAAACGCAACGATATATCCAATAGCATTAGGGACCAATTGAGTAGGGCATAACCTGAGACCATTCACTATATCGATGAACTCATTCGCTAAGGGAAAACGAAGACCATTTTCCAAACTATCGATGTGAAAAGCTCTATAACCGCTCGGAGGCTCGTTCATCCTATCATCCGAGGACGGCATTCTAATGCCCCAACCCGAAGGGAATTGATATTTCGAAAGTAACGACTCATCCGACATACGTATACGACACGCCGATATGGCACTGAATAATTCTTTCGTTCGATGTCGATCCGACTTCGACCTAGAAGGAATCATAACTTCCTTCTTCGGATGCCTTACAAAACCAATCGACACACCTTCCCCTTCCCCGACAGATTCATTTCCTATAGAATTAGACCCACCAGACATAAATAAGAAAAAGAGTTAGAAATACCTAAGAGGGAAGGAGTACTCCGACTAAGAGGAGGCAGGCTATCGCTGATCGACACGGCTCCGACGATTATCCTCCCAAGATGTTTTTATAAGTGTGAACAGTTAAGCTCTTAACATCCTATATATAGACAAGAATCCCAAAGAGCGCGCCCAACGGCAAAATTATTTGAATAGACGTGGCGGTTCAATCTAAAATGGACTGATTCAGTATTTCGGCCCAATAACATTCCTTTCGAAGTAAGGAAGTTGGCCCAAGTATTAGCCCAATTACAATACTCAAAATCGATGATTCGATTAGAAATGATTAGAGACGCGTAGAAAATTATATATTTATCAATCAAAAAGATACGTCGACAGTTCATCAATACAATCAGAATATTCTTAATATAACCCTATATCTACAAACTACAACCTACCTACAACTAATCTGATGAAATCAAACATCCGAACTCATGCGCTCGAGCAGCTTCGATTTCTTCATCTATACCGATGAGCACAGGGGGTTGACATTGCTCGTCGAGCGATGCCCCTATCGCTGAAGGATCAAAATCTGCGGTAAGGAAACCTCAATATCGACATTGTTTGATGGTCTTCTCATGCATTTCGACCAGGGAATCTCCCATTCTAGCATCTGCAAGGTGTTCATAAACAGGAGATGCAAGAAACTCCTTCACAATCGCTAGATGTTGGCCAGGGGAAACAACCCTAGCTTCTGGAGGATACCCAGAACGAAGTTGATCAACTTCTCGACTAGAAATGCTAAGCTACTTCAGAGCTTCATCAAGTTGCTGCTCTCGCTCTTTTATAGCGACGTCATGCTCGGCCTTAAGCTTCTCCACTTCTTGTTGCGCAAGATCAGCCTGGAGGTAGCCTTGAAACAGATATTGTATTACCTGCATAAAACAAAACAAATAACCTCTGATATATGATTCATTATCAAAATTAGAAAAGGTGATGTCGAGAAATAGTACTTACCGCAGAGATTGCTCGCCCCGAAGTATGCAAATTCTTCTGCAGCGACTTCCTCGACAACCACATCTGATCGCGACTAAAGATGCTGTGAATAAAACTTTTGAAACCAGCATCCTTTGAACCTCGTTGAAGAACCGAATCACTTGAGCCCAAACCGCCGGGATACTTATGCTCGGAGTCGACCCATTGAGATATCGACCAATTAAGATCGAACTCATCGTCATCTGAGCTGTTGTCGCTATCATCAACAATGGGAACGACGGGATCATTTCTTGTCTTCAATTCCGTCTCCTCTTCCGTGCGAGGCCTCTTTCCTCGCTTAACATCGATCCGACGAGCCTCATAATCACCAACACTCTTAGCTCGTCTCTCAGCACTAGGTCCAGCCATGGCGCTAAAACCGTGCGACCACTTACGTTGAATCTCGGCCTCTAGAGCTTCCTTTTTCTTCCCTTTGGGCGCAAGCATAGCGCCCCTAAGAAGATCCTCTAAGGAAGGATCATCGCCCCTCCTTTTCGATGCAGATAACCCACATGTTCGAAGATACGGCTCTTGGATAAGAACCTTCACATCGAGGCAGAATGTACGCAGATTGTCCAAAAATTGTGGCGACATAGTCGGTGGTGGAGGCCTCTGCACGTTGATGGGGCCAATACGCCAGGACGATGTGATATTTAGCTTCTGCCCCTTTGGTGGCCTAAGATACGCAAATCGGGCTTTCCATCCTTTCCCATGAGAACTTTTGGCATTAGTAAGAAAACTATTCCTATTCCCCCTGGACTTGACCTGATAGAAGCCCTCGCCCGACTTCGGAGACTCCCTCACAGTGAATAAACACCAAAAATTGCCGAACGACGCCTCTTGTCTAAGAGCCTTCATGACAACGATAAACCCTAGAATCATCGACATGCCATTCGGAACAATCTGGGCAGGTACGACACCCAAATGATTGAGAATCGAAGCCAGCTCAGCAGCAATGGGTACTCGAAATCCACACTCCATCGACGCCTCGTGTATCGCTATTGTCTTCTTCGGTGGGTTGTGCATTCGATGTACCTTATTCGGGGACGATAAAACCCAACCTTGAGCAATCGAAAACGCCGACAGCCAGGTCGGCAACGGTCTTTTATAATCCCCAGCTTGAAATTCATGATACGCTAACATCCTTCCCTCTTCATCTTCATCGTCGTCATCAGCCTGACCACCACTGACAGGTATACTACCTTCATTGACTTCCTGTCAATTTGCTTTCTCACCAAAGACTGACTCGACAACATCCTCCACATGAACAGTCTCCGGACTCGATACTTCGCTATCCGACATCTTTTAAGTATCTTAGAACTAAAATCGATGAAGCTCTCTCTTATTTGCGTACAAAGCTCCGACGTCACAAATATTTTTTTTTTTACCGTGGTGTAAAAGAACAGGAAGAACGACCAACCTTTATATAGGCGCAAAGAACTACCGCTTCACCAAAATTGCACAATCCCCCATGAAAAGACGCGACGTTTAATCTTCCACCCCTAAAATAGGTATTACCCGCCGAATTAAACCTTAAATCTGCGAAGGCGCGAAAACACAAACGCTATGGGGGGAAATTCTACTCCGATACTTTAAGTCCCAGACTTCGATTTACAATCAAACTCTCGAACTTGGGGGACTCTCAATGATACTAGCAGAATTTAAAATTCAAACGAACACTAATTCAAATTTCCAGAGTTCGA